>CM074495.1:26711541-27311541 GCA_037389245.1 Oryzias sinensis | reverse complement strand
ATAAGTTAAATATTCACTGAGCCTGGCAATAAGCCTGTCCAAAGAGAAATGTTTTAAGCCTAACTTTGAATGTAGAAACTGTGTCTGCCTCTCTTACGTGAGCTGGGACCTTATTCCATAAGACAGGGGCTTGGTAGCTAAAGGCTCAACCTCCAACTGTGCTTTCAGAAATTCTAGGAACCACAAGCAGCTCTGCATTTTCACAGTCACACCAGGAAAAACATTCACAACTATGGACAATTTAGAGTAACCAATGAACCTATGAAGCATGTTTTTGGAAGGTGGGAGGAAGTCGGAGTCCCCCAGAGAAAACCCACGCGTGCACGGGGAGAACATGCAAACTCCACACCAAAAGGTCCCCCATTGGTGTTCTGATACAGGTCCCCCAGGAACCGGGGGCTACTTGCTGGGAGGCAAGAGCGCTAACCTTTAACTCACCAAAATTTGCCAACACCTGGTACCCGGTGAAAATAACTAACGAAACTAAAAAACACGTGTCTGGGAAATTCAAAAGAAGTTTTGTAATTATTATGGGATGGCCACAGGACCTACAGCTTGACAGACAAGTGTGAAATTTGGCGATTTTCACGATATTCTACAATATGGGAAAAAAGAAAAATTTTGTTTGAGAGATCTTCATGAAATTCACACACACGGCACAGAGTTATCTGCAACCACAACATAAGTTTCATTGACCTTTGACCTCAGGAAAAGGGCGCCATATGAATTTAAAAAACAAAACATGAGTAACAAGTTTGAACTAGGGATTTTGATCTATTGCCTCCTAGCTCCTCAAGCATCATTGGGAACCTACTTTAAATGAAGGTTTTAAAGTTAGCAGATTTTGAACAGCGTAAGCATGGCAAGCTCGCCAAAGTAGCGTTCACCCGTTTCTTGCATATTTTAACCTGAATATTTTGAATATTAAATACACAAATTCTAGGCTGAAGCTGAACGAAACAATATAACATACAATATGAACATATTAGGAATGCTTGTGTGGTTAACATAAAAACTTCGGTTGCCAAGGAAATCCCAAACTATACTGTTGCTGATTCCTCTAAAAAGTACCTAGATCTGTTTGTCACACCCAGGCGCCCAAATAATAAAATATTTGTTATGGAGATAAAACTAACAGAAAAGCTGCCATTCTGAAAAAACTTTTGTTGTTGTGAATTTTTATGAGCAGCTCTGACCAGGCTGGTAGAAGTGGAAGGAGAGAGTGAAGGGCAGGTATACCGGGGGAGATGGGGTTAGGGGTCGCCACTGCGGGCCATACCACAAAGCTCGCAGCTTGAATTTGAGTTTTAAATGGCAGCAAAACAGAAATTGCTTTGAGATCTCAACCATCAATCCACACAAAAAAAAAAAAAACCACCAAACCAGCACTCCGGCAACAGGATTTATTCACACATATTTACAGGTTTGAAACCGTTCCTCCAAACAGAACAGTATGAATGAAACACAAAAGTACAGGAAGAGTCCTATTGAGTGATTGATAAAAGGGAAAATAAAACAGTTTGACAAACCTCAAACACACCACCCAGGTGGGAAATCCACAAAGAACTAAAGCTAAGGTAAAAAATAAATATCAAAACTACCGGCACATCTTGGTCGCATTTTCATTCAATAAATAAATTTCAAAGATAAAAAATAGTAATTACTTTCACATTGTTTTAGTCTATTTTCCTTGTATTTTTGAACTCACTCCTGCTGTTGTCTCTCTTAAATCCTGCAACTGTACCTGATAGAAAAATATTTGTACTTCATCTTTTTTTTGAAAAGAAGAGGAGGGTTGTGTCCAACAGACACACGCCTCCCCCTCGTCCTTTTCAGACGCTGGGATGGATTCATCTATATTCACCACCAGCCCAACACAATTAACCTATGACTTCAACTTTACTTTTAACCCAGACTAACCCATCTTTTCATCCGAGCCTGCATTAAAAATAATCTTTCCTGATCTGAGTTTCTTAATTTGCTCAATGTGGTTCCTCACACAGTTGTAAACACAAACACTGTTTTTGTGCAGAAGGGGGCGGGGCATGAGACGACAGGTGTGTCAGCAGGTTTGGCACAAAGGGACCTCGAGCTCTCGGATCCAGTTTATTTTCCTGCCAGTTACCCCTTCACGACCCTCCAGAGGGATTCTGGGATATGCAGTCCAGTTTAAAGAGTTCAACTCGTGTCTCTTCCTAGGCCGGATCAGAGCGACCCGTTTGAATCTAAAAAACAAAAAATGAAAAAAGTCCTGGTTCTGATTCAGACTGCAGTCTGGTCCAGATTTTTCCCTTTTGTGAAAAAGCACTGAGATTCCTTTGCTTTTGAACGCTGAGCATTCATGGTGGCTCTGCTAGCTTCGTTCAGAACCGGGTCAGGCAAACGGTCTGGACTGGGTCACACATGGAAGCGGGAATGTCGGAGCTTCCACCTCCTGGAACGAACCTTGAAGAAGAAGAAGAGCAGCATGAGGAAGAGGCAGGAGGAGACGTAGAGCACCACGCACAGACTCATGTCCACGCTGTTGAAGCCCATGCCCAGGATCCACACCCCCTGGCCTTCCGCCTCCCCCATGTCTAAAGCCTTCAGCGCCGGCCTCGGGCTGTGCTGTGCTGGTTGAGGCTCTGGCTGCTCCTCGACTTTCATTCCCCCTCCTTCTCCTCCGCGGTCTTCCATCTTTGACTCGCTGGTGGGAAGGAGATCAAAAGAAGGAGCGGGGACACGCGGGGGAGTCAGGGAGTACTTGGGGGACAGGTTGGAGGCACTGTAGTGGTGTCGGAGAAAGTGAAGAACATTGTCCAGGTTCCACTCGTGGACCCCGTTTCTCTCTTCGTGGCAGGAGGCGCAGAGGGAGGGGCTCGGCCACTGAACTTTAGGAAAGAGGGGATCATCGCTCAAGGAGCCTGAGGAAGAGGAGAAGGACACTTTCAGATCTCCGATTCAGGGACCAGACCGTAGTCTGTTCCTGTGGTTGTGTGCTTCTGTGCAGACCTGCCAGCCGCGCGTTGACCCGGTTGTGCTGGTTCCACAGCCACACGATCTGCTGCTCTGCACTCTTCACCTCCTGAATGCCGGCGGCCACTGCCTGCTCAAAGTGGCGACTGCACTCCTGGCAGCCAAAGAAAGTCCGGATGTAACTGCGCATCACCTGGAGCACCGGCGCAGCCTCGACCTCCAGACCTGCGGGGAACACACAATCCGTCAGTTTCTGCAGAGACGCAGGAGTTCCTTAGAAATTCACCAGTTGCGGGCGGGACTGTTGGTGCAGAGTAACCCTACTTCCCCTCCCCGTTACCGAGAGCTCTCTGTTTACACTCTCTCCTGCTAGCTTACAGCCCCTCACATCCCCAAGCTAACGTTATCGGTGCAACAAAAATGGCAAGCAATACTGGATCTATCCAACCGTCCAGTTTAAAACCAGATACCAGCTCAGACGAGGAAAACAAAGACGCACATGGATCTGTGGGTCTGAGTGGGGGGGTTGTGGCCCGCCAATCGTAGCTTCTATGTCACAACTATAAGTTTTCTATAAGTCTGCTCCTGATTCACAACGATTTGAATAAACTCAGAAATGCAGTTTTAAGCATAATTTTCTTCATATATGACCTCCATCATGAGAAGAACAGGTTAAAAACACCATTTTTCCTCAGAGCGGGTCTTTAAAGTATGATATTAGTGTTAATGCCAACTTAAACGACTAAACTGCTGCATTTCAGCTGAGATATAAAGATAAAATATATTAAAAAAATGCACTTTTAAAGCCCTTGTTTGCCATTTTTAAAGCCAATCAACTTAACATTATGATTTAAAGAGAAGAGAACCAGTTTAGCTTTTTAGCATATTCCTTAGCCCAGGACCCAACCGTCCTGCATTTCTTCAATTCAACCATGCTCAAGCACACCTGCCTTTGATGACTGTCACTGTCCGGCTTATGCAGAACCGGATGATGAGCTGAATCAGGTGTGCATAAGCAGGGCAACGTGGAAAACATGCAGGACCGAGTTCCCCTAGGTCCAGGGTTGGGAAACGCTGCTGTAGCATAACAGTAAGGGTCGGGGTCATAGATGCAAACGTTTGTAAGCCATGGGCCTCTATACAGAATTACATTCAAAGCCCGCACGGGCCAGTAATCAGATTACTTAACACACTTGATTTGCAACCAAAAGCAGAAACTCAAAAGAGAATCCTCACAGTAGAAGTTAGAAGAGAAGAAGTCAAATAAACCACAGAACCTGTAGACCTGCATGCTACTGACCTCTTATCTTTTTAGCCGGTATGCCCTTTAATTGGACATTAGGAGGAACGGGGAATTTATTTCTGTATTCCCAAAAACCAGAGAAATCTCTGCTGTATTCTGAAGGTCTGGGATTTTCTGGGAATGTGCGTACCTGTGTTGTCCAGCGCGTTGGGCATAGCGTCGTGCTGCACGGTCAGAACGTGAAACAGAGTCCAGAGGGAACATGGGTAACCTCGGAGACCCGGCTTGCTGCCCTGGCAGCCAACCCAGCGTAGCTCCTCCCCCAAAAACACGCCCGCAATCTGTGTAGGAAACAGGAGGTGGGTTGCTGCTCCCCGTGTCTGATTGTAAACCCGTTTGTGCGTCTCACCCTCATCTTGTTGTTCACCAGGTCCAGAACAGCCTGGTAGGGGATTCGCTGTAATGGCAGACTGAGTAGCCAATCAGAAAGCGTCTCCATCAGCTTCACCACTGAGCCTCCACCTGGGTACAGCTGGACAGGCAGAAACCCGCTTCAGTTTTTTCATTTTCAGAAGCAAAGAGGAACATTTCTGTGGTTCACCGCAACAATTCTTCTGTGTCAATAAAGGTTTTTCTCCATTCTAGCAGCTTGCAGCTGAAGTACAGGGTTACCATGGAAACTAAACTACACGTTTAACTTCCAGAAAGACAAAGAAAGAAAGATAGAAACCTCTAGAGCTTTTAGATTTTAAGTTGTTGTCCAAGTATAAAAACAAACCTGATTATTATCGATGGAGACACAAATAACTCTGATAACAAAGAAAAAAGGTTCTGCAGCCCAAACCCAAGACACCCCTCCTTTGAACACCCCCCCCTGCCCCAGAATCCCAGAATTCAGTCTGTGTAACTTCACCAAATGTTGCTGCAATATTGTAAATCCATAAAAATGTGCTGCTTTCTAACACATCCATTCCTCACAGGTCATTGTGTCTTCTTTTGTGGGAGTTTTTTTTTTTAGGTTGCACATAATATTGGGTAAACTTCATCATGTTCAAGGATACCACTAATAGCAGAAGTTTCCAGAACCCCATCTCATCTTGACTACAGTACAAGCTGTCCTTAGTAACAAACAAAAACAAATTTTTGTTCTTTTTTTTTTAATGGAGATTCTCCTCTATTGATTCACGTGATGTAATACAGCCCTCTGCCACCAGAGGGAGCTCTGAGCATAAAAGAGGCTGAAGATCAGGTCAACAACAGCAAAAGGGAACAATTAGGAAACTAAGAGCATGTTTTTTTCAACAGGGGTCATGTTATGGGTCAAATTAGGATCAACTTAAAGTAAATAAAATAAAAAACAGATTGAAAATTAAAAAAAATATATGACAACAGGTTTCAAACTCAAAATTGTAAACTTAAAGGAAACATTGAACATTAGAAAGATAAATTTGGAAATTAGGAAAAAATAAATTAAAACTTGGAAAAATTATTGAAAAATACATTTGAAAATTTGAACAAAAGTATAAACCTAAAACTGTTTGCCAATTAAAAAAAACATTTTTTCAGCTTTTGCTATGTCTCTCACTCTCATTTTCAGTTCATTGTCCGAAAAACAGAGACTTTGCTTGTATGAGGTCATAGCAAAGAATTCCTGATTTGTTTAGGTTATCTGGAGATAAAATTTTATGTTGGGTTTTTGAAAATGAAATTTTTTGTTTGGCAAATTTTGTGTCAAAGGCACGGGCAAAAAGAACGGACACTTTGTACTCTGTTAGACTCTGAATATGGGGTTATTGTATTTTTGTGATGGACATGTTTCTATATGTTGTCTGTATTTTGTCTTTCAGTGTCATATAAGCCTGTGTGGGCTGGGCACATTAGTGCTTGACACTTAAATAAATAAATAAAAACAAATCAAAATCAAATCTCAATTTATAGTATCAATTCAGAATTTTTGCTTTTGGAGAAATTTAAGCGAGGGCAGAGATTTGAACCTGTTGGCTACCAGGACATGATTGACATCGGGCGATAGAAGTTATGGTGGCGGCAGAAATGACATCACCATGACCCCCCTATCCGAAGTTTCAAAGGTTTAAGGTCAAATTTAAACTGTATATTGAGAACTAAAAGTCAAGAAGCAAGAGTTGAAAATATGCCAAGACAGCAGCTGTTGCATAAATAATAATCTTATTTATTTAGTTTTTTTTCAATTTAAGTTTCATATTAAACATTTTCTTTTATCAATATTTCAATATTTCTTTCCAGTTAAAATTATTCTGGTTACCAATGTTTATTTTTCACATTTTTGAACATTTCCCTCAAGTTTACAGTTTGTACCCTTAAGTTTAAAACTGATTTTAAGTTTCTTCTTTATTTAGGTAATTGGTTTTTATCCACTCAAATTGTCTCTTGACTTGATCCTCATACAATTTAATGCAACTGCTCATCCTTTAACAGACTGAATCCTGCAGACATGCATGTGAGGGCCTTTGTGAGTCAAAACATGAATTCATGCTTAGCTACCTTGGAAACCAAAGTCACCAAGTCCTTGAAGACTTTTAGCTTTTCTCCCTCCAACATGCTATGAGAGGCGAGTTCCACCCTCAGCAGGTAGTGAAGCGCTGACTCCAGATCAGCCGTGTACACCTGAGACCTGCAGACACACAAACACTGACTCTCCACATGCATCTATTTATGGGCTCAGTACGGCAAACTACAGATTCAATTCTTCCACTAAATCGGCTCGCTTCACTGTTTTTAACTATAGATCACATAATTTACAGTAGATTCTAATAATCTGGAATCATTAGGAGTGGATTTAATTCACTTTTGTAGTTTAATGAAGCAGCAGTGAATTCAGTTTCTGTGTTTGTGGTTTGATGTTTCCTTCACTCGGTGTGTAGGACACGGAGACGCTGTGCTTCGAAAATAAACCAAACGAAAGTCCAGTCTCTGACCTGTTAAAATCCCTCCAGGGTTCGGAGTCCTGTTTGCCCGACGGCGCCCCCACATGGGCAACTGCTGAACTGCTGCGGCGCTGAACTCCAGGCAGCGTCCTCAGGAGGGAGGAGAAGAAGAAGCGGAGCTTCTTCTCGCTTCAGAAGGAAGAGACCAAAGGACATTAGTCAGTGGAGCTTGACGGGCACAGCGTTTGACCACAAAAGTGGGTGGAGCCAGATGAGTTTTCCAGGTAGGGTTTGTTATACAGACAAGTCCGTCTCTATTTATCCTGATGTGAGTTTCTCCAGAAGAAACAGACACAAAACATTGCAGCTACCAAACTGTTTTACTGGCGCCAACATCTGTCTTGTTAAATGTCTGGAAGAAAACGCATAACAACTCATGAAGACAGGTTAAATAATAATGCTCTGCTGTGTGTTCAGCAGGTCTGATAGTTCCTCTGGACCTGCTGGGGACTCACTCTGTGCAGGTGTGCATGCGCCTGGCCCGGGGTGCAGCAGGTAGACGAGGGAAAGATAAATCTTCAAAGCGCCCATAGTAGGGGAGATCAGAGCTGAGTCTTACTTGCACACCTGAGTAAAGCAGCAGGCCCAGGATCACCTGACACACACAAGCACACACAGAGGTTTCCAGGAGGCTTATAATAAAAACCTTAACTTTAAACCTTTGTAACTCTGTTCTAATTGCTTAACAAGCTGCCAGAGCTTTTGCTGATTCTTGTCCCGGCTCCTTGTTTAATCTTAATAAGTTTAATTGTTAACCATTGCTGGTGAACTCCCAGGTGTCTGTGATGAGAACACGGATGGTCCGGATGAGGTACTAAAACAGGAATACCACACACAAACCCGTTTCCATATCTTAGAGAGAACATCGGTAAGGTTTGAATGCTGCCTTTTGGAGTCACAGCAGCAGGAACTATTTAACGACGGAGTTTAAAGAATCCAGTTTGGATCCTGTTCTACATTTGGGTCACGTTTATAGTCTCACCTCCCGTCCGACGTACGAATCCGGCTCCTCCACGAATACGGCGGTGTAGTGGTCTGACTTTTGACCGAGGAGGGGAGGAGTTTCACGGAGCTGCAGGCAAACATCCGCAAAGTTTAAGTACAGAGTCGAGTCCTGAGGGGGACGTTTGGTTCTGGTGCTGGTACCTGTACGGCTCTAGTGAAGGGCAGCGTTGGGGCCACTCCTGCCTGGTGTGATTCTGCAGGATGTTCACCATCAGCCTTTAATGATAGACTGGACCTCTCTGTCTGCACCTGAACAAACACAAAAACTCTGTTTCTCCTGATGTTACTGAAATCAAAACATTTCTTTTATTTGAACTATTTTACACCAGAGAGTTAGCTGCAGTGTTGACGATTATCGACTTCAACCATTTATGGAATTATCGTAAATCCAGTATAATTTGAAGCGGAGAAAAGCAACGGCGCTGATATGGTAAATAGTGTATGACTTGTATAGCACTTTATACCTTCTCGGCGTCCAAAGCACAAACATTTACACACACATTCACACACACTGATGGCGCCCGCTGCCAAACACTGGCGCCAACCTTCCACCAGAGGCAGGGGTTCAGTGTCTTGCCCAAGGACGCCGACATTACAAAGCTGAAATTGAACCAGCAATCTTCCGATCAGAGGTTGACCGCCCTACTGCTACACCACGGCCAATATGCACCATCCTGCAGTAGTGTAGAGCTTACTCAATCAGCGTAAATCAGTCCATTCTGACACTGAAAAAATGAGCTTTTCTCCGTATCAGCATCCGTTGGGATGTCTTCGCTATGTAAACTGTCGAGAGTTACGTTTAATTCAAGAGCGCTGCGGTTATTTGCCGCTACAGCAACACTCCCGCAAGGTTAAAGGATTAAGCCAAAGTCTGTTATTTTAAAGTCCGTCTCATAGCCAACATGGCCGCAGTCCTTGTTTTGAGGAAGACACGGAACTAAGAGAGGTTTCACGCTTATGGAGACTCTTGAAGACAGATACTCTTGAAATGGATGCAAAGACTGAATGTGTGAGTTTGTAGATGAGTTCACGATATGGAACCAGTCATGGAAATCAATGCTGACGTTCATTGGGTCCATACTCCTTCTGGGCAAAGTCGGCTCCTCTGTTCCAGGACAGCCTTCATCTTCCTCACTAGGCCCTGCTTCCTGTGTCCTGGCACTGCCAGCATTGGGAGCCTTTACTGCGCCTTATCCCTGTCTGGAGGCGGTCACGGACGCCCTGCATTGGCCTTTTGTTTACTCCCTTCGCTTATTTGCATTCATCGCTTCACTCCTCCATTGTGTTGATTTAATATAAACCAGAGAACATATAGACTGATCCCAACTGCTGACTGGGTCAGCTTTACCCTTCACCGTCATTCCTAGTCGATCTCCCTCAAAAGCTCAACAAACTGCATCTATCTACGTCTGCAGATAACTTTGTTATGGATCTGTGTAACTCAAGTCATTTGAGTTAGCAAACGGCACTGTTGACAACATCAAGAGGAGGAAGGCTACAGGCGTGGAGACCAGAAACTCTGCTTGGGGACTTCCTGCCTGTGCAGTGCACCATGGGAAAACCACCAGTCATTTTTGGAGCCCTCTCTTTACCCCCTTTAACACCAGAGAAGTGACCGGTGAGGCTCTTTGACATACTGTAACACTTCGACCATTTACGCGATGAATGTGAATGAGCGGATTCTGATGCGAGAAAAGCAGTTATATTGGCTTTGCACCAATACACAACACAGACGGATGGATCTCAGTTGCTTTTTTCTCATTTTGTCTTCTGGAATGTCTTTGGATCGTGATGCGAAGGTTCTTGAGATCGTGAAGCCTACTTCCCTTTCTCAGACTGATTCGGTTTGAGGGATTTCTTGATTGAACAAGTATGGTGGTATTTAGGTTGGCTTGTGAAATAAAACCTTATTTTGTGATTTAGTGGGCACAACTTCTTCCACACAGAGCAGGATAGATCGTAATGTTTTTGCCTCTTGGAGAAATAAAATGATCATTTTTAAACTGCATTTTGTATTTCCTTAGGTTTGCTCTGAGTGATATTAAAACTGGTTTGAAGATTTGACACCTTGTAGTGATTCATATGCAAAAAAAACAACAAAAACTTTTTTTTAATGGCAATGTGTTTATGTATGATTAAACAGCTAAAAGCTGAATGGATGTCTGACCTTCTGTATGCCGTCCCTTTCTTCGGGAGAACTGTGAGCCAGAAAGTACTGTGGAAGAAAAACAGCAGCTGGTTATTTCCAAACCTGCTCCTGCAGAGGAACAACGTGGAATTTAGCAGACGTGTTGCCAGCTCACACTCACTTTGAAGGTCGGGTAGAACTGGATGTTGTAGTCTCTGCAGACGTCAAAGTTTTCCTCCTGAGCGTAGTCCAACACGGCAACACCGATGGCGTCCTGCCAGTCTGACAGACAGACATAGTCAGACTTCTCCAGTGTGATTGCAGTAAAAAGTACCATCTAGAGTCACAAAACAACTGGACCCAAATTCTCACCAACAATCTTTATAGTTCTCACTGATCTGATGCAGTTATGAGGAGAGAGATTGAAGAGAGGACAAACAGGAAGGAGCCCAACAAGAACAAAAGCTCTCTACAGAAAAACATATCCGTTTCACAGAAATGAAAGCTCGTCTGAGAACACAGCCTACATTTAAAGTCATGTCACACCACCGCTTGCTCCTCCCTTTGCTGAGAGCTCTCTGTTTACATGCTCTACACTAGCTTACAGCCCC
This sequence comes from Oryzias sinensis, assembly GCA_037389245.1. Taxonomy (NCBI): domain Eukaryota; kingdom Metazoa; phylum Chordata; class Actinopteri; order Beloniformes; family Adrianichthyidae; genus Oryzias; species Oryzias sinensis. Next base: position 27,300,633 of record CM074495.1, on the reverse strand, counting down.
CTCAAAACCCCAAGCCAATATTTCAGAAGCAACAAGAGCAACATTGAAGCCATCAGCCCATACAACGAAGACGTTCATGGATCTATTCGTCCACAAGGGGATGCATCAGAATGGAGCAGAGCAGGGAGCTTCTGGCCCGTATTTTCAATGTCACTTTCTATGGCATTTTTTTGTCTGCTCCTGGATCACAAGGACTTGATTGAAGAAATACTCGGAAATCTCAGAAATGCAATCTTAATTGTCTTTATCCGTGTCCTCCACCATCAGAGAAATGCTACAAGAACATGTTAGAAAACACCAAAAACAACATTTTATTTGGTGATCGTTACAGCAGAAAACGTGAAAACATCATAAAGTTTTACGTTAAACTGAAAAAACGTCCCATCCTTTGAGAAGAGACAGGTTTTCTGAACCAGAACCTTTGTAAGTCTAGGGATTCAAATGACAGAACGTTTAAGTCATTCATTCCGAGAACGTCCAAACTCCCCGACTCTTTCCCCAGAAGAATTTAGAACGCCGCTGGATCTCCTTTTGATTCCAGCCGTCTATCTGCCCTGGAGGAGGAGGTCTTTGTCCGGGACCAGCAACCTGACCCTGCAGATGGAGTGTGAGTGCGTGTTAATGTGGCAGCTGGTCTCTACATGATTCCCCAGAGGCCGCCCAGAAAAGGAGCAGATGGACCTTAAGGCGACCGTAGGTCCGTCTTTGTTTAACACCAAACCTCTACTCTACCCAGAATTCCCTGAGAAATCCCTCAAGCCCCTGATCCTCAGCCTGAGATGGAAGTCGAAATAAAAATCCTTGTTTTCTTTGTGAAAAGCTTGGAGCTGGCGCTGGTAGATTTTTAGGTGGATTTTCAACACGTGACCGAACGATTTAACATGCGTCAACAGTGAGTTGGATGTGGTGGAGAGAATCCAGTAGTTTTCCAAAATAAAACTTCCTTCAAAATCAGATTATAAAGAAAAATGGAAAAATTTAGGGCAAGTTTTTTTTTCTTTTCTGCAGCCCGGTACCAACTGCCCTACGGACCGGTGCCGGTTCGCAGCCGAGTTGAGGACCACTGGTCTAAAAGACCAAAAATGTCAGGTTTTTATGTTTGAGGCTGTTTTGCAAAAACAAAATGTTGGTTTACTTGCTTAAAGTAAGTAAGAAATAAAAAGAGATTTTTTCTATTTATAGTTCAGAGTTTTAAAATACCATAAAGATTTTTTTTTATTTGGTAACTTTAAAGTCGTAAATTTAAGACTTTAAATCTTGTAAACTTATGAGAAAAAAGTCACAAGAAAAGAAAGCACCAAAGTTGTCTGTTTATCTTTGCTTTTGAAGATGAAAGATGCGACATTTTGTAGTTTTTTATTTATAAAAAAATATTTCCAGATAAGTTTCAAAACAAGGAATATTCAAGTTGACGTGTTTTTACTAGTAAGTTTGGTAATTTTTTGTAAATTTACGACTTCAAATCTCGTAATTTTATTTTTTTTTCCTCGGTTGCCCTTAAACTCTGTTGTAAGTTTTAAAAGCCAAATGGATTTTAAATTGGATCCATTTAGGCAAAAGGACGCATCGAATCCCCACAAAGCTGGTTAGCTTTTACATATCGATCTGCGGAACACGTGATTGTGATGGATAAATTAAAAGTCAGAGGAAAGATACACAACCCTCAACAGAACACATAGAGGCCTCTTCATAGACAGTTCTTGCTGGCGCTTTTTTCCACCTTTATTGCTTTTTTAAAACATGTAGCCAGTCTATTGATCAAAAACATTTATATTTAGTCATGAGAGAAGAAAAGGTTTTTAGAAAGGATCATGAATAGTTTTTTTTTTTTAATAGCAGGCTTAGTTGTTACATACATGCATGGCTGGGCTGTTCTTTGGCAATTGTTGCTTTGATTTTGCAGAATCTGTATTAAAAATATTAAAATGTATTCTGTTGTGTCTATTATTTAATAAATGATTTTGTTATGGTCTATTCTCGAGCTTTTGGAGCATAATTTTGCAGGAAAGGCTCTTATTAACATGTATTGACACAAAGTTTCAGGGAATCTCAAGGACGCCTTTGCTTTGAATGAATTTCAGGCTTGCTGCGGACGTGATGTTTATGAGATGCAAACAGGTGGATGTGTTTGAACCCGTTCTCACGCAACCATCTACAAACAAAGACATGAGGTGGTTTTAGGACTACAAAACAGCCAAGAGCTGTCTAGTTGTTAACCTTTTATAGTGACACAGTTTAAATGATAATAATGTAAATCTTCCAGTACAGGATTGCTTAGCTATCATATGAATTAGGATGTTGTGCATTTTTTCCAGGAGTGTGCGTTGCTGCCTCTGGTGGTCATTCCATGTACCGCACGGTTCACCATTTCTTTTCTTTGTTTTAATTTTTGTTTTTTTTACTATAAAAAGTAATTATAATAATGTGAAATTGTGGATTAAAACAGAGACATTGACGTTCCATAGGCTGAGTGACAGCTACCAATCTTAAGAATTTATTTGGATCAAATTTCAGGGAAATTACGCTTTTATGATAAAGCTTTTCAAGGTACGCCAAGTCTGTTTCCCGGGATAATCTGCTTTGTTTGGCAGAGGAGAAAGCTGACTTCCAGGTGATTTCAACCGCAGGTGAGCAGCTGTTCTGTTTGCGCAGCAAACCAAATAAAAGCAGTGAATTTGTTCAGCGTGACCGCCTGTTGAACCTCAGCGTGACGGAAGATCCCTGAGTAAAAGCCTCAGATGAGACGTCCACTTCACGGCATGAGGTATAAATGACTAAAGAGTAATTACAAATAAAGTGTTCAAATGTTCAACACATGTAACATGCTACACTGTGGATCCCAAAAATAGCTATAGACCAAACCTACCAGCAAATAAAAAAAGGCAGATTTTAAACTTGTCCTCAGACAGTGTATAATTTTATTTTTATTTTAAATCCTAAATAAAATGTAAAAAAAAGACAACTGTTTAAGTTTTTGCTTTATAAAATGCAAAAAAAAAAAAACTAATAAAACATATTTTAGACATTTTATTTCAATATGAAATCAAAATATTTTATTTAAAAAAAAGATGAGCCCCAGACTCTAAAAAAGTTCTTCCTGTATGTTTTTTACTGTGTTTCACCGTTTGAAGATATCATGAAATATTGATGAAATATATACAGTCACAGGAAACACTCAAGATATTCATGTTCACAAACCAGAGGGCTAAAAAACAAATTACATTAATTTCATGGTGACACATAAAAGTCCTCCTCTAGCATCTTTTTTAAGTGTTTTTAAAAGTGTTTCCATTAGTTTTTTTTATTAGGGTTAGGCCTGCACAATATATATCAAATTTATCGTTATCGCAATATCAAGCTGTGCAACTGTGCATACTGTAAAGACGGCAAAACTGCAATAAATGGTTTCCTTAAATGTGCTGAAACAATCTTAGGCAGCTTGAAGTATTTAACAAATCAAATAAATCCATTTATGCATTTGACCAATCAGATGGAAGCTCTTTATGTTAGATCTTGCCTCCTATGTAGACTTGGGGCGTTTGCCGGAGTATAATTTTTAAACTGTTTCAGTGAGATGGAAATGATGTTTTTGGTTGTTTTGCTATTTGTTCATGTACCGCAAGTTATATCGTCATCGCAATATTGATCACTAATATCGTGGGTTTTCCTCATTCCGTACAGCCCTAAGTAGGATTATGCCACTTTTAGCCAAAATGCAATAAAAAAAATAGTTGTATTTTCTAGAACATAGTTTCTGCAGAGTAGTTCATTGCACCACCTGAGTGCTGGCGCTGATAATGTCGCCATCCCTTTGCTGAGAGCTCTCTGTTTACAGTCTCCCTCACTAGCTTACTAGTCTTGGTTTTTATTTTTGATTAAAACACTGCACATTTATTATATACTTATATCATTTTTTTTAACTTACCAGCAAAGAATCTGGACTAATATTATTTATTGAATCCGATGTAAAAATCAAAAACCGGCACCGTTCATTATTTATGGTGCTTTTGAAGAATCATTTTTGTTTGAGTTGATATCTTTTAAACTTAAATCGGAGTTTTCTCTCATTTCGTTGATCTGACATATCTTGCTACAAAATGCGGTTTGAAAAATGCTGTTCTGTGAAATAAATAGTCAGGCGCGTTAACCTTCGATTTAAAACTGAAACTTCGATGTCACGTGATCCTGTTCCTGATATCTCCTGGTTGAACCTGTCAGACGCCATGAGAGTAACAGTTCTGACCCGATTAGAGTAATGCTCACCGGTTGTGTTTATCGGGTTCAGCCTGATAGTGACTGTCTAAAGGGAAAACCTGAATCCACCTTACAGTTTAGTCCTGAAACGAACCACCTGTTAGCTGAGTTATGCTAAGCCAACTTGTGCTGCTAACAACATGATTCACCTAAAAACAAAAGAAATTTAAGTTGACCAATCAACTCCACTATTCATGTTGGTTCCTGTCGTTACGTAGCTGGTATATTAACTCTACTGGGGTGAAATGTTTGTAATAAGGTCTATTTTCCGCCTCTATTAGCTAATTAGAAAACTTTTCACCAATTCTGAATCAGTCAGAACCTGCATAAAAAACGCGATTTTTAAAGCTCTCCGTCTATACTGAAGCGAAACAACTAAGCTACATTCATTCATTTGTTGTCTACTAAAACAAATAACGAATAATTACATTTTCACTTTTGTTTGTACGAATGGCTGCAGCCACCCAACAAAAATCAGAAAGTACAAACAAAAACTCCAAGAATGATCACAGTTTTACCTGTTTACAGAAATAAGCTTTTGAGATCTGACCTGAACGCACCATGCCGGACAAGAACATATGCGAGTCTGCAGCGGTACTTTCACGTCCTGGGCCAGCACCTCTATGTGCTGGAGTACTGGATACAGTGTCCGCACCAAGAGGAGTAGAACTGAACCAGCCAGGCCGAGGACGAGTTACTGATGGTGGGCTTCAGGCTGCTGCTGCCCAGGATCACCAGCGGGTCATCCTCCGCATACGGGATGCTGAGGCCCCGAGACAAACCCAGAGGACGCCCTGCCGCATGAAACCACAAACGAGATCCTGCTCTGCTGTGCAGCAACACAGCGACAGCGGGTTGTCAGAGATAAAAGTATTCTTTTCAAACCAGAGCTTGAGGGGCCGAGGAGATATGAGCGTTGATACTCCCCTCTGCTTCCGAATAGAGGTCCAGCAGAATAGCACAGCAGAGAGACATCTCACTCTGACCCAGTTTCCATGACGGAAAAATCACAAGCGCAGGGACAACACACACACTTCCTTAAGCAACGCCTAATGTCATAATCTCTCTATCTGATAAATCATTTATGTAACCCTGCAAAGACTAAATTAACTGTGCTATTAATCAGATTTTTAAAATTCATTTTATGTTAATATCTTGTTATAATAGGACCTTGTGCTCTTTCACATTCAAGTTTTAACTCCGTGACGTATTAGAAGGACGACGTGCAAACCGAGCTGCGTTTGGAGTGGAACTCGAAATCTACCTTCCGTTAAAAATGTACATCAACTTAGTCAGAATTCATGTTGAATGTAAAAAGTTACATTCTATATAAATATAAACTTATGTAAAGTCTGTTTTCATAAGCTCTAAAAAATAATGTAAGAATTCATATTGTGTGGAGGGAGGGACTGTTTTATAATCTGTCCAAAAATTTCGTTAAAATTATAGTTTGTGCACAACGAAGAGCTTGCTTTTTTAAAGAGGTGGACTTACAACAATCAAATGTAATTTTCTTCCAATAAAGGCACATCTTTCAGATCATTGTTGATTTTTGTGGAATAAAATTTGGTACTTAAAATTTCTCTGGAGGCTTCACTGTTCAAAGCAGGCCTTATAGGGACATGCTGGGCAGGACTTTTTGTCTACATGGTCAACAATCTAGCTATCATGACTGATTCTATGATTCACTATGTCTTTGCTGAAGTTATTTCTTTAAAACCACTTGAAGTAAACGTAATCTGAATGATTTTCTCATACAATAAACAAGGGAGCGTCTCCTCACTGTCTGCTACAACCTCCACACAACCGCTTCTTAAACGGATGGAAACTTCCAGCATAATTCTGATTTCTTCAGGTTTTTCTGTGATGACAAACATCACCATGTTCTAAGTAAGTCTAATTTCTGTCTTATTGGTCTTTCTGTTTTGCAGGGTTGCTGTCAAATATTTTCAACAAGATGGAGAAAAACTTAATTTACAAAAGTTGCAGGATTAATTCCTTCCCTGCTGCAAAAGTGTGTTCATTCTCTGACAAACAGACTCTGGCCAGCTGACACATGGAACATATAGAGTAAACCTCTTCTCAGCATCATTGTAGTACAAAAGATTCTCTACTTCCTTCCTGATGGTCTGCGTCCTTGTTCCCCTGGCAGGAGACAGAGGGTCTTTACACACTAATACGGTTTTATGATGCTCAATAGTGAAGGAAAAATAAAGATTAAAGGAACAAAAATGAAGATTTCTAAATATAATTTCTAATCCAACAATTATTGTAAACAAAGTGTTTTTAATTCCACTTTTTAAAGTGTGTAAATCCTCATTTCTCATCATAAATTGATAGTAAATTGAAAAAGGATTTGTACATGATTTTTTTAGACAATCCCAAACTTCCAAAAAAAAAAAAAAATAGATTCTTAGTTTCTTAAAAGTTATTATCTTTTCCTTATTTACTTTCCTGCATTTTCAAATCTGTTTTTTCAGTGTTGCTAAAATTGTCATCGTTTTTTGTATTAACGCAATATCAGGTATTGTGGGAGAAGCCACCATGCTCCTAAATTTATTTTAAGATCATGCACACAAACGTTTTGTCACTTAGTAATAGTCGAAATTTCTGCAGAGGTTCACAAAGTTTTGAAACCTGCTTCCTGGAATCTGCAGTATTGAAGAAAATCCATAAGGTGGAAGCAGAGTGCAGCATGAACGAGTCTCAAGTTTAACACTAAAATTATAATGAATTCTGCAGCTCTGTGATTGATTTTTCTGTTGATATCTAAGTTTCTTTTAAAAGAAGGAAACATCAACTCTAAAGACTGTGAAAATACACAGGCAAACTCCTTCTGCTCAGCCAAAGCTAACCCTAACCAAATTCAAAGCAGCATAAAACCAAAATAAAAAAGAAGAAAAATAAACTGCAAAGACTTTTTGGTAAAGGACCTGTTCAGGATGTACCCAACAGTAGCTAGGATAGGCTCCAGCAACCCCATGACCCTGAACCGAATCAGCGCCGTTCAGGATGATGGATGGATGGATGGATGGATGGGATGGATGATGGATGGATGGATGGATGGATGGATGGATGGATGGATTTTATGAAAAGCTGCAGGTTATATTTGTTGTTAACGAGGAAATAATCTGAAAGATCTCAAGAAAGAAACACAGAAAAGTCCCCTCCAGAAACAAAGGGATGCTCTTTATCTTCAGGTGATTCAGAAAGCATCCATCCATCCATCCATCCATCCATCCATCCATCCATCCATCCATCCATCCCTCCCTCCCTCCCTCCCTCCACCGATCCATCGTAGTTGCAGAAGCCAAGCCAGAAATTTCCAAACATCTCCAATTAAAATAAAGTCAGAGCCAGTTCATAAAACAAATACATAACAAATATAAAACCAAACCAGTGAATAGATTCATTAAAACATATTTTTTTCGACCACTGAAAAGCTTAAATTGTGGCTCCTCATATCTGAAACTTAAGGAAAAGGTCAGCTTGGTACAATCATATTGCAAACCAATGCAAGCAGTTGAAAAAAAGAATAAATTCACATGAAATGCATTTAATATTGCTATATTCATCAATCCCTAAACAATTATCAATGTATAATAATATTTTAAACTTAAGAATAATCTTGTTTGGAAGACTATTTACTTTGATGTTTCATGCCAAAGAATTTTAAAGGACACTGCGGGGAGTTGAATCCCGTCAGCTGAAGCCAGAGTACCATCTACCAGTGCCTTTTACTTTTTTGACTGAACATGGACAGCAAAGAAAAACCTGGGGCCTAACCAGCATATATACCCTCTCCATTTCCCTAGGGCTTGATGTGCTCATGTGATAGGGTTATAAGGCGTTTGACTCTTCATCTTTCTTATTCTCTGCTCTGCCTGTAGGTGGCGCCAGTTTTGAACACCTTTAGCTCCTTTCAGAGTTCTAAATTTACAGTACTGTCATATTGCTAAAATCATTAGGTTATAACAAGAGGATCATTTGCTGTATCTTGTATATTGGTTTTAATTCCTATTAATTTAAATTTTTTTAACTTTTCTTTTAACCTTTTTTAAAACCTTTTAATTTTTTTCTTGGAAGGAGGTACGGTGGGTGTGAGGTGCAAGACAAGCTTACATTAAAGATACAACGACAAATCCCAGAAATGAACTAATACTTAAACACAACAGCAAATCACGAAACACATCATTAAATCACAGATTGAAATACAGAGCCTTGAAACACAAAAGCAAATCCGAGTGCAAATGACCAAATACAGAATTACAAAAAACATCATCGTTACAAATGACCAAAACCAGAAACACAACAATGAAAGCGAAAAAAGGCTTTCAACAGAAAGGGACTTAATATAAAATAGTTGCAGAAGCCAAGCCAGAAATTTCAAACATCTCCAATTAAAATAAAGTCAGAGCCAGTTCATAAAACAAATACATAACAACTATAAAACCAAACCAGTGAACAGACTTACTAAACATATTTTTTCGGACCACTGAAAAGCTTAAATTTGTTCAAAAATAGAAAATCTGCTTCAAAATTCAACGCACATTTTGTATGAATTCTGGTTGTACTGACTGTCTTCAAATAGATTGTCTGTGGCACAGAGATCAAATATTTGTCTCAGGTTTTAATACACATTTGGTAAGCCACAAGCGCCACCACTTGATGGATTGTGGGGAGCATGATGGGTCCGTAGTCAGGAGTCTGGTGGAGTGATGCGTTTCAACTGTTTGTTTATGACATTAATATGCATAACTTTTTATAATGAAAAGTATTTTCATTGTCCTGGTACAGACTGGCGACCCGTCCAGGATGCCCTGAGTGGCCGGGATAGGCTCCAGCAGCCCTGTGAACCCGAAGGGACAAAACAGGTTTAGAAGATGAATGAATGGAAAAGTATTTTTATTTTTCTTTAGCCAGAGAGCAACAATGGAGAGGTTAAAGAGCCACATGCGGCTCCGGAGACTCGGGCTACAGGCCCCTGAGTTAGAGAGGAGTGAGTGAATGTGGACATAGCCTCGGGCCTCTGGCTGTGAGGGACACGCACTGACAGAAAAATTAAAGAACTAAACAGAAATCAGACCAAACACAACCAGTTAAAAAAAACAAGCACGATAACAAATACAAAGCCAAACCATTGTGACAGAAAGCTGACCCTCCAAACTCTGAGGCTTAAAAAGAAGAAATGAAGTCAAGATTCCTTTAATAAAGCAGACAGGATAACTTCTCTTTGTGTTCCTGCCCCTCTGCTGTTATCTAAAGTTTTCGTTTATGACTTTTGCCTTAAATTATTCTTTTCTCTTAGGGTTATCTAAAGGGGACAAATTAGATTTGACGGCTCACGCCAAACTAAAATAAAATCAAATCTGACAATTTTTTAAAAACACTCAGGAATCATTTGATCCTCAAGTTGTAGCAGAAGTGAAACTACTGTTTCCTGAGAGTTTTTTTCCACTGTTGTTCTGGGAGTTTGACCCGACGTCACCGTGGAAACGCTTTCACAAACAGACAGATAATCTGACTGGACGCCTGACGGCTTCATCACCCCCCCCCAACACGTTCCAACATCAGCAGCAGCTGTCATCGATCAGCAGAGCTCCATCTTTTCTCTTCATCTGCAGTTCAGTGGGGGAGCATGGCGTCAGCAGGGCGGGGGTGTGGTCTCAAAGCTTGATGTGCTGCTCATCAAGGTGAGTCATGTGACCGACTCAGAGGTGGAAAAGGAAACAAAAAACTTTCAGGTGCATTCTGGACCACCATGAGTCTGACTTCCTCATGTCTGCATGCATTCAGAGCGGTGCTGAGAGCATGAAACAGAACAAAAATCCATCTCCTCCTCTGCTTATCTCCCTTCACCTTCAAGAATCAGACCAGCATGTCCTCATGCATCTGTATTCAGGCATTTTTCTCTTTCATTTTACTTTTGCAGGCGTCTCCAACCATGTTCATCATAAACTGCTGCCCTGCTGGTTTTGCGGCTTCAGTCATTTCTGATTAGCTGGATTGAGTGAGGCCAGTTTTGATTGATCAGGTGAAGACACCTGATCCAGGTGACCAGTAATGACTGAAGCAGGGTTAGCTGTAAAACTAGTAAGTAGCTTAGAAGGAACAGGGTTGGAGAAGCCTGATTGAGTCGACTTTTTCAGATTAATATTTGAAAGAAATCTCGTGTTTTTATTTTTGAGAGAAAAATGTATACATTATTCCAACACTAAACAGAAGAAATGGTTGGACGTGGAAGAAGAGAAGAGAGAATGGAGGCCGAGGCTTCCAGAATGACAAATCACTAAAAGCTGTAAGGATTCAGTAGTTTGGTTTCCTTTGTCAGTCACTCCACTTTCAGAGTCATGATCCACAGCTGTTCATCCTTGTCAGGTCATCTGCTCTGTTTTGTCACTGCTTTGTTTCTCCTCATAGTTTTGTCATGTTTTAGTTTGTTCATTAAATGTTTTATTTCCTGTCACCAAGCTTGGTCTCCTGCAGTTTGGGAACAGCAGCTGCTCCTCATATCTGAAACTTAAGGGGAAAAAGTGTCAGCTTGGTACAATCATATTGCAAACCAATGCAAGCAGTTGAGTTAAAAAAAAGAATAAATTCACATGAAATGCATTTAATATTGCTATATTCATCAATCCCTAAACAATTATTTATCAATGTATAATAATATTTTTAAACTTTAGAATAATCTTATTTGGAAGGACTATTTACTTTGTTTCATGCCAAAGAATTTTCTGGGCTACACCGCAGGAGTTAACTCTCATTAGCTGAAGCCAGAGTACCATCTACTCAGTGCCTTTTACTTTTTTGACTGAACATGGACAGCAAAGAAAAACCTGGGGCCTAACCAGCATATATACCCTCTCCATTTCTATGGGCTTGGATGTGCTCATGTGATAGGGTTACAAGGCGTTTGACTCTTCATCTTTCTTATTCTCTGCTCTGCCTGTAGGTGGCGCCAGTTTTGAACACCTTTAGCTCCTTTCAGAGTTCTAAATTTACAGTAATGTCATATTGCTAAAATCATTAGGTTATAACAAGAGGATCATTTGCTGTATCTTGTATATTGGTTTTAATTCCTATTAATTTAAATTTTTTTAACTTTTCTTTTAACCGCTTTTAAAACCTTTTTTAATTTTTTTTTTTTTTTTTTTTTATAAAGGAATAATCTACAGGAAGGAGGTACGGGTGGCCGTGAGGGTAAGACAAGCTTACATCAAAGATACAAATCCCAGTACAAATGAACTAATAATTAAACACAACAGCAAATCACGAAACACAACATTAAATCACAGAACGAAATACAGAGCCTTGAAACACAAAAGCAAATAAGAAAAGTAAATGACCAAATACAGAATTACAAAAAACAACATCGTTACAAATGACCAAAACCAGAAACACAACAATGAAAGCGGACAAAAGGCTTCTAACAGAAAGGGACTTAATATAAATGCTAAATTTAAATATAAATAGTTAATATGAAGCATTTTCTATTGTATTACTCCAATAAAAATTACGACAACGTTTAGCAAGGTAAAGTTTTTGCATCACTTCCGGTCTTAAGGGTTTTCCTTTCCGTTAAGACCAATTCGCAAAAAATGCTTTTGGATTCTTTTTCATGTATTTAAAATGTCCACAACTGAAAAAACAGTAATTACTAACTTCAAAAATCCTACACAATTGTTTTATATTACATCCCTTTCTGTTAGAAGCCGTATCTCCGCTTTCATTGTTGGAATTCTGTATTTGGTCATTTGCAGCCGGATTTGCTTTTGTGCTTCAGGACTCTGTCATTTGTTTCATGATTTGCTTTTGTGTTTCATGATTTAATGTTGTGTTTCATGATTTGCTGTTGTGTTTCATGATTTAATGTTGTGTTTCATGATTTAATGTTGTGTTTTGTGCATTTGTGATGGGACTTGTAGTTGTATCTTAAATGTGAGTGTGTCTTGCACCTTCTCAAATATCAGATGTATTCAAATTCAACCATGACGGCTGTGACTGAGGGGCTTTGTTTTAGTGTCAGGCTTTGGTAACTTTTTAGACAGAGTAAACTTCAGCCTTGATAATGTCTCTGTTCATTTTTCTTTCTTTGTGTGAATTGCTCTAGTCTGGCTCCATCCTTGGTAGGTCAACAGATTCCAGGCAAGCACAATTGGGATTTTCTTAAGTACCAAACCCTCCAATCACGTATAAGGTATAACTAAGGAGGGGAATTTTTTTTGTTTTTTTTATTTTAATAGTTTTTTTTTGTTTTGTTTTATTGTTTTTTTTCTTATTTTGTTTGTTTTTTGTTTAATTGTTTTTTTTCTTTCTTGTTTGTTTTAGTGCTTTCAATTTTTACTTTTAAATTTTAAGGGATTAAAAGGTTTTTTGGATGAGAGGGAGAAACCAGAGCACCTGAGAAAAAACCCTGTTTAGACTCTCGAGGTCAGGCAGGTAGTAACTTTCCACAACACCATTGCCTGACCTCGAGAAAAATATTAACTTTGCTTACACTAAATTAATCTTTTTTATAATCACACAAGATAAAAACTAAATAAAAAACTGGAGTTGTTAAAGAAAACCTAGCTTAGATTTTAAAAGGGTGTTGTGGAAAGTTACCTTTAATACAATAGAATAGAAGAAACACATTTACAAGATACACATTTACAAGATACACATTTACAAGATACATATTTACAAGATGCATATTTACAAGATACATATTTACAAGATACACATTTACAAGATACATATTTACAAGATGCATATTTACAAGATACACATTTACAAGATACACATTTACAACATGCATATTTACAACATGCATATTTACAAGATACATATTTACAAGATAAACATTTAGCTTGTTTTGGTCAATAAAATACAAATTAAATTTAACACTGGAGCTTCAGTTTCAACATTCTTTGGACGACTCTCCAGTGTTACAGGGTTAAAGGCTACGTATGCCTGTGTGCATTTCTAAGCTATTTTGATGTGTGCCTGTGTGCATTTCTATGTGATTTTGGCTTTTCTTTGATCTTGATTACATGAATATTATTTGTGGACTTCCAAAAGGCTCAATTATAGGACCTAAACTCTTTATTATAATCTGCAGCTTTCTTGGAAAGCTGGAAAGCAGATTGCTGTTCCAGAGTCTGACCCCCGACTATCCAGCATTTTGGTTTGGTCCAGAAGAATGTCTTCATTCTCTGTCCTCGTGGTCAGATTCTCCTCTTTCACAGCTAAAGTTTCTCCTCATTTTCTCCTTTTTTTAATTTGTTGTGCAGTTCCTCATTTTCCATGGACAGATCCCTCTTAGTTTGCTCCACTTTCTCGGTGTCGGTTTTAAGTTGATCATATTGAACGTCCACCATTTCTCTCATTTGAAGAAGATCAGTCAGTCGTTTTTTCTTGTTTGAGGGCGTCTGTTTGTTCTTGGAGGAAATTGACTTCATCCAGCTGATAGTTGTGTTTGATTATCAGCTCTTGCATTTCATCCTTCTGCTGTCTCAAACCAGCAACCTCATCTTCCTGCTTCCCCACAAGATCCTCCAGACGGGACTTTTCTTTCATGGTGTCCGTGTATTCATCCAGAAGATCTTTATATTCTTGAGGAAGAGCCTGCAGGTCGTCTAGCTCTTCCTGGAGACCTGCAGCATGTTTCTGCAGAGATGAGGTCACAGCATGCAGCTTTTTCACTTCTTCCCTCACAACTGCATTTTCTTTTTTCACTGCATCAAGGTTGTTTTGCACATCTTCCAAATGTTTAACCTTGTCTTGCAGTTCCTGTTTTGACATCCAGATCTTTTTTCACTTTCTTCATCAATTCAGTTTCTTTCAGTAATTCTTGATATTCTGATTCTAGTGTTAGTTTGTGTTGCTGACGATCTGCCAATCTGTTCCTCTCACGTTTGAGGTTTTCATATTCTTTCTCGCATTGACTCAGTTCGTCCTGCTGAGTGTTGTATTTAACAGCCAGGTCTTTGGTCGTCTCCCACTGCTGTTTCAGGTCAGAAATCTCTTCCTTCAGGTTCTTGTTCTGATCTTCCAGCTGGGATTTTTCTCTCAACATGGTGGGATAGTTCTTCTCCATGTCTTCTAATTTTTGATTTTGAATTTGCAGCTCTTCCATATTCTGCCTAAAAGCTTTAGCTTGCTGCTGTAAAATCTGAACTTGTTTGGCCTGCTCTTCATAGATTTGTTCCGATGGTTCTTGGAGAGCAATCTTCTGCTGAAGTTTGGTCAGCTATGATTGCAGAGTTGCCTTCTCCACCTCCAATGTTTTTCTTTCAGATTTTTTCAAAGTTATATCTTTCTTCAACTCCTTTTTTGGCCAAGTTTTGCCCTGGAGTGCAGTAATTTCTGCAGTCATGTTAGCGATGCTTCCCGACAACTCGTTGACCTTTTGCTGTTCTCCGTCGCACAATCGTTCCACTTGGACTTGATTTTTGAGGTCTTTGCTAAGACGCTTCAGCTGTTTTCCAAGTGTCTCATTGTCTTTAAGAGCAGCTTCCAGAGTCTTCTTCATGAGTTTTTGAGCAGCCTTCAAATCCTCCATTTTTTGCAGACTAACAGGGATGTCTTCAACGTGTGAGGCTGAAACACTGATTTGCTGCAGATTTTCCTCAGTTAAACCTTTGATGTCGCACATTTCTGCTACGATGCTCGAAAAGTCACTGAGTCACTGAAAGTTCAGAACCTAAACTGGAACTGGATCCGGTACCTCTAAGGTTTACGATGCTCAAAAAATCACTGAGTCACTAAAGGACGTCTGCGACGTTTGACACTCAACTTGATTTCAAGCCGATACATGAGGAGAAATCATGGTGACATCAAATGACATAGAGTGACATCAAATGACATGGAATGACATCAAATGACATAGAGTGACATCAAATGACATCAAATGACATCAAATGAAGTCATTTTAGATTCTTTGTGGAATATTTGTGGTAAGTGGATCTTAATCAATGACATCACACTATGTCATTCAGTGATGTCACATTCTGAATGAATGTGACATCACTGATTGAAAAAGAATTGAGAATGAAAAAAAAACATCAAAGTTGATCATTTTTTACCTTTAAAAACATCTTTTTACACATGCATTTTATGTTTGGGATTATTTCACACCATGAAGAGTGATCCTCCGAAGTCCGACCAAAGATCAAGGCATTCTCATAACAGCAAAATGCAGCAGTTCTTTAGTGTACCACTAGAGCAGGGGTCACCAATGCAGTGCCCGTGTGGACCACTTAAAGCAGGGGTGCTCATTGCGTCGATCGCGATTGACAGCTTGATCTTCAAGGACACGAGGGTAGATTGCAGGCCAGCAAAGATAAATTACAAAAATAATTCAAACATATTTCTAAAAAATCCGTCAGTGAAACAAAATCCTCACCGTGAAAAACGCAACTTGATTGACATGCAGACGGCCACTGAACATCGTCTGATACATAAGTCACTGCACATGCGGGACACGTAGCACATGCTTCTGGAGCGGCGCTCACAGAGCCAGCAGCCCTTTAGAAATACCATGCTTCCCCCATTTCTCAGTTTACAGCAGAATAAGGAGTATTGTGGCTTGATTTTGTAATAAAACGTCTCATCTGTTAATACTAAAGTATCTCCTCACAGATTTGTGTACTCTTACTGTAAGGTTTTTATATTATCCGTGCAAAAACAATGTAATTACCAATAATTAATAATACTATGTTTATTAAGCAGTATTTATGTCTCAAAATATTGTATATAGCCTGGGAGAGCTTCACTATGTTTTTGCTGAAGTTATTTCTTTAAAACCACTTGAAGTAAAAGTATTCAGTTCACATTACAAGCAATAAAACAAGTGAGCTTCCTCACTGCTCATATAACCTCCACACAACCGCTTCCCTCCACACAACAGAGTGGAAACTTCCAGCATAATTTGATTTTCTTTCAGGTTTCTTTCAGATGACAACATCACCATGTTTGTCTAATTTCTCTCTCTCTGTCTTATTGGTCTTTCTGTTTGCAGGGTTGCTTATCAAACATTTTCAACAAGATGGAGAAAGAAAAACTTCTGACTTTTACAAAAAGTTGCAGGATTAATTTCTTTCCCCATGCTGCAATAGTGTGTTCATTCTCTGCCAAACAGACTCTGGCCAGCTGACACACGGAACATATAGAGTAAACCTCTTCTCAAATTCAAATTCAAATTAATTTTATTTATAAAGCACCTTTCATGTCACACACAGCTCAAGGTGCTTTTCCATTAAAAAAAAAAAAAAACAAGAATACAATAAAACAAACCCACACATGAAGCAAAAAATAATTAAATAAGCTCCTCATATAAAACAAACACACAAAACAAGCACAAGTAAGAGAGAGATGACAGAGCTTTAAAAAAGAGAACCTAGAAGGCTGGCCCGCCTGGCTCCTTCCTATTAGCCGGGCGCTAAAGACCTACAACACAAGCACAACTCTTCCCCAGCAATTCCCAACCCCAGAGACCCCTAACTGTGCCCAGAGCACCAAACATAGCACCAGTCCGGCAGCCCGTGAAGTCGGAACAAGAGATGCCAGAGGGCAAGTGACAGAATCTCTTCGAGTCTTAACATTAACACACCCAAGCTGCGTGAGAAAAACACTCATTAACAGTCTAAATGTAAAAGAAATAAAATAAGAAAAGTTAAAATATAAAAACAGGTAAAATATGCAAATATTAATTAAAATAAGATAAGATGATTTAGTGCCCAAAAAAGTCTAAAATATAAATTAGAATAAGTTAGAATATAAAAAGTATATAGCCTGGGAGAGCTTCACTATGTTTTTGCTGAAGTTATTTCTTTAAAACTACTTGAAGTAAAAGTTATCTGAATGATTTTCTCATACAATAAACAAGGGAGCGTCTCCTCACTGTCTGCTACAACCTCCACACAACCGCTTCTTAAACAGATGGAAACTTCCAGCATAATTCTGATTTCTTCAGGTTTTTCTGTGATGACAAACATCAACATGTTCTAATTCTAATTCTCTCTCTGTCTTATTGGTCTTTCTGTTTCTGCAGGGTTGCTGTCAAATATTTTTAACAAGATGGAGAAAAACTCAATTTACAAAAGTTGAAGGATTAATTCCTTCCCTGCTGCAAAAGTGTGTTCATTCTCTGACAAACAGACTCTGGCCAGCTGACACACGGAACATATAGAGTAAACCTCTTCTCAGCATCATTGTAGCACAAAAGATTCTCTTCTTCCTGATGGTCTTCGTCCTTGTTCCCCTGGCAGGAGACAGAGGGTCTTTACACACTAATACTGTTTTATGATGCTCAATAGTGAAAGAAAAATATCATATAATTTCACTTAGTAAAAGTCGAAATTTCTGCAGAGGTTCACAAAGTTTTGAAACCTGCTTCCTGGAATCTGCAGTACTGAAGAAAATCCATAAGGTGGCAGCAGAGTGCAGCATGAAGGCGTCTCAATTTTGACACTAGTTTTGACCCTTGTGCTATCCTAGGCACTTTAACATTGGGAGTGGGGTCATCTAGACCCACTAGACAGTGCTCTGAACCTTTTTTCTTCAATGATTTGTCATCTTCACTGGTGTCCATGGATTGAATGAAATCTTTCCACCTTTATCCACCTTTGTCATGGTAGGAATAACACGTCAAAGTAAGGGTGGGGTCATCTAAGATAGCACAATTAAATAATGAATTCTGCACCCATGCTGCATTTCGAAGGAACTGTGATTGATTTCTCTGTTGATATCTAAGTTTTCTTTAAAAACAAAACAAAAACAACCATCAATTCTAAAGACTGTGAAAATATTCAAACTCCCTAGGCTTAACCAAAGCTTTTAAACAAATTTAAAGCAACATAAAACCAAAATAAAAAGAAAAAAAAGTAATCTGCAAAGATTTTTTGTAAAGGACTTGTTCAGGATGTACAGTAGCTGGGATAGGCTCCAGCAGCCCCATGACCCTGAAAGGGATTTGGCGCGGTCTGTGGATGGATGGATGGATGGATTTTATGAAAAGCTGCAGGTAATATTTGTTGTTAACGAGGAAATCATTTGAAAGACCTCAAGAGAGAAAGACAGAAAAATCCTCTCCAGAAAAAATGGGATGCGCTCCATCTTCAGTGGATTCAGAAAGCATCCATGCATCCATCCATCAATCAATCCCTCCCTCCATCCATCCGTTTTCAGAACCCACTTAATCCTTCTGGGGTCACATGGTTGCAGAAGCCAAGCCAGAAATTTTCAAACCTCTCCAATTAAAATTAAATCAGAGCCAGTTCAAAATACAAATACATAACAAACATAAAACCAAACCATGGTAACAGTAAACTGACTTACTCAACATATTTTTTTGGACAACTGAAAACCTTAAATTTGTTCAAAAATAGAAAACCTGCTTCAAAATTCAACGTACATTTTGTATGAATTCTGGTTGTACTGACTGTCTTCAAATAGATTGTCCGTGGCACACAGGGTTCAAATATTTGTCTCAGGTTTTAATACACATTTGGTAAGCCACAAAGCCACACCACTTGAACTGTGGTCAGGAGTCTGGTGGAGTGATGCGTTTCAACTGTTTGTGAATGAGATTAATAAAATTTGGCATACTGTTTGTTTGCTTGATTCACTTTGCTGTCTAAAAAATGCATAACTTTTTATAATGAAAAGTATTTTCATCAGCTGCATCAGCTTCACTTCTGAATAAGTGTTAAATCTATGACACGTTTCAGTCAGGTTTTTTTAAACATCCCTCCACAGAGACAACCCTGCTGAAAGTGTCCAGTGACATTTTGATGTCAGCTGATTCTGGCAAATACATTGTCCTATAGATCTTTCATCAGACTTTGATACGGTTGACCACCAGATTTTATTGGAAAGATTGAGGGACCTGATTGGTTTGTCAGGGTCAGTTCTCCACTGGTTTCCCTCTTATCTGGTCGGAATTTCAGTGTCATGGCAAACCCCATAATGTCTCAGTCAGCAGACTTAGCGTGTGGTGTTCCTCAGGGCTCTGTTCTGGGCATTGTTCTAGTTCTATTGCACATGATGCCCCTTGGAAAGATCATTCAGGAGTTCAGCGATGTCTCCTACCACTTTTTTGCTGATTATATCCAGCTATATTGCTCTTTTAAGCCCTCTGAGACATACAAGCTGGACTCTCTGATGAACTGGCTGATTCAGATAAAACAATGGCTCCGTAAAAAACTCTCTGCAGCTAAACTCAGAGAAAACAGAAACGCTAGTTATTGCCCCTGATGATGCTATACCAGGGATTAAGCAGCACTTGTGTTCTCTTGACCAGGCTGTCAAACCCAGCCTTTTGGGTGTCATTTTTGTCAAAGATATGTCACTGGAGCAGCACTACAAACAGCTGACCAAGAACTGTTTCTTCCAGTTTCTAAGCTCAGGAAAAATGTGTCATATGAAGATCTTGAACTTCTTATTCATGCCTTTGTATCTACATGGTTAGACTACTGTAACAGTCTGTTTTCCTGTCTGAATAAGAAGGAGCTGTCTCGTTTACAGTTGATCCAGAACTCTGCTGCAAGGATCCTGACCCGCACTAAGAGAAGAGATCCCATCTCACCTATCCTTAAAGCTCTTCATTGGCTCCCGGTTGCTTACCGGTTTCAACATAAAATCTTTAAGGTTGACTTTAAGAGCCCTCCATGGTCAAGCTCCTCCATATGTTTGTGATTTGATTGGTCTCAACAGACCATCTTGTGCACTAAAGTTTGTGGATCAGAACTTGTTGATGGTCCCTCGCACACAGTTCTGGACCAGAGAAGACGGATCCTTCCAGGCTGTTGCTCTTAAACTCTGGAATGAGCTCCCATTCCTGGACTCTATAAATTCTTTAAAAGGTCAATTGAAAACTTTTTATTTTGCTTTTTTTTTTTTTTTTACTGAAACTGTTTTTTTTACGTGGTAAATCTTGCCTCATCTTGCCTCTGTCAGACTCCTCCCCCTCAAGCTCTGCTCTGCTCCTGATCACCGCCAGCTGTCGTCACTCAGCTCATCACCCTCTGCTGCTCAAAAGGAGACCCAGCTCCAGTATTCAACGCCAGTTCGTTGCCCCTTATGGTGACTAAGCCTGGTCTTGTCACGCTATAGTTGAATATTGTCTTACTCTCGTTCTGGCTCTAATCAAATTCTCCTGCTTCAGGAAAACCACTTCATGAGTGACGTCAGTTGGATCCTCTGCCAAGCCTCTTGGAAAACCTGAAGACCTCTCGGCCTACGCTAACCGCGCTAACACCTCCAGCCACGCCTCAAGCCACTGTCCAGTCTGGACCTCTTCTAATCAAAGCCTAAACCATCCTGGAAGAAATAAATCATTTCTTACCTGCCACTTACATGTCTTTATTCTGGGTTCCAGGATCTGGGTTCACCACGCTTTGAGAATCATGACAGTATATGCTTTTTGTTTTTTATTTTTTTTATACACACAGACACATATATATGCATATTAAGGACCTTGTGACTTCTGTCTGTGAAAGGTGCTATACAAACAAAATTTACTTATTTACTTAAAGCACTTACTTAAAGTGTTGGGTGTTATTCTTTACAAAAGTAATAAATCATACCAACAAATTATTTTTGATGTAATTAAAGTAGCTAGTACAAGGTATTGCTAAACATTGCTGTAATTTTTATTGTAGTAATACAGTAATTAATGTAAGTTGTAATGTAATGTAAAGTAAGTAATGCTTTTGTACAGTGTCACGTTTTATAATGTCCACATAAAGAAAGCAGTATTTAAAAATTTAAAAAATCATACATTATTGGTTCTAGAAATACGTCCCTTTTTGTTAGAAGCCGTGTCTCTGCTTTTGTTGTTGTGTTTCTGGTTTTGGTCATTTGTAATGGGGTTGTTTTTTTGTAATTAGGTATTTGTACCCGGATTTGCTTTTCTGTTTCAGGACTCTGTCATTTGTTTCATGCGTTAATGTTGTTTCAGCATTTGTTCATTTGTACTGGGATTTTTTGTAGTACCTTAAATGTAAGCGTGTCTTGCTACTCTCGGCCACCGTAAAGAGGAAATCTTCAATCAAAAACATTAAAGAGTTAAGCAACTTTATCTTTTTTTAATTAAAGCTTTATTTATTTATCTTATGTCAAATAAAGAAAGTTCTGCTTTACAGAATTACACTTTTTAAATGTTCTATTCGCAGGTTTGCTGTGAAATAATAATAAAAGTCATTCCAACAACTGTAATTAACGTTAAAGTAAGGAAAAATGCTTCCAGCATTTCTTCATATCCAATAAATCAAAGGGACTTTCAGTGAAGTTGATCTGAGTTTGATTGGTCCAGAAATGGACTCAGAGAAGGGCTCCCTTTAGACAGGAGGAGGAGGAGGAGAAGAAGGACCGTGAGGAGGAAGAAGAAAAATGAAGTTAAGGAGGGAAGTTTGATCCTTGTGTCTCTGTCCGTGGTGCTGAAATTCTGTTTCCAACTGTTTCCAACTCTCCAACTTTTAACTTTGATAAAAAACGTTTGCTTCCCAACTTTTGATAAGGAATCCACTAGATGTATGTATATTTTATTTATTTACTTAAGAGTCCATTCCTGGATGTTTCTGACTAACTTCTGACAGAACTGCACCGCCTCCCGGCCGGCATGCAGTTCTCTGCCTCCAGCAGCTCCGGGCTCCTCACCGGCTCTTTCCTCCCATCTTCGCCGCCCGGCGCGGCTCCCTCCCGGCCGAAGCCCCAGGAGTTCCTCCCGGGCGGCTGCTTGGAGCCGTCCTCCCCGCCCCAGGAGTCCGCGTTCCGGCTGCAACAGCGCCGCTCCATCAGCTCCTCCTTCCTAATCCAGGACATTTTAGCGGAGTCCCGGACTTTTTCTGACACGGTCCGGCCCGGACCACGAGTCCAACCGTGTGACTGCAGATCGGATGAAGATTATTGGGATAAAATGAGCGTTTCTCCCGCTAGCGACAACAAAGGTGAGAGGATTACAATTATAAACGCAAGTACATTTTAGACCAAAGGGTGAATAAGCGGTCGAAGTGGTTTCAAACCTTTATCGAGTTTATCAAGGAAAATATTTACCTTTAAAAATTTGAGGTCCCAATGTTTTAAAACTTGCTGCATTTAAATTCAATGTTTTCAGGCATAAATGATCACAAATGATCTCAGTTTCTGTGTAAAAGGATATTTATGTAAAAACAACAAAATAAAAGACAGATAAATGTAGATGAAATAAACACATGTGAAGAAAGAAAAACAAACAAAATAAAACATGTGACTACACTACACAAGAATCAGCATAAACCAAAAAGGACACTACCGGGTACAAAACAAAATAATTAAAATAATTAAAAGGCATAAAAACTAAAGTAAAACTGAAGACAGTGGCGACAGTGGCTCAGGTGGTTGAGCAGGTCGTCCAATGATCAAAGGGTTTGCGGTTCGATTCCCCGCTCCCACGAGCCAAATGTCATTGTGTCCTTGGGCAAGACACTTCACCCTCCTTGCCTCCAGTGTGGCTCCACTGGTGTGTGAATGTGTATGAATGGTCCCGGTGATGGTCAGAAAGACCATAGCTGCGAAATGGCAGCCACGCCTCTGTCAGTCTGCCCCAGGGCAGCTGTGGCTACAACCATAACTTACCATCACCAAGAATGAATGAGGAGTGAATGAGTAATGGCCAAAATGTAAGCACTTTGAGCGTCTGGAAAAGCGCAGATAAATCTAATCCATTATTATTATAAGAAAATAACAGGCTTTAATCGACTTTCAATTGTTTGGCACTTCTCAGCATTAAGGCACTGAAGAAGTCAAAATGACACAAAGCCAAATACAGAAACTTAGGGACAGATAGTTAGGTGTAAAGATTTGCTTTAATGGTTCAATTCGTGGTCGATCCACTTCATAGTTGATATTGGTTCATTTTGAATAATCCAATTTGATCCGATTCACGGACCTAATGTCAGTGTGACCAAGATGATCCATTTATCCAGGACATCTTTAGACTTTACACTGACCTGCAGAAATATCTGGTCTAATATTACTCACCATAAACCTGAATTTCATTCTTTTTTTGTAAAAAATAAGTTACTGTTAAAATGTCAAATGCTAGTGAAAGTGTGTATATTTATATATATTTTGGCAAGTGAGCACATTAATCAAAATTAAATGTATTAGCTTATGGAGGTTTGGATGTGGAATCATACTCAGTATTAAAGTGGAAAAACAAACTACAAGCTGATCCAACTTCTATTTAATCCATTCGAAACAAGCCAAAATGAGGCTCAGCAGTGGCTGTGGCCTCCACGTACCTGTATGACTTCCCTGCAAATGCCTGGGTTTGCTTCTGATGAGGTGATGGATGGTCTGGGGAATCTCCTCCCAAACCTGGACCAAACCATCTGCCAAAACCTGGACAGTCTATGGCGAAACATGGCCTTGGTGGATGGACCAAGACATTGTGGATCAAGGTCTGGATAATGGGTGGCCCAGTCCATTACATCAATAAAGGGAGTCCTTCTCTGAGTCTAGTCTCACAAGGGGTCTAAGAATCTCATCTCGATGCCTAACGGCAGTAAGGCAACCTCTGGTAAGTACCCAGAGATCTGTGCAGCCCTCCAAAGAACCCCTCCCCTCAACCATTACTGATCCACTGCCAAACGGGTCATGTTGGACGATGTTGGGGGCAGTAGAGCGTTCTCCAAGGCGTCTCCAGACTCTGTCACGTGTGCTCAGTGACAGACTTGATCCTGCTTTTATCTGTGAAGAGCACAGGACGCCAGTGGTGTTCTTGGTGTTCTCTAGTAAATGCCAAACGTCTTGCATGGTGTCGGGTTGTAAGTACAACTCCTACCTGTGGATGTCGGGCCCTCGTACCACCCTCATGGAGTGGGTTTCTAACAGTTCACCTGCATATTTTTGGCTCGCTGGAGGCATTTTGCAGGGCTCTGGCAGTGTTCCTCCTGTTTCTCCTTGCTCAAAGGAGGAGGTAGTGCTCCTGATGCAGGGTTGTTGCTGTCCTTCATCTCCCGATGTACTGGCCTGTCTCCTGGTAGTGCTTCCATACTCTGGACACTGCACTGACAGACACAGCAAAACCTTCTTGCCACAGCTCACATTAATGTGCTGTCCTGGATGAGTTGCACTACCTTGGTCACTTGTGTGGGTTGTAGACTCCGTCTCATGGTACCGCTGGAGAGAACTCAACAAAAGTCAACAAAACATCAGCCACAAAACATCGGGACGAAGAAGTCGTCTGAGGTCACCACTTGAAAACCATTCCAGTATTGGAGGTGTCTGGCTAATCGCCCATTATTTCTACCTGGTGTCGGTTCCACTTCCTCAAAAACATGTGGAATTGATTGTCAGTCACTTTTGCTTCCTAATTGGGTAGTTCGATTACACAGAAGTGTAATTGACTTGGAGTAACATTGAGTTTACTGTAGGTGTTCCCTTTATTTTTTGAGCAGTGCATTTGTATATGTGTATGTACTGTATGTGTATATATGTATATAGTTAAGTATTGTAATAATAATGTTTAGTTTTGTTTTGAGTTCTGTCCTTGTTCTTTTTGGATGGGCTTCGATAAGCTTGATGCTTCGGCTCTGTCCTTTTTGGTTTATGCTGATTCTTGTTTAAAAGTAGTAAAAATGTTACGTTGGAAGAACTTAAGTTATCTGTTAACTTATCAAAGGTAAATTAAATAAACATTCAGGTTAGAAAATGAACCTTTTTGGGGGGATATTTCTGGGGCTGGACTAAATTCGGATGACTGGTACCATCACGTTTCCCTTAAGGCGGCGGGAGCTTGGATCCGGTTGGAGTACGCCTCAAGAAGCCCCGTAAAGCTCGGACGGCGTTCAGTGACCAGCAGCTGTCGAGGCTGGAGAGAAGCTTCCAGAAGCAGAAGTACCTTAGTGTGCAGGACCGGATCGAGCTGGCCGCCTCTCTGCAGCTCAGTGACACCCAAGTAAAGACCTGGTACCAAAACCGAAGGTAAGCCAGCTCAGCTAGAGCCCATAAAGAACCAGGTGAGGAAAATGAGTGAACCAGTACCCAGAGCTGCTAGTTTCCATCTAGACTGAACTGGTTTTCTGAGTTTACAGGAGAAACATTTTTACAGATTAATAATACAAATACAATCAATAATTTAGCAGCATGTGATGCAATCCATGTTGAGTAATTTATGAGAAAGAAAATTTGAAGCTTTCAATGCAAAGTGAAAAATGAAATGAAAAGATCTAGCTTTCCATCTGATGTTCTCAGAGTTAGAAGATTTTTTTTAACCTGGCTTTTTTATTTTTTACACACGGTGCTATATAAACTGCTCAAGTATTGTGGTTGCACACCATGTAGAGCTGCTTCAGGAGGGGAAGAAGGTGGCCAGTGACTTTTTGGCTTATGTAAGTTACCCTTTGAAGCCCCTTTCTGTGCTCCATGGTGCAGCTCGAGAACCGCACATAGAGAGGACAGAGGGTCATGAACAGTGGCGTGCAGTGAGGTTGATGGCTGGTGAGGCACCGACTCCTCTGGAGTCAGATTTACAATTGCAAGAACTGAATATTTCACCATTCATCTAACAGCAGGTAACAGCATATAAGGTGCACACAAGAAGATATTTGTCCTACAGAGAAAATGTCTTTTGTAGACATGGAAAGAACACTCTTCTTGTGTATACATTAGTCATATATACTGTAAACAAATTAAAGTATATAGATGTGTTCAGCACACATTCAATTTTGACCCTCAGTAACTATTTCTGGTAGTTTTCCAACTTCAAATTCTGGTGCTTTAATCTGTGTTATCCAATGTTATCTGTGAAAATGATCATAAAAATAATTCTTTTAGAACTAAAATTTTGTTTTCAACTCACTCCCATGTTATTTTTAAAAAACAAAGATTGAAAACCATGTTTGGCCTTACTTTTTGAGTCCATGCCTCGATCCTTCTCCACAAAAGACTCTATGATCTGTTTTCTTTTCCTTATTATCCTGTAGATTAATGAGTATCTTCCTCTCAATGGAGACAGACGTCCTCTGTCTGTTCTGTTTCTACTGCACCAGTTTAGCTAAGCAGCTGTCAGCTCACGTCTGCCCCATGCTGGCCTCACCGGTAGCCTTTTCTGCGCGCTCACAGCAGCACTCTGGCCTCACGTTACTGTTAAAATTGAGTCCAGCAGTCAGACATGAGTCGAACAGCTCCGGAGCCTCACCCAGAGTTTTCGCTCCGTATGTGATAGTGCAGCACTCATATTCAGCGATTTTAACCTCAGAAACTGTGGAAAACGTGTCAAGTGAAAATGTATCTTTAACACGGATCAGTGGAAAATAATATTTGCTAAATGTACGTTTTTCTATTTTATCACAATGACAGGTGAGGCCAAGCCTCACTCGCCTCATCTGACCGCATGTCACTCAGGAACCCTTTTAATGAAGCATCTGCAAAAACCAGTGTTGAGGTTTTTCCAAGGTGTTAGTGCTCCATCCACTGCAAAACAGGCTAACCCCGACAGAAAAACTAATAACGAGCCAAAACAGTTTGATCTTGTTTTAAGAGCGATAGGCTCAGGAAGAATGGAAGGCATAAGAATAGAAATCTTGTTTTGAGATTGTATGTCTTTGATTTCTTGCTTAGATATTTTATCTTGAGATTGTTGTTTTGATATAAGATATGTACAATTAGTGAGACCGTTTCTGAAATTACAAAGCATATTTTGTTTTCAATTTTATTCGTAAACTTGTTTCAAGACCTCCAAGCTCACACACTTCAGCTTTTGTGCAAACATTTATTTAGAGCTTCAGTGTAACATCAGATGAATCAATACGTTATGACAACATCACAGAAATACAATCTACCAACTTTTCCACTGGGTCAAATGTGAGGAATCATTTTATCTATTAGGGTGAACAAACAAAACCAACTGTCTGGGCAACCAGGAACACAGGGAATCAGCCGGTCACGTAAAAAAATGACCGGCACAAGGGGAAGGCACAGACAAGACTTAAAAACAGACAGAACTGACTAGACACAGGTGAAAATTATCAGGAGAGATTGGGACCAG
Organism: Oryzias sinensis; assembly: GCA_037389245.1. Lineage (NCBI taxonomy): Eukaryota > Metazoa > Chordata > Actinopteri > Beloniformes > Adrianichthyidae > Oryzias > Oryzias sinensis. Next base: position 27,273,365 of record CM074495.1, on the reverse strand, counting down.
GGAAGTCCATCCATCCACCCATCTTCCTCTGCTTATCCGGGACTGGGTGGCGGAGGTTGCAGTCTAAGCAGAGATGCCCAGACCTTCCTCGCCACTTCCTCCAGCTCCTCTGGGGGGACCCCGAGGCGTTCCCAGGCCAGCCGACAGACATAGTCTCTCCAACGTGTCCTGGGTCTTCCCCGGGGCCTCCGTCCAGTGGGACATGCCCGGAACACCTCTCCAGGGAGGCGTCCGGGAGGCATCCTGACTAGAAGCCTGAGCCACCTCAACTGGTTCCTTTCGATGTGGAGGAGAAGCTCTCCGTGGGTGACCGAGCTTCTCACCTTATCTCTAAGGGTGTGTACAGCCACCCTGCGGAGGAAGCTCATTTCAGCCGCTTGTATTCGGGACCTCATTCTTTGGGTCATGACCCAGAGCTAATGACCATAGGTGAGTATTGGAACCAAGATCGACCAGTAGATTGAGAGCTTTTCTTTTTGGCTCAGCTCTCCCTTCACCACAACGGACCGATACAGCGACCGCATAACTATGAACGCCGCTCCAATCCGCCTGTTAATCTCACGCTATGGTCTTCCCTCACTCGTGAACAACACCCCAAGATATTTAAACTCCTCCACCTGGGGCCAGGGACACTCCACCCACCGAGAGATGGCAGACTACCTTTCTCCGCTTCACACTGGGCCGCAAACCGCCTCAATGCACACTGGAGGTCCTGGCTCGATGAAGCCAACAGGACAACATCCTCTGCAAAAAGCAGAGAGGAAATCCTGTTGTACCCAAACCAGACCCAGGGAAGTAAAACACAAAACTAACACATACAGGAAATCTTCAAAATAAAACAGGAAACAGAACTCAAATCACGACAGAACAAAAAACAGAAGCAAAAGCCAAGGCAAAAAACCCAAACCCTGACAAAGATTGCCACCCTCTCAACACATTCCAGTAGATGCAGGTGGTTTGGCTTCTTACTTCTAAGACAAGGGTGGGCAAACCTTTTGACTCTTGGGCCACAAAGGGTTCTAAAATAAAAAGAGCCGAACCAGAGGCGTGGTGTGTTTTAGTAATCTACCCCATAAGAGAAAGACATCTGAAATCTGGATGACAACATGCTTTAGGTTTGATTGAAAACTGATATATATTAAAACAGAACATTTCAGGGTTTTTGTTTCATTGGCTTTTTTTAAATGTTTTTTTCCAATTGCGTCCATAAGTCTATGTCCTTCAGGAAAAAATGCAAACTTTGAGAAATGCTGCATTCGTGTAGTGTTGGAATAATCGAATAAAGGTTTTCCAACTCGGAAAATGCACATGACCACAAAAAACAAAAAAATAAATCTTCCATTTCACATGAATGTAGAATATCTTTCTGCACCCAAACAAAGGTCAATTTACTTGTAGTGCACCATCTATGGGTAGACACTAAAATTAATGGGAAAATCAAACATTAATAAGGATAATCAATATGATTTATTCCAGTTTGGCGAGCCAGATTAAATAGCTTGATGGGCCACATGTGGCCCCTGGGCCGTAGTTTGCCCACTCCTGTTCTAAGAGCTGAGATAATGTCTTTGGTCTCAGAGGACCAAGTTGTTACCAGCCCACCAGCTTCTGGACTTCAACCCTATGCCAGGGGTGTCAAACTCTAGGCCTCAAGAGCTGGTCCCCTTTTGGTTATCCAGAAATCCTGCCTTGTCTCCTGCTGAATACCTGGATCAAGTGGGTGTTGGTGAATAAGGAGCTTCAATGGCCGGATTAACTGCCTGTTGTGTGTTGGTTTGCTAAAGTTGACCGTTCTGGATGTTCAGGACGAGAGAAGGTCATGTGGACATGGCATCCTCCATCCTGGAGATACTTATTCATGCATTTGTCTCCAGTAGGTTAGACTACTGTAACGGCCTGCTCACCGGCCTCTCCAAACGAGCTGTAAAACAGCTTCAGTACATCCAGAATGCTGCTGCTCGAGTCCTGACCAGAACCAGGAAGTATGATCACATTAGTCCTGTGCTCAGGTCTCTGCACTGGCTCCCTGTATCTCAAAGAATAGACTTCAAAGCAGCTCTGCTTGTGTACAAGTCTCTCCATGGCCGAGCACCAAAGTACATCTCTGACATGTTAGTGCCATATGAACTATCTCGTACTTTGAGGACCTCAGGGGCCGGCCTCCTGTTGATTCCCAGAGTCAGAACTAAACAAGGGGAATCAGCGTTTCAATATTCTGCAGCTAAAATCTGGAACAGCCTCCCTGAAGTCGTAAGACAGGCTTCTTCTGTGTTCATGTTCAAATCTAGACTTATAACATTTCTGTTTAGCCGTGTATATGACTGAAAGGTCCTATATGCACTTTTCTTTCCTTTCCTTCCTTTATTTTTAAATCAATTTTCAAATTTTTTCTTTTCTTTTAAAGTAAATTTTACGTTGATTATTTCTATGATGTATTGTGATTTTAATGCATTTTTCTGTTTTGTGAAGCACCTTGAATTACTTTGTGTACGAATTGTGCTATACAAATAAACTTGCCTTGCCTAATCTGTGAAGTGAATGGAAGTAGGTGAGGAACCAACCCTCACTGCTGCTGATGAGGTTTTCAGAACTGAGTGAAACCGCTTTACACAATTGAATTACGCGGTTAAACAACCCTGCTTTTTGCTGCTTTTCCTGCTTGTTGTGTGACATTTTGTTGCTTTTCTCTGCAGGACGAAGTGGAAGCGTCAGTCCGCCGCAGGCCTGGAGCTTTTGGCTTCAACCGACAAGATGTTCCTGCCCACACATTTCCTGTGTCCTCCTACCTCACCCATCGTGGACTCCTACCTGTACAGAAGCCCCGCCCACCACTACTGCCACCCCACAGCGCTCCCTCTGCTCCCCCATGTATTCACCCACATGGACCCCCACTGACAGCAGAATGATGGAGGACTGTTTTCAACAGATTCTTGTCAATCTTCAGACAGACCTTTAGATATCATCTAAAGGTCAAGTGAAGGATTCAAAGGTGGAGCTCTGAAGATGAGTCAGAGCTGAGGGTTCAATCCCCAACCAGAGGTCCTGCGAGTAGAAAGATTAAATTATCCAATTTCATGCTCACTTCAAACTGAGAATTTAAACATTTTTTGGTTTCAATCAATCTCTTCAGCCGGAAATTTTGGTTCTCATCTGGATCTTTACATCTCATTAAAACCTTCTCTAGATCGTCACATATCAAGACATTTTTTTCTTTCATATTTGTAGTTCTGCTGGATGTTTTCTGCTAACAGGTTGGTTCTGTTTCGACTTAGTGCTGGTTCCACATAAACTTGTGATGCACTTGTTCTGTGTGAGGTTCAGTTTTTTCATTCATCTTGTTTTTTTTTAAATGAAGAACTGAGGTTGTTTGAAGATTTTATAAAAAAAAAAAAAACGGAGATCAACAAACAGTCGTTTGATCTTTAATGGTTCTATTGGGTCCAAATCTTTCACTCACCTCTATGTCTTTATGGGTGAATTCAGACTCACACTGGACATATTTGACTCACTTAGAGTGAGCCAGAGTTCGTTTCCTCTGAAACAGTTTGAATGCACCCAAGCGGACCCCGGTCTGGGACCAGGAACCAATCTCAGACCCATCTTTCTATCTCAGTTTGTTTCCAATCGCACTAAGCTTTAGTTCACTCCGAGTTTCCTCAGTCTGAATAGGCTCCATGGTCGGAGCAGAACAACTGGACCAAAGCGGTCACTGTAGCCGGGCATTATGGGATGTAAACACGGTAGCTGAGACACAGCAACTTATTAAAATGTGATCGGATGAATGTCGGCTCATTTTAATAACTTTTAATGTGACCCACATTGCTTCTCGCTGCTTTCCTGACAATCTGTCAAACACTTCTCAGCGTTCCTTCTTAGCCATTTCCTCAGTTACCGTCCTGCATCATGCCTCCGCCATACAAAAAATTCAAAAGTGTTGAGCCAGACGTTCAAAATTGGTCAGCGAACTATAAAGTTTGAATAAGTGAACTATCCCAACAAGGACTGCAAAGTGTAGGATTCCTTTGGGCCGTTGCTTTGCCCCACCCTCGTAATTCTTGGCCAATCCCTGGGTCACTCAGTTCAGTTCTCTGACACAGTCAATAATTTGGAGATTACTTAGAATTTCTAATCCAAGAAGAGCAACATCACAAATGTTATAGGTCTCAGTTCAATCTGTGACAGCAGACTGAGAAGATGACTGCAGAAGAGAAGAGCAAATAAACCTCAAGACCTTTAGGGCAACGACTGAAGCAGAAAGTCTTCTGATGAAGCATAGCATCCTGTTTGGAGGAAATAACCTTTCAAGCACAGTGGTGGAGAGCTGATGATGTGGGCCTGTCACCAATCCTGGTTCAGAAGAGTCCAGAAACCGCTCACAGAGGTCTGAGGTGTTAGGATCACTGAACCAGTCCATCATCCACTCTGAACTTAGCATGATTACTGGGACGCATTTCAGGTTCTCGCTCTTCTGGTTGGTTTCACTCTGACTTAATTGGAGGAGCTGCTGGTTTTATCTGGTTCTTCTGTTTTCTAATGCGGTCACTCGTTTCTCTTAAATGACGTTGAACTGATCACCGTGGATATCTTCTGGTGGGCTTTTTTTCTCCAACAGAAAGCAGTTTAGGCTTGTTCAGTGGCCTCCATCTCCAAGCCTCTGCTCTGATAAATAATGAATTGATCACCAATCTGTTTGCTGTGCTTGTAAATCTGTCCAACCAGGTGGCTGGACAGCAGGTTCAAACATTTACAGAGCTATTAACTCCTGAAATATTAACCGTGGAATGAAAAATGGATGCCGGCCAGAGAGGGTAGTTCCACAGGAGAGTGAGGAAAGTGCTGCAGAAAATAAAACTTTTAGGACAGTTTTACGAAACACGTTTTTTTTTTTTTAAAGTATTTTTCTGGCGCGTGAGCTTTTGCTGGGACGCAGAGGAACTACAACGCTTTACAGTCTGAGGAAGATGGAACCAAACACATGCAAGGTTATAAAAGGTTAAAAGGATAAGACATCAAACTGACTGAAAATGGCACAAAGTGAAGGTGAATCCTAATCTTTGCATGCAGAAAACTTCCTTTAACTGTATTCCTGTTCTACTTTTTTACTTTTCTTATGTGCTTAGGCTACAAGATGTGAGAAAGAAAATAAAGGTAAATAGTTGGTCAAGTTAAAAACTAAATAAAACACGAAGCATTTCAGTGTAAAGGGTGCCCTTTAGCATTTCATTAAGTATTTTTTTCTGAAAATGAGGTTGCTTTTCCTCATTACACAAAAAGAAAAAAACTGATTACAATCCAAAACCAAATTTAATTTTATTGTCAGTTTGAAGCAGGTTTACAGCTTTAATGTAAGATCATAGTACATTATATAAAATAGGTGTTGATTTTATGTACATCTGTACAACATAAAACCACTAAAGTCGACAGTTCTTTAATGTCTCCTCTAATGAGCGACGATATCATCAGTGAAACCTTCAGACACCATGTTGAAAAGACAGATGGAGGTTCCCTCTGCTTCCCTCGTTGTCGAACCTCTGAGGTTTATCCTCTTCTCTGACCATCAGCTGCAGGTCCAGAATCTTCTCCGCACAGACGTTCTGAGGTGAGCTTCAGCGCTTCGTTTCCACAATATCAGGTCCACTGCTGTAAGCCCTGAAAGCCTCACGTCATTAGAGACAAGCCAACAGAGAAGGCTCGCTTTTTAGAGAATGTGCTTTCAGTTCCTGCTCCTCTCCTGCTTCATCATTTCCACCTACTGAGACAGAAGTTTCAAAAGGTTCTTCACTGACCATTCTTTATGAACATCTCATGTTTAGGTTTTGGTGTTTTTTCCTTGGTTTGACCACTTTTTGGAACGCCTGGATATTACCGTTCCTTCTCACTCCTCCTCTTGAGACCCGCTTAACTCCTGCTTTTCCCTCTTCTTCTTCCTTTTCTTTGAGGAGTCTCCTCCCTCCAGCCCATTTGAAAACTCGGAGCGCAGCATCCCTGCTTCCCTCTGACCAGAAAAAAACCTGAAAATCATCAAAAACAGATGTTTCCTGAAGACAGAGTACAGATGGAAGTAGCCCTGAACAGTTCCTGGCTTTTATCTGCTGTTCATTTTCTAACACTAGTTTGGTATTGATGCACTCACAGAACATCTAAGCATTCAATACAATGACTTTCTATCACTTGTATTTAACCATTTTGAGCTTTTTTTAGCGTTAAACCTTTGCTGCGAGGTTTTATGACGGTAGTCATTATTTAGTTAGCTTAGCTACGGATCTGTTTAGCGTGTTTGTGTGTCAGTCATTTAGGTTGTTTTCATGGGATTCTATTCTTTAAAGTTTCTGGGGTTAAAAGATTAATGTAGAAGATGTTAAAGCTGTACATTATCCTAGCATCTTCAGTTCAAACTGCTGACATTATGTTTAGCATTTTGGCCTGGCTCAGCTGTATTCCCTTTAGTCTTCTTACTTTTTTCTCAGACTAGTTAAGTAGGAAGAATTTAACAGAGCATCATCAGTGTCACTCAGCACACATCCACCTTTTCCTTCCAGCGATCTGCTTCTGGACTCTGTTTGGGACCGGACTCTTTCCCTGCTTCCTCGCCACATTCTTGTTCTTTCCTTTGGTCCCGGGGCCCTTAGAGCCGAGGGCAGAGCTCAGCCCCCCTGGGGCGTCTCTGAGTCCGAAGCTCTTGGCAGCGTGTCCCAGGTGCAGGAAGCGGATGTGAAAGATGTGCTTCAGGTGAGCGGGGTAGGTGGTGTAGGCCCGCAGGTAGGACTGCAGTGCTGGAGACATTCCAAAGAACAGTCAGCGTATTTGTAAAGCAAGATTCTCACTCAACAAGGTTTAGGGCTTTACAGAGGAAGAGAAATGGAAGTTCAGGGACAAATAAACAAAGCCAATTCTAATAAAAATACAATAGGCACAAGGAAAGTTGGTACAAAAACAGTAAACTCAAAAAGGGCTGCATGTTTGCCCTGAAGGCGGCGGCCACCTCACCTTTCTTTGCAGCCTGCAGAGACTGAGCATCAGAGTGAACAAAGTTCTCAAACTCAGTCTGGAGGACGGTGGCACGTTCACGGACCTCCTGTTCCAGAGCTTTGGATGAAGTCTGGAGACAAAGACTCCTCAGGTCACTGATACTACACTTCTGGACATTAAACCTGAGTCTAAAAGCTGATTCTAGAGCAGCAGCAATCATTTCAATGCAAAAACACAGACTTCTGAAAACTTTTGGTTAGTTCAAGTCTCAGAGGAAAAAAAGAGGGTTTAATATTCTTCAATATTGAAGCTAAGACTAAATGTTTAGGATCTTTGGCATTAAGGATGAATGTAAGATTATATTTTTATTTCAGTTAAGCAAAACAAACAAGAAAAATCATAGATTGGTGATAAAATGAACATTTTTGATCAAAAAAAGACAAACTTTTGTGGAAAATTTAAGTTAACAGGACACAAAAATGTTTGTTCGGCAGAATTTTTTTTCTAATGTGCCTAAAACCGAGTTTACGAGACCAAATTCTGAAAAGTCAGCATTTCAAGAGCAAAATAGGAACTTTTTTCTTTAAAAATACAGTCAGTAGACAGTCCAATTAATTCTAATGGGTCATATATAATAGAAATGTTTTTTTTTTTTTTTAACATTTTGTTTAAGTCCTTGAAAATCCAAATGTTTTAGCATTAGAACAGTCTAACATGACCAAAATACAAAGAACAATCAACATTTTGAAAAATATTAGTATCCTCTGATGTTTTTTTTTTGGTAAAGTCAATAAAACCACTCTGAACTCAGCTGAAGGATGAGGGTGGGTGGCGTACCTTGCTGTAGTATTTGCCCCGCCCCCTATAAGTATCGTCTAGCATCAGACAGGAAAGAATCTCCTGCAGCTTCATCTCTGATAGGCTGAAACACACAAAGCAGTAAAAGACACATTCCTGAGGAACTCTAGTGTCTTGGATTTGAACCATTGTCTGTACGAGAACTGGAGTTTTCATTTTGGCATCTGATTGGTCCGTTAAATAATAAAGAAAATCAATGTGAAAGATAAGGTAGCATAGCAAGAACGGCTGTTCTGACCAATAGAATGAGTAAAAGCAGTTTACTTCTCTATGGGAGTCTATGGGGTTTTGGCTTCTTGGAACTAGCGGCTACTTCCTGTTTGGAACGCTGTGGGGGAGGGGTCCCTCAGTCCAGTTGTCGTCTACAGTTAATGGTCAAAGCACACAGTAGGTCCAGCCTTCAGTCAACAAACCTGATGTTGTGATTTGCCAGCTCACTTATGAAGGCCGTCTCAGCAGGGGTGAGGAAGAGGAGGCTGCTTCCTCTTCCTCCTATCCGAGCTGTGCGGCCCACGCGATGAACGTACTCTGCTGCAGACGATGGAGGAGTGTACTGCACGCACAAATAGAGAGAAACGTGAAAATGATGGTCTATGACCGTGTTCTATTGAGCTAAAACACAGTTTCACGTTCACCTGAACTATCCAGGTGACCAGAGGGAGGTCCAGACCTCTCGCTGCGACATCCTATAGAAAAAAACAAACAAACACAAAAGGCATGATGGCCAAAGTCGAGCTAACATGAAGTCCAGCTCGTCTTACTGACCGTGCACAGCAGAACTCCAGACTGAGACGCTGAGAACAGCTGGAAGACCTCTGACCGCTCCTGAAGATGAAGAGCGAGGCTTTACATGATATGAGATCGCGAGCAGAGATACGTTAGCTTCACAACATGTTACCTCCTGCTTCATGTTGCCATGGAGACGCTGAAAACTGAGCTGGGGATAGGCCGCTGGACGGGTGAGGACGGAGGTGAACAGAGAGTGTAGGAACTCAACGGCCTCGCAACTGGAGACAAACACGATGACTTTGTTGTCCTAAGAACACCAACAAACGGGCTGTTAGATCACCACGGCAACCGGTTTCGGGTCTAGCACGATTCTCTTGGTGAGCTGACCTTGCATTTGTCCAGAACGAACGCGGCGAGGCACACCAGCCGGATCTTACTGGGAACCACCACTGCAAACTGCTTCAGAGCCTCTGGCACTGCAAAGCTCTCTGAAGCGTTGGCGGGTTCAGTGTCAGAGGTCACATGGGAGGAGCCAGTGTGGTCAGAGGAGGAGGAGGAGGGGCCAGAAACTTGGATGCTGACGGGGTCCTTTAAACAGACATCAGCCAACCGGCTCACTCCTGAAACACACCGAAAGGCAAAGTGTTGAAGGATGAACTCTGCTGTTTGGAAGAATCAAACAGAGACAGCTTTCTGTCTTTGTCCAGTCATTTGTGGTGTGATGGACGATCCAAAATGGCCGCAAAATAGGGACCAATTGTGGTCTTGGGTCTGACTCTTTTGATCACATCTGGGGGGGTCCTATGGTAGTGTACTCCGTGAACTTGGTTGGGGGGGTCACTGATATGGACATGTCCCCAAAATATCGTTTCCCCACTTCAGGAAGAAGCCAGGTCTCTACAATCCTTAATTTTTTCACTCTTTTTATCATGTGTGTGTATTTGGTTCTTAAATTCGATTTTATTCTATGCAGAGCACTTTGAGTGACATGTGTTGGAAAAGTGCTATATAAATAAAGGTTGATTTGATAAATCTCTCTCATCGTTGATGAGCAGCTTTACCCTACAGTAGACTTCTCTGCTGCAGATTTGCTTCCTCCAACAGTAGGTCAGATCAGGCGCTATCTCTCGAAAAAATTATGTTCTTGTGCTTTTTTTGCAAGTTAATCTCCACACAATGAGATTAATAAAAGGTAACTTTTCATTTTATTCTTAAATTTTAATAAAGAGGAAATGAACTAGGTGTAGCTTCTTGTGCTAGAATCGCATTAGCAGACTCAGAGTCTCAGATTTGACCAGTTGTTCTGTTTCCTCTGCATAACAATGTAAGGAGCGTTCAGTTTACCGAGTGTCAGCGTCGCAGAGAGCAAGACGTTCTGTCGGGCCGGTCCGGTCGAGTTCAGGCTGTTCAATATGACCGTGAGGTCTTTGTCAAAGCCCAGGTCCAAAGTCCTGAGTTCAAGACACAAACGGCATTCATGGATTCCTACACTTGATCTGGGACAACATTTTTCAAGACAAACGCGATTCCAGTTTGATTCCCGCGATGTTCACGTGTGAGCCACCTGTCAGCCTCATCCAGAACCAGCCACCGGACGGCGCTGAAGGCGATGCTCAGGGTGTGTTTGATATGATCCACCAGGCGCCCAGGAGTGGAGATCAAGATGTTGATCCCTTTGCGGATCCTGAGGGAGGAGAAACATTTCAAAGATCTCATCACTCCTCACCGGAGACATGTTGAGCAATCTCAACCCAACCACGGGGAGGCGTAGATCTCTCCTAGCCTGACCTTACATTTTTCCAAATGGTCAACAGGGACTTTGGTCAGTTAGAAACTAGACCAACTGGCTCTTTTAGTTTTAAAGGCTGCAGATTCCTATCTAGAGTGTGTACATTTATAAGCTGAGCTCCCCAGTAATCAAGTGTCTCCAACAAATAGGTTATAAGGCAAACAAATAGAACTGGATTTAAAATATATCATATATACAAAAATTATAAATCAAAAATTATAAATATAATGTATATAATCTTTGCTTTTTTCCTGTAGATCAGCACATAAAGCTGTTTTTTCACAGATTAATGGCAAGCTTTTCAGTTTAAATAAATAAACAAACACATTTTTAAATAAAAAAAACTATCAAACTGATTAAATAGTGATGCTTTGAGATGATACCTGGCCTTCTCTGCTTTCCTCTTCTCTCCTCCCATCAGCACCCCTGGGACAATCCAGGTAAATGGCTGTGAAGAACCAAAGGTACCAGTTTGACTCCCAGCCATGAAACAAATCTGTAAGTAGCTGAAGGATCCATAACTGTGATCCATAACTGGGACCCAGAACGACCATCAGAAACACTTCAGTCGGGCTCAGATTGGAGGGTTTTGCCTCCATATTTGATTCACTGAGAACAAGAAATGAATGTTTCACTGTAGTTCTACATTTGCTGTGAGCGTCAAATCTGCTTTGGCGTTTCTTCATCCAAAATGCTGATACCAGCAGTTCTCATTCCCTTCTACTGAAGCTCAGTGACTGGTTTTAATGGAGGAACCAAAAACATAAGGTTTTTTACACAAAAGTATAGGTTAGGTTAGGTTAGGTTATGAAGAAGTCTTTCAAAGCATCAGTGCAGGGAAACTTATCCCATCTTACACAAATACTTTGTTCTGGGTCAGACTTTTTCAAACTCCATCTAAAGAGAATCCATATTCGTTAATAATTCTGACACAGGAAAAGTTTGATCCTATCAAAAATATTTCCACTTCTGTTGGACGAACTCCCAAAGTTTGAGGTTTTAGTAGAAGAAACAGACAACTGTGGCTGCTGCCAAGAGGCGCAGCTCCCACGGTGAGTCCTCCGGCAACTCCCATCCCACACGCCCTGTAAAAGGTTTGAGAAAAGGAGGGCACTTGCAGATCAGCTCCCTCTGTTCCCAGTATTTAAAGTCCCGTTCTGATCATTCTTTGATCTATTGTAAAAGCCTTCCCAGTGGTCTTTTAATCATGATGATGCCATTTTAGGCTAAATCCAAAAACCTGTGTCTTTTTCTAGGACATAGTTTCTGCAGGGCAGCAGTAGTTCATTAGAAATTCACCTCTGAATTGTGGGTGGGACCGTTGCCGCAGAGTGAGTCTTCCTTCCTTTCCCATTATCCTTTTGTTTACACGTTCTCCCGTTAGCTTACAGCTCCTCACAACCCCAGCCTAACATTACTGTTGCAACAAAAATGGTGAGCAATATCAGAGCTGTCCAGCCGTACAGTTTAGATCCAGATTCCAGACGGGGAAAACAAAGACGTTCACGGATCTGTTTGTCTGCAAGTGGATACATCAGAATGGAGCAGAGAGAGCTTGAGGCCCGACCCGGGCAATTTCTACATCATACATAGGACTTTTTTTAAACTGCATTTTTTTTCATCTGCTCCTGATTTCCCAAAGATATACTCAGGAATGCAATTTTAAGCTTAATCATCTTTATATATGTCCTCCATCATGAGAAAAATGTTAAAAGAGCACCAACAGTTTCCTATTAAAGCAGCTTCTTGTTGTTTTTTGATCAGTTTTCTATAAGCAAACATGGAAGTTAATAAAATGAAAATGTAACAAATAAATAATCTAGTTAAAAACTGATTTAACCCTTGTGCTATCTTAGATGACCCCACCCTTACATTGACGTGTTCTCCCTACCATGACAAAGGTGGATAAAGGTGGAAAGATTTCATGTAATCCATGGACACCAGTGAAGATCACAAATAATTGAAGAAAAAAGGTTCAGAGCACTGTCTAGTGGGTCTAGATGACCCACCTGCCAATGTTAAAGTGCCTAGGATAGAACAAGGGTTACAGTGCAAACTTGTAAATAAAATCAAACTGGTTTTACCTTCAGAAGTTTCTGGAATATCTGGAAGGTCTGCACTGCGAGCTGATATAAAGCAGAGAGGATCAGTTCTAACAGTAAAACGAAGCTTCACGCTGAAGAATCGCCGTGTTCTGACGTGTTCCACAGACGAACCTCTCTGGTGGGGACAATGACCAGAGCCAGAGGACCATCAGACCTGCTGACCTTGGGCTGGATGGACTGCAGACTCTGAACCAGCGGGACGGCATACGACAGAGTCTTGCCTGCAGACAAAGTCTCACTTTCATTTATTCATTCTAATTTTCGGAAATCCTGAAAACCATGTAAAAATAAACATGAAATCAATAAAACAGTGGGCCCTGAATCTGTTACATATAAAGTAAATGTTTAATTTTCTCCATGAAATTATAGAAATGAAAACACTTTTCCTATTATTTTTGTGGAAAGGGTCTGTATGAGCTGAAGAGGGCTCGTTAGTGAGACTCACCTGATCCCGTTTGAGATCGAACCAAAGCATCTCGCCCGGACTGCAGAACGGGGATGGTCTGTTTCTGAACACTGAGCACAGAAGAAACCGTGAGTCCAGCTTTCCAAGTACAGTTTCACATCTTCGAGTTATTGTTGCTGCTAATGAGATCATCTGGCTGAAAGAGATTTTCTTTAACTTAAGACCATCATCTTAATGTTTGTCAGGTTTGATTCCAACAGGAGGAAAAAAAATGTAATTTTTCATGTTTCCAGAAATCTCCTTTTATGAAATTATGTTTTTTAACTTTAAAAACATTTGGACGTAGCATTTTATCTAGCGATTTTATCGATTTTAATATAGCGCCATATCAATATAGCAGTAGGAGGGGGAAAAAGGACAACCATCAAAAACATGCGGCACGAACACGTTTCTCAGTCAGAGACATGAAGGTTCGCCTGGACAAAAGAAAGGCTTGCAGGGAATTTTTTTTTTTTATTCCTTAAATGGTAGTTGAGTCAATAATAGGATAAAGAATCTGCTGTATCGCTGCATCTTATGGAAGAATAAATCAGTGCACTGGGTGCCACACTGACCTGGTCAGAGTGGAAACATTCAGGACTTTGTTCAGTGTTGCCACCTAGTGGGAAAAGACTGTAAGTGAATACAGAAGAACTGACTGAAATCTAATGGAATGAACTGATAGGCAGAGTTTGTCACCAGGTGTGGATGCAGGTCAAGCTCTGAAAATGAGTCTGAGGTGAAGATCTTCTCTTTTAATTGGCAAACCGCTGCTCTAAAGGAGAAAACAAAGAAAGAAAAATGAGAGGAATTCAGCCCCTTGAAACAAGGATCTAAAAACAAAAGGCCATGTTAACGGTTTCTGTTCCCATTAGGACGACGAACGAGGAACAAGGTGTTCGGATTAGCCAGATTATCTAAATAGTCTGAGTCCAGAACGTTAAAAAGTGTCAGCTGTCTTTGAGCCACCACCATGGAAGCCCATCTTCCTCCCAAAGAACTGCAGAGTGGGTTAAATCCATCCACCCATCCATCCATCCATCCATCCATCCATAAAACCCACCAATTCCCTTTTGGGGTCACAGGGTTGCTGGAGCCTAACCAGCGAGGCTCACCCTAAACAGGTTACCAGTCTCTTGCAGGACCACACACTCACACCGTGGGACAATTCAGTCACCAATTAACCTTTGAAAAGTGTTCTTGGAAGTCTACATGTGCAAATGGTTCTTCACAGCTGTAAGGGACGGTGTCTGTGTAGGAGGAAGAGAGGGTTGATCCACCTCCTCCTTTCCCGCTACAAGAATGTACAAGGCCCGGGAAAACAAGACGTTTGGGAAAGCAATGACCGGACAACATTAGCCTCTGGACATTGTCTGACGAGCCGTGTCGTCGTCCTGCAGATCTTCCTCATTTTAAAGCGTCTGGCTGAACCTCCTGAGCTTCACCTGCTCTTCAGCTAAACCTTCAATAAAGTCCACCCGGCTTGCAGCAGGTGTTCAAACATCTGTCTACAGTCAACAGCTGCATGGGTGCCATGATTCTGAAACCCTCTCCTAGAAAACCCAGGCAAACGGGACAAGGCTAATGCTTGTCATCTGTTGAAGATATCCCGTACTTTGTTAATGCTACTGACTCCACTGGAAGGAATCTGATGACGTCCAGATACAGAAGTATCACGCTGATGTGTGCAGCTGTCAAAGGGTAAACATTTATGCTGGTGTACGCCTAAAGGTGTACTCAAAGCACGTAAACTGTGGAGAACCGTGGCGTAAAAATATTGTTTTCCAGTTCAACTTCTCGCTGGTGAATAGTAATCCAGATGTTTGCCTGAAGGCCACTGTTTCAACCTCAAAGTCCCACTCCAAACATCTGTTTTCAAAGCGATCCCAGTGGTCTTTTAATTATGATGATGCGCTGTTTTCTAGGAAATGCTATTCTACGCTTAACTTTCTACATAGATGTCCTCCATCATCAGGAAAATACCATAGGAACAGAAACATTATTTTCATCTGAGTAGGTCTATAACAGAACGACTCTTTTCATTGGGGTATTATACACCACTGACCCTGATCGGTTTGATTCCTCTGAATTCTTTCTTCAAAACATCCGTCTGGAACTTCCTAACCATCATCTGTGCTCCTACCAATCCAACCAATAAGCTGTAACTCAGCTGAGCCAATCGGATCAGAGCTGTACCTGTGGATGTCCGGGATGTCTGGGTTATGTTTGAACAGAGAGGAGGTCTTGAAGGAGCCATGTCCTGCTTCCTTCACTCCATCCTTCTCTTTCTTCTTTCCTTCAATTTTCCTCTCCTTTTTTTGTGGAGACCTTTCACTCACTTTTCGGGGCGGAGCCTGCATGAAACACAAACATGAGTCCTGATGTGTTGCACTAATATATCGATAAACTGGACTGTTAACCGCGATACCTGAAGGTCTTCAGATGAAACAGCTCCTTCCTCCTCTTCCTCTGTAGGAGCAAAGTCTTGACTCTTGTGTTCGACGGAGCTGAACTTCCTCTTCCTCTCTGCTTTCGGTTTGTTCTGAAAGTCAAGGTAAAAGTTAAGAAGAGAGATTGAGCTTCAGTTCCAAGTAGAAGAAAAAGGATCTCCAATTATCCATCCATACGTCTGTTTTCTTAACCCGCTGTTTCCCTTTAGGGTCACAGGGTTGCTGGAGCCCATCCCGGCTACTGCTGGGCAAAGGTGGGGTACACCTTCGCCCAAAGATTCACATCAATGTTTCAGGATTTACTGGACAGTAAGCCAAATGGCTCGCCCAAGAGCAGAACCAGATCTTTTACTAATGTAATTTGAGATTTTTAACTTCAGCTTAATATTACTTAACTAATCCAGTCAACTGGACAGCAACAGTCATTAAACCAAAAACACATTAAAGAAATTCTCCCGACGATACGACTTGATTAAGGGAAATAACAGAAAATGACAGATCCTCCGAGACCTAACAGGAGGATTTGACATAAACTCATTTATATATAATCTAAAGCTCCGGTCTGAATCCTCAAATCAAGCCCTAGTCTTCTGTGCTGATGATGTGACAAGCCTACAAATTCTTTAGCAGTTGGTCCAGTCACCTGGAAGTCTGCAGAAGGTGCAGCTGCTCCCTCCTCTGTGGAAGGCAGCTTCTGTGTCCTCTGTTTGAAAGAGAACCTGGTCTGATCCTCTGAGGATGTGAAGCTCTTCTTGTCTCCTCTCTTTTTCTAGCAGTTCCAATGAAAGTACAAAAAGAAAAAAATCAGCAACCAGCTGTCTAATGTTACGAGGATAAAGTTGCTCAAACAGTGGATTCATTCATTCATTCATCTTCAAAACCCGATCTGTCCCTCTCGGGGTCACAGGACTGCTGGAGCCTATCCCGGCCACTCATGGGCGAAGGCAGGGGACGCCCTGGACAGGTCGCCAGTCTGTTGCAGGGCAGTGGATTCATATTTATCATTATATTTAGAACATTCTTTTAATTTACCCGTCACATCTTGAAAGTCAGACGAGGCCGACTTCAGGCGTCTGATTTATGGGTTAAGAGAAAATCTATATTACATTGGAATGGTTCCTACATCAAATCTAGTGGATAAATAAGTTTGAAATGAAGATCAACTTTACCCTAAAAAGTTAAGGGAAACTGAAAGGTTAAAATAAAACATTTGCACAGGCTGGTCCATGAAAATATTGTCTGACGTAAACCAGTTTGAGACCTGAAAAAGGTTGTGAATCACTGATCTACAGGACTTTTATCGACTTACTTTTTTTCATGTTTTAAGTGGGCTGTACGGTAGTGTGGTGATTAGCGCTCTTGCCTGACCCGGCTGGGAGACTTAAAACAGAACCACCAATGCCGGATCTTTGTGTGGAGTTTGCATGTTCTCCCTGTGCATCCGTGGGCTGTCTCGGGGGACTCCGGCTCCCTCCCACCAGCCGAAAACATGCCTCATAGGTTATCTGGTTACTCTAAATTTTCTGTAGGTGTGGATGTGGGTTGGCCCTGCGACCTGTCCAGGGTCAACCCTGCCCTCACCCACGAGTGGCTGGGTTAGGCTCCGCCGGCCCCGTGACCCCGAAAGGGACAAAAACAGGTTTAAAAAATGAATGAATGAATCTATATTGGCAGCTGAATCAGTGGAATTCCAGCTGAGGTGCAGAAATTTGCAGATAACACCAGAACTGCAGGAACCAGACTAATAGAATAGCACCTAAAAAAAGCAGATGCATGAGTGTATAGGAAGGTGGTCGCCGGATCTGACTGACAGAAAATAGAAAATTTAGGAGACAAATCAGGCCTGCAGAAACCAAAGTGATCACTCACTGATGCCCATCTCTGCTGAGTGGTCAGATGTTTCCTCCTGCTGGAAGGTGGACGCGGTGAAGAAACATCTGTGCAGAGGTTCAGAGACAGCTGCTCGTCTGCAGGTGACATCATTCAACCGCTGCTCCGCACCAATGGCAGCTCCCGTCTCCAGACACTGCAGACACACGACAGTGACATTTTTAGTTTAACTTAAACATTTTAAACTCATACATGACCAACTGTCTCAAGGCGAAAGGGACAGGGTCGTTAGTGAATGCATTCAGAGTCCACCAACTGCTGTTTCACCGAAAACTCAAACTTTGTTCGTTCAAAACATTAATAGTAATAGTATCGACGAAGTAACGTTCGGCTAAGCCTACCTAATCATGATCCATGATGCTAACGCTAAAAGTCAAACTATACGAATGCAGCAGCAGATACAACAGTAGCTGAATATCACAATAGACTGTTCGTGGTTAATAAAATATATAATCATCACAAATAAACACATACATTTACGAAAAACCACCTGAAATGTAAACTTACGGTGTGAGAGACCGCAAACACGGTCACACGTGGAAATCTTTTCCGGTTGCGTCATGAAGCCACACCTCCACGTAGCGGCGAGCATGCGCAGTAAATTTCTGTTGCCATCAATTTTGTTTTGAAGGTGGTTTTTTTTAAACCGTAAGGGAGAGTTTAGCAAACAGTCAATGTTAACCAAATTAAAATTTGAAGAATATTTATGATACCAAAATTCATATTACTACTCAAATACGTATTTTTTTTTTACTTTATCCAAATTTTAAACCCATTTTTTCTGCAGTTTACAGATGCCAATTTAATTCAATAAATTTATCCATTTAATTTGATTAATTTTTGCATTTTTTCTTATTTTTTGGTCTCTATTAATTGCTGCAATCAAAAACGAACAAACAAAAATGTCAAATTAAAAGCCCAGAAGAAAATTGTTCTTGGGTTCTCCAGACGTTCCAGTAACGTTCATCAATCAGAGCTGCAAATAATTAATACACCCTTCCCTGAGCGCTGAGCAGAACCTCAGCAGAATCAGTTCTGCTAAGGTTTTTATGGAGCACCCTCAGTCTGCTCAGATCCCAGCAGACTGACAATAGCTGTGGTCCAGATCTGAGTCAGAAAGAATGGACTGAGTGCATGACGGCAAACTTCCCCTTTCCCTTAAAAACACACACAGCACTTCCTGCTGACAGCGGTAAAAATAGAGCTGTCAATCAAGAGGCAAGTATGGTCCCTGCGGGACTCTAGGCGCTGCTTTGGAGGATTAATTATAGTCATGTAGCAGAACTGTGGCTTTGAACCGCCACTGAGTGTCTGAGTCAAAATTTAATCACTGATGAAAACAAGACATTTTAAGTGTGAGGAGACTTTTCAAATAAAACAAAAGGAAAAGATGCTGTCAATTCATCTTCATCAGCTTTCACCAGAAACCCAGGTGGATCTGTAATGAAGATGCAGCTTTGCAGAATTCAGCTCTTTCACCTTGTAACTTCATAAAAGGATGAAGCCATCTCCATCAAACTGAAGACAACTACCAACATCTTGGAACTGTCCCATGGCGGTTCTAGTTGGTAGCCCAAAGAACATGTTAGTGGTAATTAAACTAAATCAAATATCAGCAACAAATGTGAAATATATGCTTCCGATTGACCAGCTAATCAAGTCGGTCTGAAATTAAGTAATTCATTTATTAGTAAACTACTAGTTGTTCATGAAAAAGAGAAAAAAACGTCATCGGGGATAAAGGGAAAAAAGCTGTTTATTATTGGACCTACAGAAAACAAAAAGAGTAGAGGGTCCAGAACAGAACCCTGAGGGACCCCACAACACAACAGAATGTTTTTTACTTTTTAAAACATTTTATGGATTTGAAAGTTATTTATCTTTGAGTCAGAGCTTTTAAACATTGTAGACTGCTTTCTTCAGACAGTTGTCTTCCCTTCTACTGGTAAAACGGCGCTGGTGAGGCCCTTCTGAAGAAGAGTTATGTCCAAAGTAGTGTCCAAATACCCCAATTGAACTGTATCCGATTTACTGTTTCTAAGCAAAATTATAGAGAAAGTGAGATGGTGAGGGTATGCCATTACTGTCCTCGCCTGCAGAACAGCAAGCCAGAAAGCCTCAGGGCCGCAGAGGCTTTAGAGATTTTTAAAAAGAGGCTCAAGATATTGCTTGGGATACTTTTATCTGCGTGTTTATTTATTAGTTTTATAATATATTATTTTGTGGCAATGATGAGAAGACACGTCTTGACTTCGATACGTGAAGCTTTATTCACTCATATGCCAACAACTAAAATAAAGCGGGCAAATCATCTTATATATGAACACTGAATCAGACCACGCCCATATCAACTGCAAAGCCTGTTGGGTGTGAAGCCCAGAGGCAAGGATAACCCCACACAGCCCCCCCCCCGAACACCCAGAAAGGAACTCAACTGTCAAAACCCATTCTGCAAGGGCGTTTAATGAGTCTGCCAAAACGGCTATGTTGACCCGCAGCCTGTGGAGCCAACTGTGGGCCGCTGTTTGTAGAGCGTGGCAGATCTGGGGGTCTGGAAGGAGGACGTCCCCGGCGAGGAACTCGAGCTGGCTGCACAGCATCGCCTGTCAACACAAATGCTGGTTTCAGCCGGTCCACTGTCACAAAGTCTCTGCGTCCACCCATGTCCAGGACAAAACATTTGTCCCCCTTCTCCAGGACACGAAACGGACCATCGTAGGGGGGATGAAGGGGAGAGCGGTGGGCGTCATGTCGGACAAAAACAAACTGGGCTGACTGGAGCGATGCAGGCATAAATGACCGTGGGACGCAGTGGTGCACGGGGCCAGGAGCCGACGGTAAAAGGGGGCCCGGGGCAGACGACTCTAATAAAAACTCCCCAGGAATTCGGAGCGGCTGTCCAAACACTAACTCAGCGGAGGACGCATCTAGGTCGGTCTTAGGAGCTGAGCGTAGCCCAAGTAGGACCCACGGCAAACGATCCAACCAACAGTCATCTGTGAGCGCCGCGCGGAGGGCAGCCTTAAGAGAACGGTGGAAACGCTCACACAACCCGTTCGCCTGAGGATGATAAGCCGCAGTACGGTGCACCTGCACCCCTAAAGATCGCGCCATTCCCGACCAAAGCTCCGAAGTGAACTGGGGGCCCCTGTCTGAAGTGATGTCTGACGGTAGACCAAAACGGGCAACCCAGGCAGAGAGAAAAGCACCGACCACGTCAGCAGATGTAGTGGAGGACAGAGGAACTACCTCAGGCCACCTGGTGGTCCGATCCACCATTGTTAATAAATGTGTGAAACCCTTCGAGGGAGGCAGTGGGCCAACCAAGTCCACGTGAACATGGTCAAAACGCTTGGCTGGGATCGGGAAAGGTTCTAGGGGGGCTTTTGTGTGCCGGTGAACTTTGGCGCGCTGACATGCAACACAAGCCGCGGCCCAGCCCTTCACATCCTTGCGCAACCCAGGCCACACAAAACGGGAACTAACCAGCTTCACAGACGCACGTACACCTGGGTGGGAGAGGGAGTGAACAGATTCAAAAATGCGCTGCCGCCACCCGGCAGGAACCACCGGCCGTGGCCGTCCTGTGGAAACGTCACACAGAAGAGTTAGACCTCCATCTTGCCACACAATCTCCTCAAGCTTGAGCCCCGAACTACCGGAGCGGAGGGCAAGGATATCTGCATCACCAGGCTGCTCGGCGGCCATAGCAGAAAAATCCGTCCCAACGAGCACTGGGGAGACGAGTACGCGTGAGAGGCAGTCAGCAACGGTGTTGGACTTTCCGGCTACGTGACGTATGTCAGTCGTAAACTCAGAAATGGCTGCCAGATGGCGCTGTTGGCGCGCAGACCAAGGTTCACTCACCTTAGCCATGGCAAACGTAAGTGGTTTATGATCCACATAGGCAACAAAAGAACGTCCTTCCAACAAAAAACGGAAATGTCGAGTTGCCAAATACAGAGAAAGCAACTCGCGGTCAAAAACACTATACTTGCGTTCCCGATTCTGCAACTTGCGGCTAAAAAATGCAAGAGGCTGCCAAGCGTCCGCCACTCGCTGCTCTACCACAGCACCCACTGCTATGTCTGAAGCGTCAGTAGTCAGTGCGATCTCAGCATCTGGGTCAGGGTGTGCGAGGAGTGCAGCCTTTGCTAAGGCTGACTTAGCCCCGTCAAACGCAGCAACACGGTCTGGGGTCCAATCCACAGGGTCTGTGGCTTTCTTTGAACGCAAACTGTCATAAAGCGGTTGTAACAGGTGGGCAGCCCTGGGAATGAACCGGTTGTAAAAGTTCACCATCCCCAAGAACTCCTGTAGGGACTTAACCACTTCAGGACGGGGAAATTTTGCCACGGCCTGGACTTTGGTGGGAAGAGGAACCGCACCCTGCGCTGAAATTTGATGGCCCAAAAAATCAATGGCTGACAAACCAAACTGGCATTTTGCCGGGTTAATGATCAAGCCGTGGGTTTCCAACCGCTGGAAAACTTCCTTAAGGTGCATGAGATGCTCTTCAGGGGAGGGGCTGGCCACCAAAATGTCGTCTAAATAGACGAACACGAACTCGAGGCCGCGTAGCACAGAGTCCATTAACCTTTGAAAGGTTTGGGCTGCACCTTTAAGACCGAAGGGCATGCGCAGGAACTCAAAAAGCCCAAAAGGAGTGATCACCGCGGTCTTAGGCACGTCTTCTGCCCGCACCGGAACCTGATGGTAACCGCGCACCAGGTCCACTTTGGAAAAAATTGAGGCGCCGCACAAACGAACCGAAAAATCCTGAATGTGGGGAATGGGATAACGGTCAGGTGTTGTAGCGTCGTTCAGACGGCGAAAATCCCCGCACGGGCGCCAGGAACCATCTGCCTTGGGCACCATGTGGAGGGGCGACGCCCACGGGCTGTTAGAGCGCTTCACGATACCCAGACTTTCCATGGTGGCGAACTCCTCCTTAGCGATGGCGAGTTTTGCTGCATCGAGGCGCCGTGCACGAGCAAAAACTGGCGGGCCCTTAGTGGGGATGAAATGCTCCACGCCGTGCTTTAGCCACAGTGGAGGAAAAAGCGGGGGTGGTCAAGGCTGGAAACTCAGCCAATAAACTCTGAAAAATGTCATGGCATGACAAAAAATGCGCGCGCATGACAGGCCCAGACCCCCCAGCTGCACATGGGACAGTGGCAAAAGTGATCGCGTCTATTAGTCTGCGGTTAGCCATGTCCACCAACAAACTATGAGCACACAGAAAATCTGCACCGATAATGGGAACAGAAACGGAGGCAACGACAAATTCCCAATTGAACTTACGTCCATGAAAACATACAGTTGTCCTTTTGGTCCCAAAAGTCCCGATAGCAGATCCGTTAGCCGCACACAGCGGCGGTCCACCGGTGGACATCTCTGAGCCGGAGGGGGGAACCAAGCTCTTCTGGGCGCCAGAGTCCACCAAGAAACGACGTCCGGAGCAAGAGTCCGTAACAAACAGCAGCTCTCCACGTTCGCCAGCACTCACAGCTGCTACCGAGTGCCGGCTGCTGCGTTTCCCGAACTCGAAAACGCACATGGCGGGACACAGCGCTTCGCTTTCCTTCCGAACCTCTGATGGAAACGGCACAGGGAGGTCCCGCGGCGCGCGCCCGCGCCGACTGCAGACACCGACACCGGATCGTCCTCCGTCTCCTGCAGGTGTGCATCAGACGTCACGTGCTGCACGGCGAAACGCCTGGTAGCCAGCAGAACTCGGTCCGCTTCCTCAGCCAGTCCTCTGTGATCTCCCGCTGCCAGGCGAGGAGAGTTGGCCAAAGCCGCGCGCACGGGCGGCGGGAGCTGCCGCAAAAAAATGTGCGGGAAAAGAAAACCGCCCTCATCCGAGCCGAGCAGCGAAAGCATGCTGTCCATCAAGTCCACAGCCGAACTGTCTCCTAGGCCCGACATGCTGAGGATCTTATCCGCTCTCTCCGAAGCAGACAGGCTGTATCTCCGCAGCAGAAGTTCCTTCAGAGCCGCGTACTTCTCCTGCGGGGGCGGGCTGCGCAGCAGCGGCATTGCCCTGCGTGTGGACTGCTGATCCAGAGCAGCCACCACCAAGTAATACCTGGCGTCATCCGTGTGCACCCCGCGCAGATTCACGGCGGCGGCAGCTAGCATGGCCGGGTCCCCGCGCGCGGGAGATGGCGAGGTCACTGAAGATGACGTTGAAACTCGCGCGTCTGCTGGTTCTGACATTATTCACGATTGGGGTCACCAATGTGGCAATGATGAGAAGACACGTCTTGACTTCGATACGTGAAGCTTTATTCACTCATATGCCAACAACTAAAATAAAGCGGGCAAATCATCTTATATATGAACACTGTGTAACGGGAGTCACCTGTAGGTGTCTCTATACCCATTGTTCAGGGGGTTTAAAAAGGAAGTTGACGTGTGGTTGCTATGGCGCTAGCTTCCTGTGAGAAAGCCGGTTAGCTCAGAGAGCAGCGTGAGTAGGCTCGAGCAAAGAGTGCGGTAAGACTGCTGTTATCCTTACCTGTGGATGATGTTTTTAAGCAGTGCTTGATATTTTATTTTTTATTTTATGACAGGATCACGGCAGAGGTAGATCCTGCTTTTCTGGGGGTTTTAAAGACTGGGCGTGAGGTTTTGCGACGCACCAGGTATTTTACACTTTTATCACAGCAGAGTCATATTTTAAACAAATGGTAAATTATTTTTAATCAAATGTTTTTAATATGGTGCTTCTTCTGTTTTTAGTGTTTGAATACTGTGCCCTGCTGTCCTGTTTAAGTTTATGTTTTGTACTTTGTTTGTCCGCTCCTGACGGAGCTGTCCCAGCGTGATTGACTAATCAAGTGCAGGAGCGGACTATTTACCCTCTGTTCTGTTTGTCATTTTTTTTAGTCACTTCCCTCAGGTTTCACCCCGCATGTTATTTTGGTGGGTGCCGTATCCCACCGAGTGCTGTGCATCACAGTTACGTTGCATGTTTTTATTTTTTATTGTTGTGCATGAACTGTGTTTTTTTTGTCTGCATGCTCCTGTGGTGTCATTGATACGGTCAACATTTTTATTCTACTCATGACGGGGTTTTTGTATTAATAAATCTTTGTAACCTGCTTTGTGGTAGTTTTCCCCTTCTTGGCCCCTGCAACAACTGAATCAGACCACGCCCATATCAACTGCAAAGCCTGTTGGGTGTGAAGCCCAGAGGCAAGGATAACCCCATTATGTATTTCATTTTATTTAATGGATTTAATCATATTTCCATTTTATGCTTTTAGACACAACAAAAAACCTCTGTTACCATGGAAATCCAAAAATTAACTTATACCAATTCTTGCTAAAATTACACAGACCTAGTCGTCACCCACAGGGGAATAAAATGGTTGCTAAGGAGATAAAACCAAAAGGAAAGCCACGATTTGGGGGGGAAAAAAGTTTTTATTTTTTAAAGAATTTGCCACATGCAGCTCTGACCAGGGTGGCATAAGCGAAGCGAGGGGCGAGTAGCGTAAGCGAGGGCAGTGAGGGCCGTTCTAAAAGCGGCAGGTAGCAACTGCTGCCCATACAGCACAGATTGCGGATTCCGGCTTTAATTACTATGTTTAATTTTTTTTCTTTAAGGAAAAAGCAGGCTCAGTCACTTTTTAATTTCCAAGAAAGTTTGTATAAAAGTTTTTTGGGATTTGAATGTTGTATTTTTAAGATTGGGATTTAATAAAAGATCATTTATCCAAAGTAAGAAACTGAGCCTTGTAGGAAACATATGTAGCCGTCACAGGGACCAACAGTCAGGAGCTTTTCAGAAAAAGGAGTTGGGCAAGAATGAAGGCTTTATCTGCTGTCAGGACAGGATGGATAAATCCTAAAGTTTAGGTTCCTATGACAACATGACGTGAAGTACAGAATCTCGTGTCGCTGAAGATGACCAATATGCAAGAAAACTTTTTTTTTTTTTGCATTAAAGTCACTAAAGTCAATAAAAACATCCAGGATCTTCCTGAACAGGCGAGTCCAGCAGATCGAGTCGGCTTCAGTTGAGTCGAGGTGTCAGTTTGTGGTCAGTCGGCTCTGCAGAGCCTCAAACACGGACCGTGGCTGTGGATCAGCATCAACATGAGCTGCATCTGGATAAACAGACTGAACAGACGAGTTTTACTTTAAATTAAACCTTTTTGTCCCCATAGAGTGCATGTGTATGTCAGCGCACTCACCTTCAGGGCATCACTGAGCTCCCGGTACTCTCTTAGTCTCCGCAACACCTCCTCTGTGCCATCCTGAGGTCTTGTCTGCAGTCGGCTATGAAACTCGGAGCTCGGAGCCGGATTGGACACGGCGTGGAACCTGCAGAGGATTTGTGCTCAAGTCAATGCACAGGAAGGGATGGAAGTCTGCCTTAGCTCACCACCTCTGAACTCACCTCTGCCCACTGACTGGATCTGTCGCTCCAAGTGTGATTCTTTCCAGACAAACTTCATCTGTTGCTTCCAGGAAAAAAACTCTGAGAAAAAGGAGGAAATGAAGCTTGGATTGCTTACAAAAAGACAATAGACACTTCTTTTGATAGAAGTGATTTGTAGAGGACTGACAAAAAGCTATATATTTACACCGACCAAAAATATAAATGCAACACTTTTGTTATTGCTCCCATTTTTTATGGTATGAACTCAAAGATGTGAAACATTTTCCACATACACAAAATAATCAGTTCTCTGAAATATTGTTCACAAATCTGTCTAAATCTGTGATAGTGAGCACTTCTCCTTTGCCAAGACAATCCATCCCACCTCACAGGTGTGCCATATCAAGATGCTGATTAGACAGCATGATTATTGCACAGGTGTGCCTTAGACTGGCCACAAGAAAAGGCCACTCTGAAATCTTCAGTTGTATCACACAGCACAATGCCACAGATGTCGCAAGTTTTGAGGGAGCGTGCAATTGGCATGCTGATAGCAGGAATGTCCACCAGAGCTGTTGCTAGGGAATTGAATGTCCATTTCTCCACCATAAGCCGTCTCCAAAGGCGTTTCCGAGAATTTGGCAGCACATCCAACCGGCCTCACAACCGCAGACCACGTGTAACCACACCAGCCCAAGACCTCCACATCCAGCATGTCCACCTCCAAGATCGTCTGAGACCAGCCACTCGGACAGCTGCTGAAACAATCGGTTTGCATAACCACAGAATTTCTGCACAAACTGTCAGAAACCGTCTCAGGGAAGCTCATCTGCATGCTCGTCGTCCTCATCGAGGTCTCGACCTCACTCCAGTTCGTCGTCGTAACCGACTTGAGTGGGCAAATGCTCACATGCGATGGCGTCTGGCACGTTGGAGAGGTGTTCTCTTCACGGATGAATCCCGGTTTACACTGTTCAGGGCAGATGGCAGACAGCGTGTGTGGCGTCGTGTGGGTGAGCGGTTTTCTGATGTCAATGTTGTGGATCGAGTAGCCCATGGTGGTGGTGGGGTTATGGTATGGGCAGGCATATGTTATGGGCGAAGAACACAGGTGCATTTCATTGATGGCATTTTGAATGCACAGAGATACCGTGACGAGATCCTGGGGCCCATTGTTGTGCCGTACATCCAACAACATCACCTCATGTTGCAGCATGATAATGCACGGCCCCATGTTGCAAGGATCTGTACACAATTCTTGGAAGCTGAAAACATCCCAGTTCTTGCATGGCCAGCATACTCACCGGACATGTCACCCATTGAGCATGTTTGGGATGCTCTGGATCGGCGTATACGACAGCGTGTTCCAGTTCCTGCCAATATCCAGCAACTTCGCACAGCCATTGAAGAAGAGTGGACCAACATTCCACAGGCCACAATAGACAACCTGATCAACTCTATGCGAAGGAGATGTGTCGCACTTCATGAGGCAAATGGTGGTCACACCAGATACTGACTGGTTGTCTGAGTCCCCTGACCCCCTCAATAAAACAAAACTGAAGATTTCAGAGTGGCCTTTTCTTGTGGCCAGTCTAAGGCACACCTGTGCAATAATCATGCTGTCTAATCAGCATCTTGATATGGCACACCTGTGAGGTGGGATGGATTGTCTTGGCAAAGGAGAAGTGCTCACTATCACAGATTTACTCAGATTTGTGAAGAATATTTCAGAGACCTGGTTATTTTGTGAATGTGGAAAATGTTTCACATCTTTGAGTTCATATCATAAAAAATGGGAGCAATAACAAAAGTGTTGCGTTTATATTTTTGGTCAGTGTAGATTCAGAGGAGGCTGGCTGCTTTGAAGTGGTCTTTCCCCTTTCAAAATAATTCTTGGAGCATTGCAGTGACTGTCATATACCTATTTGGCTCGTGCTGAGACTCCTGCAGGCTCCTGGCCTGCAGCAGATTCTTTGGAAAGCCATGCAGCACCCAGCCTCTGGAGCTGCAGTCCTCCTGGCTCAGACGTTCCTCCAGGACTTGCAGCACCTTGGAATCTGGAACTGTAGATGAACCAATGCTCTCAGGATCAGCTGACAGACAGCAGAGCAACACCAGAGCTTGTAAGTGCAGCATTCTTTCTCCCTGAAATTAACTGAGACGTTCAGAGGGCTGGAAATGGTTGATGAAGTTTGTGTTGTGAAGAAGACTCCTAAGGTTCCATCAGTAGTATCCCTAATGATCCATAATGTTAAAAATCACGTACAAGAGTCTCCAATGGCAGAAAGACCAACAGAGAGTGTGGTAGATATGGTTCTGTTTAGGAGCCCCCTCCAAAAAGGTGATTTTCACTCTCAGCTGGCTGATGCTGATGCTTTGACTTCAGGATTTCTTCAAGCAGTCCATACTGTGCCTGAGCACATCTGACCCCTTTAAGTGAGGTTCATTTGGTTGGCGCTACCTTTATGTTTGATGCTCAGATACAAATACGAATAAATAAGTCTGTCTGCAACCTGAGGTTCTGAAGTTTCTTTTAAAAGAAAAATGGTTAATTTTAAAATGTAACATTTCTTTGGGACAACATGTGAATCAAGTGAAACAAAAGCATTTACGGTTCACTACGGGCGACTCCTGACTACACTACCCATAATGCTCCAACCATCCATCACGTGGTGCAGTTTTGTTGTTTAGAGTTTTGTGCGCTGCGTACCAAAGGAAATCCACTGGAGGTCAGTAAGCACAGGCAGAATTCAAACATAGGTGGCCTAAATTAAAAAGCGGATTTGTTTTGGGTTAAAACGTTTTAAATGCGCCTTATGGTCTGAAAAATATAGTAAGGGTCATACACAACATAAAAGAAGGTGCTTTTTTTCTCTTCATGTTTTATTTTTTGCACAAAAAAAAACCCAATATCCCGTTTGTATTGATCATAATAGAAACAATAACCGGAATACAAATTACCGGTAGTGTTTTATTTTTCTAAAAGGTGAGGTGAGACTTTGTGGCTCCTACTGGGTTGTAGTCAGTAAGAAACCGACCCGAATGGCTCTTTAAGTGCTGAAGGTTGCAGACCCCTGGTCCTGACCAACAGTCATCCTTCAGCACAGTTTAGCACAAAACGGCACAAAGTGTAATCATTAAAAAAAATCAACTGAAGGATGGTGTTGTGAAGCAAACAAATCAGTCCATAATGTGCAATAAAAAAGACATAATTAAAAATAAACATGTTACTGTACTGGGATTCAATTTTTATGAACTTTTTTGTTTTATTTCTTAAATTAAAACTACACTCAAAATAAGGATGAAATCTTTCAACTGACAGGTGAAGGTCCAATCTTCAGCACAGATTGGCTTTACCTGGAGCCCTCTCTTCACTTACCTGGAAGTCCACCATCCAGGTACAGCTGGATGTCTTCTCCCAGAGCCGAGCCACCAGCAGCTATAGACCTCAACAGTCGCCCACAGCTCACTGACCGACACAAGACAATTAAAAAAAATAAAATAAAACGCTCAACATTCAAACTGCTACATCTTTCTCATCAGTCAGTGAGATCCAGGAAGAGCTAGATGATACAGATAGGTTAGGTCCACATCAACGTCCTCACGTGATTTTAGGAGAGACCAGGCTGTTGTTAATGTGTTGACTTGTTTTTAACACTCGTGAGGCCCTGTTCAGCTGGAGACAGGAAAAAGTGAAACTGTACCGTCCACCATCTTGTACTTCTCTGCCAGCAGCTGGGCCTGAAGGCTCTTCCCAGACCCTGGTGGACCCAGGAGGACGATTCTCTGAGGTATTGAGCGGTGACGGGTTTGAACAAAAGCCAAGGCTGAGGAGACACAGACAGGAGAGATTGACTGTGGACCCTCTCCAGAGCCATTACTGAGGTAAATATGGGTTTTTGCAGAAAGCCTTAAAGACACACTCCAATGAAAACTGTGCTTATCATAAGTATTGGCACACCCATCCAAATGATCAGAATCCAGTGTCTTAATTACTTGGCCAGGCTACAGGTGTAAAAAAAACAAGCTTTCAGGCATGCAGACTGTTTTTACAAACATTTGTGAAAGAATGGGCCGCTCTCAGGAGCTCAGTGACTTCCAGCCTGGAACCTGTGCAACATATCCAGTCCTGAAATTTCCTGGCTCCTAAATTTTCCACAGTCAACTGTCAGCTCTATCAGAACAAAATGGAAGAGTTTGGGAACAACAGCAACTCAGCCACCAAGTGGTAGGTCACATAAACTGTGCTTCAGCGATAGTTTCCATAGTGGAAAGAGGTCACTAACTTTCTGCTCAGTCAATTGCTCCAGAGCTCCAAGTGACCTTCAGACTAGTCCAAGTCCAGCACACAGAGGGCTTCATGGAATGGGTTTCCATGGCCGAGCAGCTGCATCCAAGCCACACATCACCAAGTATGGCAAGGCGCTGGAAGCAGTGGTGTAAAACCTGACCCCACTGGACTCTAGAGCAGTGGAGACGCCCTCTCTGAAGGGAAGAATCACGCTTTTCCATCTGGCAATCTGATGGACGAGTCTGGGTTTGCCAGGAGAACAGAATATTTCAGACTAAATTGTGCCAACTGTGAAATTTGGTTGAGGAGGAATTATGGTGTGGGGTTGTTTTTTAGGACTCGGGCTTGGCCCCTTAGTTCCAGTGAACGGAGCTCTGAATGCTCCAGGATACCAAAACATTTTGGACAATTCCATGCTCCCAACCTTGTGGGAACAGTTTGGAGCGGACCCTTCCTCTTCCAACATGACTGTGCACAAAGCGAGGTCCATAAAGACATGGATGACAGAGTCTGGTGTGGATGAACTGGACTGGTCTGCACAGAGTCCTGACCTGAACCCCATAGAACACCTTTGGGATGAAGGAGATCCAGGCCTTCTCCATCAACATCAGAGTGTGACCTCTACAATGTGCTTTTGGGAAAATGGTCAAAATTCCTAGAAACGCAGTCCTCAACCTTGTGGACAGCCTTCCAAGAAGAGTTGAAGTAGTAATAGCTGCAAAAGGTGGACCAGCATTATAGTGAATTCTCGGAATAGGATGGTACTTTAGTTAATATGTGGGTCAAGGCAGGTGAGCCAGTACTTATATTAATACGTAATATAGTGTAGCTGGACAGGCCACAAGGTTCCTGCTGCGCTCCATACTGATGAATCTTCGTGATCTCCATTCAGACAACAAGATCCATGTACGTCTTTGTTTTCCTCATCTGAGTTGGTATCTGGCTCAAAACTGTACGACTGAATAGCTCCAATGTTGCTCACCATTCCTTTTGCACCACTAATGTTAGGTTGGGGGTGTGAGGGGCTGTAAGCTAGCAGGAGAGTATGGAAACAGATGGGTGAGAAGAAATGGAGTCAGGCTAACTCCACGCCAACTGTCCCTCTGTGAACTCAGAGGTGAATTTCTAATGAACTACTGCTGCTCTGCAGAGACGAAGTTCTAGAAAATGACCAAGTTTTTAAATGACAAGACCACTGGGAACCCTTTTATAATACGTCTAAAGATTATTTGAGTGGGACTTTATTACAAATGTGTCGAACAATACGGACAGCAAATGCCTGGCATTGAAATCTATATTTTATTATTTAAAAATGAGAACACCAAACATGTCCTATTTTAGAAATAAGAGTTTCAAGAGTCGAGTAGTTATTGTTTCATCTCATTTTTATTACACGTTTTAAAAGCAAACGCCTGTGAGAGTTCAGGAACTCTTCCAAAAACTTGATGTGTTACGGTTTTTGTGTGTTGTCAGTCACTGAGGCTTATTTATTGGTCCATATTTATATGTCAGCTGGTTTATCTGCTGATCATCATGCCCCCCTGACAGATGCTGCTTCCCGGTGTGTCTGTACCTTGCTGGTAAATGTCAGCGTGTGATTGGTCACCACTGATGACCTTTAGGACGTGCTGATAGGCCGATCTCAGCCCTGAGACCTCACAGCTGTGATGCCGCAGCTCCTCCGACAGCTGCTCGTTTGACAGGCTCCGCCCCTTCTGCAGACGCCCAGCAATGGTGTCGTCGCTCGGCCAGTTGAGGATCTGGTGGTAGGTATCTGCTGACAGGAAGTGGGGTCATGACCAGTCAGCAGGTGTGTTTGAGTGAGCTGGCTACAATCTGCTTCTTCCAGTAAATCAGACACCTGGTTAAGGTGACTGTGAATGTTAACGTGGCCCCCGTTTAAGCAGCAGTCACTGTGGAGACGAGCAGAACTCACCTTTTGTCTGTGGGTCAACCATCCGTCCTTGGTTCCTCTCCAGTAGCACGTCGTCTGGGGCCTCCAGCATCACTGCAGAGGTGAACACGGAGTGTGTGCGTGCAGAGAGAGAACAGGAATCGTGTGCGTTCACTCTTACCAACATGCTTGGGGAGGACTCCAACCTGCTGCAGGTTCAGAGCCTGCAGACGAGTTTTAGGGATTCCTTGCAACACCCAGCCCTGCCACACAAACACAACAAATAACAGCTTTACCTCCACCCAGAATGCACCAGCGACTCTTTCAAAACAAAAGGTGGAATAATGTTTGTTTCTCTTCTGCAAAAATGCACATCAAAACCAGCAGTCAGGACATCCAGGAAGTTTACTTTTGGTATAAATATTTGAATTACTCCTTTTCAAATGCATTTCATTCATTACCAAGCCAGAAGTGGATCAAATCTGATCCCAAATCCTAAAAGGCATCATCAGTTACACCAGGGAGGATCTGGAAAGTAGCAGGACTGCAAGGCAGGTTGGTTAAAAACCCATTCCGATCATCTTTTGATGTATTTATTGTAAAGCGTTTCCAGTGATTTTTAATTATGCCATTTTTAACAACGATAAAAAAATCCTGTGGTTTTCTAGAACATAGTTTCTGCAAAGCAGCAGTACTTCATTAGAAATTCACCTCTGTGTTGCAGGCAGGACTATTGGTGGAGAGTTACTCTGCCCCCCATTCCCCTCACTCTTGCTGAGAGCTCTCTGTTTACACTCTCTCCTGCTAGCTAACAGCCCCTTGCACACCCAACCTAATATTAGCAATGCAACCAAAATGATGAGCAACATTGGAGCCACACAGACATACAGTTTAGATCCAGATTCCAACTCAGACGAGGAAAACAAAGGCGTCTGTGGATCTATTTGTCTGCAGGGGGATGCATCAGAATGGAGCGGAGCAGGAAGCTTGTGGCGCCTCGGAATAAAGCTTTTGACTTTGTCACAAAGAAGCTCTTTTTTTCAACAGCAATTTTTTGTCTGCTCCAGATTAACAGCACTTTGAATAAAAAAAATTGCAGAAATGCAATTTTAAACTTAATTTTCTTTAAATATGTCCTCCATCTTGAGAAAAATGGCAAAACAAGAATAAGCTAAAAACACCAGTTTTATGTCAGAGTGGGTCTTTAAAGACAGTACTCTCAATGAAATGCTAGTTCAATGTTTTGATTTCGGTCACCAAATGAACCGTAAAGCTTCCATACAGAGGAGCTCAGGTGACAACAGGCCCTCTGGTTTCCTCAGCTCCTCTTCTGCTTCTTTTCAGATGTGTGCTGAAGTGTTTTGTCAGGACTCTGATTAGGAAGAGGAGGGAGGCAGAGTGGAAGTTAGACGGATGGAGACAGACAGACGGGCCCTGTGTTTGATGTGACGGGAGCAGGAGGCGGCCTGACAGGAGCTGTCAATCCCAGCAGATGAAAACATCTCACGCAAACACGCGGACGTTTGACAGTCCCTGATGTGTGTGATGAGTTTAGCCCCAGGCCAAAAGCAGCTATTAGCGAGTCAAAGTAACTGTTAGTGACACACACAGAGAAGCTGGGCGCTAAAGCTTTGAGGAAGCGCCGGTTTGTGGAGTTTGGAAGGAAGATGAGCCTGGATCGTACTCAGACAAGCAGAGAGGAGGATTCCAGATGGAACCTTTAATGGAGTTCATTTCATTTCAGAGCAGCAGTTCTGGGGAGTCCTGGTCTGGAAGATTCCACCCTGTTTGCGACATGAACCCCTGACCAACAACCTGGAATAGAGGCGGCTCACCACATAGAGCTGCAGTCAGTGAGAGATGTAGAAGCCCTCTGGTGGTGAAATGCAGGATGTGAATCTTCACCTTTACCAACATGTTTGGTTTGCACTACGGGTTACCTGTTCAGTCAAAACTCAGATTCAACACATAACCAGTGGAGAGTAGGGAGGATGATGGCGGTCCAGTGTGGAGCAGCTCTGGTCTCAAGGTTACAACAAAGACCTGCTGCAGAAACTGTCGAAGACAAACGTTTCTCTGTGAGATTTTGTTGAAGAGTCATTTCGGTGAGTCTGATGTTCATCTCAAGTGTCAGCTGTCTGCATGCATTTGTCGTCCAAGTGCAGAACTTTGTGGGTGAAGCAGCTCAATCGGAGGTCAAACGTTCAAGCACACAGCTTTGTGTTGGAGTGCACTCGGGCGTTTGTGTTGTTGTTGTTGTTGTTGTTTTTTGTGACAGCAACTTCTCAGCTTTGACTGTTAGAAAGTGATCACAGAGCAGCTCTCTGTAAGCGGCACATGATGCTAAAGAGAAGCGGCGTCCGACTGAAAGCGGTTCTCCTGATGTGACAGCAGGCACTCGCTTTGATCAGCTGATCCCCAGGGGAAGCGTGCCTGCATGCTGCTCGGCCTGCTGGGAATCGTAGTATGACACGGCGGCAACTCATTATAATCATCAGAGCTGTGCGTCAGAGAAAAGCAAACACTCAGAGACAGACAGTAGAAACACTCCATCAGAGAGGTCAGCCTCCCCTCCGATGTTCCCTTATCTGATTCCTCATCAAACACCAGACTGACAACTTAATCCTAAAATGTGACTCTTTAACCCTTTAAATGCCTGCTCAAACAAACAGCAGAGAACATTTAAAAAACATTCATTGTGTGGTGCTGCATGCCGGTGTAGCAGTTAGCACTCGAGCCTTATAGTGAGAACACCCTGGTTCAAATCCCAGCTGGGGTCTTTCTGTGTGGAGTTTGCACGTTCTCCTCGTGTATGTCTGGGTTTCCTCCCACAGTCCAAAAACATGCTTCATCGGTTAACTGGTGTCTCTAAATTGTATCTAGGTACTGTATGTGTGGTTATGTGGCCCTGCATCAAACTGGCAAGCTGTTGGTTCCAGCAACGCCATGACCCCAAAAGGGAATCAGTGGGTTAAGAAGATGGATGATTGTGTGTATTTCTCATCAAAGATGTTACACATAAAACTTTTCATGGTTTGTTTTTTGTACTTATTTC
Source organism: Oryzias sinensis (assembly GCA_037389245.1). Taxonomy (NCBI): domain Eukaryota; kingdom Metazoa; phylum Chordata; class Actinopteri; order Beloniformes; family Adrianichthyidae; genus Oryzias; species Oryzias sinensis. The sequence goes on along the minus strand of CM074495.1, from coordinate 27,238,495 downwards.
TTGTTAAAGGATTAAGAAACCTTTGGCTCCTTAAACCAGGAAAGAAACATCCTTCCATCTGGTGCTGAAGCCATTGACTGTATAAGATAACTGGACACAGTCACCCCTCCCCCCAAGTGTTCTAAACAGGAAGTAACTTCTGGCTCCAATAAGCCAAAATCCCATAGACGTCTATAGAGTAATAAACAAATGTTACTTCGTCATTCTATTGGTCAGAATAACCATTCTTGCTCTGCTTTTTTAACATGTTTTTGTTTATTGTAATTTTTTTAAATGTTTTTTTCTTTAGTAAACATAATTTAAGTTATAAACTGACCAATCAGATGCCTCAATAAAAGCATGTGGTTTCACGTACAACGTTCGACACATTTGGATCAGTCCGAATACCTTCCCTACTCACATAGTGCACTATGTAGCGCGTTCGCCATTTTGTAGTGCTATCTGAATCTACAATTAAAAAAAAGTAGTGCCCTAGAAATTTCCCAGAAGTCTCTGCAAAAAACCATTGTGGATTGATGCTCACTAGGTCGGTAAATATAGACCACAATGCATTGCGAGGGGAAATCTTTTGCGGAAAAAAATGTATATAAATGTATTTTTTAACAAAACATCAACGTTTGGTCTTTAGAACACAAAGGACTCATAAATAATTGTTACAAAACACCCATATCAATTAGATTTTAACTTTGTGAAATGGATAATGTCATATCCGCTATTTAAAAACAAAACCACATGGTCCCACACTATATAGCTTTTTAGTAGTTAGAGATTAGGGTGGGAATTCGGACACAGCCTTGATTGACAGAAATAATCTCAAGCGGTAGGGGTGTGGCCGTCCAACAAGCTCACCCCAGATTGGTGAGAGAGGTTGCCATGGAAACGTTGACTCAGACCGACTTGGACAAATCACTGCTCACTAATGATTTCTGTTTTGAACATGGTGGTGTCCTTATTGCAAAAAAAGGCGACAGGATCGACCCCATTTGGTTAGAATCGGAAGTTAACCATTTTCTGTGGGTGACGTCACACTCGCTCGCTCCAGTGTTCATATACAGTCAATGGTTGAAGTGCACTAAGAGATTGAACTAAAATCTGCTGGCTGAAGTCTCAATGATCTCACCTTTTTCAAGCAGTCCACCTCTTTGAGTCTCTGTTGAAGTATTTGGACCAGCAGCTCAGAGGGAAGATCCTGAAGAAAACCAAACAGTCATACAAGGTAAAGCAAATCCACTAAGACTGGAGAGCTGACCTGGAATTCATGGGAACTCTGATCTTTAGGTTTCTGAAAATCATTGGTTATTGTCATTTTCTGATCAAACTTGAACAAAGTTTAAAGACTGGATCTCACAAGAAAACAACTAACAGACCAGCCATGTCACTTTGAGGAGGCCGACACACAAAGTTGGAGTGCAACAAGAAGGTTACCTTCTCACTGAGCGCGCTCAGCTCTGATTGGCCCTGCAGCAAACTCTCTGTGGTCACGTGGACAGCCTGCAGCTCTGCGCTTAGCCGTTTGCACTACAAAAACGAAACCATATAAGAAAGCAAAGAAGTGAAAGGCAGGCGCCGCAGAAGGTCAGTTCTCGCTCTGAACTCACCAGAGTGTATTTGCCGACGGCGGGAGGTCCGAGCACCATCACCCTGGGCGCTGATCACAGGTAAGAGAGTCACTACATCAGTCAAGACATGATGAACATCTAATATTTTTCTGATTTTTTGGACTTTTATTTAATCTGATACCTTGCTCATAATTGCGTAATCTTGGATGTCAGAAAGCATCTTTAGCATTGTTGAATATTGCTTTTTATAGATCTTATTTTTGTGTTATTTTGATAAACCATAATGCAGTGAGTATTTGTTACACTAAATAGCATAACTAGGCTTCTGTCAGCCGTCTTTTACATTTTAAGATTATTTAGCCGTCATTCTTATTTTATTTAGTTATATCACATTTTCCTTTCATGGTTGTAAACTCTCAGTAATTGATTAAGGGTTTATCAAAACATTTTTATTTTATTGTTAAAATCGTTTGCTGGAGCATACTATATAATCATCGTCTTTCAATTTCTATGCATTTTCTTTTTGGAAGTTTTAAAACTACAGGATATTTAGCATTTGGAGTCATGAGAAACAATTAGTGTATATAGACTTCAATTTCATCGCAAAATAAAAAACACAAAATGTAAATACAGACAGAAGAGTACCTGGAAGAGTCCACCTGCTTAAGTCAAAAGGGTCATAGATTTGCTTTTTAAAATAAAAATGATCCATTAGGTTTGAATTTGTGTGTTTTTTTTCTAATTGTCCTGTCCAAAAGTGGAGCAAGCAGATCAGAGTTGAAGGCCTCTTGTGTTGGACTGATTTTCCTGTTAGGGGTTTATGTTTCAGACAGTGCATATTTGTATAAACCCCTTTTGTATTTAAGGCTAAGCTTTATTTATAATAATAGTATTTATATGCATTAATTGTTGGACCGGATCGAAAAAAGAAAAGAGAGGGAGAGAGTGGGATGTTCCAGATGGGGGATAAGGGGTTAAGATGAGGGGAGGATAATACAGTCATAACATAAGAATGTCATTAAGTAAATTCCAGTAAAATAGTTCTCACATACACACACACCAACAAATAGACCATACGGTTCTACATGGCGGTTCTACAGTACCGTCATCCCGTTCCCTACAGTGATTGTGTGGAGTCACAGCGCCATCGTGTGGCAGCCGCAAGTACAGGTGTATCACTGCACCTCTACAGCAGTTCTACAGACAGAACTATTCATTAGAACTAGGGATGACATGATTCACTTTCCTCCTGATTCAGTTCAACCCTCCATTCTTGGATCACAGTTTTGTTTTGTTCAACATATTATTTTATGTATTAAAAAACAACAAAAAACTAAAAATTCAGAAAATCCTTTTTTTTAATCTACTAATAAGCACGTAACAACAAAGAAACAGCTTTCAGTTAACGTATACTAAGTCTGGTGTAATGTAATAAAACAATATTAAATCTATTCAATTTAGCCTAACATGCGTTTGACACTTTCAACACAAACATACTGGTATGTTTGGATGATTTGAATATAGAGTTGCACTGGGCCCAAGGGACTGGGAAACCAATGGCATCATAAGGAAAGGCCTGCCCCATTGTGATCAGTGTTCTAAGGATAAGAATGAAATAATAAAACTCAAAAATCTGCAGGGGTGCGACGGCTCACTTTCCCCACGTTTCGGTTCAATGGTGTCACATACGGTTTGTTTTTAAACCGAGAATTGTGTCAAATCTAATCAGAACCGACTCCTGCAGACTTACTGTCCAGGCTGCTCCCCTGCAGCAGATCGATTAGGTAGGAGATTAGATCATCGGGCTGATCAATAAGCAGGTTGGACACCAAGCCCTGGAACACACACAGCATTGTTATTAGAGCTTTATGGGCTGCACACCCCCCCTGTTCTGCTCTCTTTTACCTGGGCCAGGTGGGTCAACTCGTGCTTTTCTGCATAGTTCCTCATCTGAGGAGGAATCCTCAAAGGTCTCACCGTTTCATCCATCAAATGTTTCCCTGAGGGACAATGAATGCATCACTTTAAGAGCCACAAACACACCACATACTTGCTTAAGACAAAAAGGTTGTAAACCTAGTCCTGGTTGTTATAATTCTGGAATATGTGGATGCTGGTACCGCCTTCTTTAACTTATATTTAAACATACTGAATGTTAGAGCTGCAGGAAAGAGTGAAAATTTATACAAGAGGTTTAAATCATGGCAAAGACCAGAAGATTTATTTCTAAAAAAACCTGTAACTTCGAATTTCTGAAATTGTTTGTTTGTTTGTATTTTTTGTTTTGTTTTATGTGGTCAAAAGAAGCAAAGTTCGACCGCTCAGATGTAAACAGATTAATGAAGGTTTGATTACCTGATTTTGTTGTTAATTATAAGCAATCAAGACAGCAACAAAAAAGTATTAAATAAAATTAGGATATGAATTTATACATTCCTTAGAAAATAAATAAACCAAAAGTTCTCATCCTTTTAACAATATATTTGCTCATATTTGTACTTACAGTACACTCACATGATACAATGAATCCATTAAATATTAAATTGGAATAATTGCTTAAAAATAGTGGGAATAAGTGAATTTAAATAAAATGTCCTCTATTATCTTTTACTTAATAATTAAGTAATTAAGTTAATTCTCCATAATTCAGTTCATAACAACTATTTGAAGTTATCTATACTTCATAAATCTAAGTGCAGACTATTTATCAAATAATAATTACCGGTATCATCGAACCGAATTATTACATAGTTTTTGTTAACTTTATTGTTCAAAACGGAAGTACAGTACAAAACACAATTTTACAAAATAAAATTCAAATATGCCAGGGAAGCATACATATTACGTGTATTTTACACAAAAACATTAAAGGTTCTACAACTTTCAAAATTATTACATAGTTGTAACAGCAGAAATCCTTGTAACTCGTCATTGATTGTTACACGTCGCATAAATAACAAAAACGTCAAATTAATACTACTTAACCTTTTCCTGAATTGCACTTCCGCTTTTAAACTTACCGTTTTAAAAGTTAAAATCCGTGTTTGAATCATGATGAATGTGGCAGGATGAAAGAGAAAGAGTTTCCCCGCTACAACCGTGCTGCGCGCGACAGACAGGCCGATGACAAACCAGTTTACTTCTCGGTTGCTATGTTACCCTGCTTTTAAAAAAAAAAAAACTTTATTGTTCACAACGGAAGTACGGTACAAATCACAACTTCACAAAATAAACTTCAAATATGCCAGTGGAGCAAATATTTTATATGTATTTTAAACAAAAACTTTCAAGGTGCTACAACTTTCATACAAACATACAGCTTTCTGAGCAAGGCTTTTAGAGATGGTACTGAGATACATTTAAATTTGTTTGATTATTATGGGGGGGAAATCGAATACGAAGAGAATTTGCATTTATGAATATAAATTTTGACAAATATAATAATAAGATTAATTATGAGGTTTTTTTTTAATCGAGTCCACATTTTTATTATGAAAGCCAAAAATTATCTGTTCAAATTTCAAATTTGTTTTTGTTTTAGTTTTTCTTTTTTATAAACTGTAAATACTTTTTCCTAAAAATTCTTGTTTGACAACAATTCCAAAAAAGATAGTATGTGTTGCTATGCGTGTATGGTCTCCAGGGTTGGGGTGTCGTCATCTTTGTCATCCCGAAGACGGTAAACACAAACCTTTTCTATTTTATTTTTTTATTTTATTTCTTCATTATAACTTCAAAAGAAGAGACAGACATTCACATAAATATAACAGAAAAAAAGAATAAAATAATAAAGTTCAGTAAAATGAAATTAGAATTGTAGTCTATGATGCTAGGTATTGTCATACAACAAGTGATCTTTCATGAAAATGGACAGTTTTATGGCATTTGTTTTTAATTTAATTTCTGCAATTTGAAATATAAGCAGATCTCTTTATGAAATGCATTAAATAATAGTTTGGAAACACAAAGTAGTTAACCATACGCATGTGAGGTAAAAAGACACGTCTAACATCAAAGTCAAAAATGATACATAAAATTTCATGTTTGGACAATATAATACTTTTTCCTAATCATGCCTGTGAGATTTGTTTTTAAATCATTCCAAAATATGAAGACAATAAAACAAAAAGATATTTTTTATGCTTTCTCCATCTGCTTAACAGAAAGAGCACTTAGCAGTCAGGGAAAAATCATCATGATCTTTTTACTGGATAATATATTGGTTCTATAGTTCTATAATCTATTGGTAACTTGTTTATTGTTGCTTCTATATTTATGGTGCCTGTTAGCTATATGCTAAAAAACGTTTTGTTTAAATTTTAATTCAATCAAATATTATTAACTTATGTTAGCACACAGAGTTAAGCCCCTGAAGGTTAATTTAAAAAAAAAAAGCTAAATGTAATTAACTTAAATTGACAAACTTACTCAGTTTAAAACATTAGCAATTTAGGAAAACGCAGAACTGCCTGTCTTGTCTCCAAGCGTTGAAAGAGATAATAAAATCCAATGTACATGGTAAAAAAGATAAAAAATAAACTTTTTGGCAGATCAAAGCATTGTCTGGCTTAATTGTCCTTTCTTAATATTCATACAGTAAGATTGAAATAATTAAAAATAATTCTGACTGTTGGTCCTCGCCAAATTAAATTTTTGATAATTTAAAGTAAACTTGTTTAATATCTGAAATAGTCTAAACCCATCTGTGTGCTGCCCATAGTGTATGTTCCACTGGCGGAAAGCGAAAACGCCTGCTGATGAGTTTGATTGACAGATTCATTAGCCAATGATGACATTAGTTGGTCTGCAGCATCAGGAGAGTCTCAAAATTGGCTGCACATTTTTGAATATTCCCTCAAAAATGTGGGGACATTCACGAATGAGGGGGGGTTTGTCAATGCACATTCTGCAATTTGCATCATCCGTGAGTTAATATTACAAGTGCACCTAAAAATTATGTTTGTGAAGCATCTGTTGTGCATTTCTGAAACATTTATTGTAAATTTCTTAAACATTTATTGGTGTTTTTGTGAAGGACAGAGTGCACAGTTGTGTGAAACACGTGTGTTTGTGAGTCCACAATCGTTTGTCTTTTTTTGTTCAGTTTTATGTGACACTTAAGCACAAAAACAGAAGAATATGTTCTTTAGTTTCCATTGATGTTTATTCATGAAGCCAAAGGAAATGACCAGAATTATTAGTTCATAATTCATGTCAGGGTATTCAGCTCAAGAAAAAAACAGAAAGTGTTTAGCGCTCTTCTTCACCTTCTTCTTGTCTTCTTCTTCTTCTTTACCCTTCTTCTTATCCATGACAAGTGCTGTCCAGTTTAATTAGTGTTTTCTGCTCATAACAGGAACAAATGACTTATATTCTCTCATTCAGCTGCATTTGATTCAATGTTGTCTTATTTCTTTCAAGTTGCACTTCAACCTATTTTATTTTACATTTGTGGACCTTTACCTTACAAGTGGACCCTTGTGCAGCATCATCTTTACATCATCACCTTCATGGTTGCCTTAGTTGTGGAAATAGTAGGAAAACAGAATATTTGAACGCACTTCCACAGAGTTCATTTGCTAATTTTTGCTCCGTTCAGTTATAGCTTCTTCTCTTTCGCCATTTACTAAACACCTGGTCAGACGTTTCTTATTTTTGTGTCTATTTATGTTCACTTCCATTTAACAATTCTGCTTTGCAAATTTATGACTTTTATTCATGCTTTTTGTAGCAAATCAAACAGATTAAGACCAAATCTTTGTTATGGAGAGCACCTGACTGGTGGTGTAAATGAAAAACTATTATTAGGATTTTTTTTTTTTTAGTATAGGAAGAGTTTAGAATATAGAAAATAAATCAGAAACTCTTTTCAGGTTCATTCTGTCTAGAATTTTATTAATCTGTGATCTAACCAGTAGGTGTGACTTAAAGTCAAAGGCAGAGCATCAAAAGAGGCAAGTGATCAGACCAAGACTTAGCAGGTTTAGCTGGGATGTCAGTGAGGAAGAGGAGCCTTTAGCATTTTCTTGGCATTTGTTGTTCTTCAGACAAACGCTGCGCTCACAGAACGGACCTGCAGACACAAAGCATCACCATGACAACAAACATTTCCCACATCATCATCCACACATCCTTTTTACCTGTGAACTTTTCTGGACAGACGCAGCGCTGGAAGTCTATGCAGGTCCCACCGTTCTGACAAATCAACTGTTCTGAGTCGCACAAGTTCTCTGACGGAAGGAAGACAGTTAAAAATTGTATTCAGATTTGTCTTAGTGGTAGCTAACAATTGTTCTTTTACGGAGTTCTGCTCCTCCCACTTTCTTACCTGTGCATCCAGCTCCGTCTCCTCTCCAGGTGTAGCCAGATAAACAGGAGTCACAGCTCCTCCCTGTGGTTCCTTTCTTACAGCTGCAGAGACCGGACTCTGAGCAGTATGGAGACGTGCTGCCCACTGTGCTGCACTCGCATTCTGAGAACAAACACACACGTCTGTTTCTCCATCATCTTCAACAGGTGTGGGAAAAGAGGAGGAGATTTCACTCCTTTTGAAGAGCATTGTCGATCAAATGGCTTCTTACGACACTGCCGGCACAAAGTTGTTTACTTTTACTTTTAGTAATATAATATATTCACAAAGAAATTATTTGGTGACAGATTTATTTCAAACCTCAAAGAAAGCGTAGTTCAAGGGAAATTAAATTGTAACCAAATTATCATCAGAACGTCAATATTTCATCCATAACGGAAAATCATTATTGGTTTTTTAGGGTTTTGTGAATCAGAAATGAATCTGCAGCAAAGTACTATAAAATTTTTGTAAATGTTATGGTAGTAAGTTGTAGTTATATGTACTAAAATAAAATGTGAAATAGGTCAAGTTTCATTAAGTGATGTAAACTTTTAGGAAAGAGTTTGATTTCTGCTCTTTGCAGTGTGTTTTGGTGGTATGGTTTGTCACCAATATAATGGAAATTGTTTTTATCAGATCCCTCTCCACCTTGACATATTAATTCTGTGCAGAACTTTAACCATGGCTTTCTACTTCCTCCCAAAAACATTCAAAGCCTTTCTGACCAATTTAAACCTGCTTATGTGATTTCCTTAGAACTTGCTTTGCCTTAAAGCAATGAAAATTGTGTTTTTGGTGTTTTCAACATGTTCATGTAGCTTTTTTCCTATGATGGAGGACATTAATACAGAAAATTAAGCCTAAAATGGGATTTCTGAGTTTGTCTTTTTTCAAAACATAAATCAGACGAAAAAATGCTATTAGAAAAAGCCCATTGCAATGACATACAGTAGGTTGCTACATTTGGCAGGCCACAAGCTCCCTGCTCTGCTCCATTCTGATGCATCCGCTTGTAGACAAATAGATTCATGTTTGTCTTTGTTTTCCTTTTCTGAGCTGACATCTGGGTCAAAACGCTATGGCTGGATAACTTTAATATTGTTCGCCATTTTGTTGCAGCAGTAATGTCAGGTTGGGGTTGTGAGGGCTGTAGACAAGTGGAAAATAACTTAAACAAAAGGGCGATAGGAAGGGGAGGCAGGCTTACTTTGCGGCAACAGTAACCCCGCCCACAACTCAGGGGTGAATTTCTAGTTAACTACTGTCGCTCTGCAGAAACTATGACCTGGAAAACGACACAGATTTTTTCAATTTTGGCTATGATTAAAAGGACTCATGATTAAAACTCCACTGGGAATACTTTTACAAAATGTCAAAAAGATGATTGGAGTGGGACTTTAAGGTCTGTATGTGTAAAACTGGAAAAAAGAAATTGATAACCATGTAAAACATTTTGAAGTTGAAACACATTAGATTCTATCTTTTAAAAGAGCAAAACAATAAATGTACTTGGCTGTCTTAATGATTTATGAAGCATTTTGTGGTTTCAGAGACAAAGTGAACAAGAATCATCCACAAACCAGATCTAAGGGATTCTATGATTATTTGCTGCTTCCTCAAATTGGCAAACCTTAACAAAAGACAAAAAGTGGCATTAGTTCTTGACCTAATGTTAATGATTTGTTTTTTCCAATCTGTTTTTTTTCTTTTTTTCCATAAGATCTACACAGATTATATTCCGACACTGAAGAGTGGGTTTGTGTGTGTAGCATGAGAAGTACTAACCCAGACAGATGTTTTCATCCTCCAACGGCAATTCTATGTTTCTGTAGTAACCAAGGCGACAAAACTGACAGTTCTGCCCTCGCGTGTTGTGCTTACAGCTCACACATGTGACCACGTTGACAAAGTCAATGTAGCTGCATCGGTTTGAGTGACCATTACACTCACAATCTGTCACAAACAAACACACAATTAGAAGCTATAACAGAGCCCAAAGTACTCCTGCATAATAACTAGGCTCCACCTTACAAAAAACAACATAAACAATGAAAAGTGAAAAGCAACTTACTTAACTGTTTTTTTTTATTCTAAACCTGTTAATGCTGTTGTGTTTGTGTTGCTGGGGGCTATAGAGTATTCTAAAGGATGGTAGGCAAGGTTTCAATTCAGACAAAGCAGGAAACTTTCTGTTGGGTATGATTACCTGAGTAAAGAACATGAACATGTTCTCTATTTGAAGCCTATTTTCTTTAGTGGTCTTTAATAGGAGGGCTCTGGTATACTGGAGCTAGAGTGTGGGAGGACTTACCCTGAAAGTTGACATAAATGATTTTTGAAAGCTGACTAAACTTTGGTCCTCCTGGAATCAGAATCTTCTGGGTTGCTTTAGACACAAAGCAAGTTGGGTAGTCGTAAAAGTAACAAGGCATGAGGGCAAAAATGTTAAAAAGAACTAAACTATAACTAATTCATGTGACTTACCACTGCTAACTAATATTCATACCACAGCTAGAACCAAATAAACACTATTCTTAGTGGAGTATAGCCATTTTTTGTTGCTAACTTTTGTACCTTTTTTCTCTAAGTCCTTGTCTTCCTTCGTCTTGCTTTTTTCTTCCTTTTTCTCCTTAGTTTTCTCTTCAGAAACATTGACAGTTTAGTTCATCAGGTTTAGAATGTATTTCCATCATAAAACTTTTCAAAATGGCTGAGTCTTTTACTTTAAAACATTTTTCAGTACCTTTTTCCTTCTTTTGCTCTCCTGTTCTGTTTTCACTGGAATCTTTCTTTTCTTCAGGCTTTTCTTTTGTTGCTTCTTCAGCTTTTGTTGCTTCTCCAGCTAATTCCTCCTTAGAATAATCTCCTTTCCTATCTGGTTCTGGATTGCCATCAGGCACTTGTTCAGAATTTTTTGATTCTGATATCTGTTCAGGTTTTTTCGCAGGGTTAGAAAGCTCTGTCATGGCAGAAACTGTACCTGTTGCCACATCACCAACTCCAGAGGGAGGTAATAAAGGTTCTTCCGTTTCCATTGGGGGTTTAGGGACACTGTTAGGGGAGGCTACTAATGGAGGAACCCCAGCGACAGGAGGTAAATCAGAATCTGTTGAGGCATCAAGGGCTCTAGAAGACAACTCTGCATCAAGAGAATTCTTGACAGTAGGGGGCGCATTGAGAACCGACACATCAGATTCAGGAACGGCGGCTAAAGTTTCTGGAATTCTGGAGGGTGGTAGTTGTGGAAGTACATCCAATGGGGGTGCATCAGAAACAGGGGCACTGGAAAAAGGTGCATTTGTTGAAGTGTCTTCTGTCTTTGGCTGTAGCCCCTCTTGAGGGACTTCCAATAAAGAAAGGTCCACTGAAGGATTTGGAATCACAGAAGATGACTCAGATGGAAGCTTGTCTACCAAAGTGACTTTTGTCCCATATTCTTTTGGAGAAGGTGAACTAAAAGCTGGTGTATCAGTAGATTGTACTTCCAGTGGAACATCAGGCAATGGCATCTCTGGTGGTGGTTCATCAGGGAATAGTTCAACAATTGATGGTACATCAGGAGAAATCATATCCAGAGCTGGTTCTGTCAATACAACATCTGGACGAGATGTGTCTAGAAATGCTGGGTCTGGAGGTAATGTACTAAGAGGAGGTATATCAGAAGGTGCATCTGAAGATGATACATCAGAAGTTGATCCATCCAGAGGAGGTAATTCCAGGGATGGTTCTCCCAGTGGTAAATCTGTACGAGGTATATCGATGCCAAAGTCAACAAGAACAGAAGTGGGGTCAGCTCCTGCTGTAGGTGGAGCATCTTCTACTTGACTAGTTGAAACAGTTCCAGTGAGGGGAATATCTTCAGATGAAACATTGATACCAGTTATGGTAGCTACTAGAGTTTTTAATTGATCTGGAATAGTTGCTGTTGATACTAAATCAACAGAAGGTGGAGTGACAGTTATCACCAGAATGGCTTTTTCAGTCCCAGAGAAGGAAAGGTCAGAATTGGCAAGTGTCACTGGATCAGACATCGGTCCCCCCTCATCTATGCTACTTCCTGGAATTTGGGGGATTTTTATTACTAAGGTGGAGATACTAGTGGTAAGACTAGGATCAAGGGTGTTGCCCGGATCAGACACACCGTTCCCAGTACCAGGAGTTGGACTACTTGATGTAACTGGGTTCAATGAAGGTCTGTTTTCATTGCTTGGATCAGGAAATGGAGTGGAATTTTCAACACTTAAAGTACTACTGATACTAGTAGAGGCTGCATTGCCTCTATCAGAACTTGTAAAAGAGTCTGGGGATAAGCCATTGTCAGAAATTTGATCAACAGCAGTAGTACTACTTAAATATTCAGTGGAACTATAAACAGGTGTGGATGTACCGGTATCCCTACTTTCGTCAGTGTTAGATATGTCATCAAGGGGGCTTTTTGTTTCTGCAGCATCAGTACTCCACAGGTCAGTCATGGTAAAAGTACTGGCTAATTCTGTAGAAGAGCCTGCTTGGTATGTATCAGTAGTCATTACATACATAGAATTAGCTAAAACACTATCTGTAGTTCGTGAGGGGGAAGTAGTACTGTCAGTTACTGCAGTGATGGGCCCAGCAGCAGTGTCTGCGTCAGTCATTGGGGTATTGCCATCAGTTACAGATGAAGGTGACCTAAGAAAGTCAGTGGTGGTGGGAGTAGAGTCAGTCATTCCATCTGATGAGGCAGAAGGTCCATCAGATGCTGCTGAGTTAGAGTCATCAGCCGCTGTCAGAGAAGAAGAGTTAGGTCTCTTTAGTTAATCTTCTCTTCATATACTGACAGAGCTGTGTAGAGCACAAAAATGGGGGCTTTTCAGCTTAATTTATTTTATCACCGTCTTACATACCATCTGTTTGGCTGGAAACATTTTGATATGGGTTTTTTTATATATTGCAAGACACTTTACTGCATCATAAATCTTATTTAATTATTGTAGAGAAGTACCTCTTCTACAAAAAAAAAAAAAATACTAAAAGAGAATGCTACAGTGGGAAGCTGTTATTAGTCATGTTAAATTGTAATTCCCTGACCCCATTGAGTTTAGTGTACTCTTTAACCTCAACTGGTAAAATAATCTGATGAAAAATTTTGCATTCACACCAAAGATGATTCACATGACAAATTTGCAACTGCCGCCTCTGTTGTTCATAAACTTGACTGTATATCTGCATCTTATATACAGACAATGCATGAAAAACACAGATAATGTTGAGAGATGAGATATTTTTTTGAAGATCTATACAAAAACATTGGTAAAAATGTCTCCAATGTCTAGGTTTATGAGATCATTTAGAGACTGTCCCAGTACAGTGAGGTTCACCATCCACTGCAGGAGCTGCATCTAAATGATGGCTGCTTTCAGCAATACTTCTTTCTCCTTATGACCAAGTTTGACGTCTTGCTGTTCCACATTAGTCAGAGGGTGAAAATATAAAAATAGAAATAAAATTAGAAGGCCTTTTTATAATTGTCGCGATACAAATAAAGAAAATATCATAAAGTTCAAGAGGAAAACAATCAGATTCTCCTCCATGTTGGTTTAGAACTCTATCCACTGGTACATTATCAACACGTCAAAGCTGAATCCCTAGTTGGTTTATGCAGCACAAAATCTTTGCCAAAGTTCAAATATTTGAAATATGGAAAATTGCATGGCGACACCCATAAAGGGCTACACCTCTAATCGGATCTGTACATTGACTGAAAATTGAAACTAAGCATTCCTGTTGCATGAATCAAATTTGGTGTGAACATGGTTTAAGACTGTCACTGTCCACACATGAGCTTGACAGTTGCATTATTAGGCTGTTTTTAGTTTTTACAACCATTCACGTTGTGCTATATCTCATTCATTGAAACTGTTGTTGAACTCTTGGTTCATTCAGAAGTATTTTTGTAACAGTTTGCCCGTGCTTTGCTACTCTCTCATTTCTCATGGTAGACTTATGGAAACTGTTTGTTGATGTACTGTATGTGTTGCACTTCCCAGACTCTGGTGCAGTGAGAGGTGCTTTACTAAAAGTCAATACTGCTGTTCTTCCATCCTGGCACTGTGGTAGCATACACACACACATATTTTCTGCTCACTGACCGTGTTTTTTGTTTTTCAGACATCTACAGACCAAATGCTGATTAGTTTATGAAATTGGTCAGCACCACCTGGCTGTAGCTTTCCTTTGTCATGTCCTGTTAAATGAAAAGGTCTGGTTTTTACACCCTTTTTCATTTGTTTTAATTTGTAATAAATAACTACTTATGATTTCATGTTTTGATTATCCTAGTTTGCTAGTATTACAATTATGAACTCAAACAATGACAGCAGCATAGGTTTTTCAAAACATACAGTATCAACAACTGTTTTGTTGTGATACTGTGCAATAAATTCTTAGTGGCAGGTAATTCAATGGCAGACAAGAAAGAGACAGGCTATAAATGAAACAGCAGGATTTGTGTTTTAAAATATTGTGATGACTGATATGAGTAACCCAACACTTTTAAATCATATTTAGGAGCCAAATTATCCAATCAAAAGTGAGTAAAACCCCCAGTCTGTGCTCTACAGAGGCCTTCGGTGGAATCCAACATAGGTCTACTTCAAGCTGAAGCCACACACTTGTAGACAAATCCCAACACTTTGACGGGATCTGTGTCCAGCAAGTTGTGGGTATTCAGCTGTTGTCACACTTGCACAACACAAGTACTTATCAGTCAAAAATATTGGATTTCTACTTTTTCATTTCAATGAGTTGTTGCTATGGTTTCATCTAGCTAGACTTCTCTGTAGCCTCATATTTTCTTTGTTTAGCTGAAATGTATATTCTAAAGCCCCCAAAACATTTATTCTATAAGTATTTTAAATGTTTAAAGGTTTTTAAGAACATAGTTTGGGATTTTGAGATTCAGTTTAGGATAAATTGTTTAGAGGAAGGATTTTTGTAAAAGCTTGCTTTAGATGCATGACAAGCAAATAATGTCAGACTCAGCAACACACTATGTGATGGAATGCTGAGAGTGATGTCCACACCACTCTTGACAGAAGAAAAGCTATGACGCACAGAGAATAACACCTAAAGGAACCAAAAGTAAATAAGTGGGTAAAGAATCTAAGGCAATTAAAATTTGTCCCATGATGCAACACTGGGGGGTGGGGGTGGGGGGTTCACACAGGTAGATGGATACATAAACAGACAAATAAATAGCTAAACATGACTTACTGACTCCAGTTTCAGCTTGATTACCTGGAAAAACATGCATGGTTACAAACGTGTCAGTTTTTACTTGTGTGTGCCTCGTTGTGTGTGCATGTATGTAGATGCGTACAGATATTGGCAGAGCCCCAGGGCAGGGGCAGGTATGATCCTGGTCTCCAGCTGTTGGATGTGAAACTTCCTCTGCAGCGTTCACAGTCCTGTCCTGTTGTATTGTGGTCACATTCACACTGCAGTGTTGCCTCACGAAGCACACACTGAGATGCATGTAAATTACACTTACACCTGAGGAAACAAGCACACAAATGCACATAATGAGCAATCTGACTGATCTTTTATGACATGCCCACCTGTAGTACAACTGATCGCTTGTCCACAACCTATTCTAGAAATCAGTGTTGTCCCAAACCTCAATCCATCCATTCATTTTCAGAATCCACTATATGCTTTATGTGGTCACTGGGTTTTGAAGCCAACCCAGCTAGTGTTGGATGTAGATAAGGTACATCCTTAACAGGTTGGTAGTGTGTTGCAGGGCCACTGACACATACGCACATTCACACCTAGGGTCAATTTAGATTCACTAATCAACCTATGAGGCATGTTTTTGGACATGAACTCCACACAGAACGGCCCAGCTGATTTGAACCAGGGCCTTCTCGCTGTGAGGCAAGAATGCCAACCATTGTGACACCGTGCAGCCTGTCTCAAACATTATCTTTCAATTTGAAAAGGCACTTTATGTGAATCTCTAAACTTTTAAAGCTTCTTTCCTAAAAATTTTACTCTGATATTTTTTTACACTTTACACATAAGACATTAAATTATTCTAAAAAATAGACCTTTCTACTTACAGTGCTGTTTTACAGCCTGTGGTAATAGTAATTACAGTAGAAGTAATCTAACTGAAAGTTTCTAACATTTTGCTGAACTTCTATTTTGTTAATAAAAGTTTTGAGACAGAATCTGACAAACTGTTGTTAGGTTTTTGTTTAGTTTTGTGTGGTTTAAAGATTGCTAGAGTTTAAAGTGATTGTATTTGTCCCCTTGTGGAATATGTCCTTATTTGTAACACAAACTATGAATTGGCTAAGAGTTAAGAGAGTAGAAAGACACCAGGAGACTTTTATAGTGCTTGATGGTTTTAGTTATTTGGGTAATGCAGACATTTTGCTCATAGATAAATATCCACCAGAAATCTTGATAAGAAAAGCAAATCATTTTCAGGTTTGTCTTTTTGTGTGTGTCAGTTAGTGTAGTTGGATGTAGTCTTTACCTGGCTGGTATGTCGATGTTAGAAATAGCATAGAAGTACTTAAGTAAGTTATCTCTCTGAACATAGGTTCCTCCCAATGCTGGGCGGAGAAGTCGCAGGCGAAGGTTAGTGAAAGTGAAGAAGTCCCGAAGCCCCATCATGGTCTCCATGCGGGTGTACAGAGCATCCATGTTAATGAGCTTTGCACCAGCAAACACACCAAAACGAGCGCGCACTTCAAACACTACATTCTTTTCCTCCTAAAAGGCAACAAAAGTTGAATTAGAGGCAGTATGAAAAATCTAAAAAAAAAAAACATTTAGGACAGCATAAGAATGTTACAGGTTTCCAGAAAAACCCTCGCGGGGACCAGATACTCACTTTGGCTCCGACCCATCGGGAGTACTGCTCTGTGCAGATTACTCGTGTTAAGTTACTTGGCGCTAATTCAGACACTCGTTTTGGCGACATGCCAAAGGTCTCTAGACAGTCGTCAGCATAGTATTGATATGGTTGCCAAGTCACACCTGCAACATAAAAGCACAGTGATGCCATCGTTTTACTACTCATTGACTCCAAAACTGATCCAGAAACACACACAGAGCTCAAGTGACACTTTTGTGGAGATGCTGTTGCCTTTAATATTTTATGTTCATAAATTCCATTGACGAAGTAAAGTAAGTAAAGTAGACTCAAGATTCAAGATTCAAGATTTTTATTTGTAAAATAATAATAATAATAATAATGTCACATACAAAGTTATATTTAGCAAATACAACCAGTAGTGAAATGTATGCCAGGTCCGCTCCATGGACAGTGCAAATAATTAAGGAACAGCACAGATAAAAAATATACATAATATACACAAGTAAAGCTTTGTACAGATGAAATAAGAAAAAACGTGTATAGTAAAATTAAATATAGAGTGTTCAATTAGTAGTAGTTTATCAACGTTTTTTTTTTTAAATCCAAAGCAACCTACCCGTTAGTTACAATTTTCAATTTGCATTTTTTACCACGTTGTGTTTCCTCTTGGCAAAGGACACGAATGACTGTCTAGGGTGGGATTAATGTGTAGGTCAGCCAAATTACTCCAGACAAAACTCATTCATTCATATCTTTATGAATGTTGCTTTGAACACTGTTCAGAAGTCATGTTGGAACAAAAAGATGCCATCACCAGACTATTTACCCAAAGTTTAAAGTCTAAAATATCTTACTATGCGTAAAAAATTAGTTATTTTTTACGCGAACTGCCACGTCCAGCCCAACTCCTAAAAAACCCAAAACCTTCCTCCTCAAAACTTCTTACTCGACAACATGAAAAGTAAATTGAGAGGTTTGTCTTTTGGAAAAGCCCCAGATTAGATTTTTTGGGCATGTCCCACTGGGATGAGGCCCCAGGAAAACCCAGGGCACAAATGGAGAAGGATGTCTGAGCATCTCTGCTTAGGCTGCTGTCCACTGACTTGACTCCAAATTAGCAATGGAAGATGGACTGATGTATGGATGGGTGATTGTATTCTTGATCAAATGTAGTGTACCTCTATAGAGTACCTCTATAGTGTACCTCAGCCACTCTGCCAATGCTTTTTTTCAACCATACAAAATTTATCTTCAAGTACAAGTTCTGGCAATTTAATCACTTATGGCAGACTGTTCGATCAACCCCTTTCAACTAGTCTTTCCCATCCTTACCTTTGTCCAGTGACTTCTCCAAAACCATGCTTGTTGGTCGGCCATACTCAAAGGTGATAACAATGTCATCGACAACCTCCAGACTTTTGTTCCAGGACAGAGTGACATTGGCCTGTAGTGGTTCAGGATACCGAGACCAAGTGACCGTCTGCCAGTAGGTAATAAGACCGCCCCTTTCTTTGTCTCCCATTAGCTGAGGAGGGTGAGATAGGTCAGGGCTGGACGCATCACACTCATCGCTGCACATGTATGGATTCTCCTGTAAAAAACAAAAAACCATGACTGAATTATTGTGTTGTTGGCTGCAGTAGGTAACTCCTCAAAAACAGTATTGGAAATGTTTCCTGTAATCATCTTTGACTGAAGGTGAAAAAGTCAATTGGTCAAGATGGAGTCCGCTGAATTTGGTCCGGATCAAGTCCTTGAACCTTACGCTCAGTCTGTATTCAGACTTCCTTTGAACAGGACTGGTCTGTTTTGGATCAAAGATGGCAAACTAAACTACGTGACTAAAGATCTTTTCTCTCATTAGCCAGGAATTGCGAGGGTAAAGCAACAAGAGAAAGAATAACGGAAGTCCTCCACTTAGCAATTCTTGTTGAGATAGTTCCCTTTTTCCAACTTTATATTTCGCTAACCGATTTGGAACGTCTGTATCCACGTCACACTTTTCACTTGCTACTTTGGAGGCATGCTGCTTAGGAAACAATGGCTAAGAAGGTATGCTGATAAGTGTTAAGGACGTATAGATTGTCAAGAAAACATTATAAGAAGTAATGTAAATCTATCTATCTATCTATCTATCTATCTATCTATCTATCTATCTATCTATCTATCTATCTATATACCCAGGCTGTGTCCCACCAAGGTGGGGTAGCCTAGACAGGGCACACCATTTTAACTCCCTCCTTCTCTTCCCCAAACCCTCCTCCTATGTAAATTAATAAATAAATTAAAAATAATTATAATCCTTGCTGTGTCTCATCATTTTGGTTGCTACCTTCCTACAGAACTACAATAAATGTGACTAATGGATGACCAGAGAACCTGCTGTTGTAATGCTTTTGACACATCCCCTAAATCAGGGGTCTGCAACCTGAGGCTCCGGAGCAACACGTGGCTCTTTTATTCCTCCACTGTGGCTCTTTGGCTTCGAAGACAAATATTAAATACATAAATACATTATTTTTTTGTAGTTTTTGTGGTGGAATATTTTTAGAATATGTTTTAAACACACAGTATGTTCTGCAGCACAACAGAAGTTTCTGTACTTGAAGTGTAGAATTTGATTTATATTTATTTAGATTTGTTTCTAAAAGTGGAATTTTAACTAAATTTTGACCTGCTTATATTTAATTATAAAAGGAGAATAAGGATGAAGATCCACCAAAGTTATAATGATAGAAAATGCTATCTTTGACTTTCCTGCATTTTTAATTTAAGTAAATCTGCTACAGCAGATTTTTGACACAGACTGTATTTTATTTTGAAAGGAACTTGCCGTTAAGAGTCAAATAAAATATTTATAGTTAGGAAAAATATAACATTGATATACTATTGTAAATACCACAAGTTGAGTGTATTTTTCTAAACAATAACGTGGGAGTTTTTGGCTCTAGCTGGGTTTCACTCCGTAAAAACTGACCTAAATGGCTCTTTTAATGTTAAAGGTTGCAGACCTCTGCCCTAAATGAATGCTCTGTCCCTTATTTTAGCAAATATGCAAAGTTTTAAATACATACACTCCTTTGTCAATATATGTTATAAACTTTATTTGGAAGAAACGTTTGTTTTCTTTTGAAAGACCTTCACAAATACTCACACTGAATTGAAACAAAGAGAGTCAGAGGTTGTCCCAACCAAATATCACTTAATCCTTCAATTTTCTGAATGTTTGGTGGTGTTTTAGGACGAATATTGTTGTGCAACATTTGTGGTGACGACGAGATACCAAAAATAGGTTTAGCTAAAGGGTTTATTAGGGCTGGAAGCCAAAGACTATGCTGTGCACCATATTTGGAGGTTGCATTTGCTCTAAGACAGGGGAATCCAAACTTTTAGCAAACAGGGCCAGGTGAGAGGTAAAGAGTGTGGAGGGAGGAAAAAGGATGAGGACCAAGTATTTGGTCTGACATCGTTCAAACTATTTTAATAACATTAAACTACAATGAACTACTTGTTTATTGCAATGACAACGGCTACTATCATGTCTTCACACTGAAAACAAATACATCTAAATACATCTTTACCAAAATTACTGTCAATTTTTCGCACCGTTCATTCCCAGTTAGCTTGTCGTAGAAAGCATGTCTTGGCTAGTAGTCTCTCAAATTGAACTCCTTGAAAACAGCCACAGTCTCTTGACATATTAGGCAGACCTTTGACATTTCACTGAAAAGATTTCCGCCTATCCAAAAAGTGATGGCCCTCACTGTCAATGTTTCTTTTTTATTTTAAGTTGACATTATAGAGATGAACTAGAAAGCGTCACAGAAGGATCACACAACAGTGTTGCCACCGGTTTACCATGACTTAAGACGTAATTTAGCCAAACACAATAAAGAAATTGTACACACAGTTCAGAAAATGCTGGAGGCCGCATATTATTAATTTTAGGAAAGGAGCCTGTGGCTCGGCGGAAACCTGAATGCGTCCCACATTTGAACTTTGGACATGCCTGCTCTAAAATCTAATTAAAAGACTTCACCTCTAGGACCATTTGAAAAATGCGGGAGTCCTAACAAGAGCTTACTTGGGGGCAGCAAACAAGAGCTGACCAGAAAAATAAAAGTAGGAGGACGAAGAAAAATATAATATTTTATTCACCAGATCCAGTATCTGCAACCTTCAACACTAAAAAAAACAATTCTGTCTTGTATCTCTGCAACCAAAACCCAGTAGGAGCCACAGCACCTAAAACACTGCTTTGTATTTCCGTCATTACTAATATGAAATATATAAATTAGCTATTTTTTGCGTGAATAAAAAAAAGAAAAAAGATAGTTTGTTTTTCTCTATTTTTGATATTGGGTTTTATCTTTAATATAGACACACAGCGGGGAAAATAAGTATTGAAAACGTCAACATTTCTCTCAAAAAACATATTTCTAATCGAGCTATTGACACAAAATTTTCACCAGATGTCGGCATCAACCCAAGTACTGCACACATAGAAAGAATTCCAAACATTTATGTCCATAAATGAAGTTATGTGTAATAAAGTGAAATGGCACAGGGAATAAGTATTGAACACATGAAGAAAAGGAGGGGTAAAAAGGTCTGGCAAGCCAAGAAAGCAGCTGGAGTTTGTCAGTATTCAGAAGGTTAACCTGCCCCCTATTAGTGCAAAGTAATATCAGCTGGTATAGTCCTGATTGATGCCTTTTAAAAAGGTTTCTCACCAGCAAGGTGTTAGACAAGAAGCATTGCATGATGGGTAAAAGCAAAGAGCTGTCCAAAGACCTATGCAGCCTTATTGTTGCAAAACACACTGAAGGCATTGGTTACAGGCGCATTTCTAAACTTCTGAAAGTTCCAGTGAGTACCATTGGGGCCATCATCCGGAAGTGGAAAGAACACGGCATTACCATAAACCAGGTGCTCCTCGCAAGATTTCCGACAGAGGAGTCAGAACAATCATCAGGAGGGTTCTCCAACAGCCCAGGACCACTCGTGGAGAGCTTCAGAAAGACCTGGAATCAGCAGGTACCGTTGTTTCAAATAAAACAATAAGTAATGCACTCAACCGCCATGGCCTCCATGCATGCACACCACGCAAGACTCCATTTTTGAAGAAGAAGCATGTTGAAGCTCGTTTGGAGTTTGCGACAAACCCATGACATTCTTGGAGAAGATACTCTGGTCAGATGAGACCAAAATTGAACTCTTCGGATGTCATAAGACACAATATGTTTGGAGGAAAAATGGCACCGCACATCACCCCCAAAACACCATACCAACAGTCAAGTTTGGAGGTGGGAGCATCATGGCGTGGGCTGTTTTTCAGCATGTGGTACTGGTAGACTTCATATCATTGAAGGAATAATGACTGGAGAAAAGTATGGAGACAATCTTGATCAGAATCTGCTGTCATCTGCCAGGCTGCTGAAGATGAAAAGAGGGTGGATCTTTCAGCAAGACAACGATCCCAAGCACACAGCCAAGGTAACACTCAACTGGTTGAAGAAAAAGAAAATAAAGCTGCTAGAATGGCCCAGTCAATCACCAGACTTGAATCCGATTGAAAATCTTTGGAAAGAACTGAAGATCCGGGTTCACAGAAGAGACCCCCGGAACCTTGAAGATTTGAAAGCAGTTTGTGTGGATGAATGGGCCAAAATCACACCTGAGCAATGTATTCCACTGGTTTCTCCATACAGGAGGCGTCTTGAGGCTGTAATCACCAACAAAGGTTTTTGCACTAAGTATTGAATAAATTTCAGTAAGCGTGTTCAATACTTATTCCCTGTGCCATTTCACTTTATTACACATAACTTTATTCATGGACATAAATGTTTGGATTTCTTTCTATGTGTGCATTATTTGGGTTGATGCCGACATCTGGTGAAAATTTCATGTCAATAGCTCGATTAGAAATATGTTTTTTGAGAGAAATGTTGACTTCTGCTGCAGCAAAAGTCTGCTTTTGTAGGTTTATACTTACTAATGCTGTTAGCCCAGTATGAACAGTATTGTCTATGAGCCAATAGAAAGAGCAAATAAAGTACAAATATATAATCTTTAGCCCCACTCCTCTGAACAACAGCTAAATATTGTTGTGCCACACAAGATTACATGTGCTTTGAGTTTTTATCTTTAATAAAAAATCAGAGCTTTTACAAGATCAGACTTTTTACCAAAATCCCGTGTAGTTCAGTATTTGAAATGTGTTCATTCTGTACAGATAAGTGAGGATTGTGCACCTTAGTTTGCTTTTTTCTGTGATGGGTTTCTTGGCTTTAGTCAAGTTCTGTGCTGAGCTGTCCCTCTGTCACAGTCACAGACAGTTCAAGCAAATTAAGAAGCACAATACTCACAAGGAATGGTAGATCAAGACACCATGATTAAGTGGGATGTCAGCTATGTAAAACAGTTCATTTCCCTGCTTTCTTTGCAGGATAAAATCACCTCAGCTATAAATCCATGAATCTAATTACAGTTAGGACAATTCTAACCAAGTAACCTTCATTTTATTAGATTATAATCATATGGATTTTCTTTAGCCAAAGAACCTCAATAGATGGATAAATGTTGGAGGTTACGGACTCCTCTACCAGAGATTTCCTTACTGTTTCCTGTTTCATAGTCATGTTTGTTTAGTGTTTATTTCATGCATTACTCATAGTAAAAAGAACTTTCATCATTACTTTGGTTAACAAATGCCCAAAATTTGATTTTAATTGTGAGACTGAAGGAGACCAGTAAGAATTTTTGTCAGGTGGTAACTGCTCTAAGACTGTGGAGCAGGATCTCATACAGCCCCTGCGACAAAGTGATGAAGTATTGCTGGCGCTAATCCATTCTGAGTGTTGGAGGTTTATCCCGTAAGTTCATCTGCCTCGCCAACTGTCACATCACAGCCACACAGTTCACCCGCGGTCAACCTACCAACTTTTAAATCAGCAGTCTTCATCCAATGAGGACTGGACACAGTCCAAGCTAATTCTAAAGAAGACCTCATGCTTGTACCTGTTAATGAAGTTAAATATTGTCACCTCACAATACCGTGCTTTAATGTGGCCCCTTTGTAGCTGTTCACACCTGTGCTGCAGGAGACCTCCACACTAATCTGATTACTGTGCCAACAGTTTTGTGGAGCGACCTCTGTCCAGCATCAATGTAATCTGATTACTCGGCTGACAGTCTGTGTCTCTAAGAGCCAAGATCCACATCCTCACAATTTCCTAGCAATATTAACGGTCTGATGGAGCTAAGCCTCATCATGAATTATGGTCCACAGGGATGAACTGTTGTGTGCTTGTTATTGTAGGTCAGGCATCTCTTGCTGTTTTGGACCTTCAGTATATTTAAGAAACAAGTCAATTATTTATGTCAGTTTTGTTTTGCTTCATTATCAATTTCACTAATCAATAATTCAGGATTCAATGGGCTTTCTCAAAGGAGCAATTAGACTGGCAGCGGGACACTGTCACTCATTAAGTGCTGGTTGGGACTCACTATCTGTGGCCGCGCAGAAGGTCACCAGGTGACTGACAGCATTTTGCTTTTTCACTGAAAATGGAGCCTCAAGACAGAAGAAGAGGAAGAGAACCAGAAAAAGTTATGATTTCAATGAAAGAGGACCTGATGCATAAACATGTGACAAGAGAAGATAGACTCCATGTAGACAGACGATCCACTCTGGTGTTCCATAGTAGCAGTCATCTATAATGGCCATGAGGCACAGATATGTGTTATATACGAAGCTTTTTTTCATCATTGGGTTTGCAGTTTACATTTTGTAAAGGTGCTGTTCAGCCTTTCTGCCTGTTATGCCTTAGTCAAATGCTCCAGTGCTGCGAGTTTTTGGGTTGCCCAGGCCAATGGAGGGTTGTAGACAAGTGCAGTCGCATCTTGAGGTGAACTCAGATGTGTCTTACAGTTTCCTTGGGGCTTGTGGGGCCACCTTAAGGGACGTCGTGCATATGGGAAATCCCAATGTTGTGTGAATGGTAAGTAACCTATGACATCAAGTGATGCTGTACCGACTTTTTAGTGTCTGCATGCAAATGCTGCACACACAGGGTGTGCAGGTGATATTTAAGATCCCGTAGGATGTCCACACAAGCTATACTGTGATCAACTAATTTGCTCATTTCTGTCTGGCTGCATGTGTGGAGCATGCACTGAACACTTGGACAGCATTACCAGGCTCCTTGCAGACCACGGGCAGTAGGGGAATTGACCTCTGATCAGAAAATTGCAGGTTCGATTCCCGCCTTGCCATCCTATGTGTTGAAGTGTCCTTGGGAAAGACACTGAACCCCACCATGACTCTGGTGTTAGGTTGGCGCCAGTGTTCGGCATAAGTGTGTGAATGTGTGTGAATGAGTAAATAGGACTGTGACTGTAAAGCACTGTAGAGCTTCCAGGAAGGAGAAGAAGGGTTATACAAGTATTTACCATTTACACAGGTTTCAGAGGGGTTGAAAAAAATGGAAAAATCCGAACAACGTGTCTGCATCTACTTAACCTTAACTCAACCTTATGTATTGTTTAAGTGTTTACCATGATCTGTAACCTGCAGCATGTCCATAGAGAAAAATGTGCATGAACATTTTTGTCCTATGGGTTCACCGACTGGTCTACGATCTTAAAATTTTGCTGCGGGGCCACCACCAGGGTAGCCCCTATCGACCTGTAAGGGCAGTAGTGACCAAGGCATTTCATGTATGTATAGTCAGCCATACGGTTATTCTCTTTCAGAGTTTCACATAATTATTCATGTTTAGTGTTTAGATGTTGTTATCCTAAGTTTTAGAAGCCATAACCTTGTATTTTAACGCAACATAAGTTGATGCACTTTCTGTATAAACAGAAACATTCCTAACTCTGTTGGGGTCTGGTGGACTCCAGTAAAGTCGTTCAACTACACAACAGAATCAACATTTAACAGTCTAAGAGTTTTATCAAAAACTAAAAAAAACATGAATATTATAAATAAGAAACATGAAAACTCTAAAATCGGCAGGAATATTATTTGTCAAATGCACATTAGAGAGATTTTGCTTGTTTACTTGTTTTACTTGTTGCTTGTTTACTCACCAGAGTGCAAAACCTCTCTGGTGGGTTTCCACAGGTGATCCCTGGCGGGTCAACTCTGATCTGCATGAACTCTTTCATGTTCATTGGGGGGGGCTGACATGGATATAGCTCCCATCCGGGCACTGCTCCCACGTTGGACCGACACACGTCATACTGGCCGCTGAACTGAGACCGACTCAGCGGAGACGAGAGGAGGAGAATGAGGGCTAGGAGGCGGTGGTACTCGCAGCAAAGAGTCATTTTAGACAATCAGACGTCTCCTTCATCTCACTTTTACTCTCACCAAACCTACTGCAAACAAGTGGCTGCCATGGTTACTAATTTTAAGTGGTTGGTTGTCATGACAACCAGGTGTAAATCTGTGAAATGTCCTACCCACTTCCAATCTGTAAAAAAAAGAAAAAGAAAAATCGGACTTAGCAGTCGGCAGAAAATCACAACAGAGCCAGATCACTACACTACTGCACAGACCAAATCAGCTGTTTGAATCAGTTCCCTACATGTTTGGTGATGACGGGGTCAATGAAATACATTTTTGCTTTAGACCTTTCCGACCAAGGCACAAGAAATTACCAGTGTTTTTTTCTGTATTTGCTTGGAGCTGCAGTAACTTTGTTCTCTTTTAAATATTGTGAAGGCACTTCTGAGCTTTTTCTCCTGCAAATAATAAATAAATAATTCTTCAAAGTCAAGTTAAAAAGTTAGAAAAAACTTTAAAACTGTCAAGAAAGTAAATCCTGAATTATTGGTTGACTAAAATATAGACATGGGGACAGTTTAAAATACTTTTAATGCTTTCCATTATTTTTTTACCACATAAATTGAGTGTTTCTTTTTTTTTAAACTACTATTGTTGTAACTTTATCTGGTAAAAATTAAGAATTTCAATAATTTATTGGTTAAAAATATTGATAAAGATAATTAAATGTCAGCTTTGCTGAGAATTAACAAGAGTTTGCTGTTCTATTGTTATTCAGTTTTGCAACCAACACTAATTAAAAGGTAGTCTATTTAAGTGTACTTTACAAAAAGTGAGGCAGTATACTTGAAGTTTACTTTTCATAAAACATCTACTGCAATTAAGTCAGAAGAAGTATTTAGTCAGTATACTTCCTACACTATTCATAATTTGTGTATAGTATACTTGCTATGCATATACTTAATAAAATAAACCTTAAGTGAACTACTTAATGCTAAAAGACACACAAATTTATGCTGACCTTTGCATCAGTCTCTGTCTCATCCAGGTCTCATCTACTCACTTGCTTGTCCCCCGTAGAGTCCGGAATAAAGGTTAATTAAACACTCTTTCTTCTTTTGTTTGCCTTCTTCTCCAGCTTTTATCGCTTCTGTTGTCCTCCGTTTCTTTCTCCCTCTAATCTCCGTCTACTTTTAATCCGCTCACTCCTCCTCTTCTCAGCGAATTAGAGAGAAATGTCCTGACAGCTGAAACTTAACGGAATCCTCAATGTAAGTCATCTCCTTCCACCCCTTGGTACTCCCCCCATCTCTCTATAAACCCTACCTTTTTTTCACCTCCCTCTTCTCTTCACATCTCTTGGTATCGACCTACATTTAATCATGAACTATTTACTGTATTTACTGTATTTACTGTAACATGACAATATCCCAATCTCTCACCTTGAAAGGTAGAAGCACAGGTTGTAGCTTGTAGACCACACCATAGACTGTATATGACAACTGGACTGAGTGAGCGTGACGTCACACATAGAAAATTGGTTATTTCTGGTTCCGCAGCAAAATGAAGTAAATTCAGTCGCCATTTTTTCACAAAACACCATGTTGGAGTCAGATGATGTCAGTTAGCAGTGATTGGTCCCAGTCAGTCTGAGTTGACGTTTCTATGGCAACCACTCTCGCCAGTCAAGAGTGAACTTGTTGGAAGACCAATAAAAGCGGGCTTGGTAGAATCTGTCAATCATAAAAGTATGACGTGAGACTACATAATTTTGTTGAGGCATCTGATTAGTCAGTGTATAACTTTAATAACTACAGAAGAAAGATCATACAAAAATTAGGATAATCAAAAACATGATAAAAAAAGTATCAGAGCAAGAATGGGTATTCTGGCAAATATAGTGACTTTGAGCTGTTTATTTCTCAATGGAAGTCTATGAGATTCTACCTTCTATGAGCCAGTACTGCCTTTTTGGATTGCAAGGGGGTTAGGTCACTCAGTCCAGTTCTCTTATCCAGTCAATGGATTTGGACAACACTCTTGGCGCCTCCTTCAAAAACATATTTTTTGGGTGGACATATCATTAATTTGGTGGCCCTCTCTTAATTCATTCTCTTATTGGCCAACTCTTCTTTAATTTTGCTAGCAAAAAACCTTAGTCAGTTTGTTTATTGGTCTAGTTCATTAGTCATTCCGAAAGTTTTGCTTATTAAAATATATTGTTCTTTTGATCCTTTAGAATTCAGGATCTTGTCAATTTGGTCATGATCCAGGGCTAAAAGTGTTAAAATTCACCAGTAAATTATGAGCTTTGCTTTTTAGCTCAGCCTTACAACAACACATCAATGCAACCTTGCATTTTCTGCTATCATTGCAAATACATCTAATGTAACCCTGATTGTAAAGTCCCAATCTGTCATTTTCTAGGGCTGTGTCCAAATTCCCACCCTAACCCCTAACTATTTAGTGCCCAGGAAAAATCAATTTGGACACCATGCTCACAACTTCTTTTTTTTTTAACGGCAGATAAGACGTCATTGATTTTAATGAAGTTAAAATCGAATTAATATGAGTTTTAAATACATTTTTTGACAAACATTGTTCAGACATTGTGGTCTATATTCGCCGATCTAGTGAGCATCGATGCACACTGGTTCCTCGCAGAGACTTCTGGTTCTAGGGCACTCAATTTTGGAATTGTAGATTCAGACAGCACCTCAAAGTGGCGAACGCACTACCGTATATAGTGCACTATGTAGTGAGTAGTGAAGCAATTCAGACACAACCTAGGACAATTGCAGAGCGGCAGTAGTTCATTAAAAATGATATTAGAGATTATAGAGGTAGCCAGTTTAACCCTTGTGCTATCTTAGATGACCCCACCCTTACTTTGACGTGTTCTCCCTACCATGACAAAGGTGGATAAAGGTGGAAAGATTTCATGTAGTTAAAGAAGTAATCACTGGAGGATGGAAAAGCTTCCTAAAAAGGAAGTAACAGGCCTGCAAAGGACAGAATTTTTGCTCGTTTGTATGCGATAAATGTTTGCTTTTTGCTCTATTATATGATTTTAAGATACTTTTAATGGTTTTTAAATGTCTTAATGGTCTTACGCCTTCTTATTTATCAGATGTCTTAGTCAAATATGAATCAATCTCATATTCAATCTATTCAGTCTTCAATCTATTCCAGCTGTAAAAACCAAAAACCTACGGAGAGGCATCTTTTCAGCACTATGGCCCTCGTTTATTGAACAGTCTGACAGAGAGCCCTAGAGAACATGGTTGCTTTTGAGAAAAGACTCAAGACCCATCGTTTTAACCGGGCTTTTAACTAATTTTACCATTTTAAATAGTTTTTATTTATTTATTATTTTACCCACTTTATCATATTTTGTGATTTTACACGGGACTATTAATAATTTCTTTTAATGTTCTTCATTTCACATTTTATTGTTAATTATTTATGTATTTTACCAATAATGTTTAATTTTTATTGTCACTTTTATTTTCATTTTTATTTCCGGTGCTTCTTCAGTTGGATCCTTTCCCTGTGGGTCAGCTGGTGTTCAGTCGCTGCGGCTCTAGATGGGAACCTGCATTGCCACCTTGCTGTGGTGTCGCTGGGTCCCCTGCCTGTGATGCTGCATCTGGCTGTCTATGCAGCTTTTCACAGAGAGGGAGGTTCCAAATATCCATTTTTTACACTAACAAACTTTTTCCGTGCTCAGCCTCTTTCCCAAATGTGTATCTCCATCATTTAAAGTGTGGGAGGCATGAATGGGATCAGGGGTTCTTTGTGGGTAGGGGGTGGGGATGGGAATGGGGGCTTTATTTTAATTTTCATACTGTTATGCTTGTTTTATGCTTTTGTTCTGGTGTTAAGCACTTTGTGTTATGTTCTAAATGCAAAGTGCTATATAAATAAAGTTTGATTTGATAATAAATACTTTAATAAATCAAACAATGGGATTTCCTGGATTCTTTTTTTTACATTCTGTCTCTCACAGTTGAAGAGTATCTATGATAAACAGTACAGAGCAAACTCATTTGTTTAGGTGGGACAGCTTGTAGAATCATTGAATGCCAAAAACGTTTCACCCCGCTGTATGTGATGCTTCCTGTCTGCGAGCAGGTGTCGCTGCAGTGCGTCATTGTAACTTTAGTGCACTGTGAGTTTGAGCACATTGAGACAGAAAAAGGAAGAAGAGAAGGAGGAAGGAAGGCAGAAGGCGGAGAGGCCAAAACGATTGAAATTGGAAGAGTTGTGCTAAAACCTTTAATTTCATCTAATTTGTCGGCTGTCTACCTGTGGACATGTCCTCCCGCTCCGACAGCAGACCAGGTGAGACTGCTTTTTTCTCTGTCAATGTCCTGACAAATCTAATCCACCACTTTTTCAAAATATCTGGCTTTGTCTCCTTACTGAGTTTAATAACCTTACTTTTTTGGGTAGGATTTCTTTTCCTAATTTCTGACAAACACATCAAAAATGCTTTCTAATACAGCCTCACAGTTTGTGAATTTAACTACTAAGTTGATGGGGAGACTCCATACTCAGTGGATAAAGCGGCCAGAGCACATCAAACACATTTCATCTGAAAGTATAAAACCGTCGGAAGATGACCTACAGCAGAACCAGGTACTAATACACAAACATTTATACAAACACTACACATCCACACATTTGTGTAATTGGTTTGCCCTTCTCAGGACATTTGAGCTCCCTTACTTTATTGTCATACAGTACTTACTGGTCTTTAGAACTGCAGTTGAGTCAATATAGGACTTTGGTATTGGTGGTTTTATCTCTGGTGTTACACCAGGGCTCTGACTTCTCAAAGGTTCTCTTTGAACAAGAAAGCAGCTCTGAGTCCTTACCGAGCAATTCAAAGATGAAACGGAACCGTCCATTTTTAGTCCAGAGGGACAGAAACAGGAACCATCTACTCCTTGCACCATAGCACTGCCTGTATTTACTTTTTGGAGGTTTTGAGCCCACAATAGCAAAAATGGCTCAAGATCTGTTGGTTAGCGATGGATGCAAATCTTAGTGTCATGGGCAGAAAAGTTGGTCAGGATTGATTGGCTGCTTGGTTTGTCCATTGGCATATTTTTTGGCATCATGGAATTAAACTAAACCTCTGAAATGTTATGGCCTGTGGTTTGGGTCATCTCCAACCAAAGAGCTTATCTAACTCAAAGATCGGTTCCCCATGTAAACATCTGATGAGATGACTGTACCTTACCAGATCTTTAAAGACCCACTCTGATACAAATTGTGTTTTTGGTGTTCTAAACATGTTCTTGAAGCATTTTTGTCATTGATACATATATAAAGAACATTGAGACTAAAACCGTGCTTCTGAGTATTGCTTTAATCAGAAGTAGAGAAAAAAATGCTAGTTGAAAAAGTTTGTTGTTGTTTTTGCATAAAAACTACAATCTACCAGCCACACACTCCCTGCTCTGCTCTATTCTGAAACTTCCACTTGTAGACAAATATATCCATGTAAGTCTTTGTTTTCCTCATCTGAGCTGGTATCCGGCCCAATACTGTAAATCTGGATAGTTCCGGTACTTCTCACCATTTTTTTCACCACTAATGGTAGGTTTAGTTAATTAGGGCTGTAAGCTAGCGGGAGATAAGAAGGCTGGCTGAATCCTGTCCTGCCCACAATTTTGTTGAATTTCGAATGAACTACTGCCGCTCTGCAAAAACAATGTCCTAGAAAACAAAGCAATTTTTTAAAATTAAGTTAAACAACACAATCATAATTAAAATACCACTGGGGATGCATTTAGAATAGATCAAAAGATGATTGAGTGGGACTTTTTTTTATGATTGAGTGGGACTTCTATGAACTGCCGGGTGTAGTGTGACATCATCATCGGTGTACAGGCTCATGGGAATGCGTGTGTTTGTGTGTTGAGTCTGTTGGTATGTTAGCAGGCCAACAGCAGGCTGTCATCAGCTCTCTGCAGTATTTCAAAGCTCTGGTGGACAAACTGGGTGTAGAAAAATCTGGAGGGGACAAAAGGTGTCTGGACCATTCGGTAGTAGGTGGCCTCCTGGGGGGGGCATCTAGTCGAGTCCTGGAGGCAGTTCAAGTTCTGGCCCAGCTGGACCCACATCTGCACGATAAGTATGTCCAACTACGTTGCTAGTCACTTTTAGTGCCCGTGTCTGCTGTGGCCTCATTTCTTGACTGTTTTCTGCAGTAAGTCCATCTCTGGCTGTCTCACTCGTCTCAATCACTCTCTTGCTAAGCTGATTCAATGGGTGGATCAGGTGATGTTGCAGAGTTTCTACTGCAACAACAAAGACTCCACAGAGAGTGTTACCACTGTGATCAGGGCTGTGCTGGACAGCGTAAAGGTGAGGGCAAATGATTACTTCCAACCTTGTTGAGATGACACTGACAGCAGAAAGCACAAACAATTAGCAAGCATACAAGCTGTTTACTTCATATTGCTACCCGAGTGACTGTATATGAGAACTGGACCGTGTGACCCCTCCCCCCTGGCGTTACAAACAGGAAGTACCTGCTGGCTCCAAGAAGCCAAATTAACATTGACTTCAATAGAGAAACCGCTATTACTCAGTCATTCCATTTGTCAAAATAACCCTTCTGGTTCTGCTACCTTTTTTAAAACACATTCGTGCAAATCCAATTTTTTTATGAAATGTGTTTTTTGTAGCGCAAATTATTTAAATTATAAACAATCAGATGCCTTAATAAAAGCATGTGGTGACCCCCGCGTTGGACGTTGATTATTATTAGAACACATTACCACAATAAGCCAGTAATTATTGCCACACATTGCAGATCAAGTAAAGAAAATCAATAGCTTATTAATTGTAATTTAAACATTTCAGTACTCATTGCATATTACAGTTTAATACTCATTTTTTGTTATTAAAAGAGCTTTAATTATTTCACCACAATCAATATCATATATGTATTTGGAATTATTCAAACATCTGTTGATCCTTAACTCCTCTCATCTTCAGGTTGTGAAATCAGAGATTCTTTATACCTTTTTTTTATGTTTTGTTATTTGAACATTTTTTGAGCTCATTACTTAACCCGTTCCAAAGTTTAGTGCCACACAGCGACACACAGAAACTTTTCTTTGTGATTCTTATAAGTTGGATCTTGAAGTTCCTACATCCCCTCAGTTTCTTCCTCCTTCATTTTCTAAGAACTGTTTTTGGATTTTGAATGGTAACCATTTCCCCCTGACTCTGTATAAAAGTTGCGCAGTCTAAAAATCCACAAGGTCATACAGTTTAAAAGTCTAGATTGATCAAATAAATTACTTGTATGATCAAGATAACCGGCTGTATGTACAATTCTGACGGCTCGTTATTGAAGTGAAAAGAGAGGATGTAGTGAACTTTTATAATTATACCCCCAAATTTCTATACAGTAGGTGAAATATGGTAATATTAAGGAGCAGTACAATAAATATCTACTGTTGTATTCTAATATAAGTTTAGATGATTCAAATACTTTTTGAGACTTTAGTTCGAATGTGTCTGATGTGTTGCTTTCAATTCAGTCTGTCATCGATAACCCCTATGAATTTGATTTCTGTAACATGTTGTCTGGCTCCAACATGGATCTGTATCGCAAAAAAATGGTGACTGAATTGATTTCATTTGGTTAGAACCGGAAGCTAGTCATTTTCTATGGGTGACGTCACATTCACTCAGTCCAGTTCTCATATACAGTCAATGGTGCTGCCCTATTGAGGTGTTTTATCTTCTTTTTTGTTATGTTTATAAATGGTGTTTCAGTGTTTTGTTTTATTTTCAACCTTCTGTTCTCCCATAAGTCTTGTTGCTTTGGAAAATAGGAATACTGTCATTAATAATATAAGAACCTACATATGCAACCCCACTGTGTACTCCAACACAATCATAACCTTTGATGAGTTAAACATTATTCATTTCTTCTGCTATGTTGTTATTTCACCTCTGTGCAATTTTTAGGAACTGGTCAAATTGGTTACAGTAAGACTAGAAGGTTCTACCCCAATCTCCCCAGTCCAATCTGAATCAAAATGGCTGGATGATAAGGACAAATCAGACCTCAAGTTGACCTGCAAGAATCCTGCAGAGCATGATGGGATATCTAAAATGAAAATAAGAAAGGAGGAGGAGCATCTTGCATTAGCTCCTCCTAAACCACCCATGCCTGTCCTCCATGCAGTTGCACCAGAACTACAGAGGTGAGTTTTTTTGACTAACTGAGCTGAGAGGTGTAATATAATATTATTGTGAGATGTGTAGATCAGTCAGCTTGATTTGTCTGAGTTTGTATAATTCTGCTACAGAGATGGCCACTATTAGTGTCTCTAAACTGCTCTGAGTTGACCACTCTAGTTCATCCAATAAAGAATTCTCTGGGCCTGTCTGGTTTAAAAGATGGGCCAGCCAAGGTTTTCCACATCAACTTTGACCAGTCTGGCCCCCAAAAAAGTCTGGTTTTAGACCAGGTTTCAGTCTGACCCATTTATGATCTTCTTTGGGATTTACTGTCAGACATAAACATCCTTAGGAGAATTATGAGAATAAATGTGACCACGCACAGAACAGCATGTGAAACAGAAAGAAGAACACATCACAACGGCCACAATTTCCTGCCTCTAAAACTGTTGCAACTGAAGAAGTACAAGAAGAAGTGGGAGAGAAGAAAATAGACAGAAAACAACAGAAGGTTTCGGTCATTATCAGCATTTCTTTTTAGAGCTTGTTTCGCCAGCAGCCTTGTGAATGATGATCTGTTTACCAGTCGCTGACATGAAAACAAAATTTCACCTAAATCAGGTTGTGAAACTGCAAATAATGTAAGACTGAGCTTTTTTTTTATAGAGCAATGTGACAAATATTTGTCTGCTTCAGATTCTACAGAGGTCTTAGACGTTTTATAACAAAAGAAAAAAATGCTCCTGAGTGTTTTAAGAGAAGCTTTAGTGCTTAGCTTGGATATATCTCGAGGCATTTTTTTTAAACAGAAAAAACTCAGTTTTGTGTATTTTTTGTCTTCCATAGTCCACCAGCTCTCCCGCCTAAAAAGCGTCAAACATCGACAGTGCCTTGCCCATCTCCATGCAGGGTAGCTGTAGTGGCACCAATGAGACGAGAGACTGATGCAGCATTGGAGCAGGTACCAAAGCTGGTTTTGCATCAGCCCTTTTTTCATGATCGCAGCAATTATCAGAGCGGACACAGCTGAATAACTTTGACCCCATTCCCATACTTTGACATCTAAGTTGGAGCTATCCAGCTGTACAGTTTTGAGCCAGATGCCAGCTCAGACGAGGAAAACAAAGACAAACACGGATCTATTTGTTTGCAAGTAGATGCATTAAAATGGAGCGGAGCAGGAAGATTGTGCCCTGCCTAGTGTATATTCTACATCATAAACACAATTTTTTAAACTGCATTTTTTCGTCTGCTCCTGATTCACATTTGAATAAACAAATACTCAGAAATATAATTTTAATCTTATTTTCTTTATATATGGCCCCCATTATCATAAAAATTCTAGTGAACATGTAAGAAACACCAAAGAGACCATTTTCATTGGAGTGAGTCTTTAAAGAAACATAATGCTTTGACATCTGAAGACATGGTAAATCTATGAAATAATATGTTTAATATTTTATTTTATTTTGTTGAACTTAACTTATTTTGCCATGTTTTTGTTGGACTTTTATATTTCTTTTCAAGAAATTCTGCAGTCCTGTATCTGATTTTACTATCTGTTTGATAAAACCAAAATTTGGAGAAACAGAACCTTCGAACAACTGCAAGAACTCAAACCCACAACAGCTGAAAAACTGAAAAAGATAAAATCCTATTTTCACACCATGTCTTATTTACTAAAACACCAGCTGTCATCACACTGCAGATTGCTCAGAAAAACCTCAATAGGACAAGTCACAAAAAAAACAAAAAACAACACGAACCTCCCAGTAGATGACACAATCTTTGTTTTAAGGGCTGTTTCCAAATCCAACAAAATTTTTTTTTTTTACATCTAGAGACAATAAGCAAGCTTCACAATCCTCTCTGAGCTGTAATGAGGAGCTTCTCTAGAAAAACCTGAAACAAACACGACCAGAACAGCACTAACACAATGCAGGCTCACGCTATGGAAAAGATATGTGAGACAATAAAAGAAAAAAAAACAAGAACACAGGAACTCATTGGTCATCTTAACATTTGAAAATTTATTTATAAAGACAGGGACATAACGCTGAACATTAAAAACCAATGTAAATATACCAGATTTGAGCTATTGGCTAATTTGCATATGCAGTCCCCTACGGGCAGGTTGATGTAATAAAAAAACAAAACAGATTCTAAGAGGAAGAACTAAAGATAAGAATATAAAAAAATTAAAAAACAAATAGAAATGCAGTATTAAACTAAACCACATATAACATTTTCACATCAGTGTCTGTTAAATCATGAAATATTCTGATCTTAATACTCTGGACACTACAATAAATACAGAGTTCAGCCATGAGGAAGAAACAAAACACATGGCGATAGCATAAAAATAATAATAGAAAAGCCAAACACGCAGACCAGGACTTGGTATGATCACCTGCACAACACACTCTCAGTTGTTAGCATCAACCCAAAAGCCTGTACAATTACAGAATAAAAATAAATGCACACAGTGCGTAAAAAGTACATATAATTGCAACAAAAGTGAAGTGCATTAAAAACTTGGCTTGAAATTAAGACGTAACAAAAGGACGGCAAAGAAGACTGACTTGGAGCAGCACGTACAGTATGTTAGAGTAAAAATATGTAGGTTTCTTATCCTTATCACATTAGAACAGTGAAGCTAGTGTTTGCAGGCTGAAAGATTCTTACCACAAAGGTGACTCGAAAGTCGGTTTGAGTTGGATGTCCTTCAGGGTTCAGCAGACCCAAATGATCCTCCTCAGGCCAATGAGTTAAAATGTAAGAATTTTTGACTTATTTCCAGACGGCCTGCTTTTGCAGTGAACAGCACTGACTCAGAGAGGCCAAAATCTCTTTTGAACGCTACTCACAGGCAGTTGGAGTGGTGCATTCGGCTTTGGAGGTGCAGCCAAAACCAAAACAATGTATACAAAACGTTTTTAAAACTCAAAATTCTAGAAACATTTAAAGGTAGCTTGTGATTATTATCAAATGATTTAAAAGTAAAATGCAATAGGCTGTTAAAATGTTAAATGAGTGACAGAGGTAAAACATAAAATACATTTCTATGTATCAATGTAAATTTTTTTGTTGTTTTCTCTTTCCCAGCGCACAGAAAAACCACAGTTGTTTTGTAAAAATCTTCTGACTCATAAGTTCTCTCATTGACCAATGAGCAATCTGTCATGACATTACCTGGAACGATTCCTGTGAATGGATAGTACATGATTATGACAGTCATCAGATTTGTAAAATGGAGAAGATTGGCAGATCCTGTCAATATGGGCCCTCTGCTGCAATAACTGCACCTATTTATACTTTTGAGGAAGCAGCACAAGGAAATGGTTCTGCAAAGATAGAAGAATGTTGGAAAGCTACTTTAACATCCCAGATGTGGGAAATAGTAACTTGAAGCAACAAAAAAACACCACATTGACAGGAAACCTTCTATTTATATTTAAACATTTTCATAGACTGCGGTTTGATTAAGCTTAACTTTTTTGGGGATTATACTGTGAAAATGGAAAATTTTCATTAAAGATGTATTTATTTCCCTCTTTGTGAGTGTGACAGATCAGCACATTTTTAGAGAGAAGTTAATTTCTGCTCACAAACACACTCTGGGTGCCGTGAGTTTCCATCAGCCTGTCCTCAGTTTATTTTGGGGTCCTTCATTACTCTTTTTGTAAAATGTACTTTTCTTGACAAATGAGACAAATTTGATAAGGTCTTTGATTTACATTTAGGGATACAAGTGATCAGGGTTAGGAAGTGTGGCCCATCCAACAGACTTATTCTTAAACTGGTCTGCAAATACATCAGTCTGAGAAGTATTTAAAGATTTGGACAAAACGAGTGGTCACATGACTCACTGGTTTCTGCTGCGCTACTTTGGAACCAGGGTCTTGGCTCCACGATCTTCAAATTTTTAGATAGCTAAGGCTCAAAGCCCGCCCTTTTCAAAAACGCTCAAAAAGGCAAAACATGCCCAATAATGCTACGTTCACGCCGGGCATGTGACATGTATTTAAAGTGTGGGTGACATGGTCTATTTTAATAAGCCAAAATATAGTAAATAGTCTCTATTTCATGTTGCGATTGTTTTTAATATTTTTCGAAAAAGAATAAATAGCGAAAAACGCGATATAAACAACGAGGACGGCCGCCGGCTTCACGCATTCCGCCGAATTCTCGCCCCCCTGTTTGTGACGTAACGAAAGGAAGACAAGGCAGACAACATGGCTAGCACCGATAGCGAAGCACATAGTGATGCTACCGTCTCTATTAGCGATTTATCATCAGATGAACAGAAAGATGAAGGGGAAAGTTGCGGAGATTATCATGATGATGAGTCACTTTTGCAACCGTATCGATTCGAACCCTTTTGCGAAAGTGAGGAGGATATAGCATAGCAGAAAGTAGTAGGTCTAGTGATGCCGATGACGATAGCCAGCATGAAGATTCGGCTAGACTCCAGTAAGTCTAAAAAATGTATAAAATTAAATTACTCCACTTACCCTAAAATATACTCAAAATGTCCCCTTTTGGCCTAATCTAAACAAAGGTAAACACTGGTTTTCAACCCAATTTACAAAATAAATGTCACAAAATAATAAAAGTTTCCCAGATATTACTACTCTTTAGTTAACAAAGTCACCTTATACCATTAACAACTGTGGAACATTAACAGTTTTACCTGTTTGAACCAGTTTGAAACCTTTTCTCGTGCGCGAGCGCTCACACAAACACACACAGTTCAGTTTACTCACGGTACCGGCACCTCAAAAGCAAAAGAAAAAAAAACGTTGCAGAACTGTTGCTTCTCTTGCAAAACATTGAGTGCGTTGAAATACTCCAGTTGGATCCAAGGACAACAGAAAACACGACTACTTCGCCTCAATGTGATCCATCGTGATGCACACTAGCCTAGCTTAGCAGCCTCCGCTCCCGACTCCAGCGCCGTCCTGTCCGACCCAGAAAACGGCTCGCTCGCTTCCAGCTCACCCGCCTTTCCTCGACTCAGAAGCCAAGATCCTCCTCCCAACTCTCCGTTCAAAATTCTTCGTTTGTGTCCCGGTTTTTGTCCCTTCGAAAACGCAGACTTCTCTCCTGCAGATCTGGAGGGAAAAATCCTTCGCCGTCCACCTTCTTCTTGATCTTTCCCCTTTTCAGCAGCGTTTCTTGTTTTGGGAATTTTATACACAGATAGACTTTCACTAGATGTATTGCTACATCCGGCTGCCACACAACGACTTGGCATGTTGATGATTAACAGATTTAAACACGAGAGAAACGAAGACTACCTGTTTTGTTTACATGCTGTCCTAAGCAACTGCGAAAGGCAACTCCCTCTCGTTACGTCACAGGTCATATCGGGGTCACTTCCAGCCTGCGCTCTAGCGGCAGATCCAAATCTCTGATTCCTTCGAAAGATGTCTATTTTTCATATGCTTCGGATTTTTTTCGACGCAAACTATTGGTATCAATAGAATCAGCGTTTAAAGGGCTTTTTTATTTGACAAAGTTGTTCAAAGCATGGCATCCACACTTTAAGAACACACTAAAACCGTATGTCTGCCTCTTACAGTTAGAAGAGGTTTGGTGGGAAATGTATAAATCTGGCTTCAGGCTTTTTATTTCACAGCTCAATTCCGATATATGAAAGATTTGGTGTCATAGAATTCCCACTAGGAGCAAAACCACAATTATTAATTTGTCCTTCATCAATTTTCCAACGGTTGGCCCTTCCGTGAACTGAAAGGGACGCCATCCATGCGCCTCTACAAAATCAGAGTCCCTGATTGGTCAACGTTCAAATGGTTTAATTTTCAACTCGTGTTTTGTATAGGGCCAAAAACTGTAGTGGAAACTTGTGTGGCGACTTGTGAGCATGACAAATTTGAACGCAGAAGCTTGAAACGCACGTCTACACATGTTTTCATAGACTTTTTGTTAGAAGTGGTTGCTAATCCGTTGCCGATGGTGCTGTGGACGAAGCTTAAGGCTAATGAATTCAACAGAAACATGTTCATAACAAATGGTGCACTTGCTTGAGCACAGTTGTTTAATACTCTGCATAAACACAATCTTAAAATAAGAAGACTCTTATTTCAAGAAAAATTGTCTTGTTTTCTGCCCTTCATGAAAAACAAATTGAATACAAAGGTTTTTCTATACCAAAATAATTTTAGTTTGAGAAAACATTTCTTAGTAACCTAAATGTTTTTCTTAAAAGAAGAATTCTCAGTTCTTACCCCCCTGGCATTTTTTTTTCTTATTTAAAGAAAGTTCTTCAAATTTTAAGAATTTTCATCTTATTTTAAGGGATCCTGTTTTTGCAGTCTATAAAAGCAAAACATTGAGGTAATGTCGAAATCATTGTACAAAACAGAAACAACAGAAGAAAACAGAAGCATCGTTTTAACAACGAAAACAAAATCCAGAGGCCATGATGATGATCAGCTCTGATCTGACATGTGTTGCAGGATGACAGCTGCCTGAAACGCCTCTCTTCCTCTGCGAACTCTGGTGTGTGGAACTCACTGTGGTAACACACACTCACAGGCACATAAAAAGACCTACATGTTCGCAGCAGGGGAGGAGTGAGGTCATTTCCTGCTCCAACTTCCTGTCTGCTTCAAGATGTTGCTCATAGGTTCCCCCTGCTGGACTGCCTTTCACAAACATCTTCACACTCCCAAGAAGACACTAAGAGCAAGGTGTGAGGACAGCTTCATCA
Source organism: Oryzias sinensis (assembly GCA_037389245.1). Lineage (NCBI taxonomy): Eukaryota > Metazoa > Chordata > Actinopteri > Beloniformes > Adrianichthyidae > Oryzias > Oryzias sinensis. Next base: position 27,197,473 of record CM074495.1, on the reverse strand, counting down.
TTCCAGTCAGGCTGGTCCTCATAGCTAAAGAAGTCTTACACTCAACCATGTGGAATTTAGAGAGTTTAAGTGTTAAATTTAACATTAGATATCCACGTTGGAGCTTCTCAAACACTGAAATTGAGTTTTGACCGTAGTGGGTTCAGGTGTCTGATTCAGTCTATAGCTCAAACCAGGCCTTGACCTTCACTGTCTTGACTTCAGATGACGACCCTGATTACGAGTTTCTCCACACGGACCTGTCCCTCTCTGAGCAACTTCCCAATCTTCCTCTGGCTACCTTGTGTCCCGCCCTTCCAGAAAAGAGGCATCAGAGCAGCACAGGTGAGAAAACACCTGTTAGTTCTTCTAATCTGTTTCTGTCTTTGGTCATTGGTTTGGCTGCACACCCTGTAACCCTGTTCCAGGTCCTGAGGAGCTAGAGTCTTCACCTCTGTCCTCCACTAAGACACCTCCGCCCCTTCCTGAGAAGAAACATCATAGTGAGTATAGAGACAAAGCTAGTGTAGTTTCATTTATTTTAAAAAGTCATCTATTCATCTATGTGTCTTTTTGTGCTTTCAGTCCATCAGTACCTGCAGCTCTGTCTTCCCTACAACGATGACTCTGCGGCCATGTTCTATCAGAGACACAACAGCAGGCAGCCAGACATGGACACTACCCAACAGCTGTGCAATGACTCTACACCCCAAGTCCAACCCCTCCCTGCTCCTGCACTACCACCAAAGAAGAAGCAGCAGGGGGTAAAGCAACATGTCCTGTGCGCTCATGCTCTTTGGCCACATGTATCGATGTATCGATCACTTCTATGGTTTTCATTTCCAGGATTCTTCTGATACAGAGAGTGACGACATTAGGAGCAGACACATGTGAGATGCTTCATGCGTGTACAAACACCCACACAGATCTAATTATCCTTAGCTATGCTACAACACTGGAGTTGTTGATGCTCAGAGCCTCAAACCTTCTCTTTGCTTTACAGTAAAGAAAGTGTAATGCAGGAGATTGAGCTCCGCCCCCCGAGCAGTGAGGGAGAACAGGTGGAGGAGATGCTCCTGACCAACCAGGAAAAGATCTACTGTAGGATCACAATGAAAACTGAGGTAAATTTGAACCCTTTTTGTATTTCTCTTGTGTTATAAACCTTGTTGTGGCCTGACTGTATCTTTCACCTCTTCAGGATGAAGATGGACCAGAGGTGAAGGCTGCCTCTCCTGAAATATTGCTGGTCTATGCCTCAGAGCTCAGCAGCAGCGGTCAGTTACAACCACAAATTACCACTATCTCAGGGTTTTTACCGAAGACTATCATTGTTTAGCTAGATGGTAAATGAAAGATCATGCAGACATTAAGAGCACAAGAAGCAGATGTAAATGTATTTCTGTAATGTTGTGCATGAACTTTAACCTCCTTTTGCTGCATGTTGCTCATTTGCAATGTTTCATTAAAGGACCTATATCATGCAAAGAAAACAACAAAAAAAACCTCTTCCAATCCACAAAAACAAGTTGTTCCTCACATTGTGACAAAGATAAGTGAGGAACAGCCCCTTCCAGGAAGAGTCTGCGCTGCAAGCGGCACCCACAAAGAGCAAATGCCAGTGTCTCAGAGATCCAGTCTCTTTAACAATAATAGGCAGATGGCTGGATCTGAGTGAAGCAGGTTTATTAGCTCAGCTAAAAGTCCACAAAGCTAAATCAGGGTCAGGCAGGCAGGAGTCGATAACAGGCATAAGTCCATCAGAGGAGAGACAGCATTGTCAAAATACAGGCGACGCTTGCAGCAGTCAAACAGGGTCAGAGGACAGAAGGAAGCATAGGTCCAGATATACTACTCGGTTAGGAATGCAGTGAGTGAATGAGTGGCACAAACAATACTTCACATTAGCTCAGCTCAGTGCAGTGCTTAAGTATGCTGTGGTTGTTTGAGTGAATGAGAGTCGGGTGTGCAGCATCCAGGAAGTGTGGTTAGAACTCTGGAGATGGTTCCCGCTGGTGACCAGAGCGAGAGACAGAGTTCTGACATCTGACAGTCGTCCTGCTTTTAAGTAGGAAAATGAGCTGCAAAAATAACTCATATTTGATTTAAAAAAATGTGTGCTTTAGTGTGCCAAAGGTAATATGTTATCATATATATCCATAGATACTATATGGATATAGTTTACTCTGAAAGGCTTAAGAATAGCATGAGATAGGCCCTTTAAATCTTGGGCTCCCCTCATGCATTGAACACTGAAGATGTACATTAATGGTACATCATTGGAAACAACATCAGGCATAAAGGGGTCAATCATGGTCAAAAGTCAAATTATAAAAGACTCTGTTTCTGAATTAAACAATACAATCATTTTTACTACTTTCCTACACCCCTAATGACCTCTACTCCACAATATCAGGGAAATATACCATTTAAACAGTCCTGCATGTTCTCCCCGTGCATGCATGGTTTTTTTTCTCTCGGGACTCCGGCTTCTTCCAACCATTCAAACACATGCTTCAGAGGTTAATTGGTCACTCCAAATTGTCTATAGGTGTGAATGTGAGTGTGCATGGGTGTGTTATATGCGTGACCCTGCGACAGACTGGCGACCTGTCCAGGGTGTCCCCTGCCTTCGCCCATAAGTGGCCGGGATAGGCTCCAGCAGCCCCGTGACCCTGAAAAGGATAAACAGAAGAAGATGAATGAATGACTAAAAAAATCCTGGTACCATCAGTTGGAACTTTTTCTGCTTGGAGAAAAAAAAGCTGCTTTTGAACCAACACAAACATTATTACTGGCACCCAGCAGAGAGAATGTGGAGCTACAGACAGAGTAGTGTCACAAATCTGGCTTTGGTGCTTTCAGCAGTCTAGTTTGTCGGTGGAATGGGAAATGCTAGAAAGACATGGCTTTAGTAGCTCTGACAGGCATGTCCTTTGGTAAAATTCAACAAGAAGAACTTCACATCTCTGGAGTCACAAGTCTTAAGTTCTTGAGGTTGGGTTGGAAGTCAAGTCTCAAATAATGGTGGAGAACAAGTTTAAGTTTGTGTCCAAATTCCTAAGTCCACTTTATAGGGTATAGGCTACACTATTTTGTAGAGCTGTCCAAATCTACAAGTCCAGTGGCCTGATAATTTCCCACAAGTCTCTGCAAAAAACAAGTGTGCATTGATGCTCACTAGATTGGGAAATATAGACAACAATGCATTACGTTGGAGAAAAATCCATTTAAATGATTTTTCTTTTTCCCTAATAATTTATCCAACTTTTCATCATCAGAACCCAGTGGATTCATAAATAGTCTTCATGAAATGTTCATTTTTATTAGGATTTTACTAAGAGAAATCAATGGTGTCATTTTTAGCATTTAAAAAAAAGGAAGTGAGCGTGGTGTCCGAATTGTTTTTAAAATCCAGGTCACTAGATAGTCCCAGGCTATAATTTATTGGTAGATGGGGAATGAGGGAACAGCTTATGTCTCAAGTTCAAGTCTCCACTTCTAAATTCATACAAAATTTGGCCTCTGTTTGTAATTTGTAATCTGTCTGCCTATTTGTGTCCTTGGGCAAGACGCTACCCGCACAGCTTCCTGGGGCCTGTTTGGTGCCTTGCATTGCAGCAAGGAGCTGTGTGTGTGAAGAGGGTGAAGGAAGTGTGATTTGCAAAGCACTGTAGTTTCTTGTAAGACTAAAATGGTTTTGTAAGAACAGAACTATGAACAAACAGAAAAGGTCAGATTTCTGAGAACAGTAAGGAAAAAACAGCTCCTTGAAGATCGATCCTGGACTTTTTTTCTGTGACCAGCCCATAGCCTGATAAAATGCATCTAAACATGTATGTGTTTTCAGAGGACGAGCTGTTTTGCGAGGCCTTCCTCTGCACTTACCGAAGCTTCATCAGTCCTGACAAAGTCATCCGCAAACTGCAGCACAGATATCCTTAAGCAGTGACTCACGCTCTTCTGTTACTTTACACACAAATCTGAGAACTTGTGTTTGTTTTTGCATCTTGAAACTACAGTATCAGTCTGAATGAATTGCTATGAACTCTTAACTTGAAGCACATACAATCACCTTTGTCAGGAAGAGGAGCCTGGAAACGGGGAGGCGGCTAAAAACACTTTCCATCTGCTGGTCAGAGTGGTAGATGAACTCAGGTGAGACACTCACATGAACTCATCAGAAGCTTTTGTTTTGTTTTGTTAGCTTGTTGATTACAGCGAGACAGTGGGTGGCTGTGGCTTGGAATAGTCATCTCCCAGGTTTATTTCTGGCTTCTATTGTCTCATGTGGAAGTGTCTTTGGACAAAACCCTGAACCCTTACCTTAATGAGGGATGTAGGTTGGGTGTCATGGCAACTCCTCTATCAGTGTGTAAATCGATTAAAAAGAAAAGAGTGTAAAAGGGCTTTAAATACTAGCCATGATACTTTCACACCAGGCATGCGCCGAATGCACATTCCTGAGTGTTTAGCATGGTGTTCACCGTCACTAACAGATACTATTGCATGTACTGTACCTATAATTGGAAGAGCCTTTATGTGAAATGTCAAAGCGGTGCTAATCTTGTGAGGTTTTTCTTTTCTCTGCTTTATGGGACGCAACTTTTCATCACTACCAAATCCAATTCCCTGATTGGTCAAAATTCAACCTGGTTTATTTTCAATGTGCGTTCAAAGGACGTTTTGTACCTAGAGCCCAAAAACTGTCCTAAAATGTGTGTAGTGACATGTGAACACAGGAGTTTTGAACGCAGAAGCCCAAAACGTGAATTTACTTGCATTTACATAGACTTTTCGTTGGAAGTGGTCGCTTAAAAGAATGTTGTCAAGGGCGACGAAAATGTAGTAAATGTAAATGTAGCATCAGAAGAAGAGCGTGGATATTTACCTTTTACAATTATTCTAAGGTCGGTGAAGGTTCTCATTCATCCATGTGACGTTTATATTGAAGTTGCATTGTGGACTGGACTTAAAATCTTACCAAATTTTTCAAGTTGGAAATTTAAATCCAGTTCCTATGACAACTAGACTAATGAAAAAAAGTGAACCTTCTGGACAACTACTTATACAGTATGAGGTAAGAGCATTAAGGGGAACCAAATTCCATTTTGAATAATTGGTGAAATCCAAAACTTTCATGAGACCAGTTGTACATACTTGGAACATAGAAGTCAGATTAAAAAAGAAATGCTTAAAAGACTAATTTAAATAAACTTTTTGGAAAAAGTCAATACTCAAACACCAAAAGAGCAGACGGCTAAATCCCCTACCATTCAGACATCTGCTCTTGACTGTCAGGTTTAATGCCAAGAGAAGACAAAAGAACAATAAAATTGAAGCTGTTGGAGCTTTGGTTTCATAAATAACGCTGTGTCTGTCCAGTCCTGTAGAACTTGAGCCTGATTTGCTGCTTCTCTTGGTGGACCTGGTGTTCAGTCTTCTGACGGATGGAAAGCTGGACTTGGCTCACCTCCTGCACTCCAAATTCCTGTCTATAATAGACAAGCGTTGGAAGCTAACCGGTTCTCCTCGTTCCTTCTGCCCCCTCGCTTCCAAAGGTGTTGCCGCCAGGTAAGATGTCTCTCCTGATTGGATGTCAGTAGCAAATGTTGGGCTGTCATAGGTCACGTCACCTCGTCCATGTTCATGTTCCACAGACCTGGAACGCTGTTGGATTACAGGAGTCAGGATTTAGCCGAGCAGCTGACTCTGCTGGACTCTCAGCTCTTCTTCAGGATCGAGGTTTACACCATTCTTTGTCTGTCTCACCTCTATGGTTCTCACCTGCCCATCACATGCTTGCCTCTTCTGTCCAGCTTCCAGAGGTATTGTTGTGGTCCAAAGAGCAGAATGAGGAGAAGAGTCCCAACTTGACAAAGTTTACTCAACACTTCAACAATGTCTCCTTCTGGTAAAAAAAACAAGGACAAGTCCACTATTTTCTTCTGCTCTAAACTACCGAACTCTGATCCAGGGGTCTGCAACCTTTAACATCTGAAGCGCCACTCGAGTTGATTTCTTACTGACTACAACCTACTAAGAGCCTTGATGTCTTAAAGAAACGGATTTGTATTTATGTTACTGTTACTATTGTGATAAATATAAATGAACTATGTTTTGTCATGAAGAAAACATAAAAACAAAATAGCTCTTATTTTTAAATAAGAGCTATTTTTTAAATAATATGCATCTCAGCTAGAAATTCATAAATCAGAACTAATTAAGTGACCCTTACAGTATTTTTCAGACAGTGAGAGACATTTAAATCCTTGAATTTTTCCAACAATCTGCCTTATTATCCTGGTGCATCTTATGCAGTAATTCTGCCTGTGCTTACTGATCTCCAATTGATTTTCAGTGGTACACATGTTTTATTATGAGTTTGGTAAATTACAATGCTGCACCGGTTGATGGGACTGCAGTCAGGAGCTTCACGACGTGATAAGTTCTATCCTTCAACTGTTTGCAAATGAGTTGAATAAAGTGGCCTGGCTGATTTGTTTACCTTGATGTGGCTTTTAGTCCAAAAAGCACATCTCTTGTTTTTTTTTTATTGAAAACATTTGTATTTTTCTTTAACCAAAGAGCCTCAATGGAGTGGTAAAAGAGCCACATGCGGTTGCAGGTAGCAGACCCCTGTGCTACACTATCAGCTAGAAAACCTGTTGTCAGACAAGAAGCATATGATTTAGATTTGAAGTATAGTAATCTGGTTATTGATGTACATTGATGTTAAATGATGTGTGACTTTAAGGGTTCGTTCAGTCATCATCCTTCAAGAAAAAGCTCAGGACAGAGAGAAGCTGCTGCTAAAGTTCCTGAAGATCATGAAGGTAACCTCCATTCAGATGGTATTTCCCAGCATCGATACAATCAATTGATTTCACTTTGAAACAATTTCCTAGTAGTTTAGCTCGATTCGATTAACAACTTGCCTCAAACAGTTCGATCTGGTTGAAATGTAGTAAAATAACAAATGTATGAATTAAGTTGTTCATTCATTACCTCCCTAATTTCTTCTAATGTGACAATGAATTAGAGCTGTTTGAATTGCTTACTTACGGCTGTTAAATCGTATTCCTTCCTTCAGCACTTGAGGAAACTGAATAATTTCAACTCATACCTGGCCATCTTATCCGCGCTGGACTCTGCTCCCCTGAGACGTCTTGACTGGCAGAAAAACACCACAGAGGTCCATTTAAGATTGTTATCATTTTCCTTTTTTTGTTGTTGTTGTTCTCCAAATGACTTTTCATCACTTTTATTTTGTTTGTTTTGCCCCAGAGCCTGGAGGAGTTGAGCTCCTTGATTGACAGCTCGTCTTCTTTTAGGGTCTACCGAGCAGCTCTAGCTGAGGTGGAACCTCCCTGCATACCATACCTGTAGGTCTATACCCCTCGTTTTAATGTGCTTTTTCTTTTTTTTTTTTAAAGAAATACTTTAACTTCAAAGCCTGTATGGGTGTGGTGCTGTCACCTCACCTGTCTCTGTGTGCAGAGGGCTGATTCTTCAGGACTTGACCTTTGTTCACCTGGGGAACCCTGATAATGTGATGACATCTCAAGGTTCAAAAGTGAACTTTTGTAAACGCTGGCAGCAGTTTAACATCCTCGACACTCTCAGAAGCTACCAGCAAGTGTAAGATTCCTGTTGGAGCTGTACTTTTATGCTTGTTTGGAGTTTTCCTGTGTGCTGAATGTGTATCTTCCTCTCCAGGGCCTACTCTCTGCAGCCTGACAATGACATCATTTCATTTTTCAATGACTTTAATGACCACCTGGCAGAGGAGGCTCTGTGGGAGCTGTCCCTCAGGATCCGCCCCAGAAATGCTCCTCGGACCAACCAGAGATGAGTGGTCGTGATCTGGAACCCTGATGTTCTGCTATCAACCAATCCAAGGGGAAGCGGGAATTGACCACACTGTCAAACTGGTTTACACGGACAGTCATCATAGAAAACAACAGCTTGTAAAAAAAAAAAAAGATAGAATTCTGCCTCGTGCCACCCTGAACTCTACTTGCTCCTGACTAAAGCCTTAGTCACAAGTGCCCCTAGGGGTGGAAACTGGCTTTCTGCAGGTGAAAAATGAGCAAATCTGTACAAGTCACACAGGTGGCCTGCACAAAACATCAAGGTTGTAGACTGCTCAGCATGCTGCGGGTATCAAGTAGAAGCAAACATTTAAACACCAAGCAAGTGTAAAGTAAAACTATCTTCACATGGTCCTCGGCAGCGCACGTATGTGCACGTTTCGGGCTTCCGCACTCAAAACTCTCATTTTCACTCGTAGCTATGCTAGTTTTTACAATCGCTCTCAGGTTCTACATACAAAATGTGCGACCATTGAATACATGTTGAAAGTTAAACCAGGCTGAACTTTGACCAGTCAGGGACTCGGGCTTGGTAGGGATGTATGGATGGTGTCCTATTTAAGTCACAGACGTGCCAACTGTTTGAAAATTGATCATGGAGGGGAAATTAATTGTGTGTTTTGAGCCCCTCTGGAATTGTATGACACCAAGTCTTTTATATGTCATAGTAGAGCTGTGAAGGAAAAAGCCTGCGGGCATCATTCATCAGATTTGCACTGTTTTGACATTTTGGACCAAGCCTTTTCCAGCTGTGAGTTCGTGCACCATGGGGTAACAACAGTCAAGTGTGAACACCGAATGCTTAAATAACCCACGTTCAGTGCATTTTTGAAGGCGCATTACATGCCCGCTGTGTTTAGCATATATGAAGTAGAGATGATGCAGGCACACCATACGAATTTTTCATTTTTTCCAAATCTTGCGGACTGCACAAGGAGCCTGTTAGTGCTGTTCATCTCATAAGTGCAGCCTGACTGTCAGAGATGAGGAAATTAGACAATATGTGGTACTATGGGTGCTCAACTGGCAGTCATGGACCCAGACAAGCCAAAAACCTGCAGTAGCCGTACAGGTTAGGTGCGGGTGCATGTGACTAAGGCTCAAACTGGTCAAAATCTGACACAAAGAAAATGAGAGCAAAAAATATTGTGACTTCTGATGTGTGTTTTTTTAATGGTGCAATATCATGATTATTATTTGTATTTAATAGAAATCACAGGTTAGCTTAAAGCTAGCCAGAAATATCGAGGAGCCAGGTGGTGTTCGACAGGTTTTTGCATAATGTGCCTTTATTATGAAAAGTGTGCAAAACAAGACGTAAAATAAACAGAAAGTCATCTGTCTTTGTAAAGTAACTAGAAGATCTTTCAAAGAGAATGGCCTAAAAGAAAAATGACATTTTTAAAGTCCCACTAAGATAAATCTTTGGATCTATATTAAAATCGTTCCCAGTGTTCTTTTAATTATAATTATGCTGTTTTACGCAAAAAAACTGTCATTTTCCAGAAGACACAGTTTCTTCAAAGCGGCAGGAGTTCATTATAAATTTACTTCTGAGTTGTTGGTAGGTCTTTTCGGCGTGGAGTCCTCCCCATTACTGAGAACTTTTTACCTGTCACAAAGCAGAATATTTCAGTAAGCCTGACTCAAGGGATGCAGACTAGGCATCAAATGTTACAGACAAATGCAGCACATAAATCTCACAGAGAAAACCAATCTGATTTTATAGAAAACAAGAAAATAGTCCAGTTACACCGTTCACCTTTGAGGCAGAATATATATATAGCGTCAGGAATGTATTTAAAGTCAACTCAGAAATTGAACGTGACACCCAACTGCAGTACCTACGGAACTCCAGAGGAGGGCGCTGTTATAAAGAATTTGAATTGAAGCTGCAGATATAAAAAAAAATAGCAAAAGAAGAAACGAAAGGAAAAAAAGTGGGAGAATTTCGGAACCGAGCAACACAATCAGGAAAAAATCATCATATTGGACATAAATCATTTGTGACGAGAGATTTTACTCTCCGGTACGGTACGTGGCGGTAGCCTCCCACTAAACTTGGGGTGAACCGAATGGAACTGGGCGGATCGAGAAGCAACACTGCAGGTGTGTCGTAGCATGCAGAAAGACTCCTGTGGTCTGTATAACTTTATGTAAACGGTTTCCAGAACAAAACAAACAGCGAGCATGCGCAGATGTCACGCGTACAGGTATGCGTACTGCTGCAGGTCCGTTTTTCTGTGAAATTATTCTCAACTCATTACAAGAATTTCTTGTAAAGATTTTCTGTAAATCTTTATTTAAGACATAAAAGACAAAGTAAGAAACAGAACAATAAACAGTTCATCAATTTAACATGATAATATAAAAGAAATAAATACAAGGAAATCAAGTTAATCCATAGTAACTAAAAAAAAAAAAAAGATGATAGATTTTAACTGCTTTTCATTAGTATTAGATTAAACAGGTCTGTTGTATTATTTAAACAATGTATAAATAATGTCTGATGTGGTCTGATTTTTATTTCTAAATGTTTGATGAATATGATTTTTTTTAATCAGATCAGGATATTTATCAAAATAATAACTATTATTATAAATAGAATTGTGAATATAACTTATTTCCATAACCAATTAAACCAAATAGGGTGTTTATTTAACGTCCAAAAGAAATGTGGAAACCATTATGACAATTTGGTCCAAACTAATTCAGCAAGCTTACAGGTCCAAAATATATCAACTAACATATCGTTTTTATTGAGATCTTTTAAACTTTTTTTCATGAATGAATTTGTTGGATGAAATCTATGTGAGATATTAAATGATAGATTTAGCTGACAGCTCCTGATTAAACATTCATATGGGGGTCATGTGACTCTAGTCATATTAGTGGAATAACCTGCCCATCTCTCCACACACAGCAGCCTCAGTTATCAAGAAAAGACAGAAAACGAAATCGTTTGTTTATCTTCGCAGACATAAAAAGACAAGCTCTGTCTGCGATGACCAAGACATTTTTCTAAAAGCACTTCAGCGTAGTTTGTGACCTGTTTTTTTGTGTGCTTGTTTTGTTTGATATTTTTAACTAAAAGTGCCTGCTGAATAACTAACTCCAGAATACATTACAGATTACTTGTAGTTGTTATTTGGAAATAATCCCTGCTTTACAATATTACTGTCTTAGAACTATGATGCATTACATAAATCCTGTTCCAAGTTTATGTCTTTATAATTCTTGTGGAAGTACAACACAACATCTGATGGGACACAAGAGGAACAATGAGATAACTCTCCATTTTGGTCAGTTGATGGATGCATTGATTCCTTAAAGAAATGCTAGGTTTCCTGGGTTGAGATAATATCCATCCTTTCATTCATTTTCTTAGCCTACTGTATCATTTTTGGAGTTGGTGGGTTGCAGGAACCTGTTACAGTTACTGCTACTGTTGGGCGAAGGCGTGCTACACCCTGGACAGGTCGCCAGTCTGTCGCAGGATCACACATGCTCATGTAGGGACATTTTAGAGTGACCAGTTAACCTGTGAAGCATGTTTTTGGACTGTGGGAGGAAGCCAGAGTGCCTGGAAAAGAAACCCACACATGTAAGGGGAGAACATGCAAACTCTACACATAACAGGTCCCAGCCAGGATCTGAACCAGGTGAGGTAAGAGCACTAACCACACCGCCACCATACTGCCCCATGAGGTCATTAAAATATTTAATACCGTATTTTCCGGACTATAAGTCGCCCTTTTTTTCATAGTTTGGCAAGGGGTGCGACTTATAATCCGCAGCGACTTATATTAGAAATAAATTGAAATAAATACATTGTTAACCCTCCTGGTATGTTCATTTGTGAGGAACAGAGATGATGTTCCTGGGTCAATTTGATGTATGGGGTATGTTAAGTGACTCAGAGAATCAGCAAACCTTTTTTTACAGTAAGATCTTGAAGGCTAAAAACATAATATTCTATTTTCCAATGATTTCATAGATTCAGAAATGCAATAAAAATGAAAACTGTTTCTACAAATACAGGCTGAAAACAGAGTATTAGTTGGCCAATGATGCTTTATGAAAGGAATAAATAAATAAGTTTGAGAAAGACTTACTGTGAAATTATGAGATAAACAATCTGCTATGATTGTGTCATATCAGTTTATGCAAGTTATTATATCTTGGTTTCAGATTTTGTCAAAAAAAATTCCCGTCAAAATGCGACTTATAGTCCAGTGCGACTTATCTGTGTTTTTTTCTACTTTATAATGCATTTTTGGGCTGGTGCGACTTATACTCCGCGGCGACTTATAGTCCGGAAAATACTACCTTTGACAACAAGAACATTAACCTAGGTCCTTCAGATCTGATTGGTCACTTTTTGCAGAGGAGCTGTTAGTCCTGTGTTTTCTGGGGAATGAAGTTTTTCCTTCAAACTGCTGTTAGTGTAAAGCTCGCTTTAAGAAGAGGAAGCTTCCGTCCATCCACGTGTCCACACAGCCCGCAGCAGTCGCAGGAGAGGAAAAAATCTCTGCTCAACCGAGACAAACGTTAATGCTGTCAGACTCAATTCAATCCAGTTTTATTTGTGTAGTCCAACTAGAGCTGTGACGGTGTGGGATTGTTGATCAGCTCTCGAGCTGCACACGAGCCTTCACCTGTGCTCTCTAGCACAGACATCTTCTTAGAATATTATATTTTGCCCAGTAATACACAGACTGCAGACACTTTGTCACCTTTCCGGTAGCGATGAAACCTGACACCCATGAAGAACACGGGGAAGGAGGCTCCGCCTTTGGTTATACAGACACGTAACTTTGCGCTGCACAAAATAGTTCCCAAACAAAACATGTAGTGATATCCATTGCACTCTAACAGTGCGCGTTCATGTTTGGTGTTGCAGAGTGAAGGAGAACAGTAATAAAAGGTTTCCCCCAGAATAACACTGCTGACAACGATGCATGACCACTGTGATGAAGCAGCAAGAGTCGTGGTGTCGGGACTCTTGTGACCCCCCCCCCCCCCCCAACACAAAATCCTCTGCTGTGCCGCGCACTCAAAAACGCACGCAGCTTGTAATGGAAATGACTACAATAGGAATGAATAATTAGAACGCAGTACATTTGTCTATTTCCTAGCGAGACGCAAACTTCTGTTGCAGAGTGAGGATGTGTATGTGCCGCTAAAACTGCGCGCGTGTGTGCAAGAAGAGGGAGCGCGCGCAGCGCAGGAGGGTGTGAGAACGGTGGCGCAGGGAGTGAAGGAGAACAGTAATAAAAGGTTTCCCCCAGAAGCCCTTGAAGTCTGAACACAGGATTTGCAGAAAAAGTAAATTATCAGCAAAGATGAATGTGTTTAATGTGATTGTTATAGTTCCGATCACGCACCATGTGCTGAATTTAAAAAACAAACAAAAAAAAAACGTGCGGTTATCGTCACACCCCTAACTCCAACATTACGGCACAGTCGTCTCAACTTCACTAATTGTACTTAGTTAATAAATCACAGCATTTAGGCAAAGACTGTACAAATACAGACCAAAGCAAACAAGTTTTGGTTGGAGTCCATCTTTATTTGCTGTGTTGTGTTCCTCCTTGTTGTTTTCTCTCTCAGCCGCTTCCAGAGATGCTGCAGCTCCCCCTTGTGGTCACAGTTCAGGTGGACCTGGTTCTGGTTCTGATCAGCTCGCTGGCCTTCCTGACTCGACTCAGCTGCCTGAGCTACCCCAACGCGGTGGTGTGAGTGTTTGTTTGCTTTGAGCCGTGCTGCAGCAGACTCCACCAGGTTCTGACTGCTTCTGTCCAAACTGTCCGTGCAGGTTCGATGAAGTGTATTATGGCCAGTTCGTGTCTCTGTACATGAAAAGGATCTTTTTCATCGATGACAGCGGACCCCCCCTCGGACACATCATTCTGGCTCTTGGAGGTGAATCGAGCGACACCTTTTCTGACTCTCCAGCTGGCTTGTTCCTTCATCTGCTGTGTTCTGACTCTTCCAGCCTACCTGGGAGGATTCGACGGCAACTTTGTGTGGAACCGAATCGGAGCAGGTATCCGATCCGTTTCTTTCAGATCAACATACAGCAGGGAAAATAAGTATTGAACACGTCAACATTTCTCTCAAAAAACATATTCCTAATCAAGTTATTGACATGAAATTTAAATCAACCCAAGTAATGCACACATAGAAAGAAATCCAAACATAGAAAGAAATCCAAACATTTATATCCATAAATGAAGTTATGTGTAATAAAGTGAAATGGCACAGGGAATAAGTATAGAACACATGAAGAAAAGGGGGGGTAAAAGGTCTGGCAAGCCAAGAAAGCAGCTGGAGTTTGTCAGTCCTGATTGATGCCTTTTAAAAAGGTTTCTCCCCACCAAGGTGTTAGACAAGAAGCATTGCATGATGGGTAAAAGCAAAGGGCTGTCCAAAGACCTACGCAACCTTGTTGCAAAACACACTGAAGGCATTGGTTACAGGCACATTGGCGTCAATCAGGACTGACAAACTCCAGCTGCTTTCTTGGCTTGCCAGACCTTTTACCCCCCCTTTTCTTCATGTGTTTAATACTTATTCCCTGTGCCATTTCACTTTATTACACATAACTTCATTTACGGACATAAATGTTTGGATTTCTTTCTATGTGTGCATTACTTGGGTTGATGCCGACATCTGGTGAAAATTTCATGTCAATAGCTCGATTAGAAATATGTTTGAGAGAAATGTTAACGTGTTCAATACTTATTTTCCCCGCTGTAGGTCTATGTGTGAACACCAATGAGACCGGAGAGTTTTGATGGTTAAGAATAGCTTGAAATTCAACAGTTAATTGAATGAATGCCAGTGTGTGTTTTTCTGTGCAGAGTATCCCATGGGCATGAACGTGTGGAGTTTGCGGCTGCTGCCAGCTCTCTGCGGGGCGCTCTGTGTTCCTCTGGGTTACCTGCTGGCTCTGGAGCTGAAGTTCTCTCACGTTTCGGCTCTCGGAGCCGCAGTGCTGCTCCTGCTGGGTGAGACAAACACACCAGCATGAATAAACCTGGGATTTGGAGCATTCAAGGACTCGTTTGAGTGTGGGCAATTTAATGCTCTGTTTTAAAATCAAGCCTAGGATTTTAGAGAGAGTGTTTGCTGCTTGAACCAACAGAACCAGTGAGCCTGTGGTTCTGGAGAACTCGCACTTCTTGAGGGTTTTTTGTTTCTTCTGTGTTTGGCTTCAGAAAACTCCTTGATCGTCCAGTCCCGGTTCCTGTTGCTGGAGTCGGTCCTCATCTTCTTTGTGCTGTTGGCTCTCCTGTCATACCTGCGTTTCCAGAACTCCACCAGCAGGTGAGGCTCTTTGAGTTTGTTGTGGCGCGCTTAAAAAAAGCACTTCTGTTTGAAAATGTGATCATTTATTTTGTGAAGCATTTCTGAACAAAATGTTCCGTGAGAAGAACTTAATCAAAGATTCGTGACTAGAGCTGTGCGATATAAGGAAAACTTGGGATGTGCGATGATAGTGATCAATATTGCATGCATTGTTTATGCAATACATGAACAAGTAGCGGGGAAAAAACACAACTAGCACATGATTTCCATTTCACTGCAATAGTTTTTTTTTTTTAAGTCGACATAGATTAAAACAGCAAGCGGTGTTGTATTCCCTGCAGGCGTTACCCAACCTTGCTCTTGCCGACCTCTGTTGACGCTCCTCACTTTGCTCTGAAAATGGCGGCTTTTTTATTTTATTTTATCTTCATAGCAACCATTTTTGGTTTTCGTCACCTAGGGGTGACAATCAGGTCTATTTAACATTTAGAAGAATCGGCTCAAGTAACCTTTTCGATTTGCAACAGAGGATTTCTGATAACCACGCCCACCTTCATAATATGTGCATAAGTATGTTATATGGTTTTCTTAGGCTTGAGCCAAGATTTCATGTGTTACATTTTCTGAATATTCCAGTAAAAATGTTTCAGCAGCAGCAAAACTCCACTTTTGCTAGCTCGCCACGCTAACGCCGTTCAAAATCTAAAAGCAACATTTTTCCTGAGTATCTTTTGAATGAAGCTCGGGGGTTGAAATCCTTGGAAAGGGTTTATATATGTAGCTGGGCCTAATAGTGTTTTTTTTGGTGGCCTCTTCCCGAGTTCAAAGGTCAATTGTGGTTGTAGACTTAACCTGGTAGCGTGTGTGTGAAACTACATGAAGATCGCTCGAACAAAGGTTTACCTTCCCAAAATTCTGCAAAAATTGCCAAATTTCAAACTTTGCCACTAAATGGCCAGGAATCAAAATATTGATTTTGAGTATCGTAAGAGATTTTGGACCGATTCATTTTTCTGACGGTTTCTCACACTGTGATGTCATCGATAATTGGGTCGGGGGTTATTTACTACGCCAAAAATTCATGATAATGCGTGGAGATCAAGCTCTCGTCTGCACCAAAAAGTCACACTCCGATCATCTTTGGATCTGAGTGTCCTCGGTGGTCTTTAAATTATGGTTATGCTGTTTTTTGACAAAATAAAATAAAAAAAACTTGTTTTCTCTGACATCAGAAATTCACCTGGGAGTTGTGGGATGCAGGGACCTTACGACCCGCCTATTGTATATTCGACGTCACAAATTAATTTTTTTTGCCTGATCCTGATTCACAACAATTTGGATAAAGAAATACTCGGAAATGTAGTTTTAAGCCTACTTTCTGTAACCCTTGTGCTATCCTAGGCACTTTAACATTGGGAGTTGGGTCATCTAGACCCACTAGAGTGAGTGCGCTGAACCTTTTATCTTCATTGATTTGTGATCTTCACTGGTGTCCATGATTTACATGAAATCTTTCCACCTTTATCCACCTTTGTCATGGTAGGGAGAACACCTCAATGTAAGGGTGGGGTCATCTAAGATAGCACAAGGGTTAAACATATACTCCATCATCAGAAAAATGCCTCAAGAACCTGTTAAAAACACCAGAGTGGTTCTCCACAAACATCTTGAACATTTGTTTTAGCCATACAGAACCTGTGGGCTTCAAGATAATAATAAAAATAGATTAGATTTTTCTGCGCTTTTCCAGATGCTCAAAGCGCTTCCATTGTGTCCATTATTCATTCATACTTGGTGATGACAGAGGCGTGGCTGCCAGTTCGCACCTACGGCCCCACTGACCATCACCGGGTCATTCATGCACATTCACACACCAGTTGATCCACACTGGAGGCAGGGAGGGGGAAGTGTCTTGCCCAAGGGCACAACGTCAGTTGACTGGGGGAGCGGGGATCGAACCGCCGACCTGCTCAACCGCCTGAGCCACTGCCGCCCTTAAGATGAACTCCACCTCTGCTGCACTGACTTTCTTCACAACGTAGAGTTTTCTGTCCCCCTCCCTGCTGCTCTGACCTGCACCTCCCCTCCGTTTCCCCCTCTTCAGCTCCTGGTCCAGATATGGCTGGCTGCTCCTCTGTGGCGTCTCCTGTGCTGCCGCTGTCGGGTGAGCCCTAATCTGAGGCTTCCTGTCTGTGCGTGTTGTCTGGCGGAAGCCTCAGCTGTTTGACGTGTGTCACTAGGGTGAAGTACATGGGGCTGTTCTCTTATCTGCTGCTGCTGGGTGTGGCTTCTGTGGACACATGGAATGTGATTGGAGATCGAGCTGCTAGTCATGTAAGTTCCACAAAACACTGAAAACTGGGTTATTGAGGATTTATCCAGTTTTAGCCTGTAGACGACCAGTATTTACCCGTGAAGGTGTGTCTGTTGGTGCATTCAGGGACCTCTCAGCATGTGTGTTTGTCCTCATCAGGCTGACTGCGCTCATGAACGTCTAACTACAGCGTGGTCTGAATGTGTGTGTTGTGTAGCTGAGTGTGTGCGTGCAGTGTTTTTGTAGATTCATGTGCCTCCTGGTTGTTCCTGCACTGCTTTACATCTTCTGGTTCTACATTCACCTGAGCGTCCTGAATCACAGTGGACCACACGACCAGCTGATGAGCTCCGCCTTTCAGGCCAGTCTGAAGGTAACCACACCCTCTTAGTGAACTTTATAAATATGAGTTGCTTTGTGTGTTTTAGCATACTATTTGTTGAAGACGAAAGCAAAAACAACAGAACATCGTCCAGTCGCAGTCTTTCAGGTGTCAGTAGCCAGGTATTTATACCTGCCACAGGCGTTTCTTGCTCTGATGAAGCGGAGAACCCACAACCTCCTGTCCGCCTCAAAAAAAACGTCTGATTTGTGTTCTTGTCTTGTGTTGAGGGAGGGAGTACTCAGGAGGGAGAGGAGGCGGGAGGTTCCAGGTGAACAAGAACTTTAATAAACAAAAACTAAAAACTAGGGATGGCCCGTTTGACACGGACGATTCGGCGCGCGGTTCACCTTCATGAAATAGAGTGGTTCGGCACAACGTTTCGGGGCGTGTGTCAACTAGCGCAGATCACGTGGTGGGTGACGTATGACGCGCCGAATGCATCGTTTGGTCGAACCACAGTTCAGATGTCACTTGTGTTTTGAACAGTTGGGAGCGCTATTCTCCAGAAATGCGAAATGAATCCTGAACGTTTCCCGACCAGTTCTGTTGTTTCCCCAAGAATTGGAATCAGCGTTCGTTCGTTGCTCTTTACCATGGCTCCTTGGAAAAAAAAGGATCGTTTCAATTCGATTTCTCCGAACAAAACATTACACTATGAATGTTGTGTATAAATAAATACTTCAATGAATCTATGATGGCATGCCAAATAAGTATCAGTAAAGACAGCTCAGTGGAACAGTCTGTGGGGTTTGCATCCAGAGGTCCTGAGTTCAAGACCTGTCTATTACAATTCTTATTTTTTTCTTTTGCGTTTATTTTCTTCATGTGATGTGTATTTTGCAGTGTCAAGCACCTCTCACAGAAAACATCAAATGCTGTGTTGTTTGAAACACATGTCGATACACGTCCAGTCCGCCACCAGATGCCGCTGTACTGTGTGGTTTCAAAGCCCTAAAAGGATGGTTCATTTTTCCGACACAATTACAAGAACCCCAATGAGGCTTCATGAGGCTTCTATTCCCATCCCTACTAAAAACCAAATAACCACTGTTGAGCAGACAAGACAAAGTAGAAACTCGAAAAACACAAGAACTGGGGAACATCAAACTAACACGAGACTACATCAGCCTACAACAGACTATGGAGCAGCACAGGAGGAAGGGAAGGACAGGACTTAAATGCAGACAAATGAGACACAGGTGACAACAATGAGGGCAGATGGGGACCAAAGTAAAACTCGATACAACAACAAAACAGGAAACCTTTTAGCCAGCAGGCTAAAAGGTCATGATGAAGGTATCTAGAGGGTTTTTGGTTGGCGATTCATGTGATTCATGAGTGAAATTAACCTCCTCCGCCTCTGGTTTTCACTCGCCTTTCCACTAGTGCTTTCATAACCACACACCAACCAGTTTAGCTTACTTTTCAGTAAGAACAGTAGCTATTGACTGACCTAGGAGTTGCTGTATGACATCATGACCTAGTTAGCATATGAATTGTGTAGAGTCTTTGTGGAAAGTAAGTAAAAATCACCTTGCCTTCTTTCCTCCATGGTGGATTTGGGATCCAGCCACTGATCATCAACATGTCACTTGCCAAGCTCATCTTCCTGATTGGTTTACACAAATATTTGCCCCGAGGTCAGGAGGCCAGGTTGAATTTATGCCCAAAATTCACTGGCATTAGCAAATCGTGCTGCACTGGTCACTCGAATCACTAGTATTTTTAGTTATGATATATAGCATCACTGCATCTTTACACTGATCTGGGGTTGGACCTGAACGCCTTCAACGTCCAAATCCTGTTCAGCAAAAACCCAGAATTAACGTTAGAATTAAGTCTAGAACAGCTTCAAACACTGAGTTTGTTACAGGTTTGAACGGCTTTATTGACCTAACATAACCACGCCCACCATCCAAGTTAGACGCTCTAAAATGTGCTTGTTGGCTTTCTACTGTAACTTAGTGACAAAGTTACTATTGACTCTTTTTTTGATACAATATTTTGACATCTTAAAATCTGAAATCTGTTATTTTGAAATAAAACAATCTATAAATCTAAATGGTATTGCAGATAAATAGATCATAAAGTTCATTTTGGTTGAGGTATTTTTTTCTGGTCACATTCACATTGAATCGTGTTTTTAATTTGTCTCATGATATATAAATATGAGGTTAAGCTGGGCTGAACCGATTGATTTCTGATGAATCTGTTCATGGATTGTGTGTGTCAGGGTGGTCTCTCTAGAATCACGAAGGGACAGCCTTTGGAAGTGGCTTTTGGGAGTCAAGTTACTTTGAGAAGCTCAGCCTCCCATCCAGTCCCATGTTGGCTCCACTCACACAAAGCTAACTATCCAGTCAGGTGCTGTCCGCTCACTCCAAATCTGAAACTTTGAGGTTTAGACTTTAACTTTGTGGACTTGAAGTTTGTTTGTTGCTGCGTTCAGGTATGAAAATGGGAGGGGCAGCTCTCACCAGCAGCAGGTCACCTGTTATCCTTTTAAGGATGTCAACAACTGGTGGATCATCAAAGACCCCAACAGGTTTGTATCCTGCCGGATCTGTGACCTGCTGGGACGCCATCTCTGCCTAACAGATGTCTCTCTTTTGTAGACAAGACTTGGTGGTTGACACTACTCCTAAACCTGTCCATCATGGTGATGTCATCCAGCTAGTTCACGGGATGACGTCTCGCTTCCTCAACAGGTAAGTTGATCACCTGGCATTCCACCAAATGTGTGTTGGCTGCGTGTTCTTCATGATGAGGCTTTCGGTTTTTCCCTCCAGTCAGATGGTGAGGTGTTGGCACAGAGGTAGTCAAATGGCTTCAACACCTTCATCTGTTGGCCTGCAAAGCAATCGAACCCAGAATTAGCAAGAATCATCCTCTTTTGTGTCTGACTTAATGGAGAAACTTCAGTTTTCAAAGATGCCACTCAGCAGTATTCATTTCTCTGCAGGATTCGTAGTAATCACACTGCAATCCATCCCCTCTAATGTTGTCGTCTACAGCACGATGCAGGGTGGCACAGTGGATAGCACTCCTGCCTCACAGGGAGAAGGCCCTGCTTTGCGTCTCAGCTGGGACCTTTTCTGTGTGGAGTTAGCAGTGAATCCTCCTTGTGCTGTTGTATTTACAAGTTCTTTGTAAATGTGGCTTCCTTTCAGTAGCGGAATGAGGTAATCTGTCATCCTGCTGTTTGTTTCAGTCACGATGTGGCAGCTCCCATGAGCCCTCACGCCCAGGAGGTGTCCGGGTACATCGACTTCAACGTCTCCATGCCTGCTCAGAACCTGTGGAGGGTGGTGAGTTTATCTGGTTTCTAAAGGTTTACCTGTGAAAGGTGGACCAACACTTCCCACGTTTCATGGGAGCTGTACAGGCCTGTCTGTCTTTGTTTACACCCGATTAGATCAGTCACTATGTCTTTATGTCCAACTCCAACTGGTCCAGAACTCAGATGCCCGCATCATCTCCAGAACCCCTCTTTCAGTCACATCCCCCCGGTTCTCCACCAGCTGCACTGGCTTCCCATAATCTCCAGAATTAAATTCAAACTCCTCCTGTTCACCTTTAAGGCTCTCCATAATCTGGCTCGTCCTTAGCTCTCCGACCTCCTCCATTTCAGAACCCCCTCTCGTTCTCTTCGGTTCTCCTCTTCTGTTCAGCTCTTTGTTCCTCCGGCCCGACTCGTCACCATGGGGAGCCGAGCCTTCAGCATCTGATTATTGCTGCCTACCCATCCTGATTCACTTTTGATTTTTCTTTTCATATTTATTGTGCTTTTAATGTTTATTTTTAACCTTTGTTTTGTAAAGTGTCCTTGGGTGTTGTGAAAGGTGCTTTAAATGAAATGGATTATTATTAGTAGTATTATTATTATGTGACTATGACATAGCTGTGGACACACTCGCACTGCTCTTGGTTCTGTCAGTACTCTTCACTATATTAGCTAACCTTTTTTTTCTGTGATGGTAGCTCAAGTAAACCAGGAGAGGTTATTCCTGAACACCCAGAAATAATGTTGTAGATGCGAAGATTCTTTTTTAGTATGATGTTGATTCAAATAAAGGCAGGCAGGTTTGGACACCTTTTTATCTTAATCAATGAAATCATTGTTTACAAGCTGCCATTTTTGTACCATGTTTGTTTCTGTGAACTCAGGACATCACCAACAGAGAGGCAAAGTCCGAAGTGTGGAAGACGATCGTGTCTGATGTGCGACTGGTCCATGTCAACACGTCTGCTGTTCTCAAGGTGCTCACAGAAAGAGACATCGCTCATCTGACCTCATCCTCGTGCTTCCATGTTAACGTGTGTTTGCATGTGTGCAGCTGAGTGGCGTGGCTCTTCCTGAGTGGGGCTTCCGACAGTTGGAGGTGGTGGCAGAGAAAGCGTTTAAAGTTCACAGCAGCAGTTTGGGATGGACGGTGGAGGAACACCGATATGGAACCAGTACGACTCTAATCGCCGCCGTCTTCTTGTCTTTTCTGTCATGTCAGAACCGGAATCATACCTGGTTTGAGGAATCTCATCAGAAATTGAAGTGACGCAAGTGTGTGCTCGAGCGCACAGAAAAATTACAGACATCACACACTGGAAAGGTTTAACTCTGAGTGACTTTGTCCCTTCTGAGGGGTCCCACACCTTCACGCATACACCCTCACACCTAGAAGATGTAGCCATGACAGTTTGGTGGCCTCACCCAGAGAAAAACGCATCGCGGCAATCAACTGCTAAAGTTTTATGTTCCCATGATGCTTCATTTTCTCAGGTCAGGAGCAGAAGGACCGGGAAGTGGAGCTTCACTCTCCCACTCACATTGATGTTGACAGAAAAATTTCTTTCTGGGCAAAGTTTGTGGAGCTGCAGGTGCGTTTAGAGTGAAGGTGGTTCCATCAAAGCCCAATAGGATTGATGTAACGCGTCCTGAATGCTCACACTCATGAACTCCTGCTGTGATTGGGTTGCAGTGGAAGATGCTGACTCTGAAACAAGAGGAGTCCGAGCACAAATACAGCTCCAGCCCTGTGGAGTGGATCACCATGAAGACGAACATTGCATACTGGCTGCACACTTCCACCAATGTAACACACACTCTAGCACACCAACACAAAAACACTGTTTGTTGCTTTTCTCAGTGAATGGCTGTCACTTCTCAGGCTCAAATCCATCTTATTGGAAACCTGCTGTCCTGGGGCGTGGCCCACCTGAGCATGCTGGCCTATCAGCTTCTTGCTTTGATTTACCTGCTGAGGAGGAGGCGGGGCTTCAAAGACATTTCTGATGGTAGGTAGTGGTGAGTCTATGTCCAGGTGTCTCCCCCTGAAGTGGTACTGATGATGTTGCTTCCATGTGCGTGGGGGGTGTTCTCAGATGCGTGGGAGCAGTTTGTGCGTCTTGGCTGTGTGTGTGTCGGCAGCTGGCTGGTGAACTTCGTGCCCTTCCTGCTGATGGAAAAAACAATTTTCCTGTATCACTACCTGCCTGCCCTGTGCTACCTCCACCTGCTGACCCCCACCCTGCTGGAGCATGTGCACACTCACCTGCTCAGGTACAGAGGCGTATTTCTAATGAAGTCCTGCCGCTCTGCAGAGGCTATGTCCTAGAAAAAGACACAGGTTTTTTGAATTTGTTTAAAATAAAAAAGCATAATCTTGATTAAATGACCGCTGGGAAAACTTTGACAATAGATCAGAAGATGATCGGAGTGGGACTTTAAAATAAAGTTACTACAGGTACTCTAAAATTTTAACCCCCTCAACCACAGTTTGAATCTTTGAGCAACTTTTGGCTTCTTTATATACTGCTGTGTTTTCACGACCATAGGGTGCACTGGATTAAAAGGGCACAGTTTCAGTTTTGGGTGCTTTTTCTGTATTTAACACATACATAAGGTGCACCAGGTTTTAAGGAGCGGGCACATTAAAACATACCAGTAAAACATGCGTGTTGGTGTGTGTTTTAAAAAACGCAGCGGGAGCAAGACTGAGTTGATTGTGATTTAGTATTTTATTTTTTCAGTCATCCATCAGTATCTAAAAATCCATCAAAGTCCTCATCTTCTGTATCTGAAATAAACAGCTGGGCTATCGAACCCACCAGGTTCTCTTTCGTCAGAGTCCGTCTCGTTGCCGTGCGGCTCCTCGTGAAAGATGCCGGCTTTGCCAAAAGCTCGAAGAACAGTGCAAGCATACACCTTAGCCCAGGCATCTACAATCCATTCATTGCTCCCACGCTGCTCGCAACCTTACTTTATACGCCCTGTTCCCACCGATGTTCATCGGTTGGAGTTCCTTCATCAAGCCTCCCGGAATGACAGCGAGCTCCGAGTTAATTTGCTTGAGACACTTGTTGTTTCACAGTGGGTGTGTCTTCTTTCACTTCCACACTTCCCTCCGTACCGTTCTCATGCTGTCCTCTCCTACGTCCTCTTTACTATGGATGTTGTTCTGGAGCATAATTAAAAATAAAAGTCAAAACCAGAAATGCTCTTTCATTTTCAAAGTGAAGCTGCATTTGTTGACTCAAAATGAAAAAGAAAAAGAAATCCACCAAACAGCTTTTTCATTCTCTTCTTCAACATCGCTTATTCTGTCACTTAATTAAAATGATAAAGAAAATTGTATTTGACATTTCATTTTTAAAAAGGTCTCTAGTTAATGTGTACCAAAATTCAGTTAGAAATATCTAAGTTGATCATTAAAATGGATTAACAGAAATGCTTTTTCATTTTCACAATGTAACTGCATCAAATGAACCATTCAACCAACCATAACCATTCAACTATTAAAATGTTCAACTCCTTCGTCTAATGTAATGCCTGGTATGACTATTAGTCCTTCAAATCCCTCGACTTTTCAAAAGTGAAAACTTTAGTTCGTTTTTTCCACGTAAAAAACGAAACTGTGGCATGAAATCGTTTCAACTCGGCTTCTCCCAATAAGACGATACGACGAGCCTCATTTCAGTGATGAAAGTCTTCCGGGAATTCCCGGAAATCCGGGTTTTTGAGCAAACCG
This sequence comes from Oryzias sinensis, assembly GCA_037389245.1. Classification (NCBI taxonomy): domain Eukaryota; kingdom Metazoa; phylum Chordata; class Actinopteri; order Beloniformes; family Adrianichthyidae; genus Oryzias; species Oryzias sinensis. The sequence goes on along the minus strand of CM074495.1, from coordinate 27,172,582 downwards.
AACGTACTTTCCAGGAAATAAAGACCTGATCTCTACGGACAAATCGCTTTCCGGATCAAAAAATGGTCTGAAATCAGCTAATTTTAGCTTTATTTTCTATATTTCTCCGCAGATCGCTTCCTCTATGGTCGTGGCCATCTCTCGTCTTCCCGGCCTAATTGACCAATGACGGGACGTTTTAGTTGCTTTCGGATGCGTCGACGGGTCTGATTGGCTCTGTCTGCCCCACGTGGTCAGCGTGACTTGCTTCCCTAGAGACCAAAACTGGCGTACCCACGCTAAACTTTCACAAACACATCTGAAGAGTTTGCGATCAAATTTGTGTTAAAATAATGGCAGGCATCGTCATTATTGAGCGTGGTCACGACCTCAGTTGTGAGAAGACGATAAAAAACAAATTGAAGTGGTCTTGGCTGGAAAAAAAAGATTTTTAAGGTAGTGTAGGTCAAATACTTTTTTGTGTAAAATAATCTCAAAACCACATTTTGAAATAATTTCAATTTTAGTTTTGAGTTTCAGTTTTTATTTTGAATACATTTCTCTATCTAATTTATTTGTATTTACTAATTACCATGATTTAGTTCAGTATAGTTGACATTAATTATAAGTATTTGATGGTTTGGACCCGCACTCCCTTAAAAAATAATGTTTACAATGTTTAGTTTAGTTTGTATGTTTGTTTTGATATTTCCCAGATTACTTAGTATTGGTGTTAAAGAATTGATGTATTATGTTATAGAATTATAGTTTAAAGCAGATCCCATATTTTGATGTAATTATAGTTTGAGAAAACAGTGCAAGTGGATGTTGTGCATCTGTCATTTCTAAAGCAGAAATAATGTATAAATAACTGCGGTATTTTCATAGAATATCATAGTTACTGGTGTTCTTTTTGCCATTTGGGGCTTTGATGTTACTATATTTTAGCAATTGTATGTTTTGCAGCTTTAAGGAAAAGCGTAGATTGTAGGATTGTTATACTTTGAGCAATTTTCCAAATTCTTTTTTAGGACCAGCAAGTCCTTAATGGAGAGTCAAACTAGGGGTTTGAATGACAAATCATGATGCTCCAATTAGTCTTAGTTTCTTGATAAAGAAGTGAATAACTAGCTGCCAGAATGCACCAGAATGCATCTAAGACCACGTATTTTTCCAAAATTTCGCTCTGTGCCCGGCATATCGCTCAAAGAAAAGTTCAGGGATTTTTTCCTTGCCTGACTTTCATCACTGTTTATAGAAATAAGGAATCTATTTATTAATACCGGCGGCCTTATGTTGTCACTGGAGTGTTAGCTCAGTGGATTGGTTAACGGGTTCATAACACAGAGGTTCCAAGTTCAAATCTGGCTTTAATCTTTTATTGCATAATCTTTTTCCTTTGCCTTTCTTGATAAAATTGAGTTCGACGAACTTAATTATATTTCGTTACATGGAAGAATTTTCTTTGAGGTGGGGTCACTCATATTTATTGGATGGAAATCCTGACAAAACAATTAAATTGAGTTCATCAAATGAGTTATTGTTTTGAGTCTGTGAGGCCAGACAAAATGTATTAACTCCCTAATACATGCACATGGAAACTTGTAAAAGGCATAAGGAGACAGCAATCACTGTATAAATTCTCAAATTCAATTAAATATTTTCTTTTATTTAGCTCCATGAAAAACAATGAAAAGGGGATCATGAATACAAAGAATGCATTAGGAAAATACTAAACTTTAACAAACAGACTAAACTAAACTGATATTCCTGCCCTTAGATCCCCCCCCCCCTTCACGGTAAGGAAAAACTCCTTAAAAACCGGTAGGTGGCAATATTGCACATGGAAACTTGTAAAACCAAAGAAGAAGACAGGCTCAATGTGGGCGGGGTTAACATTCCACAGCGTGTTCACATTCCTCAGCGTTCCAGCATTCCACTATGTTGTGCTATTCTGCAGGCTGCAGCCAGGGGTAGTTGAATATAAGCAAACAAGCCGTCTTACTACTTTTTACCAAATGTGAAATTACAATCATGCCTACTGTTCAATCTGTGCCAAACATGTGATTCTTTCTCCCCCTGCAGCAGCCCCAAACACCGCCGCCTGCTTCATGTGTGCGTGATAGGTGTGCTCCTGTACGTCTTCTTGTGCTTCTGGACCTTCTGCCCTCTGACCTACGGCACCCCGGAGCTGTCAGCCAGTCAGCTGCAGAGGTTAAAGTGGAGGGACAGCTGGGACATCCTGTACCGAAGGCAGTGAGACATTTCAACGAGGGCTTGCACCTCATGGAACCGTCAGGAGAATCTCACACTGAGATGTGAAGATGCAGAACTCGGACTGTGGTCTGTTACCTGCAAGTACGTCTGTGCCAAGAAGTTCGTTACGAAGCAAAGCTAGAACCCTGAGCTGCTCCTTGACTGTGAGCTACAACATTAGACCAGGTTCAAAAAGTCCGGAACTTATGTTCTGGCTTAGTGAGTCCATGAGTCAGATGCCAGATAAGCCATGTAGGAGTGTTTATGACAAAGACCTGCAGTCCAAACCTGATCCTGAGGTAGTCCGTCTTCTAAACATTGAGGTCCCCAGGGTGGAGTATGTGTCAGCATGTGTTAAACAGGAGCAGCAGCATCGGGTTAGATTGAAACAAATTCTGTTTGTCTGTTTTGGAGCCCTTTTCCCAGAAAAAGGGGTTTTTGGAACAACCTGTTTCATACCAGAACCATAAAAAGTAAAGATTCAGAAAAATATCATTCAAGGATTCAATTACCTGTAATTTTTTTTAATGTTGGAGTAAATTTTGTGAGTTAAAATTCAGAACAGTAAAATATTCAGAAAAGGAATAATGAAACAAGTTAGCAATGAAACCAGGTCAAACCAATCCATCCTAAATTCAGTCCACATCCATTTGTAGCACAAATATCTGCAGTTGTCAAGATTCAGTTATTAAAATTTCAATAAAGTCTTTGAGAATTTGAAACCACTCCATTTTGAAACAAAGGCACATTAAGGAGAAAGTGGTGATAACTGTCTTCTCTGTTATCATCAATGCATCACATTAAACCCACTCTGCAATGTTTCTCGTGTTCTACTGGATTGAACTGCACTAAGTGAGGAGAAGCAACAGCGGCTCTTCTTTTACATGTCTGACTTGGAGCTCTTAACTGTAGCTAACCCCACTCGTTCCCTCAGATCCTCTTCCTCCCTTCAACTGGCTGCTCAACGATCACGTCTCATTTCCATGGGGGGGCAGAGCATTCAGCAGCTCTGGAACTCCCTCCCCTGTGATCTACAAAATATGGACTCACTTTCTCAGCTCTCCAAACATCTCCAAGCTTACCTTTTCCATCAACTGTTAACTTATTTGTGTTTATTGTTGTTGTGTTTTTATGGTTTGACTTATCTTTTGTACTGTGAGGCGACCTTGAGTGTCCAGAAAGGCGCCACATGAATAAAATAAATTATTATTATTAAAGGTAATTTTTTGTTGAACTTGCAGCACCTGTGATGCCATAGGCAATCTGTAAAAATAAGGAATAGAAAACTGATTCCTGTAATACTTCATATTGGCTAAACTCAGGGGTGAAAATAGATTTTTGTCTATGACGTTACGATAAATTACTTAAACGTAAATCTTTCTAATACAGTAAAGGCAGATTAGAGGTTTAAATATTAATCGATGAATTAATTTATCCAACCAGATTGATCTGTCTAATCCAAGTTAGTTGAATCAAATCAGACTACTGTATACCATTATAAAATAATGTAAAAATTAAATGAACCGATTATAACTGATATTGGAAAATACCATTCGGATTGAGACACTGTAGGTGTATTTTACTGTAAAAATAACCGAGTGCATCACAGACGATGACGACACTTGATGCCGATGGCAGCAAAAAAGAAAAGATTAGTCCGTCATTCCAGTCCAATGTGTGGAAACACTTTGAATTTAGCAAAGACGTGATCACACAGTGTGCTGGAATGTTCTAAGAATGTTTCCTTTGGATTCTTTGGATGTGGAAATGCAACAGTGGGCTGAAATTTAGGAAACTAGTGATCACCAATGGATTCTTGACATCTGTAGTGTTCTGGAGTGCTTTGGTAATCCACCTAATAAGAGAAAGAAATAACAGTGAATCTGGACGAAAACATTTTGATTGAAAATGAATATATAGATTTTAAAACAGAACATGCTTGAGTTTTTATTTCAAAACTGTGGCATTTGTTCTCATTTTAGAGCCAATTTAAGTACCTCGTGTAAAACCCAAACTCAGAAATGCTGCATTGGTTGATCTGGAATCTAGATCCACCTTTAAAGATCAGAATAACATGATCTGGATCACGTATTTTCCACAGGAATACTGCACTGGCAGTCAAGTCAATACATACTTTTTACCTGACATCTGAACCCAATCGATGATAACCAGATGCTTTACAACTTACAGAGGAAGCAATAAAAACACATGAACTAAAATGAACAGCAGAAAGGACCATAGTGTTTAAGTTGGGATGACAGTCTGCTGCTTGGGAGAAGCAAACTGACAAAAACTCACAAGCTTTAGTCTGATCCTTGAACTAATCAGGAACTTTTAGTTAGCAGACCAAGATGAATAGACAGTCTCTAAAACCCAGTGCATAAAAGAGCCAAATGAAGTAAGAGTTTAAAAACAACAACAAAAAATGCACAATTAAGTTTTTAATGTCTAGGTCAGATGCAGGGATGAGGCTGATGTGGTCTTTCTGTGTGGAAGCATTCAGTATATCAACGAGCTGCAAACATGAGAGATGCTGAACTGGGATTAAGGTAAAAGGAATTCAGTAATTAAAAAAAAAGGAAATGTAAAGACACTTTTTCTTTTGAATTAACATGTTTTTGATGTTCCAGAGCAGAAAAAACCATGTATTTTTTTTATTTATTTTTTTTACTTGTCCTGTCCAACAGCTGAACAGACAGATAAGAGCTGAAGGTCTCTTGCGTTGGACATATTTCACTTTTACAACAGGGAGTTCTGGATCTTCAGACACACAAGGCGTGTATTTGTATAAACACCCTTTTGTAATTTAGGCTAAACTTGTTTTATATTGATCACATTTGAATCCTTTTTTGTTGTTGGACTGGACGGAAAGGAGGAAGAGGAAAGAAGGGAGGGGAGTTGGAGATGGGGGGGCAAGGGTACAGAAGAAAGGGGGAACAGAGGAGTTAAGGAAATCTGGAGGGTGGTTACAGAGGTGGTGGGAGGAGGGGGTACAATCATGAGGCAACAAGACGCTGGAGGATTATCATCATTACTGTCTGGTGTAAATGTTAGTCAATAGGGGCGGGGGGGCCTCTCCACACATACAGTGGTGGACAAAATTGTTGGTACCCCTCAGTTAAAGAAAGAAAGTCCACAACGCTCACTGAAATGACTTGAAATGTTCAAAAGGAACAATAAATTAAAATTTATTGAAAATTAAATAATCAAAATCAACCCATTACTTTTGAGTTGTTGATTAACAGAATTATTAAAGAAAACAAACTAATGAAATAGGGCTGGACAAAAATGATGGTACCCATAACTTAATATTTTTTTGCACAACTTTTTGAGGCAATCACTGCAATTAAACGGTTTCTGTGTTTGTCAATGAGCCTTCTGCACCTGTCCACAGGTATTTTGGCCCACTCCTCATGAGCAAACTGCTCCAGTTGTCTCAGGTTTGATGGTGTCTTCTCCAAATGGGATGTTTCAGCTCCTTCCACAGATGTTCAATGGGATTCAGATCTGGGCTCATAGAGGCCACTTCAGAATAGTCCAACGCTTTTCCCTTAGCCATTCTTGGGTTTTTTTGGCTGTGTTTTGGATCGTTGTCCTGTTGGAAGACCCATGACCTGCGACTGAGACAAGCTTTCTGACACTAGGCAGCACATTTCTACCCAGAATGCCTTGATAATCTTGAGATTTCATTTTACCTTTCACAACTTCAAGACACTCTGTGGCAGATGCAGCAAAGCAGCCCCAAACAGAACTGAGCCTCCTCCATGTTTCACAGTAGGGACAGTGTTCTTTTGGTTGTATGCTTCATTTTTGAGTCTACCAACATAGAGCTTACCAAAAAGCTCCAGTTTTGTCTCATCTGTCCAAAGGACATTATCCCAGAAGCTTTGTGGCTTGTCAACATGCATTTTGCAAATTCCAGTCTGGCTTTTTTATGATTTCCTTTCAACAGTGGTGTCCTCCTTGGTCGTCTCCCATGAAGTCCACTCTGGCTCAAACAACGACGAATGGTGCGATCTGACACTGATGTACCTTGATCTAGGAGTTCACCTTTAATGTCTTTGGAGGTTGTTCTGGGCTCTTTGGATACAGTTCCAACTATTCGTCTCCTCAATTTGTCATCAATGTTCCTCTTCGTCGAGGGAGGTTGGCTACTGTCCCGTGGGTCTTAAACTTTGGAATAATATGTGCCACTGTCGTCACAGGACCTTCAAGCTGCTTAGAGATGGTTTTATAGCCTTTACCTTTACAATGTTTGTCTATAATTGTGTTTCTAATGTCCTGGGACAATTCTCTCCTTCGCTTTCTGTTGTCCATGTTCAGTGTGGTTCACACCTTTTCACCAAAAAGCAACATGACTATTTGTCTCCCTTTATATAGTCAGACTGACTAATTATGTGTTTGAAAACAGCTGTGATGTCAATTAAAGGACATACCTGAGTTCATCATGACCCACTGGGTAATTAGTTCTCAGTCTTTTATGGAGGTACCATCATTTTTGTCCAGCCCTATTTCATTAGTTTGTTTTTTTAAATAATTCTGTTAAACAACAACTCAAAAGTAATGGCTGATTTTGATTTTTTATTTTCAATAAATTTTAACTATCTGTTCCTTTTGAACATTTCAAGTCATTTCAGTGAGCATTGTGGACTTTCTGTCTTTAACTGAGGGGTACCAACAATTTTGTCCACCACTGTATACTCAAGTGTTACAAACATACCTGTTGGCTCCAAAAAACTTCACATACGGTCATGTCAACATCTCCTCAGCACAACTACAGTTCACAAACATGTATGCATACAGTACAAACCAGTACATTCTGGCACACATATTTGTTCTCCACTCCTGCTTAGAGGGGAGTCGTCTTGCCATGAAGGGGGGGTCGTCGTTGCAGCCGCCGTCCCATTTCTGTTCCGGAGGAAGTCCCGGAGGCACCACAGCCTGTTCCAGTGGTGGTCCCAGATGCACCCCAGCCCCTTCCGGAGGTGGTCCCGGATGCACCCCAGCCCGTTCCTGTTCAGGAGGTGGTCCCGGATGCACCCCAGCCCGTTCCTGTTCTGGTGGTGGTCCCGGACACGCCACAGCCTGTTCCAGTGGTGGACCCGGATGCACTCCAGCCCGTTCTTGTTCCGGAGGTATTCCTGGATGCATCCCAGCCCCTTCCGGTTCTGGTGGTGATCCCAGACGCACCACAGCCTGTTCCAGTTGTGATCCTGGACACATCCCAGACCATTCCTGTTCCGGAGGTAGTCCTGGAGGTACCACAGCCTGTTCCAGTGGTGGTCTCGGATGTGCCCCAGCCGGTTTCAGTGTTGGTCCCGGATGCTTCCCAGCCCATTCCTATTCTGGTGGTGGTCCCGGACGCACCACAGCCTGTTCCAGTGGTGGTCCCGGATGCACCACAGCCCGACCCTAACTTTAACATGCCAATCCTAGACTCCATGCCTGACCTGCCTGCCCGGAAAACTGACAGAGGAAGAGTGCCCGGCCGTCCCCACACCAAAACGCTCGCTGAAGCAGTAGCTGTAGTCAGTCCCCCGACACCGGCATGATAGAGGGAATCCTACCGCCGGGCAATCCAATCTGGCAACCAGACCAGGGCCAGCAGGACCACCACATGGGCCCCAGATAATCCCTAATAATTTTTGTGTTAAAAACATTGAACCAATTGACCATTTGTTTTTTTGATGGTATGTAGTTTTTGGGATGAATTACATTTCTGGTCTTCTAAATTCTCTGTTCTCCTGAAATAAATGGAAAAAAATTTTTTTTTGCAGTAAGTTCACATAACAGCATGTGTGATTTAGTTTCTGTTTCTGTTTAGTTTGATGATATTGGGCATGTTTTATATTCATAAAAGTATGTTTTAAACCAAAATAAATTTAAACCTAATTTTCATAAGGCAATTCCTTCATCGAAATTCATGTAAAATAAAAGAGCAAGAAAATTGTTTACCTTTGTGAACGAGATTAAGTCATAAGAAAATCATTAGCATTTGTGTGTTTTATTTTTTATTGGGTTTTTCTTTTTCTTTTTTTTGCTGTCTTTTTTCTCAACGATGTAATAATTTGTTTATTCCAACTGTTTTATAATTACGTGTGTACATGTTCTTATGTTGACATTTGTAAGTGTTCGATAAAGTGGGGGTCATAATAATCACGTGACATTTTAAAGGCGGAAGAACAGAACCGGAAGTTGAGCAAATACATATTTTTGCTGTGAATAGTGGTTTCATGTTTCCCATGTAAAAACTAAAAGATGATCAATATGCTATGTTAACTCACATTTGTTTCAAATTTGAGATTTATTATAGGAATAGAGTCTAAAAAAAACGAAAGATCGCAGGAACATTTGTCCTCTCGCACAGCCTGATGGGTAGTATGCTAACGTCGAAGCTGCGTTGAGGGGAGCCGCGCCACTCCAGCGGCAGGAAAGTTCATACCGGGGAAAACAAACAAGCTGCAGGTGAGAGGAGGGTCACATGTACCGCACTGCCTTGTCTGTGAGGAGAAATGTGCATCAGAATGATTAGATTATAAGTTTATTGTGTAGTTTTATACGCCTGCAGTATTTCACACTCTTCTGCAAGGTTAGTATTGACTCCATCAGGACTAGAAATTATATGAGACATTTGCTTCACGAATTTCCTGATTTTAATTCACTTAAACATGCTGATAAGTACGAAGGGGATGTTGGCTGGGACATGTATCCATGTCTATGCACACTAACCCTTCTGTCTGCTGGTGTACCTGTATTTTTTCCACAGCCATGTCTGCCTCCCTGATGGCAGAGCGGGACAGGCTCCAGGAGGAGGTGGAAAATATGGAGCGTGCCCTGTGTGTGACCCCTGCGGAGGTGGTTCTACTGAGCAGTGACTCAGGTACCAGTCTACCCACACTGTCCATATCGTCCCGTAGCTTGTCTTTTAATGAATTTTGTTTGTCTATCATTAGATGATTCAGATGATGAGGCGGAGGAGGATGAGGCAGGGCAGGTAACATAAGAAAAGACACCTGCAGCACATGCAGTCAACCAGATCCCCATAGTGACACGACTGTCTGTGTTTTAGTCTGCAGCAGGTCTTCTAGCTCAGAGGGAGAAGGTTCAGAGGGAGATCCAGGACCTGGAGGACATGCTTGGACCTCACAGTCCCATCATTGTGTCAGGTAGTTCTCAAGCACACTAAAGACTATTGACCTGTTTGCTGTGGGTTATAGGAAGAACTGTCAATCCGGTATTGTTGTATTGGTGCACTCTTTGCTACTACAGTTACACATTAAAGTCCCACTCCTATCATCTTTTGATTTTTTTTTAAAAAACATTCCCAGTGGACAGTTTTTGTAGAGCGGCAGGGGCTTATTTAAAATTTACCTATGAGTTTTGGTGGGACCATCGGTGCAGAGTAAGCCCGCCCTCTCTTCCCATCATCCATTTGTTTGCATGCTTTCCCACTACCTTATAGCCCCTTATACCCCCAACCTAACATTAGGGGTGGAACAAAAAAGGCAAACAATATTGGAGCTATCCAGCCGTACAGTTTTAAGAAAGATGCCAGCTCAGACGAGGAAGACAAAGACCCCGGTGTTGTAGGTTCTGCATCGCACTACACTCTTTTTCCAACAACATTTGTTCGTCTGCTCCTGATTCACAACCGTTTTAATAAAGAAACAGTCAGAAATGCAATTTTAAGCTTAATTTCCTTTTATATGTCCTCCATCATCAGAAAAATGTCCCAAATTCATGTTAAAACACAATTTTCATCAGAGTGGGTCTTTTAAAGTTTTTTTGTAGTGATGGGTGATACAACACCTTTTAGATTTGATAGGATACAGATGACTTTTTTCATAAAATATTTGATATAAATTATTCATGACAATTAGTGGTAATTTCTCGTTGGTGACCTTGTTTACTCAAGCGGATTATTTGTCATCATAAAAACTTTCTAAAATCACCTTCTCATATGAGCTTTGTGGCTGCTAAAAGTAAAACACACAACTTGCGGCTCTTCTGGTCACGTGACGGACAGTTTAATATGCTCTGAGTGTTTCAGCACAAAACACTGGAGTATCTCTCCTAATAACCAAAAATATCTAGACATGACCTTTTGAGCGTCGGGCACGGCGGGTCAGTACGGAGGGGGACACAAATTCTATCTTGGAACAACATTGGTTTCGTTCATCATTCATTCATCCGGATGATAATATTCTCCAGGATTATCTTCTTCGGCATATCAGGATATTTTCTGGCCGCTTCTGGGTCAGCTGATGCCATTTCTCCATGCAGGGGCACAAACTGTGGTTATAGCTATTCAGGAACCAGTGGAAAGAGCTGTGAAATCTTCCTTAGCAGCCACTAAGAGCTGGTGTGCTCTTCATCTCTGCTTCCCTCCTCCCCCGCAGCACCTCCTTCAGACGTCCTCAAAGAGAACAAAAAATTCAGGAATACGTGAAACTGTTAATATTGAAATGCAAATGCGAGGGGGAACATTGTAGTCCATACCAAAATTGGAAATGTACAGGTATCTTTATTTCAATATCTTTGTATGGATACTCCCATCACTATTTCTTTGGGAGAAATATTATAGCAGTATAAATGACTGTAAATGAGAACTGAACTGAGCGATCCCTCCCCTCTGGCGATCCAAACAGGAAGTACCCGCTGGTTCCAAGAATCCAAAATCCCATAGACTTCAGTATGGAAATAAACAGCTATTACTCAGTCATTCCATTTGCTCTGATACCTTTTTTTTTTACATGTTCTAGCTAATCATAATTTTTGAAAATTATATTTTTCTGTTGAAGTAATAAACTGACCAATCAAATGCCTTAATAAATGTATGTGGTGTCATGCTGAACATTCGAAACGTTAGATGGACAGATTCTCCAGAGCCCGCTTTCAAGTGGTAGGGGTGTGGCCTTCCAACAAGCTCACTCGTGATAGGTGAAAGCAGTTGCCATAGAAACCTTGACTTAGACCAGTGCTTTTCAATTATTTTTTGCAAGGCCCCCCTGGAAAAAAGAAAATGTTTTGCCTGGGGGGCCCCCCTATTTAAGAAGCACTGACTTAGACCAACTTGGACCAATCACAGCTTACTGACGTAGTCTGGCTCCAACATGGCGGCATCCATATCGCAAAAAAACTGTTGACTGGATTGACTTAATTTGGTTGACTTCATCACGCCATTTTCTGTGGTTTACGTCACACTCACTCAGTCCAGTTCCCTTATACAGTCAATGAGCAGTACTCACTTTCAATGGGTTGTTTAAAAAGATAGATAGATACATAGATATATCTTTATTAGTCTTTGTCACACGTACAACAACATTAAATGTGCCTCCTGGTCAGTGCAACATTCATACCTTAAAAAGATCTTACTACTGAAAAATAATAAATACCGGTAATACAAAAAAATACATAAAAAAGTGCTTCAATATGTGTTAAAATTGTTTTAAAAAAAACCAGAGAAATAATAATAATAAATATAATTATAATTAAGTAAGTAGGCTCCCACAGTATCATAGTTTACAAGAAGTGGTCCAGGTTTAATGTTTCCTGGCCACGCTTAACTTGTTTATGGCAGTTAGGTTAAAAACTATTCTAAGGTGTATGTGTGTTTAAGCAAATGGGTAAATGAGAAGCACTGTTATAATGCTTCTAGTACTATTAGGTAGAAAGTACTATACTGGTGAAGACCATCATGATGTTTCACCATCTTTTTTTTTTTGCAGATGAAGACAGCAGCAGCTCCAGTGATGAGGTCAGTTCCTTCATTCAGTGCTGTCAGACTTCTCTTCAACGTCTGGTCTCATCATTTGTTTTTGTTTTGTTTTTGTGTTTTGTTGCAGAGTGACCTCGGTCTGACTCAGTCAGTGGATTCATGTCTGCAGTTGAACCTCGTCTATCAGCAGGTGATGCAAGAGACTCTGGATCAACTGGAGGCTCTGCTAATAACCAACCAGAAACAGCAGGTGAGCAGAGACGCTTAACCACTGACACACAGCAGGAGGCACAACCAGAGACAGATGTTAGGATTTCAGACCTCATGCCCTTCCCTGCAGGAGGAGCTCATAGCTCAGATGAGTGGGCCATACAAAGAATCTTCTAGAGGCCAACTTGCTCGCTCGACCTATCAGCAGCCAGTCAGGATGTTCTTGGGCCGCTTCTTGAAACCCTACTTCAAAGACAAACTGACTGGACTGGTAAGACAGATAAACACACATCCTTTTTGTTTCTAAAAGAGACCAATAAAGTATTTTGTCTGATTTGTCTAGGGTCCTCCAGCAAATGAGGAAACAAAGCAGAAGGCCCTCAGGATGGCAGTATACCTGGATGACAGGAAGCTGAAACAGAAACGATGTAGGGATAAAGAGATAGCAGTGGATCTTCTTGTGTGAAATTAACGTATTAACTTGTTTCTCAGGATCAAATCCACCCATCTAAATGTGATCCATCACTGCTTTCATCATCAGTCTTTCAGTGTCTCTTATCTGTGTTCAGGGGAAAGCTGGCAGAAAACTTTGCTGATCCACTCTGTCGCTCGAGATGGCTTGAAGAGACTCATCCAGCCCAAACTCTCAAAGTAGGAGGAGCTACTTTCAGTGTTTCTGTCATTGGTGTCAGAGGTTTCTGATCTGATCTGTGTGACCCTCAGGGTGGACTACTTGTCACAGAAGTTGTCGGGGGCAAAGGAAGCAGATAAACAATCACTGAGAGAGCAGATGCTCACCTTGGAGGACGAGATCGAGCAGCTCAGGTATTGACTGGGAGCCTTTTGAAGTAAAAAAGGTCATTTTTTATAATTTAGGACAATAAATTGTAAGTAAAAGTTAATCACATAGTCTTTAAAAGTTGATGTACACGATCTGTCTATAAAGATCATCGTAACTGCAAATATGTTGAAACTATGGAGCGTACCATTCTTTAAATGATTTCATTTGACTGATCAGGGAAAAGAAGGAGGATGAGCTGATTGGTTCGCGGTATGAAGAACATGACTGGCAGAAAATCTCAAATATCGACGTAAGTGTTGATGTTGGTTGATTGATTGATTGGTCAAATGACAGTGTGTGTACACTACAAGCTCTGAGATCTCCTCTGGATTAGTTTGAAGGGACAAAAGAGCCAGAAGACATCCGTCTTTTCTGGCAAAACTTTCTTCATCCGTCTATCAATAAGAAAACGTGGAGTAAAGAGGAGGTGCAACGACTGAAGGAGGTCAGCGCGAGATACAACAACAGACACTGGGAGACCATTGCTCAGGAGCTTGGGGTGAGGAGGAGAAAGGACTTCTCCCATCTTCTTGTCTCTGACGTCTTTGTTTTGAGTGGATATCGAGTGTTGAGATCTTGAGAACATCTAACAGCTTTTTTTTCAAGTGAGAAATAAACTACAATAAGACAGACTGATGCCTCTACAGTCACCTGACTAACAGGTGTTGATTATACTGGAGATGGACAATAGACTAAGGGGCACAGAGGACTGTTGGACCACTTTTTGTTATGCGGTAAAGGGTGAATATCGTATAGGTGTGTTGCGCTTTTCTACCTTCCTTGAAGGACCAAACGGCTTTACAGTCACACATTCACACACTGATGGCAACTCTGCTGCCAAACACCGGTCCCAACCGACGTATGACCACCAGGAGCAATGTGGGGTTCACTGTTATGCCCTAGGACACTTTGACACATGGGCATGCAATGCGAGATAAGACCAGAGGAGTTATATTTTGTTTTTAGGACCTTGACACAAATGTAGATCCTTTCAATTTGCCTGTTTAAAACTCTAAATGGGATAAATTTTGCATAAACCTAAAAACACAGTGGAACATTGAGTGATATTTAAATTCTTTAAATGTTGGGCAGTTTTCTTTATATCTCTGTTGAAGGCAATTGTTTTTAGCTTCCTCTCTTTAAAGGCACTAGTGTTTGATTGATACTGGCTGTTTTTTTTCTCACTTAAAGCAAACATTTTTCCTTCTCAGATGGGAAGGACGGGTTTCATGTGCCTCCAGGTGTTCCAGCGTTTCGTATCTCGGTCTCTGAAGCGAGGCAGCTGGACGCCAGAGGAGGATGCGCTGTTAAAAGAGCTGGTGAACAAAATGAGGATTGGAAACTTCATCCCTTACACACAGAGTAAAGAAATCCCACTCATGCCAAGCCTCTATCGGTCTCCTGCAGCATCTTGTGACTCTTCTGTTTTGGTCTGTCTTAGTCAGTTACTTCATTGAGGGTCGTGATCCAACGCAGCTCCTCAACAGATGGACCCTAAATTTGGACCCGAGCTTGAAGAAAGGCGCATGGACCAAAGAGGAAGACAAAGTACGTAAACCTCAATAGTTGCAGCTTAGTTGTGCTTAGCTGACCTCCTTTAACTGTTTGGATGACACTGAAGCCTCCATCTGTTGATCTTCCAGCTTTTACTGCGGGCGGTTTCCCGCCTCGGAGAAACCTGGTGGAAGGTGCGGATGGAGGTCCCTGGACGCAGCATCATGGCCTGTAGGGAGAGGTAAGAGCTCCCCGGGCGTGCAAACAGTCGGCTTTTCCGTGTGCCAGTGAAGAAGAAACCCGTGTTTTTGTGCAGATATCACGACTGCCTGAAGGCGGGGTTGAAGAAAGGACCATTCAACAGGAAGGAGAGAGAGCTGCTCCTGGAGCTGGTTGACAAACATGGAGTCGGTAAGATGGACACTCAGCAGGTGCAGTGGAGCCTCTGTGGCTCTACGAACGCTGCTGGCAGAACTAAAACCTGTGGACGCACTGACAAGAGCAGAAACGTGAATAAAATCTGGCTACCATTATACGCACCTGTTGTACTTTCTAAAAACAAGTTGAGAAATGTCAAAGTTTTAAGGCAAATGGCTGCACTGAGCCTTGTGACAGACCGGTGATCTGTCCAGGGTGAACTCTCCCTTCATACAACAGTAGCTTGATGGGTTCCAGGAACCCTGCAACCCTGAAAGGAGGAACTGGGTCACGAACAGGGGTCTACAACCTAAGGCTACAGAGCCACATGTGGCTCCTTTACTCCTCCATTAAGATTTCCCAATGGAGGTTAAAGGAAAAATATTTTTTTAAAGAAAAAAAGTAACTGTTAAGTAAAATTAGTGAAGTAAACCAACTCAAACTTTATTCAATCCATTCACAAACTGATGAAGAACAGTACGTGTCACTGCATGAGGGTCCTGACAAAGGACCCACAGATCTCCAACATTCCATCAAAGGATGCGGCTTCATAGTTTACCAAAGTCGAACTAAAACATTTTGATAGATTTATGATGCTGTTTACCACAGAAAAGAAATTTGAGGTCAGTAAGCACAACCAGAATTTATGATTAACCCCTTGTGCCATCTTAGATGACTCCACCCTTACATTGACGTGTTCTCCCTACCATGACAAAGGTGGATAAAGGTGGAAAGATTTCATGTAATCCATGGACCCCAGTGACTGTCTAGTGGGTCTGGATGACCCAACTCCCAATGTTAAAGTGCCTAGGATAGCACAAGGGTTAAGGCACACTGGATTATAAATTGGATTTCACATTTATCAATTTATCATAATAGTATCAATAATATAAATGAATAATATAAATCAGTGTTTTATTTTCATAAAGAGAGAAATACGACTTTGTGGCTCCTTTTGGCTTTTCGACAGTAAAAATTAACCTGATTGGCTCTTTAAGTGTTAAAGGTTGCAAACCCCTGGTCTTGAAAATGGATGGATGGATGGATGCATGGATGGATGATGGATGGATGCATGGATGCATGGATGGATGGATGGATGGATGGATGCACTACATTTTTCTGGGTCTCAAGATTTATTCCAATTTTCAAAATACTGTTTTTTCCTCAACTGAAGAGACATTAAGAATTGGACATGGTTAAAAGTCCCACTCTGATCATCTTTTGATCTATTTTCAAAGCGTTCCCACTGGTCTTTTAATTATGATTATCCCGATTTTAGCCAAAATCTAAAAACCCGTGTCGTTTTCTAGGACATAGTTTCTACAGAGCAGCAGCAGTTCATTTGAAATTCACCTTTGAATTGTGGGTTTGGGGCTAAGGGGCTCTCTCTCCACGCAACCCCTCCACCCAAACATTATCGGTAGGACAAAAAGGGCGAGCATTATCACAGTTATCCAGCCGTACAGTTTAAATTGGGATTCCAGCTCAGACAAGGAAGACAAAGACATTCATGGATCTATTTGTCTGCAAGTGGATGCATCGGAATGGAGCAGAGCAGAGAGCTTTTGGCCGCCCAGCGTATTTTAAATGTCACAAAAATGACATTACATAAGTTAATTGGTCACTCCAAATTGTCCATAAGTGTGAACGTGAGTGTGCATGGGTGTGTGTGTGTTAGCCCTCCACATGCTGCAGAGTCACAGATGACTGTCCAGGGAGACTGTAGATATCTCAATCACCTTCAGTGAATTTTTCTTTGAAAAAATTTACAGCAGGGAAAACAATACAAAGGAATTTTGCACTTGCTCCTCTTTGGAGACCTAAAATCTCTGGACTCCTTTTGATGAAGCTCATAATGTGTCACACATGTTTGTCAGTGAGAGGTTACTGCTGAACACAAATCTGACTATCCTGACATTTTTGAAAGGATTTAATGCACTTAACTGTTACCATAGTCCACAGCTGGGAGGTTTTGTAGTCTTTTGTACCTGGGTTATGAGCCTCTACTGTTCACCTTTTTTGTTAAAGAGGTTTTAACTTCTGAGTTTTATCAGGTGAAATGACATAAAGTAATTCAAACCTTTTACCAACCTGATGTTGTCCAGGTCGTTGGGCGAAGATCGCTGCGGAGATTCCTAATCGTTTGGACTGTCAGTGCCTGAGAGAGTGGAAAAAGCTGACCAAGACTCCTTCTCAGGTAAACCGGTTTGGCCTCTTCGTTTAAAGGGCTGCCCCATTTGTTGATGTGATTTGATCTATAGATTACAGGCTAACCAAACACATTGTTGGTCCTGACATTTAATATCTTTGTTTTTTTTTGTGAACAATTTTTTATTGCACCATTTCAGAAAACAGTACAAAACATAACTTAAATGATCAGATAACTCTCCCCTTCCCTCCCAAGGCGGCAGCCCCCCAGGGGTTCCCCAAGACAGCCATTAATACAAAATAAACAACAATGTGTTAGGCACACACCTGCAAAATAATAATATTAAACTGACGGGTAGAACCAAATAAACAATATAAAATAAACAAATGACCAATAATTAGGTGAGGTAAAGTGTCTCTATGTTCACCTTCTAAGGATTCTGATCTTTAACTGCACCCCCGCCTCTGACCACATGTCCAAAGTCAAGGATCGTGCTCTTTTTATCCTGGCACTGGATAGTTCCAACAATACAATGTCATGGAAGTATGTCAACCATTTCCTGGTGCAGAGATCATGAGGTGGCAGCCATCTTTGGGCTAACAGTTTTTTAGCTGCTGTTAGACCTGCCAGCAACAATCGCTGTTGCCGCTTAGTTTTTATATCTTTGTTAAATTTCTTTGCCTCAGGGCCTTCTTAGTGAGTGGAGCCATTAACTTACAGATTTAGACAAAAGTTAAAAACGTTGGAAAGATTATTCAGCACCTCCATGAAGGAAAAAGTCTTGGAATGACCCCTGCTCCTACTGTGCCCAATCCGATGCCTATCGCCTTTGCCAAAAAAGGATTTGCCTCTAAAACTAGTCCAAGTAAAGTTGTCATATCACTTTATGGCTCACTTGAAAACATCTGGATAAGATGATTAAATGAGTGCACCGACATGGAAGTGGTTTATTTAGGATATGAATCTTTTTGGAAGAAAATAGAAATGTTTACACGTGTGTAAATTTAGTTGTAAATGATCACCTGTATTCTGAGGAAAAAAACATTTAAGATATACTGAACATAAAAATGATTAAATTGTGCATTACTGGAGAAAAATAATGTACGTGATGACTTTTGGTCAGACGCTCTTTTGTACAATCATGGCTAGAAAAATCTTCTAAATAGGTGCTATTTAAAGCAGTTGTGTACCTAAGCTGATGATGTGACGCTGTCTTTCGCTCTTACAGCGTCATCCCAGAGGAAATGGTCCATCCAGGAGAGCCAAGGAAAGAAAAGCGGGACAGAAAACAGCGGCTTCCAAAGCGAAAAAGGGCATCAGAAGACGACTTGTTCGAGTGAGAGAGGAGGAACTGACAGAGGAAGAGGATGAAGATGAGGATTGTGTGATACCGTACATGGACAGTGACGACGAGATAGAGAAGAAGGAATGCGAGGAGACGGAGAGAGTGGAGGAAAAGCCGTACCTCATCCCTCCCATGAAGGAGTGGGTTCCCACGGAGAAGGCCGCGACATTCTCCCACCTTTTCTCCTCTCTGGTGGTTTTACCACCAATGTCTGATGCTGCTACAGGAAAACTAACCAGATCAACCATCCTGGGAAAATGTGGGCGCTCTGTGATCCTAGGACCATGTCCGAGAGAATTACCCTGGGAAGAGAGACACAAAAGGAATGCCATGATTATGTTTACGCCTAAGCAGCTCCAAGTCTACTTGACCAAACGGGCTCACAAGGTAAATGGTTCAGGCTCCCGCCAAAAAGCCCGCCCCGGCAAGCGGAGAGCCAAAGAGACCAATCAGGGGGTCGGCTATGAGCTGCAAGCGGCCGTGGCGCCATGGATCGGCAACCTGCTGATTGCAACAACAACCAAAGTCAAGGCTGTTGATATCCTGAGAGAGAACGCAGAGCAGAGCGGTTACTCCTCCACCTCCTTCTTCCTGCTCCTGCTCCAAGCGGAGAACGTGGATGTCATCGGCTGCAAGGAGATAATTGAGAATAGGAAGAACAAGGTGGTGATTAAAACTCTTACCCCAGGCCCCTCGCCCGTCCAGGTTACAAAGAGTCACTCTCAAATCCTTCAGCAGAGGAATAGGCAGATGGAGCAACAGGATGTGGAGGTGGACCAGCACAGCTGCATAACGCCAGAAAAGAAGGGGCTGCAGTCTCCTCCCCCCATGACCCCCCATGGTCCTATTTCTCAAATTGTTCGTATTCGTCCTCCAATCCTACACAAGAATTCTTCCCTCAACTTCACGCCCTTCCCTTCCAGGAGCACGGCTCTTCCTGCTCCTAAAATATTTAGTCCTGCAGCTTCACAGGTTTGTCAGAGACCAAATGCTGCAGCTTTAGTTCCATCCTCCTCCCAAAATCCAGCTATGTCCTCCAGCTCAGTCTTGACTGGAAATCGAGCTGCTCAGTCCAATCCCCGTCCCATTACTGCTGCTCCCAGCCCCACCATCAGCTCATCTGGAGTCATGGAGCAGATGGAGGCGGAGCCAACTGCTGCTGGCAGCAGTTCCTCTGCTACGTCATTGGCACGAGTGAAAGGGGTGGATAATGGCACAAAACGGGACAGAATAAATATTCAAGAGCTGACTCAGGAACCCCAGGTGAGTTTGATTGTGGGGGTGGGGTCTTTTTGGAGACTCCAGTGTCCTGATGTCCTGCTAGAAATATTTCGTCCTTTTGTGAAATATCACCAAAAGATATCTTATTATGAGTACTTTCTGAGGTCTGTCTGGATCAAAGTGGACCACCTTGCCAATAAACTTAAAACAGATGACTGTTGTCAAAGAGAACAGACAGTTGGGCTCCACACTATCAGCAGGGGGAGCACTGTCTCTAAACCAGGGTTTCCCAACCCTGCTCCTTGGGGCACTCTGTCCTGTGGTTTCCATGTTGCCCTGCTTATGCACACCTGATTCAGCTCATCCTCCGGGTTTACAGAAGGTTCCTACAGAAGGTTAGGATTGAAAACTGCAGGACATTCTTCCCCAAGGACCAGGGTTGGGAAATACTACTCTAAACCAACAACATGGCTGCTCTCACCACAGTCTGCTACACCTTTTCTTTCATGCTACGTTCACACCAGACATGTGATGCGAATTCAAGAACGTGCTAAACACATTCTTCTGGACAAGCAGAGAGAGGATTCTTCCCATTTTTCTTTTTGTATCTACTGTTTACTAGCGCATGTACGCCACCTACAGTCGCAAGAGGCTTGGTGCAAAATGTTCCAGTGGTGTAAATCTTGCTTCAGGCTTTTTCTTTCACAGCTCTATTCTGATAAATTAAAGACTTGGTGTCATAGAATCCCTGCCAGGCACAAACCGGGATTATTCATTTATCCTCCATGATCAATTTTAAAACGGTTGGGAGTTCGGTTAATCAAGAGACGCCTTTCAGACGTCACTACCAAAGCCGAGTCCCTGAATGGTTCAAGTTCGACCTGGTTTACCTTGTAACCCTTGTGCTATCCTAGGCACTTTAATGTTGGGAGTTGGGTCATCTAGAACCACTAGACAGTGCACTAAACCTTTTTTCTTCAATGATTTGTGATCTTCACTGGTGTCCATGGATTACATGAAATCTTTCCACCTTTATCCACCTTTGTCACGGTAGGGAGAACACGTCAATGTAAGGGTGGGGTCCTCTAAGATAGCACTAGGGTTGATGTGCGTGTTATGGCCACGTGTTTTGTGAGCAGAGCCCAAAAATGGTCATAGAATTTGCGTCATTGCACGTGAAGCATGACGGTTTTGAACGCAACACCTTGAAACGCACCTAAAATAGACTTTTCCATGGGAGTGGTCACCTGGACACGCGTGCACATAGAACCTCCCTGTACTGTCTTCTAGCATTGACTGTAAATGGGGCTGGAGCGAGTAAGTGGGATGTCACCAGTAGGAAAAGGTTGACTTCAACTAAGTCAAGTCAATTCAGTCATCATTTTCTCACAATGTAAGCAACTATTGGTCCGAGTTTACCACCCTCTCCAATCAGGAGTGAGCTCACTGGAAGTCCACACCCCTTCTACTGAAAGCAGCTTTGGGAGAATCTGTCAATCAAACTTTTCAAACGATCAACCCGAGACCACATTTTTATTGAGAGATCTGATTGGTCAGTTTATAAACTTAAAGAACTGCAGAATATATCGTGAAAAAAATGAGGCTAATCAAGAACATGTTTAAAAAAATGTATCGGGACAAGAACAGTTATTCTCACAGACAGAATGACTGAGTAACAGCTGTTTATTTCTCAAGAGAAGTTTATGGTACTTCCTGATTGGAACACTGGGGGGCGGGGTCACTCAGTTCAGTTCTGTTATAGCAGGGGTCAACAACCTTTAGTGCTAAAAACAAAAGCAGGGAAGCTCCACTTTATTGTTTAAAACATACTTTTATTTTTTCGTGGCCATTAAGCTATTTTTTTTAATCAAATGTAACTTTTATTTAATCCCAAATTTCAAGTTGCTCATCATGCTTCGAAGCAGACATGTTTTTCTATTGTTGGGGAATTCAGAAAAGTTTTACTACTACGTTTTTATTAAAAAACATGTTTATTAACAAGAAAATTGAGGAATATATAATTTATAGTTGATGTGTGGTAACATCCCATCTAGAATTGTCTTTGGGAGGTGATATCGAGGCAGAAATAATATCAGAACTTTTGTTCTTCTCTCTGCTCCTTTCCAGTCACGGAGATGTGGACTTACATGGTGTGCTGCATACGTTCATGTAATGTGATACTCTTCATAAAAGGAGTAAAACAAAAAAACAATAATTGAATTGTAACAGTGATGTGTTTTTTTATATTTTCCACATAAAACAATTTAAACTTACCTTATTCTTGACAGCAGCAAAAGTTCTTTTCAAAATAAAATCTGTCCTGTCTCAAATAAGATCCTCCTGTTGCAACAAATTTACTTCCATAAAACATGCAGGCTTCATTATATTCTCATTATAACTTTGGTTACCCTATGTCATTTTTCTCATTTTACTATTGAATGTACATGTGACAACATTGGAGTTGAATAAAAATTTAGAAAAGTAAATCTAAACACATACATATATATACACACACACACACACACACACACACACACACACACACACACACACACACACTTGAAGAACCTTGCCTCTGAACAGCATCTACACTATTGTGAGAGAGACATTTATATTGGTTATTTTGTTTAGGCTTATTTCCTCGACCCTGATTACAAACATCACATCTACCAACAAATTGATAGAACCTTAAAAAAAAAACCCACAAGAGTCTCTCAGTCCAGAAGCTATTTCTAACATATTTTAAATGTATACATTTTTTAAACTGATATATGGAGTTTTCATTCTTCAGATCGTCGGATAATAAGTTCCACATGGTGACCCCCTGAACAAAAATACTATTCTTTAGTGCATTAGTTCTGACCACTTTGTTTTTAAATATATCTTTACCCCGAAAATCATAATTGATAACTTTAATTTCAAACAAACTCGTTATTTTGGCAGGTACACATTGTTTTTTTAACTTTAAACAAAAAAAATCCCGGATGAAGATCAACTAAATCCAAAAATGTAAGTGCCCTTAATTTTGGAAATATTTGTTTTGTGAATTGATTGTATGAAAAGTGATTTACATTTCTAATTACTTTTCTTTTGCAGAATAACAATAGGTTTTGAATTTCACTTGTAACCATGCCCCCAGATTTCTTATTAATAGGTCAAATAAGGCATTATGAGTTAACAATATAGAATAATGTAGCTTTGTTTAAAAAATGGCTAATGATTTGGACAATTTAAAGAGAACGTGTTATGTGTGGGAGGTCAAGGTCAGAATATGTGCTTTAATTTTTTTGGTTTTGGTTTAATTTGTTTAGATTTTTAACAAACAAGCATAATGGCAGTGAAAGGTTACATTTTTTGTCAGAATTCTGCAAAAAAATCAATTAGAATGGTCAGCATGGTTTGGCGGTTTACTTATACAAAGGCATTTAGAGAATCATGCCCAGAACTTTCTAGAAGTTCTGTGCTGCTGGCTGTCCATGTGTTTTTTCTGGATCATCTAACTTTGTGCGTCTTTTCCTTTCCAGACCTCCAGACGTTCCAACCAGACGTCCTTGAATGCGGACAGCCTAACTTCTTCCCCTCCTCCCATCACAGCTAGCAGTGAATCCTCAGCTCTCCGATCATCTCTGCTCGCTGATCATAACTACACCAACCTCAGCCATTACCAAACCTCCGTTCGCCTTAACCAGATCAACACCTCCACTGATAAACCCCTAAAACGTTCAGTCGGAGGAAGGAAAAGGCAGATGGAGGTTGAGCAGCTGGATGGGGAGAGAGTGGGTGATGCTGGTGCAGAAGAGACCCAGACAGGGAAGAGGCGTCGCCAGCTGAGCGAGAAGGGCAAAGCTCACCGGGCGGCTTTGCAGGCCAAGGTAAGAAGGCAGAGGAAATGCAAAAAAAAAGAAATGTCCTCAGAAATCAGGCCAGCCTTTATAAATATGAATAATAATAATAATAAAAACCCAGATAGGTCTGAAGCAGCATCACTCAAGGGGTGGCCCAGACCAACCTTCAGTAAAAGCTTTAGCTATAGGATAGCCCTAAAAATAGAACCAAAGCCTGGAGAATCAAAGATGAGAAATCTTTCTTTTTTTAATCTTTAATACTGGACTTATTTTTCAATGAAGGTTTGAACTTTCAGAGTTTAAACAAAAGAGAGAGAAAAGTGTAAAAATGTGTGTAGTGAGGATTTCTACAGCATTAAAACCTCAATAATCCTACTTTGTGGATTTGACCAATTCCAGGTGATGTATGGAACATATCCCCCGTGATAAATGAGCAAACGCTGAATACAAGGCTCTTCACCACCAGACAGAGTCCAGTCTTAGAGTCTCTGTTGAACATGCTTTCAAAAACTTATTTTCAAATCAACTTTGCTTTAATATGTTAACTGAGGATTTCTCAACATTAAAATCATTTGTTATGTTTTTATCTTAACAAAATATAATTTTGCTTTTGCCTGTGACCCAGTAAATGGCACTATGGGTAATAATATCACATGAATCAACACTTAGACCAGCTTTTATTCTGAACTGATCTCCATTATATGGAAGTGTATTGTACGTCTTAAATAAGTGTTTTTTCTTCAACATTTTTTCTGTATTCTATCAAATAAAAACAGGCGTTTTTCATTTGATATAATACGCTTCCATTCAAAATAACATACAATGTCAACTTTTCTTTACTGTAAAAAAAATGCATTGAATACACCTGCATTTAAACATTTTTTTATTAAAATGATTGATACATTGTGAGAGAAAAGATCATTGGGAGTCAAAGAAAAGGTGTTCTTCAGTATGAGACTGTGACAGACAATTGAATCTTTGTTGTGATTTTTTTTTGGGGGGGTTGAGTAACATCATCACATCATCTTAACCTGAGTGTCAGCATCTTTCCAAAATGTTGCAAGGCTGTTTCATGTGACCAAGTGTCTCAAAACAGAGTTTTCCCTGGTAGGGCTTTGTTCCGTTTTCTTCCTGTTGAGTCACTAAAAGTCTGCGCAGACTGGCTCACAGCTTCAGCTGCCTGCTGGAAGGGGATGTTTGCCTCTTTTTGTTGAGTGTTCTTGTATTTTACCTTCTGAGTTTGAATTTTCTCTGCTTCCTGTTTCTAGGTGGAAACAAAACAGAAGAACCTCTCCTCCCGTAGCAAGAAGTCTCCTTCAAAGGGTAAAGTCGGCGTTCAGGCCTCTTTGGAGGCTCAACCAGCCAGGGTGTGCATGTTACCCACTCAGGCCATGTGGGTCATGACCCCAGCCGGACTAGTTCCGATGGCTAAACCACAAGCTGTGCCGATGATGATACTTAAAGGCTCCCCCTGCCTCCCTCCCCAAAGCAGTTTAGGCTCTCCTCTGCCTCCAACCGCCCAAACAGCTCAAAGCCCTCAGTCTGCTGGACTGAAGGCAGCATTTGTGTCTGCACCTCTCTCCACCCTTGAACCCGTTCAGCCTTCACCTGCCCCGCCCACCTCTCTCGTAAAGCCACTTCTTGTGCCTCTTAATCAGAGGTCCTCCTCCCGGTCACAGTCTCCTCCCAACCTTGCAGGTTGTGAGGGTGTGATAAAAAGGCAATCGGGCGAGACTTCTTCCATCAGAAGCAAGGGAATCGGCTTTGACCCCTCCCTGATGTTCCAAGAGCCTCAAGAGAAAGTTCACGATTGGCTGAGTGGAAGAGGGGGGGTACCTGCTGGGAGTGTAGCTTTGCCATACCTGCCACCCTTTGTCAGCACTCTAAACATGATGACTGCTCTGCTGCGGGCTAAGAAGTCCCTGACAGAGTCCTCACTGGACCTGCTCCCTGAAGGTCCCAAACCCAGACCGCCCCAAGCCCAACCCAGATCTAAAGCTGCGAGCTGCGACGCCCACCCTCCGCCCAACCGGCCAGGTTCCACCTCAGACTGTAGCGGAGCCAGCAACCAGCCTGCGGAGCATAGAGCTGCAGGTTTGTCAGCCGACTGCATCATTAGAGGTCAGAAGAAGCGACTTTAAGTGCTCAGTTCTGTTTCTTGTCTCTGTGCAGCTCCCGCCGCTGGTACCGATGAGCAGCAGAGAGAAGAGCAGGTAGAGGAGGAGCAGGTAGAGGAGGAGCAGGTGAGGACGGTGCGTCGGATGGTGGCGGAGCGCTTTTCCACTAACCCCGCCTACCAGCTGCTCAAGGCCCGCTTCCTGTCCTCCTTCACTCTTCCTGCCCTCCTGGCAACGATGCCGCAAGTCACAAACGAGGAAATGATCCAGGAGGTGGAGGGTGAGGAGCAACCGTTTGTAAAGAAGAAGAGAGGTCAGGTCAGTACAGCTGAACAGTTTCCGACAAACGCATACGGCTTGAGCCGCAGACAACACCTTTGGTTCCTCCAGAACTCTTCTTTAAGTGGCTAGAATCTTTTCTTCCTTAACAAGAGGATTTGCTGTTTTTGTAAGTCACTAGTCATTTAAAATTTAAAATGGACTGTGCTGTTCTCCGAGGGTCAACTTCTAGGTTCCATACTTCTCAGTTAAAACATCACAGTCTAGTTTTATGCAGATGACAAGCCTCTCTTAACAGCTGTCTCACAAAAATCTAAAATCCACCTGGATAGGGCAGTGGATCGTTACTTAGGTTTCAATTTGTTTCACAAATCCAGAGCAACGATTGACAGATCGAACCACAATTCTTACTATTTAATATGTTTATGTCTAAATGGTTTCATGGTTTATGGTTATTGGATGAATGAAAATCAAACTAATATGTATTTAATCGCCATCATTTAAAACTAAACAAAACATAACGGATCAAAACACAAAGATTTTGAAAAAAGGAAACAATTTTTAACTTTAAGCAATCTCCCTCTCTAAAGTTTTTCTGTCAGTATCCTGGTTAACTTCCGTGGTAAACAAATCATAAACATCACTTTTGCTTCCTGTCGTTTTACTACAAATCCTAAAAATGTTCTCCACAAAGTTTCCATCCTCATAGTTTTGCTGACTGTAGTTAGAATCAATTGTGATTAAGAAGATTGTAAATGACGACACAGAAACACCCCAATTAAAGGCTGGAACATCTTAAAAAAACACTTAACGTCAGTCAGGGTTTCATCTTATGGTTCCAGACCCAAACCAAGCCATTGCTGTTTTGGTGAGCATATCCTTGCTGCATGGCTATTTTCTTTGATTAATTGACTTAAACAGAAGCAGTTGAGACTAATTATCAACCACCTTTGCATACAAACGTTAATGTCACTGAATTGATTTAAGGATACGCAGTGAGTAAAGGGTGTTCCTTTAGTGTTTTTAGCATGTGATAACAGGTTTGTGTGTTCAAGTAAGAGCGTTTGGTTTTTCATTTAAGAGGATGTCCTACATTTACTATTGTACAACCTTATATTAAAAATTTGTTTGATAACTGAATGTGAAAAAAGTCTGACTGGTGCACAGTTGAGGTTTAAAGCCTTTTTGTTTTTAAATAATTATAGAGATAAAAAACACTAAACTGCACATTTTACAAACTAGCTGTTGTGCTTGGCTTGACAGATTGCCAGCCCACAGCAGAGAGCAGTTCAAAATAAAATATTTTTAAATGTTTGCACATTTTTAAGGAGGAAGTGTTTGCTGCTTCCATGAAAAGTGTCAGAACCAACAGAGACATCAGAAGGAAGGGATCTGATCGGCCTGTCTTTCCTCTGCAGAGATCAGGGCTGCTGTCTGAGGACTCTGACGTTTCTGCCAGTCACTTCTCAGGGATCAGCACCACCAGCAAGCCGCGCCTCTCCAATGGAAGCTAAATGGCACCGATGGAAAACCCGTCCATGTGTTCAAATGTTAGAAATCCAGGTTCTATGAAGAAGAAACAAAGTGAGATTGAACAGGTCTTCTTCTTTGTGTTGTTTTAGTATATACTGAGCAATTTCTACAATTAAAATTCAGTTATTTTTCTATTGTATAAAGTTTTTAATGCTAAACAAGATTTATTTTGCACATGTGTTGAGGAGCAGTCAACAATCTGACCTCCTTACGCTTTTGCTTCTGAGTCTGCCCAGCTCAGGTTTTTCCTGCTCCTCTTTTTCAAAGTTAAATAATTCAAATAAAGTATTTATTTTAAAATGTTAAAAGAAATGTTAAGGTTGTTATGGAGCTCCCCAGTTTGTTCCAAAGCTCCATTGTTAAGTGTTAGTTTGTTGCTTCTGACAATTTATTTTCTCTACAAAAAGTTTTTTATTTTCTAATAAAAAGATTAAATCAAATGGTTATGCAGGTTTGTACTGACACACCTCAATGTTTATCATTATTTGTGGTTGATGATACGATTCATAGTCGGCATTTTTTCATTTTAAATGATCTGATTCACTGACCTAAAAAAAAAGTCCAGAATATCTTTAGCCAAAAATTTAACCTGTGTGACTCGGAGATACAGCAGGAAAAATAAGTATTGAACACGTTAACATTTCTCTCAAAAAACATATTTCTAATCGAGCTATTGACATTAAATTTTCACCAGATGTCGGCTTCAACCCAAGTAATGCACACATAGAAAGAAATCGAAACATTTATGTCCATAAATGAAGTTATGTGTAATAAAGTGAAATGGCACAGGGAATAAGTATTGAACACGCTTACTGAAATTTATTTAATACTTAGTGCAAAAACCTTTGTTGGTGATTACAGCCTCAAGACGCCTCCTGTATGGAGAAACCAGTCGAATACATTGCTCAGGTGTGATTTTGGCCCATTCATCCACACAAACTGCCTTCAAATCTTCAAGGTTCCGGGGGTCTCTTCTGTGAACCCGGATCTTCAGTTCTTTCCAAAGATTTTCAATTGGATTCAAGTCTGGTGATTGACTGGGCCATTCAAGCAGCTTTATTTTCTTTTTCTTCAACCAGTTGAGTGTTACCTTGGCTGTGTGCTTGGGATCATTGTCTTGCTGAAAGATCCACCCTTTTTTCATCTTCAGCAGCCTGGCAGATGACAGCAGATTCTGATCAAGAATGTCTCGTTACTTTTCTCCAGTCATTATTCCTTCAATGATATGAAGTCTACCAGTACCACATGCTGAAAAACAGCCCCACGCCATGATGCTCCCACCTCCAAACTTGACTGTTGGTATGGTGTTTTGGGGGTGATGTGCGGTGCCATTTTTCCTCCAAACATGTTGTGTCTTATGACATCCGAAGAGTTCAATTTTGGTCTCATCTGCCCAGAGTATCTTCTCCCAGAATGTCATGGGTTTGTCGCAAACTCCAAACGAGCTTCAACATGCTTCTTCTTCAAAAATGGAGTCTTGCGTGGTGTGCGTGCATGGAGGCCATGGCGGTTGAGTGCATTACTTATTGTTTTCTTTGAAACAACGGTACCTGCTGATTCCAGGTCTTTCTGAAGCTCTCCACGAGTGGTCCTGGGCTGTTGGAGAACCCTTCTGATGATTGTTCTGACTCCTGTCTGAAATCTTGCGAGGAGCACCTGGCCGCGGCAGGTTTATGGTAATGCCGTGTTCTTTCCACTTCCGGATGATGGCCCCGATGGTACTCAATTGAACTTTCAGAAGTTTAGAAATGCGCCTGTAACCAATGCCTTCAGTGTGTTTTGCAACAATAAGGTTGCGTAGGTCTTTGGACAGCTCTTTGCTTTTACCCATCATGCAATGCTTCTTGTCTAACACCTTGCTGGTGAGAAACCTTTTTAAAAGGCATCAATCAGGACTATACCAGCTGATATTACTTTGCACTAATAGGGGCAGGTTAACCTTCTGAATACTGACAAACTCCAGCTGCTTTCTTGGCTTGCCAGACCTTTTTACCCCCCCTTTTCTTCATGTGTTCAATACTTATTCCCTGTGCCATTTCACTTTATTACACATAACTTCATTTATGGACATAAATGTTTGGATTTCTTTCTATGTGTGCATTACTTGGGTTGATGCATCTGGTGAATATTTCGTGTCAATAGCTCGATTAGAAATATGTTTTTTGAGAGAAATGTTGACGTGTTCAATACTTATTTTACCCGCTGTAAATACCTGGTACTGAACAGTGCAGGTGAAGTTTTCCAGATTCCTTTCATTTCTTGCAAGATAATCACCTGTAGATTAAATATGTGTCCAAAAAATAAGTAAACAAGAATGAATGTTAAATCCATTCACATTTTGGTTTCCTAAAGTTCAGCCTACTGTTGTTTTTCCACATCAGAAATAATAAAAAAAAAGTAACATTATTAGAACATTCTAGCACACTGAATGGTCACATGTCTTTGCTAAATTCAAAGGGTTTCCACTCATTGGACTGGAATGATGGACTGATCCAAATGGTATTTTCCAATATCAATGTAATCGACTAATTTCATTTTGAGAGGATTTTATAATGGTATAGGTCGATTTAATTAGCAACTTGCCTCAGACAGATGGATCTTGTTGCAGCGTAGAAATATAAATCAATGAAGTCGATTAATCGTTTCGCCCCTAGCTGTTCCCTACTTCAGTTACTCTACTGTAGTTAGCACTATAGGTTTATTTAAACCTCCAGGAATGTGCTCAATAGGGACCAGAAGGCTGACCAGAAGTCAGAAAGTGTGTGACGATGAACTGAGCCGAATCGGATGCTGGCGGCAAGGTTGGTCCATGACGACACCGGAATATCAAAACATATTGTGTCCAAACATCCGTATATTGTGTCAGTATAAGTCATTGTTCAGTTGGCTGATGCTTCCTGCTCGTTGCTACAATGTCATGCCACAACTTCCCTTAATCTTTTACCTCTTCCTCTTTCTGTTTGTATAACCATATCTGATGGCAGGTAGTGCATTCAAACACAAAAAAAGGAAAAGTGTGCGGGTTATCCCACACCTGAAGTGTCCGAAAAAGGGGAGCTGGATTTGAGGAAAAGTGTCATTTGTTTTTGAACTGTTCGAGGTAGTTATTGGCAAAGTTGTGTAAACATGCACTACTGGTGAGAGTGAGTTAGAACTTTGGTTGGGTGGAGCTTAAATCAAGAAGTGACACTAACAGCTGGAAGATTAGGATACCAGGGAGAAGCAGCACAGCTTGAATACTGGTTTTAAAGGGTATAGTACTTTAAGTACTGTGCCTTCCTGCAGCATTTACCAAAAAACTGGAACGGCTTGTCCAAATGGACCAAGTATGTGATGATGATCTCTGTTGGCTTCAGCTTGATGACTTCAGGATGCTGCTGATCAAAAACATCGACCCATCCAGGATCACACCTTACCTCCGCCAGTGTCAGGTGCTCTTCCTCTATCTACCTTCTTTTGTGTGTAGTGCTTCTCTTCCTGTCTCTTTCTGATCCTTCTCCCAGATTTGGCATTTTTGTTGTTATGGTATCGTTTCTGTCAGGTGATCAGCGCTGAAGACGAAGAGCAGCTCTTCAATGATCCAACCCTTGTCCTCAGGAGACGAAAAGTTGGTACGTTGTTAAAAAGGGCAGAATGGTAAAGTCAAAAATGATGGATAATATATTGCTGATGTAACTAGTGTACATGTGTAAAATGTCAATGACACGATTTTTAACAAAAACAAGTGTAGAACAGCCCCATCACCTGAGTTAGAGGCACAGTGTCATATTGGACACTTTGACTAACAACAATTCTTTAATATGAAAGTACAAAGCTGAATATGGGTGGTAATCTAACCAGGGCATACCCCTTCCAAACATGGGCATAAAATAGTTGAATACCTGCAAAGCACTGATATTAATATTCTACGCCTTTAGAAAAATACTTAGTGTCTTATGAAGTTTTGGTTGGATTTTGTTACCAGAAACAATATTATATCACCTGGAGGCCAGGTGTTATAATGTCATAGTTTTATGAGTAATTTTAGTCATCGCAGTAGATGCATACCATGCCAAAACTCACCAAACTACACACTGGTTCAACTTTGCAGCCTGCTGCAGGGCAGGCACAGGATATTGAACTGGTACCATGCAAAGAGCACAAAAGCTGGACTTTAGTGGTCAGACTTGCTCTACCATGTTACAGATATAAAATAAAAGTACACACCAACTCTGTGGTGCTTCTGAACAGCTCACCTGGTCTGTAATGTAACAAGTATACAAGTGAACCTTGTCAGGATTCAAAGCAACCAAGACCACCATTGTGTGAGCCCATCTTTGTTTTCAGCCTGAAAGGATTCTAAATACCCTAAGCAACCTGGAAAAGAGGTCGATTTTTTATATTCTCATAAAAGTCCTGAGATTTATTGACTCCAAAATTCTTTGTAGTCAAAATACTTAAAGTCACATGTCATTCGTTTCTGATGTACGATGAGCAATATGTGAGTTGTCTGTAAAGAAAACAACAACATAGCAAGCTGTTGTGTGAAATTTCAGTTGTGACAGCAATGACGATGTTCCATCTGTCAGAAAGTTAGTCCTCTCTAGAGACAGGAAGTAAGTCAGATGAAAAACAAAGTCTTTTGCGATTTACCTAATCTACATGATACTCATTTGTTTTCATCAGCACTAATTCCAAATCTCTTATTGACTGGATTTTATTAACACATCCATACAGATTCCAGGACTCTGGAGTGACCTTCACTGTATCATATATTGCACCTGAAAAATTAAAACTCCTCATCTTCTTCCAAAATTGGTTCAAGTTTGGCAAACAAAAACATTGAATACTGATAACTTTATTGATGATTTACTTAACATTAAATGGGCTAGACTTAACTTAATACCTTTCATAAATGAAGCTTGGGACTATTTTTCTACTGAGTTGCTGAATGTTATTAATAAACATGCACCACTGACTGTGATCCAAATTAAAGGTAAACAGATGTTGTGTGTAAATGGAGAACTGATTATTCTGTACAGACAGAGGGATAAAGCCTGGGAGAAATCCCACCGTACTCAAGACCCTGCTGACCGGGATGCTTACAAATGTTGAAGAAATATTTGTACAAAAATTAGAAATGCTAAATCGAACTATCACAAAGATTGTCTATCTAACAATGTTAATATTCCAAAGCAATTCTGGAGGCAAATTAACAAGTTACTAGTAAAAACTGATTCTGCTTCAACTAATATGCTTATTAATAGTGTGTGTACAAATGAGCCGGCAGGCCATCCCATTGTAGCAAAGTTTATTAAACTTGCTTCCCGTGTGCTTTGTTTTTCTTTGACTGCTCATTTAAACCTGTCTTTTAGCACGTCTGAAGTTCCCTTGGCTTGGAAGCGTGCAAAAGTTATACCTCTTCACAAAGGAGGGAATCCCAATGATATGACCAACTATAGACTAATCTCATTCATTGACAGTTGTGTCAAAGTATATGAAAGAATTATCTTCATTCAACTTTCGGAATACGTAGCAATTAGTAACATTTTATCTCCATTTCAATCCGGTTTTAGAAAGCATTTCTCTACTACTTCAGCCTTGTTAAAATGTATCAATGATATTTTATGTGGTTTTGATAGTAACATGTTAACTTGCGCCTTATTTATCTACCTTACCAAAGCTTTTGACATGGTAGATCACTGTCTGTTATTGGACAAACCTTATTCTATTGGCCTTGATAGATCCTCTCTCCTTCGGTTTAAGTCATACCTTCATCATCGTCAACAGTGTGTGTTTTGTAAAGGCAGCTATTCCAATTTTCTATCCATAGACAAAGGTGTTCCACAAGGATCCTCACTTGGTCCCCTTTTATTTTCAATTTTCATCAATGACCTTCCAAGTAAATGCATTGACAGCAAGATTCAACGCTATGCTGATGATACTGTGATTTACTCATCTAAATCTAATATTATTGACATTCAGCACTCAATTCAAAAGTATTTTTAAATCTGTTCAATTGTGGTTACAATCTAATAACCTTTTACTTATCAAATCAAAATCCTATTTTATGTTGTTTCAAAAAAGATTGCGTCCTGTAGCTGCTAAAGAAATAAATGTAACTTATATGGACATGCCACCTATTTCAGCAGTAGAAGAATTCAAATACCTTGGTTTGTGGCTTGACTCCTCACTGTCCTTTAGCACACATATACAGTCCATCGTCCATACAATTTCTTATTGTTTAAAATTACGTTATCTATCGATCAATTGTTTTAGTTTCTCAGTCAGAAAGAAAATTATTTCACAACTGATTATCCCAACTTTAGACTACGGTGACATAATATACCAAAACACCACTGATCTCCGACCACTGAATGTTACTTATAACAGCTTGTGTAGGTTTATTCTCCGTTGTCCGTTTAGAACTCACCACTGTCTTATGTATCAGTAACTGTCCTGGCTTCCCCCAT
Source organism: Oryzias sinensis (assembly GCA_037389245.1). NCBI lineage: Eukaryota > Metazoa > Chordata > Actinopteri > Beloniformes > Adrianichthyidae > Oryzias > Oryzias sinensis. The sequence goes on along the minus strand of CM074495.1, from coordinate 27,138,726 downwards.
CCTCCCGACATCAACTTCACTGGCTATTATGAATCTTCAAATGTATCAACCTTAGTTAACCAGAATATCTCAAACAATATCTAATTCCTTTTCAGTCTTCTTATAATTTTCGTCATGCAGATCAAATTTTTGTTGTTTTTCCAAGAGTCAAGAAAGAAATCGGAAAATATTCATTTTATTACACAGCACCCTCTGACTGGAACAATCTTATTCCATCCATTCTCTCTTTAAATTCATTCTTGGCATTTGGAAAATGCCTGTTTAGAACATCTTCAACACTCATGTAACTGTTTTTGATTGAATTTGATACTCCCTGCCTTTTTATTCCCTTCCCCTTGAACTAACTGCTAAGAGGTGTAACGAATGTCTGTGTTTGTGCGTGTGTGTGTGTTCATTATCTTATTATATTAATAATATAATAATAGTTCTTCATTATGTCTTTGATGTATATAAAGTTTGCTCAACTGGGCCTGTCGGTATTTGCTTGTTTTGTTGTCTCTTGAGGACCCCCTTGAAAACGACATGACACATCTCAAGGGGCTTATCCTCCAAATAAATAAATGTGAAATGTGATCCTTAATTTGATTCTTGAAGACTGTAACTCATCCTACTGTTCCATTAAGAAAGTTTTTGTCTCATAAGTCCTCACCCGATAGATTCCAGGAAACGTCTAGATCTCTGAAAAAGTTAAGTATCTGTGTAAGAAAATGAAACATTTTTCTTTTTTATCATGGATCAAAAGTCTATCCAGACTGTGTTGAGATTCTTTTATCTATTTACAACAGAAGTTTAGCCATCTGATGCAGTAAGTTTCTATCACATTGTCAAGCTTTAGGGGTTGTAGTGACAAAAAGTCAGAACAGAATTCATGACCTTAATTGTAGCTCCTGGTTGCATTGAATTTACTGATGATTGTTTGTCTCTCCTCTGTATTCCACCAGCTAAGGAAGTTCCTGCCGGAAAAATAAAGTAACTATTTGATTTGATTTGTCTGACCTGCAGGGTTCCTGCTGGACATCCTGCAGAAGACAGGTGTGAAAGGCTACACTGCCTTTCTGGAGAGTCTTGAACTGGATTATCCCAAACTTTACAGTCGCATTACTGGAAAGGAGCCCAACAAGACCTTCAGCATCCTCATTGGTTTGTCTGCTTGTCCATCCGCCTGTTTTTTTCTGTTGCTTTCACTCTTGACACTTTAGTTCTCTGTTTAGATACAGCAGGTGAATCTGGGTTGACTCAGTTCTTGATGTCGGAGCTTAGCCACTTACAGAGGGCACTGCAGGAGGAGAGAAGGCGCCGCCAGCAGGCCTGCTCAGCTGCGAAGGACCAGGTTGGCAGAAGACCCAGGGTGCGAAACACTCATATGGAGGTCATAAGCTTTTTAAATGTTCCTTGTCTTATGTAGGAGGTGTGGTCTTACAACCAGCAGCTAAAAGATCGTGAGCTCATGAAGTTGACTGAAAGTCTCCAGAAGATGCAAAGTGAACGGGAGTACCTCACTGAGGAGGTGAAGCACCTTCGGGATCACAACTACAGCCTGATGACCAACATCAACGCCCTGAACCAGGAGAAGAGCAACGCCTTACTGGCTAACAGAGATCTGCAAATAGAGGTCAGCTATCGCCTCACAGTGATCCCCTTAAACTCTGACCTGGATGCTCTGAGCTTTGACCTTTGGTTGCAGGTGGAACGTCTGAAGCACACGGTGATGAGAGTGGAAAATCAGACCCAAATGCTGAAGCGGAGGACACTGAGAACTCTGCCAGAGGTGAAGACACAACCCACAAACTTCAACCTATTTTTAGGCCCTTTGCTGCTTTAACCCTTGTGCTATCTTAGATGACCCCACCCTTACATTGACGTGTTCTCCCTACCATGACAAAGGTGGATAAAGGTGGAAATATTTCATGTAATCCATGGACACCAGTGAAGATCACAAATCATTGAAGGAAAAAGGTTCAGAGCACTGTCTAGTGGGTCTAGATGACCCAACTCCCAATGTTAAAGTTCCTAGGATAGCACAAGGGTTAACAGCTAATACATCAACATCTAGTATTAATGCCAAAATTACAACAGAAATAAATTGATTTGATAGTACTACAGAGGTATTTTCAGGTGTCAGGTGCTTAGACTTAATTTAAATAATATACATGGCAAACACTGGGATGCAGAGGTGTCGAACTTCAGGCCTCAAAGCCCAGCATCCTGCTGTTTTTTTTAGAAACCCGACCCTGCTTGCTGCTAATTTACCTTTTGTGCCAAAATCTGTGTAGAGAAAAAACATTTTGCACTTTAACTCAAAAATACTCACTCTCTCTTCTGCGCTCGAAGAAGAAAACAGGGCACCACATTGCAAATGTGTCGCCAAAGCCAGCCAAGCACAGAAATTGACATGAAGGTTGATGTCTGCTCTGTTTCTAATGTGTCTAATTGTGTATGCCTGACCAGAATTATTATTTATCACTTTTATCAAACATTAAACTTCCTTTATGGTTGAGTTCTGAATTTGGTAGTATCCAGTTTGTGATACTAGTGTTCATCAAAGATCCCCCAAAGCTGGCTCTAACTAAAGCACAGCGTTCCCAGAGCTGTGAAATATCATATAGGGTTGATGAAAAAGTTCTTTAATCAGTTTATGTAAACTATACCTTATTGAGCTAATGCTTGCAGCATATTTATTGAATTTGAGATTTGAAGGCTTTCATTTTTTAGGAAACACTTGCTGCCAATAACTATTATTCATGTGTCTGTAAGAAGCTGCAGTAAGTTAGAAAGCAAGCATAACACCGCCCTTGAATGTGGTCTGAAAGGATTCATAAAGTTAAAATGAGAGAAAAGTCTGGTCATTTGGGGAATCTGAATTGCAGATCCTTTAGAAAAGGAGAAGGAATCCTCTTGACCTGCAGGCTTTAAAACCCAACAAGCTTGTGAACATGTTTAAGAGATAGTGTTTTTACATGAAAATATCCTCACTGAAAGACACGATGATGCAGTAACTGACACACGTTGACATACTCATGTATTTCAGAGCCCGTCAATGCCCAATGAGCCCGTGCTACAACCTAAGGAAGAACCAAAGGAGGAAAAGCCGAAGGAGACTCGTGCTCTGAAGCAGGACAACATGGCTCCTATGAACCTCGTCACCACAATGTTTAGACTGAGGAGGGAGCTGCACAGGGCAGAGGAGCACAAAGCCAGGGTGAGTCACAACAGGAGCAGGAGAGGTACAAGAATATTTTTACAAGATTTAAAGAAAAAAATGAAAAGAACTTTTTATTGTTTGACAAGAAAAAATACATTTAGAAAAAAGTCCAGCAAATTACAGTCCCAAAACAGGAATCAAGAAATGGTAAAAACTTGTGAGTGTCTCCTTTAATCCCTTCGAGTTCAACATGTTATAGTTTACTCTCACTGGCCACTTATAGGCACACCTGTCCAACCGCTTCTTTACACAAATCAGCCAATCATATGGCACCAAGGCATCAATGCATTTAGGCACGATCTGCTTCAGTTCAGACCGAGCATCAGAAAGGGGAAAAATGGCTATTTAAGTTATTTTGAACGTGGCATGGTTGCAGGTGAAAAATGGAATGGAATGAGTATTTTAGAAACTGCTGATCAACTGGAATTTTCCCCTACAACCGGCTCAAGGATTTAGAGAGAATGCTCCCAAAAAGCAAAAATATCCAGGGAGCAGCGGTTCTGTAGGTGGAAATGCCTTGTTGATGCCAAAAGGTCAGGTAAGAGTGCCAGACTGGTTCCGGCTGATAGAAAGGCAACAATAACTTAAAGAACCACTGGTTACAACCGAGGTCTGCAGAAGAGCATCTCTGAATGCACAACGCGTCCAACCTGGAGGCAAATGGGCTACAGCAGCAGAAGACCACACCGGGTGAGACTCCTGTCAGCTAAGAACAGCTAAGAACTGGGATGTTTCCAGCACCTTTTTGAATATATGCCACGAAGGATTAAGGCAGTTCTGAAGGCAAAAAGGGGTCCAACCCAGTATTAGCAAGGTGTACCTAATAAAGTGGCCAGTATGTGTATATATACAGGATCTCAATCAATGTGCAAAACATAAACATTTCCACAATCTACTAAATAAAAAATAGCACAACCTCTTCTTACAATATGTTTCTATCTCCCAACTGTAGTTAATTTTTCATCCTAAATGATAGACATACAAGATTCACTTATGGGATTTTTATTTAAATACACTGTATGAACACTGTATTTAAACCGTATCTGGATGTATATTCTGAAGGTTTTTACAAGTGGACTTGTGTTTGAATAAGTTTCACCTTGTGGTTCTATTCAGTGCGGTGTACAGGTGAGAACAGCCTCTGTTTCCTGCTTATACCATAAGCTTTTTATTTTTTCAGAGTCTGGAAGAAAAGGAGGAACTACAGCTGCTGTGTGCTCAGCTGGAAGGAGATGTCAAGATGTACTGTCAACAGAGCAAGCAAACTCTGCGACAACTGGAGGAAGTGATCCAAGAGAGAGACAAGGTGAAGAAGGGGTCCTGAAAGATAGATGACATTGTCATCAGTGTATACATCAATACCTGTCTGTCATTTCAGGCTCTGGCTTTGCAGGTGCAGCAGCATGAAGAGGTGAGGCGTCTCATGCAGGAGAAAGATCAGTATAGGGCGCGTGTCCGAGAGCTCACAGAAAAATCGGACAAGCTGGAGCTTGTCTTGCTTAGGTCTAAGGGAGAAGAGCTGAAACTGAGGACGCGCCTTCGCAAGATTACGCTCAACTCTCACCAGGTGAAGGGATACATATGGAGGGGAAATGTTGTGGAGATGGTGGATGGTGATGTGATAAAAAAGACTGTTTCCCATAGAGTGAAAAGAGTGCAAGCAGCGAGGAAACGGAGGAGCCCAGAGAAAGGAGTCCTAAAGGTCAGAAATCTGGGCCTGGTGGAAAGCTTGTTTGGCTTGTCTCTTCCAAACACCTTAAATCTGCACAGTGTGTGTTCTATATGTAAAGTCAAAATAGAGGATGTGACACCATTCAACATTTGTGACAAGAAACTCACAAACATGAAATCAAAGAATGTATTTGGTCTGCAGCTGGTGTTGAGTATATGCTAGACCTTACTTAGAGCACAAGCATACATAGCAGCATTTTGGTGACATTGGCTAAATGTGTCATATCTCACAATGACAGCAGGAGTAAAATTTACCCTACTTTACCGGCTTAAGTAGAAAATGTACCAGGGCACAAACAGCAAAGGAGTATTTAGACTGCAGCCAGGAATGGCGAGCATCCAACCCCATGTCTATAAGGGCCCAATTCAATTCAGTTAACAACTTGAGTGGAGATGCAACCAAAGTGGAAAATGTGCACCGCATATAGGGAAGGGTAGAACTACAATTTTGTGGGATGTTTTGCATGTGCATTAACTTCTTCTACAGTCCGAGTAAAGCAGGTTGTGGTTCTTGTTGCTCAGGCAGCAGTGAGGTTCATGACCCAACCTCGCAGAAGGTGTACAGTTCTGCTGTGGGAGGATCTAAAGAGAGTGAGCAAAGGCCTAACAGTGCGGCATTATGGGTAACATATTCTGTTTGTACTTTGTGTATTTCTATCTGTTATTTTGAATGTGTAAATTTGGTTTTAACAAATTGTCAGTTGCTTTGTGTGCCGACTTTACCTATGAGCGTTCCATCAGTCTTTCTTCTTGACAATTTGTCATGTTTTTCAATGTGTGTTGCTGTATGTCCATCTGACTGACTGTTGTATTGCCCTTTCTGACTATTCTATTGTCATTTGTTGGCAATTTGGTTCTCCGTGTTGACTTGAAGACTTAGCTTGATGAATGATGACAGTGATCCACATGAGGTTTAACCATTGACTGTGTATGAGAGAACTGGACCTAGTGAGTCTGACGCTACCCATAAAAATGACTTGATTATGCCTGTAACGAAATGAAGTCAATTCAGTCGCCATTTTTTCAGGGTGTGGACATTGCCATGTTGGAGTCAGGTGACATCAGTGGGCAGTGATTGGTTCGAGTCGGTCTGAGTCATCATTTCTATGCCAATAACTCTTGCCAAGCGGGCTCGGGAGAGTCTGTCAATCAAACGTTAAACGTTCGATCTTAGACCACATATTTTTATTAAAGCATCTGATTGGTCAGCCTAAAACTGGAATAACTTGCACTACACATACATTTTATGCAATTAAAGCTGCGAGCGGCGTTTTTGTTTGTGGCTGGTACTAAGGTGTTTTTTATTCAAGATAGGGGCCTCTTCCCAAGATCAAGGGTCAATGAAACTTTAGGCGTTGTTAAATACTGGCGGCATGTGTGTAAAATTTGCTAAAATCACTTGAACAAAAGTTTCCTTTTCCCATATTGTGGAAAAACGTGAAAATCACCAATTGTCATATTTTGCCACAAAATGGCCACCAAGCCGTTGGTCGTGTGGCCATCCCATAATTTCAAAACTCCTTTGGATATCCTCAGCACGTGTGTATTGGATTTGTTGGCAGATCATATGTTTTTCCCCCCCAAAGCCCTATTTTCTGTCTTTTTGCTGCATTACAAGCACTCTTCTTCCCCTTTTCACAAATATGACATCGTCCTGTCTTCCCGCAGGAGAAGAAGACAGACAATCATCCCACCCATAATGGTCGTGAAAACTTTTTTCATCGCAGGTGACACTTGACTGTAACTGTTTTCTTTGAAACCTTCTTGTAGCTAAATGTATTTATTGGTGCTTTTGTTTCTTGACAGTAGGAAGCGAGCCCTGAGATCAAAGTTCAACGAGTTTGTCCCCGGGAAGCTTGATGACAGCAGCAGCAGCGACATCACCGAGTCAGATTGAGACCTTATGAAACAATAGCTTGACAGCATACTCTTAGCTTTCATACTGTACTGATGCTGAAGCTGACCTGAAATTTAAATAAACATCATGGAAAGATCTCAATCACTGTGAAACCTGACACCAGAACCTCCAGTTTGCACTCTCTAAAATGCTGGAAATCTGATAAGTTTAAGATGCAAGAAAAACGGAAAGAAGTTTTTAGAGTCTGTGCAGAATCGCTTTTTAGTTAAATTCAAATATTGAATGCCGTTTGCCACACAATTTCACTATATAGAAAGGAAAATAAAACACAAAAACATGGTGTTTTATGGCTTCTTTAAAAAAAATTCCATGTCTCATCAAAATGTGCAAAAATCTGTCTGTTAAAGGAAACAAAAGCTTTGGAAATTGTGAATCATCTGCAAATTAAGGCTTAAAGGCCCAAAAAAAGAAAATTTGCTGAATAAGAATAAAGGCCTAAAGAAATTAGGAGGTGTAAGTTAAAGTCTGATTAGTTGTCACGTAGGTGTGTGAAAGAGGTCTTCTGGATGTACTCCATCCTGTGGGGAGCTGTGAGTTGCAATCACTGCTGCATTCTTTTTGATGATTTAACCCCCAAAATTCACCCCCCTAATGCTGAATGTCAAGCAGGAGGCATTGGGTCCCTTTTTTAGAGTCTTTGGTGCGACTCGGCCTGGATTTTTTTTAAATTATTTTTTATTAAACAATTGCAACATACAGAACAGGAAAATGCAACAATTATGCATAGTCGTACATTACAATCCCACCCGCAGAATAAACGTGTTACATCCTTAGGAAGATTCTAATTATTAGTAACAATCACAAAAGGGAATAAAAAATAAAAATAAATAAAGAAAATAGAACTAAACATAGAAAAAATAGATAAAATAAAAAATAAAAAAGAGAAAATGCGAGAGTAAATTTATGTCATTATTCAAAAGATTTACAAATGTTAATTGTTTTTTGAGCTTTTGTATTTTTTAGTTGAATGTTTAAATATTGCTGCAGTTCCAGTTTGAACACAAGAATCAGGTTTTTCATTAGAAAATTTGCTTTTGTGAATATGAATACTAAGCAACAACAACATGTTTATACAAAAGAAAGCATCACTTGCCCTGACATCAAAACTATGAAAACCAAATAGTACGTTTTTATAATAAAGTTGTATATCAACAAGGATAGAGTTGGGGATAAATTTATGGATGTTTTTCCAAAATGTGTATGTGAATTCACAAGACCAGAATAAATGAGAGCAGGCTTCAGGTTGTTTCTGGCAGAAAGTACAGCTGGTGTTTATGTCAGCCTTAAATTTAGTTAAATAACAAGCTTGGGTAAAATCTGTGTAGGAGTTTAAAAGAGATTTCCTTTGACTTTATTTGTTAAGAAGTATTTTTGTGGTAAAGACCAGACTTTTTCCCCATTCAATGTTAAAGTGAATTAGCCTAATAAAGGTAGCTGATGGAACAGAAACCAAATTAAATTCTATGATGAACACCACAAACACCACATGAAATTCTGAATGTAACATGAAGCACTTGCTTTTCAAAAAATTCAATTCCTTCCTAAGATTTAAAACAAACAAAAAAAAGTTTACTATACTTTTAGCACTTACGGGGAAGAATTGACTCACGTGATTTCTGTTCATTACAGGTACAATTCTGAATTTGGACGACACAAAACAAACAACAATAACAACTATCTTTTGGGAATATGAACGATTTATTGGAAGGACAGTGAACGCCTCACCGGGGCCGCCTGTCCAAGCTCCCACGTTGTCACGGTAACCGAAACGCCGCAGGTGACACCACGCAAATGCAGCAGGAAGGAACGGAGGGCGAGGAACCGCTTTGCAACGCGAAGAAAGTCCAATCCGCCGGACCCAGCCTGTTCGAGAAGATGTGTGACGGCGGGCTGGAGGTGCGTTCAACTGGGTCCCGAGGATCCAGGAAGCAACAAAAACTTAGAATTGTGCTGTTGGTGGGCTGCCTTCTCCAGTGTATCACAGCTGCTATCAATGAACTTTTAAAAACGTCAGGAGGTTAACACAGGGCTACGTCATTATTCATTTAGTTCCATTTAAAATACATTGCTATATTCCAACTGGCTGGGTATCAATGCAGGATCTTCCTCTTTTTGCAAAAGAACAACATGTAGGAAGGGAAAAGTTATTTGTGTCTTCTACAGTATTGCGTCAGCAAACAGTGCTTATTATGTGGCATCTCAACTTGGTTTTGCATGGAGATAAAACGAAATGTGTTTCAGGATCAGCCGTCTACATGCAGAGACACAAGGGCACAACATCTGTGTGTTGAGGAGGACACCGCATGCAGCAACCATAACAGGTGGACTCTCACAGTGAAGACCCACTCCAGTGAAAATGCTGTTTTAACATGTATTTGTAGCATTTTTCTGAGGATGGAGGACATATGTAAAGTAAATTGAGCTCATAATTGCATTTCCTAATATTTCTTTATTCAAATTGTTGCAAAGCAGCCGAATAAATGCATTTGGAAAGCTAAAACTGTACAGCTGGGTAGCTCCAGTATTGGTCAACGTTTTTGTTGCACCGCTACAGTGGGAGGAAACGTTAATCAAATCAAATCAAATCAAACTTTATAAAATAGCGCTTCTCATGCATTTTGTGCAGCTCGAAGCGCTTTAACATTAAAAACAGGAAACACACAATATTACAGTAAAAACCCAACCCACCCTTCCCACTCCCCTCCGTTAAAACATATGACCCATGGCCCCCACGTACCAAGAATAAAGATTATGCAACTTTAAATAAATAAATAAGGAAACAAACAAACAAATAAGGCTTGGCTCTGCTGTGAGGAAACAGTATTTGGGAATCCTTTCACACCAGGAGCCAGCCTGGCCACGGGAGTATCGCCACAGCGCCCCCCCAAACTGGGACAACACCGGGGTCCACTTCACAGCCGTGAAGCTGCAAAGTAAGACCCCAGCTGCCCCAGCAAGGGCAAGAACTGCAGCAACAACCACCAGCCAAGCCGGCAAGCCCTGGGGGAAAAGATCTCAACAAGAAACACTGAGGCTAAAATCATGATAAGATGCTAAAATTAAAGACCTTAGGAACAACTAAGAGGCCAGCAACGGAGGACCTCATGGTCCGCAAGGTCTCATACTTTAAAAGAATATCATTTAAATAAGAAAGCCCAAGACCATAAAGACATTTATAAACCATTAAATGAATTTTAAAATCAATCCTGAAACGCACAGGGAGCCAAACAGATGGGAAATGGTTCCGTGCCAGCAGTCCTGCCCACAACTTGAAGGTAAATTTCTGATGTACTACTGCCGCTCTGCTGAAACTATGTCATAAAAAAACAATGCAGGGTTTTTAAATTTGGCTAAAAACTGCAAAATCATGATCAAAAGAGCACTGGGAACGCTTTGAAAGTAGATCATAAGGTGATTGGAGTGGGACTTTAAAGTAAAAAGAAGTAGCAGACATTCTCATCAGGGTCTCTTTCTTGTCTCAGGTCTTGTCTCACCTTTAGCAGGGAGCATCCGTTGCATTATAAACCTGAGCAAGATATTGATGAAGTCACCAGACTTCCTGACTCTGTGGGTTCGTATTAGCACTTGAGGGTCTAGATATGTTTTTACATTTTGGCTTAGTGATCCCTCACTTAGGCGGTAACAGCCGTGTCTCTTCTTTCCTCCTCTTCTCAGTGGTTCAGTGTCCATCTTCTAACATCGTTGATCGAAATAGGAAGAAAAACTCTGGAAAACACGAAGCGGCGTTGGAACAGATGGAGACGCAGCTGAGCCAGCTGTCCCAGGTGCACAAAAACCCTTTTTAGAATGTGACACAAACAGCATACAAGATACCACACTCTGCTTACTGCGTACTTTAGACAGCACTAGAAGCTCTAGTCTTAACATTACGTGTCTCATACAGTCTATAGGGTGGCTGGGTAGCTCGGTTGGTAAGGTAGAAGGCTGCAGGAACCCTGGATTCCCTGGATAAATATGCATGGGTGAAATAATAAGTACCACTTTGTTTCCATGACAATGGTCATGAAAATACATATACATTTACTAAAAATCAAACCATAAAAAGTAAGTAGACATTGTTTCAGAATTGTTTTATTTATTTCAAAATAAATAATGACACACGGTTGTATACTGATCTTAATGGTATGGTTACTGTCCCCCCCCCCCCCTTACGATGTTTCAGGAGTGTGAAATCCAGGTGACAAACGTCTGTAAGCAAACGTCGTCCTCTTTGGAGGGGGTGGACCTCAGACTGGACATCCTAAAGGACAGAATGGAAAAGTGGAAAGACCTCAGTTTGAAGGTTCACATGGACACAGGAACCCACAACAGATTTATCAGGAGCAAACGCTCATGCATTTGTTTAAAAAGAAAGAAAGAAAGCCTGACACAACAGGACAAAATCTAAGCATTGATTGTGCAGACATCAAAACTGTAAAAGCTCATTAGTTCAGTTTGTGAAGGAAGGAAGTAGATGAAGATAAACATGAATTAATAGGAGATGTGTTTGGTGAAAATGTCTGCTTTTAAAGACTGCAATAAACATTAATTTATGTACATTTCAAATGTGTGTGTGTGCATCAGGAGGTTAACGCTCTCTGGGACAAAGTAGAAGAAGAGGTGACGATAAAGAAGACCATGATCTCAGAGCTGAACCTCAGACTGAGAGAGGTTGAAAAACGACGCAGCAAAGAGGTCAGACTGACTCACAGCTCCAGAACATTAGTACAACCAGAAACACAAGCAGATTTATTAAACCAGGTCCTGAGCTTTGATTTGTAACTGACGCAGTCCAAACTGTTGATGATGATGATGATGATGATGATGATGATGATGATGATGATGATGATGAAGCCACTTTCTCAGATGAATCTGGTAATGCAAAGATTCAAATCTAAAAGAAAAAGTGCAGGTTCAGTTTTTACTTTGGTTGTTTTACTTTTATTTTGTAAAGTGTCCTTGGGTTTCTTGAAGGACCTTTTTAGTAAATGAACTATTATTATCAATCCCTTTCTAGTTTATGGCTCGGTTAGGCTCTAGCATCATCAAAAGAGATTTTTTTGAAAATGGATGGATGTTTTAGATTACAACCTTTTAAATGAGGAGAATCCTTTTTATTACTGTCAACTATGTTTTGTCATTCGCAGAATGGTGGCAGTTCAAAATAAAACGTGTCTATTTTATAGAACTCTAAAATGTGACGTGAGAAGGGCTGTTTCCTCCAACTACTTTTTTGTTTATTCTCCTAGATCCAAGCTATTCTCAGACTTCACTGCCACATGGTAGAGAGGATCGGCTTCCTGACGCCTCCCGCTGTGCACAGACTGTTTCATGCTGAAGCCACGGTAACAGCTCCACACCTTTGGTGCGTTTCCCCTCGGCACACTAATGCTCACTCTTTCCCTCCCCGCGCTTCAGGAATTAAACCTCGTCTTGATAGCTAACCGTCGCTGTGCTGCTCGTGTTGAACTTGACCTAAAGAAGCAGACTCTGCAGCAAGAAGCTCTACTCCATCAGCAGTGGGAGGCCACTCTGACCTCCTGGAGGAGAAGCAAGGAGAAAGAAACTGTAGACCAATTCAGGTGAGTTCAGCAGGGCAAATGCCGTTTTTGCCCCGCTGGAATTAATACTGGGTTTTTATTGACAGCTTTAGCTTTAACTGTCGGCAGATTTTAGGGATCAGTTCTGTTTCCTTGCACTGCTACAGGATCATCAAGAGTTTGTGTTGCAGGAATTTTTGCCATCGAGATGAGGACCAACCGCTGGTCCCAGATCAGCAGATGAAACAAACCCAACGAGCTTTAACAGAACAACGCTGTGCCATCATCTGCAAGATCGGGTAACAGAAACAGCAAAAAACAGTCCTAACAGAAAAATACCGCTTTTTGTGTAGTGACACATCGTCTCGTTGTTTCAGCTCTTTGGTCCCCCCCACCTGCTCCTCAGCTTTGGTTTCAGATTGGTTCAAGGAACTGACATCTTTGAATTCACAGTTAGGTAACTGTCACAGTCCACGTTTGGAGCTACATTCATGAGCCAGGAGACATTGTCTGTGTCTGCATCCTCAGATCATCTTCACGCGGACTTCCTGAATCACTATCGTTGTTCTAAAGAACAGTCATGGGACGATCTGCTGGCAGAAGTGGAGCGCTGCAAGGTAATGAACCGACTGGAGATCCGCTCAGGTGATTTGAGATGTTGATGGGAAATGCCTGACATTCCTCAACAGATGACAAAACCATTTTTTACTGTGCATGTACACCTGCTTCTAGCCCCACTCCCATCACCCTCTGATCCATTGTAAAAGCGTTCCCAGTAGTCCTTTAATTATGATTATGCCATTTGTAGCTGAAAGCAAAAAGTCCTTTTCTAGGAAATACCGTAGATGCACATGGATGCACAGTCATCTACAAAAGGATGCATCAAAATGGAGCAGAGCGGGGAGCTTGTGGTCCGCCCAGGATATTTTCTACATCATAAACCCGATTTTTTGCAAACTGTATTTTCTCATCTTCACCTGATTCATAACAATTTGAATAAGGAAATACTCATAAATGCATTTTTAATCCTAATGTAGTTAATATAGTTCCTCCATCATCAGAAAAATGCTACAAGAGCATGTTAAAAACGCTAAAAATACAAATGTGGTTCTTTGATCTCTATGTTAGGAGGAGAATCATCACTGAAACTGTATTTAGGCACCAATATGTTTCTGTCTTAACCCCCAGGAGGCGTTCTCAGCCCTGCAGTTATCAGAGGAGCAAGTGAATGACATTGTGACTTCTCAGCTTCTCCCTCTGATCAGACAGCGCCAGAGTCAGGATGAGGAGCGACTGGCCGCTCTAGAAGTGAGTCCCACCAACCTGTCCTAGATTCTTTCATATGAACTGAAACATGAACTCGCTGGTCTTTGTGCAGACGTGCTATGAAGCCGTGGCCCAGCATGCGCTCAAACTAAGCGGGCATGCGTTGGCTGTTGTGAAAGCTGCGGCCTTACATTGGGAGGAACATGTTATCAGATCAGAGGGGATAAAAGAGAAGCTGGAGCAACACCTGGATGACCTCAAATGTTCTGTGCAACAGCGCACAGAGGTGAGTCACACTTTAGCCAATACTCGTGAGCACTGATAACTCAAATCAACCCTACATACAGACATAAAGACTCGATTAAGAGGTGTGTGGTTTGATGTTTTTAGCTGCTGTCCTTCCTAATGCTTTAGTCGCGTTGACCCGTATGGGGGGGTTGGTCCGTGCGGGTGCTGCAGGTTTTTGGGTTGTCCGGGCCCGTGGAAGGTCATAGAGAGGAGTGGCTTCCATGTTTCTTGCAGTTCCCTGCTTGTCCAGCCACCTTGAGGGATGTCATGAAAAGGAAACCTGTCGGTATTGTGCGTGTGGTGCGAATATTGTGAAGTATTTATAAGGATATTGTAAGTTACTAGCACTTGTTATGATGTACAGGTGAGACTGTTGTACGGTGTCCTTTACGCAGAAATCCAAAGCAAATCCAGAAGTGTTAGAATGTTAGTGTTGGAGTGATAAAAAATTTAAAGTCAATTCAACCTTTTGAGCTTTAAAGTGTCTTATAATGTTAATTCCTCACGAAAAACCACCCCAAAGCGGTATTATGAGCCATTTGCACATTTCTTAAAACCTACCCTCTGAGCTCTCTGAGCTCCCGATCCACAAAAACGAGTGGGTTCTCATATTGTGACGTAGAGAAGTGGGGAACAGCCCCTTCCAGGAAGAGTCTGCACTGCAAGCTCCGCCCCCAGGCTAACACACAAGCCTACTTTCTCGGTAGAGCTAGCGCTGATCAGCAAAAACGCGTTGCACAAAGTGCACATCCATCTTTGCAAAAGTTCGAATGCTGTTTGTTATTGTGGGAGAAACGCGGACACTCCGCTGAGGCCCACTCTAGGATGATGTCATGAAATGGGTGACACCCATAGAGAGAGAAAGGCGGGTAGTTTATTCCCGGGTAGGAAAATGAGCTGTGAAAAAGAACTAGTTTTTCATTAAAGAAATCGTTCGTTCTATAGTGTGCCAAAGGTAATATATTATCATCTATATGGATACAGTTTACGCTGAAAGGCTTCAGAAAAGCAGGATGTTGAACCTTTACGTGTCAGGGAGTGAGTCATCCTTAGGAGTTGGTGTTAATCCTGAGAGTTGAATTTAAGTAACTCTATTCACTGTTGATATTAATATTGACACTTTTTATTTTTATTATCTTGCACCCATAAAGTTGTGAGAACAAGGTGATCTGCTTTAATTTCCCGTTTTGCCATTCAGGGAATAGCTTCATGATTGACTGTATGGCAAGTAATTTTCTAAAATGTGTGAAAAACATACATCGTACCACTTTGTTATACTGTATTGTGTAGCGTTTGTTTTGGTGCTTGTTTTTGGTTCAAACAGCAGCTTGTTTGTCTTTACTCCTCTTCACTGCATTTTCCAGACAAAGAAGGAAAACTTGGACAACCTGCTCCAGAGACTTCGGCAGGCAAGCAGCGAGGACGATATGAAATCCCTTCTTGAGAAAAGTGAAAGGTTCCTGCAAGATATTGAGCACAGGTGCAGTGAGAAATGAATAGAATAGAATAGAATAAAACCGTGTTGATCCAACAGAGAGAAAATTAACTTGTTAGCATAGCTCTATTAAAATAGGCAAATAAATTATAAATAACACTGAAAACTGACTTTTTTTAAAAGGAAAAATTCCATTTTTTTTTACTGTTGAAATTTCATCATGTTGGAAAGGCGTATTTTTGATGCCAAAGATTTAGGAAAATGGTGAAAACCCCATTTTACACTCTATCTCATTGATTTGCACACAACACTTGAAGTTCAGCATGAGCAGAGGCGTTTAGAGCAAAGACTGTTATGTTGCAACATAATAAAAACTGCTGCATTGAACATGTTGGGCCGATTCAAACTGTTTTTGAGTGCAGCTCTACAAGAACTGTCTTCAGTTTCCCAAGCATCATGTTTGTGTGTCTGTGTGTGTTACTGTGCAGCTGCACAGAGTGTGTCTCTGAACAGTGGGAGGTTATCGGTCGTCTGCCCGCTCTCCTCATGGAGGAACTCACCTCCTACAGTAAAAGCCTCAGCTCCCTCTTCCATCTCACCCAAGCATACCAACCGGTAACCATGACAACCACATCCTGACACACCTAGTGTACCTTCCCAGCAGCAGCCCTTCACACAATGCAACAAATATTGAATATTAGTTAGTAAATCTTAGATAGTCTTTATAGCCCTTTTGTTTCTGGTCTCAGCTGACAGCTAAATCCAATGTTATTCTTTCCTTTTCAGGGTTTGGAAGAACTGCAGAAGCTCCACCTGTCATCCTCTAGCAGTGCCAGGCTGAGGTCAGGTTCGCCTGTCTGCCAGTCAAAGACCCACCTGGATGGCTTAACAAAGACACAACTTCAGAGCA
The DNA here is from genome assembly GCA_037389245.1 of Oryzias sinensis. Taxonomy (NCBI): domain Eukaryota; kingdom Metazoa; phylum Chordata; class Actinopteri; order Beloniformes; family Adrianichthyidae; genus Oryzias; species Oryzias sinensis. Next base: position 27,122,436 of record CM074495.1, on the reverse strand, counting down.
ATGCAGACACAACTCACAACTCTCACAACAATTTGACTGAGGTGACTAAAACAGGAAAAATACAGGTTTTTCCTTTTTAATTCAAAAATCTGATTTAATCGAGCTTCTTTTTTACATTATGACTTTTGTTTGCATTTCCTGATCAGTTCATCTGGTTAGGAATTGCTGTAACATGTATGTTTTTACAAAGTACGGGGCCCAAAACAGACTGATTTTAGCTTTACACGGTCCTCTGGTTGGAACCTTCAGAAATCAAAGCGCCTCTTTTAGGGCTTGGTGTTTCTCATAGTGTCAGGGTATGTAACTGTTATGCTTGAATATGAAGTTTTCTGTTTTCCAGATGGAGTCTTCTCTGCTGGAAATCTTTGATATTCATCTCTACGCCAGCTTTACGTCAACAGGAGGTGTGACCTATGCTGGTCCTACATTCAGATGTTTTGCCCCCAACCTGCCCAACAATCTGCAGCAGGACACTCACCTGAGAGCTTTACCTGCGGAGCTGCTCACAGACACGCTGACCAGGTACCCACAGATCCTTTCTTTCTGTGAGGAGACTCCTTTGCTGAGACTTGTGTGTGTGTTTGATGAGCAGGTTCCGAACTCTGTTTCTGGACCACCTGGAGCTACATTTCAGTGAAGTATTAAGTTCAGCTGTTGCGATGGTAACAGAGAGGAAGGACGCCGTCCGCCTTGAGCTGGAGCTCCAGCTGCTGCAGCTGAACTCAGAGCACATCCAGACCCACATATGCCAGCCTCGCCTGGGTAGCACACACAGACACACACATGTGTTGCTATAACAGTGTGAATTCGGCCTTCCAGCCATCGTTAATGTCATGTCTGTTCTTGTTGTGTGTCTGTGTTGGCAGCTGAACTGCAGCTCCACCGGGAGATTGTGGAAAACTTCTGTGAGGAAATGTTGAAAGTGTTTGCCTCCTGCAGGATGGAGCTGCAAAAGCTCCAGAGCACTATCAGCAAGAAGAATGAAGAGTTCACAGCTACCCTGTCCAATACCGAATCCAGAATCCAGATGGTCTGCAGCAGCCGACGGTAAAACTCATCAAAGAGCATGAGGGTGCACGGCAAAAGCAGAATACTTAGAGATAAGTCAGAAAATTTGAATCCCACTGGCAGATTTTCTTTAAAAAAGCAAAAACATTCTGTCGATGGGTCAAGGAAAGTGGTCTTACCAAAAAATTCATATTTTAGGAACTAAGACTTGTTTTTTTAAACTAAGAATTTTTGCTAATGAAAAAGTTTTTTTTATATTATTTTTCTTGCGAGATTGAAAGTCAGACAATTTTTCTTGATACTTTCTTTGAGATTCAGTTTTTGCCGTGTGGAACTCTAGTTTTCTCCATTTGTATTGACCTTTTTTAGAATTTACAATTTTATCAGGAGTAGGCAGATAGGATTCACTTTTCATGAATTGATGAGGCGTTTGATGGTCTGTAGACTCTTGGTTGGATGTAGAACCAACATGTGAATCAACTGAATAGGCGGATGTTAGGAATTAGATTATAAATGTTAAGATGAAAAGTGTGTGCCTGTGTGTGTGTGTGTGTTTGTGCAGTCTGGAGGCCATAGTTTTAGACTTCCAAGACAGTTTGGATCGACATACTGAAGAAAGGAAACACCATCAGACGGTCTTCAGGCAAACACTTTCTATGAGACTGGAAAAGACCAGAAGTAAAGCGTCTAAACTTCTGAACTCCATGAGGTAACATCACATGCTGTAGGTGGAGCAACAACTTCAGGACAACGGCTGCTAACGGAAGATTTTCCCTTCTACAGGGTGTTCAGTGAAGGAGGAGATTTTGCTCCTGAGGAGCTGAAGACGATTCAGATGAGAATGAAGAAGGAAACCAAGATGATCAGGCTGACTGAGAAGTCCATTCTCACAGAGCTGGAATCTTTTGAGTCCAGGAATTTCCAGCAGGTTTGTTTTATTTGGTTTTGGGTCCACAGCACAGAGTCGGCACTTTTCAGGTATACCAACTTTGGTACCCACTTCACGTTTTCACACAGCAGCTGAATAATCCATCTGCTGTGCAACTGGTATGGTACTGTGTCATCTTTTGGAACTTGAACCTGTTGAACTGGGACAGTTGTTCAGGGAATAAAGCCCAAATGCTACAGATTGGGGGGAAAAAGGGGGTCATAAAAAAAGATATACACGTAATACAAAAGCACAGCACAGAAAGGATAGGAAAAAAGCGGAGCATTCCAATTTAATTTAAACACCAAAACGCTAAAGCTGAACTGAAAAAACACAGAACCACAATAGCAGGCAAAAACAGCGCTTAGATCGTAACACAACCAACATAATGTTCAAATGTATACACAAAATATTCCTGTTTAGCCGTGTAAATAACTGAAGGGTCCTTATTGTCACACAGTTTCATTTTATCTCTTTTCTTAGGTTTAAAGCAAATTTTATAATGATTATTTATGTTTTTAATCTTTGCACTGTTATGTATTGTGATTTTAATGCTATTACCTGTTTTCTGAAGCACTTTGAATTACTTAATAAACTTGCCTTTTGGTATAAATGACTCAAATCACCGAGTATTGCTTTGCAGTTTCCTGTCTGTAATCAGCTGAGATCTTATTGCAGATAAAGGAATTGTCAACACCCTTACAAGAGAAACTGTCCTCCTTGACGTCTGAAGTGAAATTTGCAGAAAGGGTCAGGAAAATTCTCAGCAGCGCTCAACTTCAGATCCAAACAGAGGTAATCTTTGTTTGCTTGTTCCCCCACCCACTTGCTTTTTTTTAAACACATTTCTTGCCTTTTTGACTCATCACTGTTTAGAACATGTTCTAGTGGCATTTTTCTCATGATGGAGGACAAGAAAATCTTATATGTTTCGTTAGTGAAATCGTTGTGAATCTGGAGCAGATGAAGAAAATGCTATTTAGATAAAAGCTTATTTGTGACAAAGAGAATATGATGGGCAAGCTGATGCATCTATTCTGATGCATGACCTTGTAGACACCTAGATTCATGTACGTCTTCATATTCCTTCATTTTGGGGAAAAATCATAATAATTGTCAAGAAAAGGTTAAAATGAATATTAAGTTCCTTTTTTTGCAGCACCACATAGAAAATACCTCAGTTGGGAATCCCACCAAACTTTTTTAGCATGTTTCTTTTTAGCTAGAAGTTTAGTTTAGTTTACATTTTTAAATAAGTAATTATTTTAAATAACCTTTTAGTTGTGATAAATGAAAATGGAAACACATTTAACTTGACGAAGAAACAACAAATGTAAACTTAAAACACAGACATGATGAGACACAACAGAAAAGAATCATAAGGGTTATCTGCAGACGTGGAACAAAATACCAGAACATAAAGGTCCTCAGTGACATGAATGGAAGCAGCATTAAAGAATACACACAAAATGAACTGACACTGAGCATCCAGAGATGTCTCCTTCAAGAGTTCAGACAGCTGTGACAGCTCCATGGAAACCCACTGGAGTCAGAACCGCAGCTGTTCTGCACAGAAACAAGTTAAAATCCCAAAAATCAAGATGTGAACCACAGCAGACGAACCAGCCAGAGGGACAAACGTAAAGACTTATAGGGATTATTTATGAATTCCTGCATCCATCGTTTCAAGAGCTCTAAAATATGAATATCTGAAGTTGGTACTTAAAGAAGTGTTTTTGCAAATGTTGGACTTGAAGTTAGAGAAAAGTTAGCCTAAGTAGACTATGTTTTGCATGAATCTTTTGGGTGATTTGAATGTTTTTATATTGAATGAATTTCGCACTGTTGTCCTTGTTTTTTCTTGTGAAAGGTACCTTGCTAATGTATTGTTGTTTTTGCTCTTGCATCCTACAGGCAGCTGGCAGCAACCTGCAGCAGACTTCAATCAACAGCAGCCTGGAAAAGCTTAGATCATTGGAAAAGAGCACAAAGGTAAAGCCAGAGTAGCCAGCGTTAATATCCCTCCTCTGCCAAGGTTGTGCAGAACTTAAAAAGATAATAAAACTCCTCTTTAAAAAGCAATATCGATTCATCAAATCCGTTAATGGATTTTCTTTTAAAGCTATGTCTTATGTATGTTTTAAAGGTTTTTAATTATTTGCTTTTAACATTCACACACTGGTTGACCTTTTAGAGGTTAAATCACCAACATGAGTGAGGCAGGCACCTTTCTGTAGTTAAACAGCTCAAGGCCCATCTGGATGTACTGTGTCCTCTTATGTACAAAAATGCTCCAGAGCAACAAACAGGCAAAACCTTAGTGTTTTTTGATTTTTGCATACTGGTTATAACTGCACACCTGACTCCCTACTATCCTTTAAAATCTCTCTTTTTTTTTAATCCTGCCCATGAGTTGTTTTGTTTTTTAGATGCTTTTGTCAAATAGGTAACAGTGAAGGCACAAAAGTCAATCTTTTGTCAAAATGAAAAAAATCAAAAGACAATTCTTATTTGAGACTGAATCATGTCAACCAATGTCTTTGTTTTTCCCTTACATTTCCACACAAGCATCAAATTAAAAGAGGGAACATTTACGACTCCTGCAGAATTCATATTGATCATTACAATAACTGATCAAAAGTTTGGTAGAAACACTTGTTATTGCCAAAAAAGCTCACATGGTTGTCTACCTTCCTGTGTATGTTGAGACCTCCTCCTTGCAGTAAAATCTTGCACTGAAAGTGCTTCACTGATCACCAAGTCTTTTTATAGCTCAAAACAGTGAAATGGCCTCATTCAGTTCTTCCATTTGTCTGCAGGAGTCTCCAGAGGATGTTTGTTCTTTGCTGTCATCCGTCGAAGAAGAAGTGAAGAAGCGTTGTCTGTATCTGGATTTCAACGTGGTAGGCTACATTTACGCGATCTGGACCTTTCCTGTTTTAGCTTAGTAAGATTCAGTCAACCTAGACCTTTATTTACCACACATAAGACAATAGTCTTACTCCATGCACAAAAAATAGCATCACTCTGCATTTACAAATCACAGGCACACATGTATACACAAAATGCCCCATCACACTGTACAAAACTACTTTTAAATGTCAACAAAAGCACAAAAATAGAAGCAAGTCAGATTCCTTTGGTTAGATTTTGGGATTTCCGTCTTGATTTAGGTCACTTTAAATGTGTGTGTCAGCTTTCAGCATTAGCTTGTCGTTTATTCCAAATGTGAGCTGATCCATAAATCGATTGTTTTAGTTTGTGTTTAAGGGTGATAGTAATGTTTGGACACCCAGCTGGTAAAAAAAACAACATTTGAGATTTACATTGCTATTCAAAAAGTTACTCTAGAGGCCGATTTAACTGCATTTAATAAAATACAAACCATATTGATTAGTAATGTTCCTCGCAGTACTACTCAGGATTCTTTGTTATTGCCTGTTTGAAAAAAAAGATAATGGAAGTGTATTTTAAAAATGGGAAAAACATAGTTTTTAGGCCCCTCTGCTGTGAAAGACACATTCGAATTGGGTGTGCTATACCATCTGTGTAAACCTAAATAATAGAGGAAACTTGTTTGCATGCTTTGTCTAGTGTGAGGTTGGGAAAGTCTAGTAATTTATGTCTAGTTTTTTATTTTTACCTTTTGAATTTTTTTAATGAAGTCTTTTATTTTCATTCATTTTCTACCATCCTTTTTCATTAAAAGCTCCTTCGGTTGAAAACCTGAAACAGAATTTACAGTTAAAGTTACATTCTAGTGTGTTCTGGTCGTGCACCTCCACGGGAATTTATTTTTAAGGTCAAATGTCTTGCAAATGAGAAAATACTGAGCCCTGGATCTAAAAATGTGCCGCAGGGAATGCTGGACCTGATGGGTCGTCCAAAATCCTTGAAGCCGGTTCAGCCCATCTTGTCTTTTCAACATCTGAACAGCCCAAGTGGGGAGCGTCTCCAAGACCCCGTTTTTGGAATCATCAAGTTCCTGAACAGGTCTGTGTTTTAGTCAACGGTGGGATTCAGCATAAAGTAAATCCTCTTTAGTCCTGTGTGTCAGTAAAGATCTTTTGGTTAGCGCTCTTGCTTTACAGTGAGAAGGTCCTGGTTCAAATCCTGCCTGGGTAGTCTCTGTGTAGAGTTTGTATGCTCTGCCTGTCCATGTGTGGGTTTTTTCCAGGCACTCCAGCTTCCTCCCACAGTCCAAACACATGCCTCAGAGGTCAATTGGCATCTCTAAATTGCCTCCAGGGCTGTGTGTGTGTGTGTGTGTGTAGCCCTGCAACAGACTGGCGACCTGTTCAGCCTTTGCCCAACAGGAGCTGGGTTGGCTCCAACAGCCCTGTGACCAAGAAATGGTCACATTGTTGGTCAATGTTGGTTCTGAAAATGGAAGGATGGATGGATAGCATGAAATAAATGAAAAGGACCTAATCATACCAGTTGTTTATTATGAGGTTTGATAAACATCTAGATTAAAGGAGCAACCAATGATAAATGGTGTGTTTCAGTTTTACACACGGGCAGCCATTACAGCAACCAAACCCGCAATCAACATATTAACAGCAATGTAGAGTGCATAGTCACCAGTGGTCAACTTGTTAGTTTATGAAAAAGTTGTGTAAAATTGTCTTTACACACCTTCTGTAAGAGTGTCTGCCTCAACATTGGAACCAGATCCCTTTTTCTTAAAGACCCACTCCAATGACAATTGTGTTTTTGGTGTTTTTAACGTGTTCTTGTGGCATTTTTCTCAGGATTGTGGACATTTATAAAAAAAATAAGATTGCAATTATAATTTTTTTCTCTATTCAAATCATTGAAGAAACTTTATGAAGAAACGTATGTCCAAGAAAACATTACAGATTTTTTAAATGTTGGGTGAAAAAGGCATAATATCATAATTAAAAGACCAAAAGTAATACTTTAAAAAAACAGATCAAAAGATGATTGGAGTGGTACTTAAAGCAAAACCTTAAACTGATTAAAACACCAGGGAAAGGCCTAAAGATAAGTAAATGATTGTCTGTGATTTGCAACAAGCCTAGGCAGTGCATTTAAAAAGAAAAGTGATATTAATGAGGCCACAAGAAAAGCAATTCTTAATTCTCTTTCGGCTTTTCCCATCAGGGGTCGCCACAGAACGAACAAGTCGCATGGTAAACTTGGCAATGTTTTTTACACCGGATGCCCTTCCTGACGCAACCGTCTCAAGGCAACCGGGCTTGGGACCGGCACAGAAGTAGAGAGGGGAACAGGGAGCAGCCCGGAGTCGAACCCTGGTTTCACGGACGGAGGGCGCCGCAAACCAGCACGAGCTAAACCGGCTCCCCACAAGAAAAGCAATTACTGAAATTATAAAGTTTTAAGTTGTTGTCAACACCGGATTCCTGCTGCTTAGTCATCTGGTCTGCATTTTATTAAGTTTTCCATCTGCTGAACCCTAGGAATGCATTTTAAGGTCACGGGGTCGCTGAAGCCAACCTATCTACAGTTTGGTGAAGGAGGGGTACACCATGAACAGGTCACCACCAGTGTGTTGAAGGGTCACACATTCTAGGGACGATTTGGAGATCCCACTTAACCAATGAAGCATGTTTTTGGACTGTGGTGGACTGAGTGCCATGGAGAACATACACACAGAAAGAACCCAGCTGGGATTTGAACCACGGTCTTCTTGCTGTGACACATTTTCTGCTCCATCTTAAGGCCTCAAAATGGTAGATCTGTGTTTTTCGCTTGATACGTTTTGTTATTGAAGATGAGGTGATGCTTCGTTTCTTTTGTTCAACCATTGCAGCAGTTTGAGTCGACAGGATTCTGCAGGTGAAGACCAGCTGCGAGGAAGAAGAGCAGCAGCTGGTAAAGGGGGAAAAATAATACATAGGCTTAATAGGTTAACCAGGATTTTCTTTTTTCTTTTTAAATCACTTGGAGGCAGTTTTGATTTTAGTGTCTGCTGAATGTTTGTAAATGTGATTGTAGTCAAAACATGAAAAGATCAAAAGATCAAACTTTTAGCCATTGCCATTGACTGAGTTTAAACAGCATCAAGCTAGAGAGCATGTGCAGCATCTGTTGTAGTGACTGACTGTCCTTTGTTTCCAAAGATCAAAATCCCATTCATCATCAAAAACTAACAGCAGTGAATGTCAGACCAGTCAGGTAAATACACACAAATGTGATTGAAGCTTTCAGAAAAGCATGAATGACTGTCTTGAATTTTGAATTCGTAGTCTGACGTCTACATCCACATTTCACTCCATTGAATGCAAACAGAACTGCAGTCAATGCTCTGCAATTCCATCCATCCATCCATCCATCCATCCATCCATCCATCCATCCATCCATCCATCCATCCATCCATCCATCCATCCATCCATTGATTGGCTGATGAGAGATTTGTGTTAACTAGTATTTGGACTTGTGTTTCTAATAAAATGTTTCAAATAAAACCACGTGAGTGTTGTACCTCATTAACCTGTAATACACAATTTGGGTCATGAGAAAAAAACAAGATCCTTAGTAGAAGGGATTGAGCAGCACTTCCTTCCCTATAGAGCCTTCCTTTGAGATGGAGTGTAAAGCAGTTTTAACCTTTTTGAGTGAGTACCTGCAAATCCCAAAATGTGAATAAAATGAGACTCCATAGTGTGTACAGTCCCTCCAAGTGTTTTGGAAGTGTCTCGGGGTGCCCCTGGCAAAACTGGAAGACTTTTTTGCTAAGAAGGGATGTGCGTTTCTCATTAGACTTCTGCTCCCTTCCGGCCCCGGATAAGCATAAGCAAAGGTAGAAGATGGATGGAGGATGGATGGATGGATGGATGGATGGATGGATGGATGGATGGATGGATGGATGGATGGATGGATGGATGGATGGACGCCATAGTTTAAGGTAAACCAAAGAGGTTTAACAAAGAATTAAAGGCACCAAAAGAGTTCATATGTCTCCATATCAGTAAAAGTAAACCTGTCTGAGTCTACAGTGGAGAAAAAAGGTATTTAGTCAGCCACCAATTGTGCAAGATCTCCCACTTAAAAAGATGGTAGAGGTCTGTAGTTTTGATCATAGCTATACCTCCACTGTGAGAGACAAAATGAGAAAAAAAAAATCTAGAAAACCACATGTCTGATTTCTACAGGATTTATTTGTAAATTATGGTGGAAAATAAGTATTAATAAGTAGGGTCCATGTTCATTATTAGATGTCAATTTTAATGTAGATCTTTTTCTTTTCAAATTAAGGCTTCTACACTAAGCTGCACTCCTTGTTTTTTTCAGTCTCAAATGTTTTTGTTTGGATGTGTTTCAGTAAAAGCTCCAGATCAATCAGGAATATTAAAAGATTCCAGATTTTTGGATCTAAGCTGGAAGAGGAGCAAAGCATATCGTAAGTCATGATTTATGAATTCCTTCTTTGATTCCTCTTGCAAAGGCATTAATGGCCATCAGTAGGACTGAACAGCTGCCAAGTGTGCAGTACAAAGGCCTTCGGAGCCTCCTGACTCAGGGTTCATGTCACAGAAACAGTACGTCCCCCGTATGTAACGGACCATCATCAAAGCCATTGTTGGTTGGATTTTTTTCCAGAAGCATCTCAGTCCCTCCACTGGCTGTCTACTCTCATTTGAGTTGAATGCATTACATTGATTGATAGCGCACAAACCAGAGTATACAATCCGATTTGAAACCTGCTGTTTGCACCTGTTAATTACCGGACTATCTTTCCTAGTAGAGCGCCAGGAAACCTCAAACAAAAGGCACTGGTAATCTAAGTATTTGTACACAGTTTGGATTTCTTTGTTAGGGCCCTTAAAAAAAGCTCCCTGTGTAAAAGAGCCTTGGTGAGCTCCTTTCAGCTGTAAGACATGATGTTTTTGTTTCAGATCCTTCCCGTCTGTGCTGCAGGCTGTGCTGTGGAAAACAAATGAGCTTCTCATACAGGGTGCAGCGGTAACAATGGGGGCAGAATCACAGCTCCACTCTTTGCATTACAGCTAAATATTTCAATAGTTTAAGACTGTACATGATATAAGAAGTGTTTTCTGAGGTTGATGCCAGAAACTAAGATTATATCCCTGTCTCGTCCATCAGGACTTCTACAGCAGGAAGTCCGGCAGCAGTGTCCTTCTTCTTCCTGACTCTTTGGACAAGGGGGCTGAAAACATGATGCAGTTGCTGCTGGAATACCAGAAACAAGCCAACAGTTTTTTAAGCAAGAGCAGAGAAGGTACATACTGAAAACTCCCACAGACAAAATGCCTTTACTCCTGAAGCTGAGCTCAAAAATAAACCAAGCTGTCCACATTTCTGTCTGTATGCCTGTTAGAACTGGTGAAGCAACTGTTTGTGCTGAAGGAGCTGCTCAGTTCATTACCTGCAGTTCTAATGAACAAGCATGAGCAGCAGCACACGGTGTGGCTTAAAGAACAGCTGGCTGGAATCATGAAGAAGCTGGAGGAAACGCTGGCAGCTAGTGAGAAGGAGAAGGTGAAATACTCAGATGCCGATCAATGTGACACACTCCTGATCCTGACTGTCAAACACGTCTTTGGTTGTCAGATCTCCAACTTCAGGGAGCTGCGAGTGTCCATGAGTAAGGACATGTTGGACACGGTTAACAGCAGGGAGGAGCTCAGGCAGCAAACCCTGCATAGCACAATCTGTGGTGCCCACCTACAGCTGCAAGTAGGTCCACTTTAAACAAGTGTCGCTTGTCATACAAGCCATCTTGACTGTGTAATTGTATGAATACAGGAGTGCTTGCAGTCCAGAAGGAAGGAGTTTGTGGCATCACTGACATCGCTGTCAGAGACACTGCTTCATCAGACCGATGACCTGTTGTCAGTGACAGGTAAGCCAAGTGTCTACAACTTGTTTGCAACACGCTACACGTTATGTTAGATTAACAAAACTCCCAACCTTGTTGGCAGCATGTTAAAAAGCAGATGTTGTTGGCACAAGGGAGACCCAGTCTTGGGCCCCCTTGTGCCAACAACAAAAAACAGACTGATGGCACTAAACTTACTGTAACTACGGTAACACGTAAAAAAAACACCGCCTGACACTGTTGTATGGAGACTGAATTAACTCCATACTGTTGTATGTTAGCTGTGTTAGCGTATTCACAATAACACCTGACCTTGTTTGCAATTCATTAATAAAACAGAGAAACTTCTCAAAATATGCTATGCTTGTGCTATCTTAGATGACTCCACCCTTACATTGACGTGTTATTCCCACCATGACAAAGGTGGATAAAGGTGGAAAGATTTCATGTAATTCATGGACACCAGTGAAGATCATAAATCATTGAAGAAAAAAGGTTCAGACTGTCTAGTGGGTCTAGATGACCCAACTCCCAACGGTAAAGTGCCTAGGATAGCACAAGGGTTAAACACAACCAGAGTGAATCCATATACAAGGTGCTCCGGATCATAAGGCATACTGTCGTTTTTTTTGTCAGGCTTTTAAGTGCACAGTTAACAGTGCGCAAAGTAAATTCCTTGACTATAACACACTATGTGTCTCTAAACAAAAGCCTGACTGCAAACGGAATGCAAAACTTAAAAAAAATATATATAACTTAATGAGTTTTCCAAAGGGACCAGTTCAGAAGTGTCAGCTAAAGGAGCTAAACTGGATCGATGAGATCACGGGTAGATCCTAAGCAATGAAAGGTCACAAATGTTTTAGCTAATGAAACAAAAAATGAGGCATGGAATTCTGGGTCATCTGATGATGTTTTTCATTTACATTTTTGCAGACTTGCTTAATGAAATACTTCCATGCTTTGATAGTGATGGAAAATGAAAGTGTGTTCTTCATAGCACACCAGGCAACCTTGACATTTGTTTGTGCAATTATAACAGCATTGAATGCATCGTTAACCAACCAGCACAGTGACGACACAGCTCTTACCAAGGAAGCAGAAGCTGAAACAAGAGAGGCAATCAGGTAAGCTCTGCCATCCCATCACTGACAGCTGATGGCAGATTCAGTTCCTGCTCTTTCATTTACTACTGTTGGGAGTCTAAGTATTGTCAGTCCCTTACAGGCGTACATAGATTTTGTTCTTCTGTAAAATACACGTTCTCATAACTTTACATTCCCTGCAGCTTTATTCTGCTTTATTTTCTTATCAAGTGCCCTGGATTTTAAAAGCAATTCAGACACCGTCCTCGCTACTTTTTATTTATTTAATGGCAAATATGACTCCCATGTCCCAAATAACATTTTACAAAAACTATTTTTAATTCCAATTTGTTTAAATTCTAGAAATGTCAACAACAAAAACTGCTGTTACACTGTTTCCATTCCATCTTAATTACGAGAATAAGCCCCAACCAACTCACACAATAAGTCATTCAAAAACACGGTGACGGATGTGACCAATACTTTAAATTACAACAGATCCATTCACATTTCTGTCACGGCACCAGCGCTCATCATCATCTATCAAATCAAAGGAGACGTCTGCGTCTTCTTCAGGCCATGGAGATCCTTACACGTGGGAGTGGCTACGGATTAAGCCATTTTGATCTGTGTGACGATGTGAGAACCTCTTGCAGTCATGGGACTTATTTAATTCTAAACAAGTATTTTCCATTGCAGTTTTGTGAAATATCGATTTTAATTTGCCTCAGAAATCAACTCCCAAAAACCTTTTTTTGATAAATGCAAGTTTCTTTTAAGTTGGTGTGTTTCCATTTGAATCCCAAATTCAATTTGCGCAATTTCATATTCAATGGAATGTCTGCCACAGTAGCCGCGGTTACATGTGCAAAATATCTTGTCGGATCAAAGATTGCATTACAATTCAACCGTGTACATGGGCCCAGAATAGCTTTTTTCGATTATAACAAACGTTTACACGTGCCACACTTTCGGTTGGAATAAATCATTTGGACATGCACAGAACTCTCTAAAATACCGAAATAGGAAATTACTTCCACTGTAAAAAAGCCGAGCTGCCACATACAGAAATATTGTTATGGTTATTATGAAGCGCCTCTTCGCTCATTTCATTTTTTATTTTTAATCCGTGTGGTTGGTGCTTTTTTTCATGGCGGAATGGAGCCGGAAGAAGGGTTAGGAGAAGGCTAACACGTGCTAACAACATTAAGCCTTTGATGAACATAAAATCCATGCGGGAAATGCCACAATCTGCATCTTGGCTGCACGTAAATATGTGGGAATAACATCAGCCTTTATTTTGTCTGGACACGACCGGAAACACAAATCCACGATGATTGTTTGAACGATTTCTAAGGACCGAGCGACATTTCTGCTTTGAAAAGCTCACACACTGCCCCAAAGCCGCTGTGTGAGCTGGCAGTCCGAGCTCTGAGTCCGGACGCTCACCCAGAGACAGAGCACCACCCCACCTCATGTCCGCAAACACAAAGCTACAAGTCTGGCTGCTGTGCTCACAGACACGGTTCACTCGCGTGGAGCAGCCGGTCGGTCCTGTTTGCGCTCCAAAGCTTTCTCTGGAGCACTGCACCGTCTATGCATGACGTAAAACTAGAGCAGTAGTGACACACGATAGTAATAAACTGTTTACATGCACCACGGTCAGATCAACAATCAGCATAACCCACCTATCTCGATGGGAAAGAAATTTTGATCTGAATGAGTCTGATCGGGGCAGAGTATTCCGAACGGCGTGTTTACATGACGCATTTATCTTCCGATCAGGCGTTCATTCCGATTACTTTGCCCATGTAAACCCAGCTAGTGTCAGGCTTTGCCGTGTGATCGTACTCCTGTTTCTGCTCACTACAAGGCCATCGTCCTCCACTGCAGACGCACACACCAAGACACAGGAGGGGGTCATCGAGCACAGAGATGCTGCTTTGAAGGTACATGCACACAAACATAAACACACTAACAATAAATTGCATTGTAACAATTTGTGTGTGTTTGTGCTTGTGTGTGTCAGCGGTTTGAAGAGCTGTTAAAGCAGGATTTGTCGAACTTAGACGATGACAAAAGAAGACGACTGAACAAAGAAGACCAATGGAACGCGTACTGGAGAGGAGAAATACAGGCTTTGAAAAACATCCGTAAAAATCTCTCATGATGAAAATGAGACAACAGCAAGTGTTTGGTTAAGTTTTCACTGACATTTGTTCTTTAGATGTTACGACTTTCCTGGCTTGAGTGTCACATTATCCAACCACGAATTGTCGCACTCAAACCCTCATATCAGTTTAAGGTAAATTGATTTTTGAAAACAGGTTTTAAGTAAAACTTGTCATCGTTTCTTTGATATCAATACTTCATTACATTTTTTCCAGCAATTTTGATTTAACTGCTAACAATATTCTATTGTATCAGCTAATGATTTAATATTACTGTCTTTGTTGATCTTACAGGCTAAATTCCAAACTTCATAACTGCTAAAAAAACAAATTGTTAAAAATAAATTGGGTTTTTATCATCAAACTCTTTTTTTCCTTTAACATTTTTTGATTTCATGCTGTAAACATTAAGCTAAGCAGAAGCCTAAAGAAATATATTTATCAGAGAAAAACATGAATAAAATGCATTTGGGATTGGCCAGCTTTTGTAAGGTTGAGTGGAAGGATCCCAAAGCAGAGACTGAAGCAGAGGGCAGGTTGACAATTTATTCCTCAGGAACAAATCTAAATCAGACAGGATGCTGAATTCACAGAGCTAGACCAATAAACAGGACAGATGCTAAGAGCCACTGAATAGTAACAATCCGGCAGGGAGAAAGAGAAAGGTGCAGGCTTTTAAAGACATGGTGATGTGATGAGAATCAGGTGTGCAGTGTAGAGAGGGAGAAGGTCAGCCACGCCCCCTGCTCACTCTGATCATAACAGTTTTAAAGCTTTTCAAGTTTTTCTACAATCCCGTTTATCAAAGTATTAAGAGCAAAAGAACAAACAAAGACAAAAGAATCTAAGAATTATTTACATTTTTTGAGCATCTCTAAGATTTCCCATTATACATACATATGGGTAAAAGATAATAAATATCCAATATCCCAGAGAAAGTCCTAAAGGAATTTTAAAAAAAATGAATGAAAATCCTGTCCTGTAAACAAATAGGGTAGCCATTGTAACTAAATAGAATAGGCTGAAAAACCCGAACAAGTCGACACTTATTTAACCCTTGTGCTATCTTAGATGCCCCCACCCTTCCATTGACGTGTTCTCCCTACCATGACAAAGGTGGATGAAGGTGGAAAGATTTCATGTAATCCATGGACACCAGTGAAGATCACAAATCAATGAAGATAAAAGGTTCAGAGCACTGTCTAGTGGGTCTAGATGACCCAACTCCCAATGTTAAAGTGCCTAGGATAGCACAAGGGTTTAAAAGAATTGTGCTTCTCTGTATTTTAATTTGATTTCAAAATCTGATAAAAAAAATGGAGAAAATTATTTTTGTACAGTAAGAATATTTGTTATTTATAAAGGATATTTTATAATCAGAATCCATTTTATGTTCCACCCATCAAATAAAAAATAAATAAATAAAAAATACTAAAACATGACATTTCTGAGTATTTTTACCCCAAAACTGCAATTTTTCTCTTGTCTCCCCTCCTCCCCATGACCAAATTCAGTCTCAAATAAAACCCAATAAAAAATGTAAATATTTGGATTTTTTGTGTTATTTGTTTTGTTGGTGTCTGTTCTGTGGGAACATTTGTTTGAATACATTTATTATTATTGACTGACTAAGGGGATACGGTCTGTTCTAAATTAACTGGATCATTCTGGAAATATGTTGACGTTTGATAACTTTAATTCCAAATTTCAGTTATTGGATCAGAAACAATTTGATGCTGGGATCAGAGCTCTTCCTCTGACGTTTGTTCAGTTATCCTCAAATCTATTGTTAAACAAAGTTCAATTAAAGTTCAATTAAAGTTCATTAAAGTTCTTTGACAATCCAAACTCCGTGTGAGGTGTTTAGTAATTTATTTGCTTAACAAGCTGTCTTTCCAATAGGAATTGGACAGACAGACAGACAGAATTTTTCCAAACTTGTCATCAAAAAAACTGTTTTACTTTTCTAGAGAAGAGGGGATTGAATTTAAATCTAATTTCGTTAAATTTTCTATATTACCAAAAGTAAAAAACATTAATTTTAAAATAATTAACAATTTTTTTTAAATTTAATTTAATTAACAATAGGGGCTGCATGGTGGCGCAGTGGTTAGAGCTCTTGCCTCATAGCAAGAAGGCCCTGTTCAGAGTCCCAGCGGGGACCTTTCTGTGTGGAGTTTGCATGTTCTCCCTGTGCATGTGTGGGTTCTCTCCGGGTCTCAACTTCCTCCCACCATCAAAAACATGCTTCATAGGTTCATTGGTTCATCCTAAATTGTCCCTAAGTGTGAGTGTAAGTCACGACAGACTGGCAAACTGTCCAGGTGTCCCCTGCCTTCGCCCACAAGTGGCCAGGATAGGCTCCAGCAGCTCCAGACCCCGAAAGGGAAAAACAGAATAGAAAATAATGAATAATTAACAATATTTACCCATTCAAGAATTTTGAGACATCAAATTGGGTTTGAAGTGAACAGCTGTAGTTTTTGTTTAAATGACAGTAAGACTGTGGATCACTTATTCTTTAATTTTCAAGTTATAAATACATTTTGGGAGTGAAGTTCTGCTTCTGGTATTCTTCTGTTTTTATTCAGAGTACTGCCAAGATTATGTAGTTCCTACTGTCCTGCTGACAACTAGGGAAAGTTTTTTTATTCACAAAAATACATTTTGACACTTTTGAACTCTTCTCATAAAGAGTTCTGTCTTTATTTTCAGTCACTCGATTATATGAAAAGAAAAAATGGCCTGAAATTACTTAGTTTTGTAAAAATATAACCATGAGAACCCCAAAAAAGTTAAGTTGTTTTGAATTCAATGTTTTTCTGTATTATTATGTTTAGTTTTTTACATTTTATGTCTTGTGCTTTATATGTTATGCTAGGTAATTGTGATTGTTATTCTACGTTATGTTGTTGCTGTTGTGTTATTACTGTTCTATGTAATGTAACTCAATTGTAAATAAAGTTCTTTGTAAAAACAAAAGTCTGTTGTTCTGTTGTGGATCTCTTTCCCGCTGGTGATTTAGTATATTAAGTCAGAATTGCATTCCTAGTTAACTTAAAGTTAACTAGAATGTGATAAGAAGGACTAAGCAGAATTCAATGCCATAGCTGGAGTTACGTCAAGAACTAAACTTGAACTTAGACCAATTAGAATTAAACTATAACATAAAACAAACTAGAACTCAGACTCAAACTAGAGACTCAAGGAACTGTTGAAAAGAAGTTAACTAGGTTGAAATTAAATGGGGTTAATCCAAACTACTGGATAAACTTCTGGAACTAAATTTGATGTCATTGGTTTTTAAATTGGATATCATGACACATTGTTTCGTCTTTTCAATTATAAGCCCGTTAATCTAAAATTATTCTGTGGTCTTTTCAGTTTTTTTACGTACATATACCAGCTAGACCAACTTTTGGTCTGTTTTTATATGGCTTCTTCCTCCTAGATGTTACAGTAACATGAAAGATAAAAGAAACAGATAGTGACTTTAATGTCATCTGCCTTTCAAAAACAAATGCTGGATTTATGAGTGAATTTATATACTTAATTATTTGAATTAAACCATATATATTTAATTTAGTTATAGTTATTTTATACCTCATCTTCTTCAAATTTATAAGTAAAATATTGTTTACCCAGACTATGTATATATTTATATAATCAAAAATCAGCTTTTGGGGCAATTAAGTATATTATAATGATATTTTCTGACAAAAACAACCCCAAAGCGGTAGTTTGGTTGTTCAGCTATTGTATTTTACCAGGGAGCCAGTTTAGCTCGTGCTGGTTTGCAGCCTTCCGTCCGTGAAACCAGGGTTCGAATCAGGCTGCTCCCTGTTCCTTCTCTACTTCTGTGCCGGTCCCAAGCCCGGTTGCCTTGAGACGGTTGCGTCAGGAAGGGCATCCGGTGTAAAACATTGCCAAGTTTACCATGCGACTTGTTCGTTCTGTGGCGACCCCTGATGCATGGGAAAAAGCCGAAAGAAGGAAAGAAAAAGCTGTTATTTTTACTGCAAAGTGAACTACAGAATCCATTTCTGATATTTTTCTGTCACTGATGTCACCATGGGTTCTTCTGGGTTAAAGGCTTATTTTCAGAATCGACTTTTTCTCATTGTGAGCGAAAGTGTTCACCAGGGCAGCTGAAGCGCTGCATTATGGGATATGTAGTGAAGATATTTCACTGGGTAGCTGAAGCGCTGCATTATAGGAGTAAATGTAGTCGATATGTAGTTGATTTTTTTAAAATATTTCCCACCATTTCTGCGTCTGAAATGATCTGGGGGTGCATTGTTTACATGATCAGCTGTTGTCACCTTGCAATCTATCCAGTTTTAGCTTAATGAACAAGCCTGAATACGCGTTACACACTTTGTTTTATTGATGTTTTGTGACTCGATGAATGCCCTCATGGCTCTTTCACGGTTGTTCCTCTGCAGGTTCAGTTTCCTCTGGATAAAACGATGTTGGAGTCACTCCCCTCTGCACCTGGTATCTCTGATCCATCCTGCTGGGGTTTCATTGGACGCCATCAGCTGTCAAGTCTGTGCTGCAGTGAGCTGAGGACCTGACAGGGTTTCCTTTCCTCTTTTTTGTTATTTTGCAGTCTGTAGATTTCTTACTTCATTTTGGAGTGAACTATTTTGCTTTTTACTCAATTTTTTGCCTGTAAATGTTACTTTTTCTTCATTATATGAACAACTTTTTATTGTATCTTTTCTTTCTTTTTGTTTTTTTTACTATCTGTGAATTCTCTCTTTTTTACCTTTTTTTTTTTGGACAATGGTATTTATTTGATCATATATGTTTTTTTATATAATAATAATAATTATATTAATGATAATATATATATCATTTCTTTGATTTCTTTTCCCGTCTGCTGGTTCCACTCCCCAGATGAGTAGAATAGACAACTTTTAGGAGTTAGGGTTCCACTTTTCTTTGTCAGAGGTTTTTTTCTCTCCATTTTTTTCCTGTTTCTCTTTATTTGTTTGACATTATTTCAAGTGTTGAGTTTACATCATTTTTGTAACATTTGTTGAAGATTCAAACCAAAAATACTCACGCTTTATCTGAATTAACTAAAAGTGAAGTCAGTCCGCCGAATGTGATGGTTCTAAATAGGTATTATTATTGACTGCAGCTCCATGAAAAGCAGCAGCATAGAAATGTTCATTTACCTGATCTAGGACACATTGATCACATTTTAAACCAGCTCCCTCTGAATCTAGAATGGATTTATCCATTTATCCACAAAAAAACACCAAAAAGTGACGAGAACAACAACAATATCTGTCTTTCTGTCTAAAATTAACTTTAAATGTGACCAAATGCAGCTTCTTGGAGCTATAAAGCTAAATCAACCATCTGTTGATGGAACCCAAAACCTTTGACATCATTTCAAAATACTTTGGAAACTCATGATTTTTTCTATCACAGATACAGACAGTTCCATCATTTTGTTACTGAGAAGAAATGTTCTATTCTTGATCAAGATGAAAATATTAAACATGACAAAAAGACACAGACTCACAAGTAAGAAGTAAAAAGTCCCATTTTATTGACTAGAAATTCCAGATGGTTAAAAAACAGAAGCAATGATTTAAGATTTACAGCAATTTGGTTTGGTTCTCGTCATTTAGTTTAATCATAGCGACACTTTAGGTTTTTCCTTAAATTAATAGTTTGTGGCATCAAGTTAGTGTTTTAAATTACATAAATAAGGATTTTATGCATAAATTAGTTTCTCCTATAAATAGGCATTTTGTAAAAACAATTTAGTACTTTGTTTGGACAATTTAGAAATTTGTGTACTATTATTACACAAGGTGATTTTGTGTCTAATTAGCATTTTGTGTGCACAAATTGGAATTTTGTGATTACAAATGAGCAATTTTTGCCCTCAAATATGTGCAGAAATTAGCATTAGAATACTAGAATTAGCCAATGTTTATAATCCGTTAATTAAATAAAATATATTAAATAAAATAAAAGTGAATTTTCTAATTTAAGAGTCCAAATTGATCTATTAGTACTTGTGATGGGTACTCTTTTGCTTCTGCTGCAATTGTAATTGAACCCGTTAGTGGTTGGTGCAAGCTCCGCCCCCCAACCCATGCTCTCAATGAAGACGAGGTAAAACTCCCTGTGAGGCCAATTCAGGAAAGAACCCTGGAAGGCAATTCAAGAGAGAATGGCCCTTCCACCGATAGCTGGGGAGGTTGAAGGCTGCAGAAAGAATCCCACCAGCATCTGGGGACCTGGAAGACCAGAAAACCTGTTGTTCCGCGACTGCAAGTTCTTGGGAAATGGGATGGGGCTTCTTTGCTTACCCTGTGTTGATGACATAAACTCTTCTTTGTCTTAGAGGCTGATTCCTTTAGGGGGTCACCATGGCGACATATCCGTCTTTAGCTGTGGGTGTGGTTGGGCTTGGTATGGTCCTTCCACCATGGGCTGGCCAGTTCTTCCTCTTTGATGAACAACCCGTCGCCTGGTTTCACTGATGTGCCTTCCTGTGGAGATAAAAGTCAGATTGCAGTCAATTTGCACTGGACACCTCCTTCTGGTTTTTATTATCCTTATGATAAAGTCTTAACTAATGTTTTCCTTCATCAGGTTTTTGTATTAGTGGCTGCTTTAGGCTTTGCAAGTCATTTAAAATGCTGACATCTATGAGTTGTCGCGTTCATTTTTGCTTTGTACGAGAATAGACATTGTCTGCATGATGGACTGAAGTTGTAATGGATTAAATAAATCTACATCACTGAGGAGGCCATCGATACGCTAGGGCTTCTTATAACCATGCATGCTGGTAGAGATCAGGCTACAGGATCAATTTTGGAGAAAATATAAGAAAGGTGATTTGTCTACACAAAAAACCTTACAAATAAAAAGAGAAATGATTATAAAACTTAAGAAAGTAACATAAATTAATAAATGTAGTATTTCAGACTCATGTGGACATATTACAAAATATTCTGTTAGTTGATCTAAAAATAAAATCAGATTTTACTAATAATCAAAGAGAATTCTGTCCAAATGCTCCAACCGTTTAGGTCTTTGGACCATTTTGTGTTTTGTTGTGTCGTAGATTTCTTACCTCATCTAAATGTGACCCCGCCCTCTTATGATGCTCTTTGGTTTGGTCCCCGGCTGAAGATGCGTCTTGTGGTTTGCTTCTGCTTTGAATTTAGTTTTTTCTTCTTCTTGTGGTTTGTGGCAGCGCTAATGGAATCTACAGATGACAACAACACAGTTCATTGATCCAGAATATTATTTATCAAAGACAGCAGAGTTAAGGAACTGATGGTTTTGTGGTAATTGAAAGATTCCTTACCTCATCTAAATGTGACCCCGCCTTCTTTTGAAGTTTGGTCTCTTGTTTGGTTCCTGATAGATGCTTCTCTAGGTTTTGCTTGGAAGCTGCTGGAATAAATGACAAAAACTTAGAGTTGATATTTTTGTTCACATCGTCAGCTCTGTTAAGATGTTGCTGTAATGTTGTAGATGTCTGTGTGTGTGTGTGTGTGCGTGTTTGCGTGTGTGTGCGTGTGTGTGCGTGCGTGTGTGTGTGTGTGTGTGTGTGTGCGTGTGTGTGTGTGTATGCGTGGGTGTGTGCGTGCATGTATGCGTCGCGTCGTCGTTTGTGGATGTCTGTGTGTGTGTGTGTGTGCGTTTGTGGATGTCTGTGTGTGTGTGTGTGTGTGTGCGTGCGTGTGTGCGTGTGTATCTGTGTGTGTGTGTGCGTGGGTGGGTGCGTGTGTGTGTGCGCGTGCGTGCATGTGTGCGTGTGTGTGTGTGTCGCGTGTGTGTGTGTGTGTGTGCGTGTGTCTGTGGGTGTGTGGGTGCGTGTGTGTGTGCTTGTGTGTGTGTTTGTTTGTTTGTGTGTGTGTGTGTATGTAAGTGTGTGTGTGTGTGTGCGTGTGTGTGTCTGTGTGTGTGCATGTGTGTGTGTGTGTGTGTGTGTGTGTCTGTGTGTGTGCGTGTGTGTGTCCAGATTATATCAGCCATGGATGTAGCAGCTCCTTCAACAGGCAGAATGAAGGGTAAGACCTCAGACACGATTTCCGCTTTACTGGCAGTCTGAAAAAAAGAGGATGAATACTGATGAAGGTGAGAGCTACAGTCATCCAAGAGCTGGAAGAACTTCTGGACAGAGTTTTCTTACCCGGGGACAGGTCTTTGCTGATCCTCAGCATATTCATCCCGAACATCCTGGTGTTGAAGCCCACTCCATGTAAAGCCTCGTACCCAACCACTCCAAGCTGCCACACTGTGGTTGGTTCTGCTCTGTAGCCGGAGCCAAACATAGACTCTGGGGCAGCAACACTCAATGTGCCTGAAAAACAGCAGCTTCAGGTCAGTTGATGCTCCTCAGTGGTTTCCTTTATGGCAGATGCTGATCTGTTACCTGCAAAGTTTGTGAACACTGAAGTCTCCGTGGTGAAACAGCTCAGTCCAAAGTCGATGAGGCGAGCACGCGGGACACTGGAGCTCGTCTCAATCAGGACATTTTGAATTTTGATGTCCCGATGGAAGATGTGCCTCTCCTCAAGATCCACAGCTGTCTGGATCAGCTGTTTCATGAGGATCTGGAAGACATTACAAAAACCAAATGAGGAAAAGGAGGGACAACTTCTAGAGCTGCTTCTCAGGAGGACAGGGTCTGTTTTTCTCTTAGTTCTAGTCTTTGCAAACTTCTCAGCCTGTTTGCATCAAACACTGAACTAACATGTTCAGCCAGATTTCAGTCAAAGATCAGAACTTCAGGAAGTTTCTTCAGGAGTAGAAGGAGAACATCTGGAACAAATAGAGAATGTGAACACAAGCCTACCTTAACTTCATCTTCCTCTGCTATGCCTCCTCTGCTCTTCAGGTACACTTTCATGTCTGTGGCTGGGATCGGTCTCTCCATTACCAGGACGATCTCCTCCTCCAGATCGTACCAGTCCAGCAGAACCACGGGGGAGGCTTTATCTGGAGACTGTAGCTGTGGGTCTTTCAGCTTCTGCATGACGGCCACCTCCGCGCAGATTAACTGTCCGTGTTCATCCTGAGGAATCACCACAAAGAGAGGATGAAGAGGAGAACTGCAAAGGAACACATTCAGAGCAGAGATCTTCATCATGACTTCTGCAGCGCTGCATGACTCCCACTCACCACCACTGTATCTAGACCAAAGCCTTTTCCGATGCGTTTGATGGCCACCTGCACGACACAAACACACGTGGTCAGAAAATCTGAAGGTGAAACATCCGACAAACATTTCAGATTAAACCTTCAACTAAAATGGACCAGATGAAGCAAAACCATCTATGTTTTCAATGTGTTTTCCAATGAAAGCCTGAAGCTCGTTCACTGCAGCTGCATGACAAACACTGACCTGCAGGTTGTCTGATCTGCGGAAGCCGCCAAAAACATATCCAAAGCCTCCTTCACCCAACTGCTCCATCTGCTCGTATTTAGCTTCAAAGTCATCTGAAGACAAAAAGAGAAGTTCAGCTGTGATGGAAGGAACTTTTTCTAAAAACTAAAATCAGATTTTACTAATAAACTACTATTTGATCAAAATAAAGAACCGACCTTCGCTGGTCTTGACCGAGGAGGTGTTGGTTCGACTGAGAGAGGATCTCTTTTCGATGAACTTCCTCAGTTTCTTCAGAAAGTCTTTCTTGTTCTTTATTGTCTTTAATCTGGTGGGCTTCATGGGCTCCACAGGCTCAGATGGGTCAACCTTCCTCTTCTTGGTTTCTCCATCATCATCATCATCAGAGCAGGCCTTTCTCTTCAGTGCTTTGGTCCTGCCACCCTCTTTAGACGGGACTCTTTTTTCCTCATCTTCAAGTAACAAAAACAAACAAAAATCCCAGTTAAAGGGAAAGATCATTTGAAATTCCCAATATATTAATAACATTTTAGATCATGAATCTTCTTCATCTTCAGTAGTTCGATGATACTTCTAAATCGTACAACTTGACTCAATCACACAAAGTTGCAAGTCATTCTGAATCTCCAACTAAAGTTTTTTTTATGTGTTGCTAAACAACCAATGTGACATCACTAACTGACACATAAAAACTGCTGGTTTTCACAATATGTCAATTCTTTTTATTAATGCTCAGTGAATTTTCTCTAAACTTTAAGCTGTGAAAACGAAAAATCCTCCTCCTCTTTACATTAATAATCTGTTAATAAAGCTCCACTCCATCAAGCCCTAAACTACACCCATCAAACTCTCATGTTTCTGCAGAACTTTGTTCACGTTAGCAAAGTACATTTAAATACAACAGTAATCACATTTTCTCAAGGAAAATCTTAGAAAGAAATTGAATGTAACCTTTTTTTAATATAAAATATAGGAATATTTTTAATAGATCAAATTTAAGCAAATTAAACCTTGGAATAGAAAATGTAATAACTGGTAAATGTTTTTGTAATAACTCTGTCAAACATCTTTGGAATCAAATATATAACAGAACAATTTCAGATTAAAGAAATCATCTCTGAAAACAAATAAAAATGATTTCGTTCTCAGAGTGCCGCCACATATTGCATCAAAACATTCAACAAAATTGTTGCTAACCAGGATGATGTTTCATATCCGCCTCAGGATCATGCTTCATATTCGTTTCTTTCTCCATCTTCTTCAGTAGTTCGATGATAAAAAACTTTCTTTACAACTTCTAAATCGTACAACCAGACCCAATCGCGCAAAGTTGCAAATGATTCTGAATCTCCAACTGCAGTTTTTTTATATGAATGGATTTCGTTGCCAAGCAACCTGTGTGACATCACTACATGTCTCCTCTCTGTGTTGACATTCAAATCAACGCATCTTAGAATGTTCTGGATAAAAACTGTTGATTTTCTAAATGTTTCAAATTCTTCACATTGATGCTCAGTGAACTTTCTCAAAACTTTGTGTCATTTTTAAGCAAAGATTACAAAAAAACAGACAACAGAATGTCAGGGCGTGGATTTACACGGACATGCCAGCAGCAGAAAAAGCGCATTAATAAAAATCTACAAACTTATTGATCGACCTGCTGACAGCAGAGAAAAAGGATTGGAAAATGTGAATAAATGTGATGAATGGTATTATGATTTAATAATGAACATTATGATTATTGTTCACACTTTTTATTATATTATAATAAATAGCTCAAATCTATATTTTTAAAAATTGATGCTTTTTATTCATTAATTTTATCAATCGGCCTTGTGACAGACTGGTGACCTGTCCAGGTGTACTCCGCCTTCGCCCAACAGTACGTGATTTACACAGACGGCACAGTGACCCCGAAAAGCATACGGCAGCTAAAGAAGATGGATGGATGGATGGATGGATGGATGGATGGATGGATGGATGGATGGATGGATGGATGGATGGATGGATGGATGGATGGACAGACGGATGGATGGACAGACGGATGGATCATATGCCTGGCTTGTTATCAAAACTCAGACAAGAATTCTAGCAAATGAATATAAAAAAGAGGAAATCCAAGGTAGAGGACGAGTTTAGGTGAGTTGGTGTCTTTCTGGGGTGTCGGTTAGAACACACTGAAGCCTGAATGCAGTTTCCACAGTTGAATGCAGAATGATTTGAATCCGTCCACATCCATTCAAATAAGGTCCAGAACTGAGACGCACAGGTGTGCATAACTATTTATGCACAAGATCATCAGCTGGGTTATCTTGAGAGTCGGCGTAGCGCCAAGCTTTCAGGTCAGTGAGTTCCTATATTTCTGCCACCCGTGTACCTGCAAAATCTTTAAACCGACACGATTCTGAATGGAGCCAGGTGGAAGCAGTGGTTGAATCGCTCCACAGCACAACATGACAAATGTCACGGGGGATCTCGTTCTTCAGGGGTCTTGCTAAGTGTGCACCCATCACTGCTCCACACAGCTCCAACCAAGGCATGGACAGTTGCTACTCTGTCAGGAGCAATGAGAAAACATACATGAACCGTGTCTCTGCCTCCCACCTGCACCAAGCTGTCAGAAGATCTTGTGGAAGTTAGGATCATCCCAGTCTCTGTGCTTGTCCCACAGCTGCTGAACCAGTACTTTTGTACGTGTTGTGTAGGGAAGTATGTACCCGTCAACGGAACTGTGGTGGAGCGGACACAAAATGACACAAGGTTTAGAGAAATAAGATGAAACAAACAAACAAAACCTACACAGAAATTCAGATTGTGTTCTTGCTCTGTGCTGGGCCTGATCAATAACTTCTATAATAATTGTAACATTTCAAATAATTTGGTGTACACCAACTGTGTACATAAAATTATTTTAATAGCGTGTACAGTTACAACATTGCTTTTCTTTTGATTTAAAAACAGGCAACAGACTACAAACAGATTACAAATGTCCCACCCACCAATAAAAGAGATAAAATGACAATTAAATGTCAGGATTTTTGTTTTTTTTTGGTTTGTGCTGCTGAGATGTTTGTTGTTTTTGAGCATGTGGGGCCAGACCAGAGGGCTGTGGAAGGTCTGGAGCTGCTAAGATCACAGCAAACCACACTGAAAGAAAATATAACAGTGGTTTAACTTAAATATTGAAGTAATCTGCCACAGCTAATATATTTGCATTGTCTTAATGTAAATAAATAATTTAGCCTAACCACGTTTTTTTTATTTCAGTTAATCAGATTCTGTGAGGTGAAGAAAAGTCATTAACTTGAGTTTTTCTAAATCAAACTAAATAAGTTCTGTTTTTTACTCAATGGAAATGTTCTACTATACCAAACCTGAAAAAAAGACTTGATATCATCCATTTTTTAACATTTGAGCAATGAACTTTTGAAAGTTGTCTCAGATAAAAATGTCAGGTTCACAATCTAATGAACCGAATTAAGCTTTAGAATTATATTTGGATGTACACAGAGTCAGAACACATTTCTTCATGTAAACAATATTTATTGTTCCATGAACACATCTGTGTACAATGTCTGTCTGCTTTAGAGAACTAAATTATGAAAAGTGAATGTTTTAAGTAATATTTTTTAACACTGAACTCAGCAGTTTCCCCAAAATGGACTGAAATTAAGAAAGTGTACCCAAAACAAAATCTGCACGTTTCCTTTTCCATTTAAAATATTTTTGACATTTTAAACAATATTTCAACAGACACAAAAGTGTGTCTGTAACTGTCAAAGTCCTTTTTTTGAGTTTGACCAAAACAAACACTCAACAACAAATACAATGATTTTGCAGGTTTTCAGTACAGTATTGTTGGTATTCCCTGAACATGGGCTCCTGTTTAAACTCTGGACCCTTTTTTCAGAAGCATCAACACAAATGTAAAGATCTAGGGATAAAGTGGAATTCATATATGAGTGCATATATGAGTTCAAAGAACATAGCAATGGCTGTTGCAACAGAGGGCACTTCATTCAGAACCTGTTTTCCATCGATCCCCATCTTGATGTCTGTTGGTGGACGGAGAAGATCCTCTCTCCCAGTGACAAGGATCGCCATGGTTTCAATCTGCAGAGCATCACTGTCCAGCCCCTTCTGCAGACGTAGAAAAAAAAACAATTCACAAATTAGGACAACTGGCGCAGCGCTCTAAAAAGTCTAATTTTGTTTTAGTTAAAAAATAAGCCTCAGTGTGTATGCTCACTTTTCTTCATCATATGCCTGTGACCCCATGACGTATTTTTGACAGTTTGTTAACGTCAAGGAAAAGTTGTATTCAAAGCAAAGAAAAATCGTATTCAAAACAGAAATGTAAACTAAATGTTGTATTCATTTTTGTTTTGGAAAATTTGTTCACAACGTCTTAGTATTTGTGCACAACTTTGTCTTTATTAATGCGTTTCTTATTGACAGTGACCTAAACCCATACTTACATCATAAAAGAGTGTCATAGTTGAGAGAGGTGGATCACCTCACCTGGTGTTCTTTACTGAGGTGCTCAACAGATTTTAGGATGGCTTCTCTTCACATACATATTTGTTTAATCCAGAATTTTTACTCATATTTTATCACAAACACATTTGTTTAATCTTTTGTTCTGATATTTTAACACATATTTAATTGTTTCGTGTCTTTTAGCCAAATTAGACTGTTTACAAGTGTTTTCTCACCCTTGGCTGGGGTGTTTGTGTCTATACTGACACCACGGCCAATAGGAGGACAAGGCATCAGCGCCTTCTGGGTTCTCTCTTAATTTGCTTTTTTTTCCTTTAGTCGTTTCTCATTTACTTATGTTTGTTTTTGTGTATTTTACTATGCAGGGCTTATTTAATTATTGTATTGCATGAATAGGGATTTGGTGTTTTCTGCATTCTTGTTTTGTTTTTATGTACAGCACCTTGAGCTGTTTTGTACATGAAAGGTGCTACATAAATAAATTTAATTTGATGGTAATGTCAACAGTCTGAGAAAGAACGCTTGTTATTAGTTAAAAGTTTACTCAACCACACAACTATTCTGCTATGGAGAACTCTGATCTCATTCAGATGCTTCATCCAGAACTTCTAAGATGTTGATGGTCTGCTCTTTCACATGCCTTCCTTTGCTCCTGATGACCTCTAGAAGTTTGGTGAAGTGTTTGTCCAACTGTGCACAAAACTTTGCCTCCAAAGGAATTGTTGTAACCCTCAAGAACTCTGCATTTATCTGAAAATGAAATCAGAGAACATGGAGGATGATGGTCGAGTTTGTAATGATTTAGGAGTTCAGATCGACTTGAATAAGTATGGTAACAGTCTTTACATTTCCACATCAATGAGTGTTTAGGGTGTATAGAGAGCAATGTTATGTTTGGGCCTTCAATCACAATTGCATAGGTTATACAAAACAACTTACCACAAGTTGGTCAAAGGTTTCCAGACAGGATGCAGGGCAGAAACCTAAGAGTGTCTTTAATAAAAAATAAATAAAAATAGTTATTATAGACGATTACAGACAATGAAAATCAGCCACACAGCTTGGAGTCATTCTCTCTGATCATTTTTATTTTTAAATGTTGACAACAAGGAAAGACTGGGAAGTGAGCGCATTTTATCCTGAGGAGATGTCACAGGCCGCTGCAGTCGCTTTTGCCGTTAATAACGAGTCTGTGTTAACAGGGTTAATAAAGTGTCAATAAGTATCGATGTATCCTCACACAGACTGGGGGAGAAAACGTTAGTAGTCAACTTGTAGTCTTTTAAGGATCTTGCTGTCCCTATCCAGAACTCCCTTTTTCTTTTCCTTTATGTTCAATCATTATAAACATTTTAATAGGTTTATTATTGTTATTAACATCTGAAGCCATATTCTGACCCAAAAAAGTGACGTAATATTTGCGCATGCGTGAACGGATCGGGGAGAGCAGTTGTAGTTTTCCCTGTTAAGTTCAATAAAATCCGGTGTCACATGAATAACGTGACACGGCGCATGGGTGTTTTCCTGCAGTTAAACAACAGTCGACAGCAAATACACCACAAACAGTGTTGCATCGACTTGTATTCCACATAAAGTAAACTCACGCCGTCGCTCCCTCCCGGAATACAGTTTTTTTTTTTATTTCGTTTTTACTGAGGAGCTTTCAGTCTCCCACAATAATGATTCTGACCAACATTAAATATTAATAAATCAAAAATTATACGTCCATGACAGCCTAACTGTTAGTGCTCAATGTTAGCTTAACTACTGCGGTGAAGTTAGTTTTAGGTTAGATATTTGACAGACATTCAGCTGGATCTCCAGTGAGGTTTCTTAGGGACCGTCAACAAATTAACAAGTGCATGAGATGGAGCACACCCAAGACTAAATACTTTGCAAAAAGAAATAATTTCCTATGAAAAATTTCCTCATGTTGTGTCTAAACAATCTTATTTATTTTGCAATTTTTTAATTGGAAAAGTTTTGTAATCATAGATGCTCAAAATTCTATAAGAAAATGGTTTGAAGTAAACATTTAGGTTTTTTTTCAATAGCTTCCAAATCATGTGACCAAATGATTTCAAATATATGCCGAATTATGGCTCCGACATACTAATATAGAACACACAAACATTTTATATGAATTTTAATTATATAAAATCTCCAGCAATAGGCTCCGTGCACGAAAGTAAGGAGTTCTACTTCCGCCGCCTTGAGTGTGAGGCCGACCATTTCCGGCTTGCGACTTCTATAGCAGCGACATGGCAGATTTTGATTGCGAAAGACGGTATATTTCACCCGTTTTCTACAAGGTCTCCCGAAAATCGACGTGAACGACACCTACAGGATTGTCGACCAGTGCGTGGTTACATGGGCAAAATATCGTGTCGAAAATACCGAAAAGGAAATGTGTCCCGTTGTAAACAAACCTTTGCTGTCACATATTAATGCAGCAGCTCGGTTACATACGAGGCGATCTTCCAAACGTGCTTTTATTAATTTTATGAATATTAGAAAGTGCCTGTTCGCTCATCATTTTATGTTTAATCCTTGTGGTCAGTGCTTTTTTGTGGAAGAACAGAACTGAAGAACAACCCAGTGTTAGGAGAGGCTAACAACACTGGCTAACAACATCAGCCTTTATTTGTCGGGGCACAATTAGAAACACGATTCCATGTGTCGTGATTTTTTGAACACTTTCTAAGGACTGAGCGGCATTTCTGCTCTGAAAAGCTCACACACTGTGTGCTCTGCTCTGTCCTCGCGAGTCCGGCAGCCGCTAACCCAGAGCGGCGGCTCGGCTCGCAGTCCGAATTCTCACACATAACAAAACGCACCCTCCCCTCAAACACATTAATAAATCCAGCTGCTCTGCTCAGAGAGGTTCACTCGGTCCACTGGCTCCGGAGCCCGAACGCAGAGCTCGGATGCCGGGTCCAGACGTCAGTGAGCACGCATCCCCCCCGCATCTCCCTCGTGAGGGGTGAAAGAGACGGGAGAGCCAGCGGGGCGAGAGCGGAGCGGGGCTTTACGCGGGGCGTCCGCAGAGCCGCTGGTCGGTCCCCTATGAGCTCACAAGCTTTCTCTCAGCGAAACACCGTCTATGCATGACGTAACCCAGAGCAGCAGCGACACGACTCCTCTTGCTTGGGGTGAAGTCCTCCCGCCGTGTTCACCATCCATTCGGCTCTCACCGACACATCTACTGGAAAGCTATGAAAGCTTATATTAGTACTGTTGTACTTTGACAAATTCGCACACCGGTACACAACAATGTTGTGATGTCTTTGTCACGCGTTGAAACACCAAACGCCTCTCTTTTACCCGAAAACCGCTCCTATTTACTCAAAACTAGCAACTCAACAAAACTCCCCACAACAATAACACGACCAACAGGAAGTTGTCGGCCTCACACTCGAAACACGGAAGTTAACCGGAAGTTCTGTCGTGCACGTAGTCTATTGGCATATAATTTGTCCATTTTTTTCAATTGCTCAAACCACGTGACCCAAAAAACTTAAACACATGCCGAATTGTGGTACTGACATCCCTACATCAGACATGCCACTTTATTTCCCAATTATAGATGGTACAAAATTTATATGAATTTTTTTTATTAGAATTCCATGAGGTCCCATATAATATCTATTCATTTTTTTCAATAGCTCCCATATTACCTGAGCCAACCAGTCCAAACCTGTGCCAAAATAAAGTTTATTTTGTGGTGTGTCTGATTTCTGGATATCAGTACAACAATTCGGCATAGGTTTGGACTGGTTGAGTCAGGTAATATGGGAGCTATTGAAAAAAAAATGAATATGCTGGAATTTTCATATAAAATTCATATAAAATTTGCATCATGTATGATGAAAAAATAGAGTGATGTGTCTGATGTAAAGATGATATAGTACCCAACTCGGCATAAGTTTCATCTGTTTGGGTCACATGGTTTGGGAGCAATTGGGGGGGGAAATGGTTTCTTCAAACCATTTTTCTTATAAAATACTGAGCATCTATGATTGGAAAACGTTTCTTATTAAAACATTGCAAAATAAATAAGATTGTTTAGACACAACATGAGGAAATGTTTCATAGGAATTTATTTCTTTTTGCAAAGTATTTAGTCTTGTGATCTTAAATTTTCTCCATCTCATGCACTTGTTAACCCGTTGACGGTCCCTAAGAGACCCCATGATAGATCCACGCTGAATGTACACTAACTTCACCGCAGTAGCTTAGCTGCGCTAGCTTAATTGCACAGCAGCTAAAGTTGAATTCACGGCAGATAACGTAATAATTGTTTAAAATGTTTGGGGAAAACTCAAATGAATGTAAGCTTCAAAAAATGCCGACTGTTTTTAAATGCGTGTTTTTGTCTTATTACAGTAAAGGATTTACCATAAGCTGCTGCTGTCGGTCTCCGGCGGTTAGTTCCTCTTTTCCGAACAAACTACTGCTGCGGGGGGTGGGAGGGGGACTAACGTTGTCTGAAAATTGTGTCCAGGCAGTGAAAGAAATCCTCGTTTAAATGTACAATGAGAAAACGACTAAACTCATACCTTGCTTGCTTGCTTGTCACTCTGAGAAGCAGTTCAGACTATGGCAGAAATACCGCCCGCCAAATTTGAATTTAATTTAGTGCGCATGCGCAAATCAAATTCAACCTTATAATTGTGCTTTCACAAAACGAAAAAAATCCACTTTGGGACCCTGCTATCGTTTACATTATAGTAAGGTAAATAAAAACAAAGACACTTTGCATAACTTATAGAGATTGAGTTAAAGAGAATAAATTAATTTTTTTCATATTATTGCAATAAGTAGAAACGCATCAAACTGATGACAGCAATGGTTTACTTTTGTCAGTTGAGAGAAACTCAGCGTCTGCTGACCTGGAAGGAAATTTTTGAGAGAAAGACAAAGTTTTAGGAGTTTCTTGGTCAGAAAATGTCGAAAACCAAAGATCTCTACTTTGCATTGAATCATCTGGAACTAATGTTTGTGGTCAAAGTTCAGATTGAAATTTGCCACCAAACTCAGAATCCTGTGGAGGGAAAAACTCATGGTTTGTGCCAACTCAAGCTAAAATAGAAAAAGTTTTTTATCATCTGTGTTTTTTTATGGCTGGAAATCAGTTTTTACTGCTAATTTTCTTTTGGTCAGTTAAAAATTGAGCAGCTTC
Source organism: Oryzias sinensis (assembly GCA_037389245.1). Classification (NCBI taxonomy): domain Eukaryota; kingdom Metazoa; phylum Chordata; class Actinopteri; order Beloniformes; family Adrianichthyidae; genus Oryzias; species Oryzias sinensis. Next base: position 27,089,341 of record CM074495.1, on the reverse strand, counting down.
ATGTGTGAATGATGATGGAGGAGGTAGAGGATGATGCTGTGAAGAGAAACTGGAACAATCCACTTCCAAACAGATGTTCGTCATCCTGAGGAACGCTCCTCCTCTGGACTGAAACCAAACAGTCTCCAGCTGGTCTGCTTTGTTCTGCTGGATGATCAGACCTGTGAACATGGATAACAAGTTAGAAAAGAAAAAGTCATCTCTCTGCTTTCTTTAAATGTTTTGCAATCTTTAAGCAGAAATTCAATTCTTTAGACTGAAACTCAACATGACTGTAATCCGGGGTCTGATAAACGGCGCCTTTGGGAACTCCATCAATCCTCCATCTGATGTTTGCTTAAAACAAAACTCTCATTAAACAGAAACATGGAACTTACTATGTCTTTTAGTGTGTAGGGATTTCAAAATTAAGGCTGCCATACTTGCTTCGTGTTTGAAAGATGGAGTCGTTTCAGCAGCTTTTCCCTTAAGTTTAAGTTGTGGTCTTAACAGGGTTTAAGTTGGCCACACAGCTGTTTATTATGGAGTCACAACATTAAACCAACAAAGACTGACTTAATGTTTGAAATAATGAAAAGAAAGTCTCAGGCTTTATAACAGAAAAAACAAGTAACAGAAATAGTTCCCAATTAGACTCAAAAATGTAACCACAGACCAGAAGGTTAAATATTATAACTGCCTTTGGGGATTACAGAGGTCACCCTCTTGGAGAGTTTTCAAGCTAAACTGTCCCTTCACTACAGTGTCTTAGTTTCTGCCTAGCTGACATTTTATGATTTGTTTTAATTTTTTGCATAACCTTTTTATCTTTTTATCATTATGTTCTTAATTTTTGTCTGATTGTTTTGATCATTTTCTTAATGACATTACATAATGACTTACATTAATTTATGTAAAATTGTGTCCAGCACTTTGGGCCTCCTTGAATGGTGGTGGAAGGTGCTCTATAAATAAAATAAAAAGGAATCATAGAAAGCAATCATAAAACCCAGAGAAAGTACTAAAGTACTCAGAGGGAAACCCCAGGCTTTCACAGGCTAAGGCCAGGTAGACAGCAGGGGCAGGCTGAGAAACAAATTCCTCCCAGAAATTCAGCCGCCGCTGGAACAGAGGTTCCTGGAAGCCTTTAAACCTCCCTCCCAGCCTGTCGATTGGAGGAGTGAAAAGCTTCAATCGCCTCCAGCAGGAGCTACCAGGAAATGATGGAACAAAGGAAGTGTGGACAGGCTGTATAAGAGCTCTGTATTGGGTCTTGAAGACCAGAGCGTGAGATTGACAGGCGGATCGGAGCAGCGTCCGTAGTTATGCAGTCACTGTATCGGTCCGTTGTGGTGAAGAGAGAGCTGAGCCAGAAAGCAAAGCTCTTAATTTACCGGTCGATCTTTGTTCCATTACTCAGCTATGGTCATGAATTCTGGGTCATGACCCAAAGAACGGGGTCCTGAATACAAGCGCCGTAGGGGTGGCTGGGCGCTCCTTTAGAGATAGAATGAAAATCTTGGTCACCCGCAAAGAGCTGAGAGTAGAACCGCTTCTAATCCACGCTGAAAGGGGCTTAGACTGCTGCCCCCGCGACCCGGTCCCTGATCAGCAGAAGAAGATGGATGGATGGATGGATGGATGTTAATTTGTTTGTAAGATATTTATTAGCATTGGTGGAGGTTTTGGAAATGTATAAAAAAGTGTCAATAAGCTGTTTGTCATGGCTCCAAGTAGCGGTGTCCGAATCGCTGAAAAATGGTGACTGAACCGACTTCATTTGATTGGAGCTGGAAAGTAAGCCATTTTCTACGGGTGACGTCACACTTGCCCAGTCCAGTTCTCTTATACAGTCAATGGTTTCACCAGACCCGGGAGTGGTCGATCTGAATGCTTCTTATAGACGCTGAGCAGGTAAATCCTGATACAGAAATCTTAATTCTGTTCTCTCACTATAGGGTGTTACCAGATAAAATCAGCTATGTCTCCCAGTAGGAGAAAGCTGTGATCCAGGACTGGGCTTTTCACTGAGAATGAGGCAATAGAGCGCCTTCAGCAAAGGAGAACATGCAGCCCACAGAGTCACTACACTCCACACACAGGTCAAGTTTGGAGATCATCTCAGAGGGTTCTGTCAGAAAATTTGGACCCAGCAGCACCTGAAGCTTCCAGTACCCATCCATTCTTCCAGTGGACCAGTTCAGAGACAGGAGCAGCTGGTATGCTCCTGTTTGCAGGCTGCGCTGGCCCTCCTATTGAAAACACACATACATAAACACACACACCATCTGATCTGGCAATGCCTTCTCACTGGACTCTCCCACAGAGCGTAGAGAGGCTGCTGGCCGGTAGCGGCTGGCCTTCCTGCCACAGGCCGTTCGGACACGGGCACGTGACAGCAGCAGCCAGAGCTCGCCACTTACCATTTCACCTCATGTACAAACTTGAATGCTTATTGATTATGATCAAAATAGATTATTACAGCATTCCAGAAACCATTATTAAAAATCTTGTTTTAGTAAACTATCAGTGCAAAATCCACTTTTCTAAATTACAAGATCTGAAACTAACAGTGTGCTTGGAATGTGTTAAGTCGTTTGTCCATTGTGTGTTGAAATAAAAAATCGGTTTGTAAGAGAAACTTAAACATTTATTGAGAAGTTCTGCAGAGACAAGAGTGATTTCAGAGTCTGATCATGTATTCTGACACAAATATGCATTCATTTTTCTATATTATAAACAATCAATGGAGATCAGTGTTAAAATGTCAATTCAAATATATCATCCCGTATATGACTTGTTTGAATACAGAAATTGTAGTATCTCTGACTTTCTTTATTTGATAAGGTCTCTTGTGATGATGCCTTTCGGCCTGGGTCAGCCTTGAAAGAGAGATTGTATCTCAATGGGACTTCCAGGTAAAATTAAAAAAAGAAATAAAAAGGCAAGAGAACAGACACAGGTATTAATATGATCAAGCAGCACCTGTACTTTTCAAAGTTAATTTCCAGCCTGTACTACTAGCGAGGTATAGCAATTCGAAAGATTTACTAACACAAGGTCTTCAAATGTCCCTTTATCGCATAGTCCCTTTGGGTAATGGTTCAGTCTGTGTGAGGCAAATATCGCCCGGTGCATTCTGGGTACACTTCCACGCCCATGGCTCTTCTGACCAATGAGCGAGCGCAGCGCCGTTGCGTCATCAGTCATCTGTGTTGATTACGTGTAGCTCGCCATCTAACAACACCAGCTAGCTGCTCATGCGATACAGTGAAGAAAATTGTTCGTTCGCGGGTTCTGGTGTTTACTGACGACATGTTAAAACAAAAAAACGTCAACTCTTAAACTCTACTGACGAATATTTCAATAAAGACAACACGGTAAGAAAAAGCAGCAGTAAACGAGTCTGCTAAACGACGGCTAACATATTTCCCAGTGGGTTAACATTAATTCTTATTGTTGATTCGAGCTGGCTGTCAAAACACTGACTGTCATAAAACTGTTTCGTTTATCCAAACTTCTTAGCGGTTTGTCAAAGTAGTCCTCGAAATGTGAAAGAGTGTTTTCTTGCTGTGGAAACGGTCTGTAAACCTCCAGACGAAATCGTTTTAAAAGAAAAACTCATATATGCAGTTGTCGAGCAGTCTGCTAAAGCTAGCTTAAACTTAACCTAACCATGTCTAGATTTCTAAAGAAAATTGAGTGACGAACCATTGAAGGTGGCCATGTTAGTGACCTGCGTGTCATCTGATGACAATTATCCAATTCATTTGGTCATTTAAACAGAGTCACTGTTGGTGATTGACAGCCACAAACATATTTTGATGTTCAAAAACTGATAATATGAAGAAGCTTGTTACCAGATTGTTGTTGACATACAGTTTTCTTTTAACCGTCTTGTTTTTCCTGATATTCTGTGTTTCTTTTGAAGACGTAAGCAGTCTGCAGTATGAAGGACCTCTTTGGAGAGAACCCCCAGATCAGGGAGCTATAAACTCTATGCCTCTGTTGGCCTCTCGCTCCCCTGAAACTGCACATTTCTGTCAGTAAGAGGGACTAAAGGCAGCAACATGTTTGCCAAATTGAAGAAAAAGATTGCAGAGGAGGCGGCCACATCCCCACGGAGTGGCGTTCGCATACCTCGCACCATCAGCAAGGAATCCATCACTTCAGTGGGGGCCGACTCGGGAGACGACTTTGTGAGTCCTTCATGACTGTTTGTTAGTCTTGTTGCTAGAAGATGTACATCTTTAAAGATAGCTGCTTAGTAAATTATTTGTTGTGACAGCCTCTTGGGTGTCTTCCTACTATTACAAAACAAAAAATCGAGATTAATGCTGCAGGTTTTTTGTCCCTTAACTATCAGATAGATCTACTGTTCGCGAACTGCTTCTTAACTTGCCAAGAAAAAAAATCTCTTTAGTTTATTAGAAGGAATTATAGCTATACCTTTGTAACAAAGTTCATAAAACAAATTATTTTAAGGAAGGGTTTGCTTTAATCCAATTCTGTGTTTTAAATAGCGACAGGTCAATTGTGTTCTTTTTTTTATTAAAAGTAAAAAATGATATGGTTCTAGATTAAAGTGCTGTTAGAAATTGAATTGTAATTTGTTTTCTTTGTATTGTCATGATGACAATACAAGTCTCACTCTGATCATCTTTTCATCTATTTTTAAAGTGTTCCCAATGATCTTTTAAACATGATTATGCAGTTTTTTTTAGCCCAAATAAAAAAAAAATCAGTCGTTTTCTAAGACGCGGTTTCTGCAGAACAGCAGTTGTTCATTTTTCAATTTGTCTCTGAGTTTCTTGGTGGACCGTTGGCATAGAGCAACTATCTGCTCACACGCTCTCCAGCTAGCTTACAGCCCTTCGTACCCCTGACCTAACATTGCCAGTGCAACTAAAATGGCGAGCGATATCAGAACTTTCCAGCTTTAAACCAGATGAGGACAATGAAGACGTACATGGATCCATTTGTCAACAAGTGGCTTCATCAGAATGGAGCAGAGCAGGGAGCGTGTGGCCTGCTGACTAGAAAAAAAAGCTTTTGTGAGCGTCGTATAGCCTACAAATGACATTTTTTCATCTGCTCGCGATTTACAAAGATTTAAAGATAGAAATACTCAGGCCATTTAAGCGCAAGTTTCTCTGTTTGTCCTCCATCATCAGAAAAATGCCACAAGGACATGTTAACACCCAGAACACATTGGAGTGGGTCTTTGAAGGAATGTGGTAATAAGAAAATATTGGACAGGTTTGCTGAATTATCCATCACTGTGGAGGTGGGTACTAGTAATCAATAGTAATAGTAGTAATCAAACTAACAGTTAATTAATCATAATAAAGGTGTGTTTTATTTATTTGTTATCCAGAAAGGGAAGTGTCTGGCTTTGGAATCAGACAGTTGAAGCATCAGGGCAGCTGTGCTTGAATGCATGTGAACCGGTCTAGTCGGGTAGATTCAGACCATAGACAGAGGGTGTGACTGGAACAGGTCCTTTACACAATACTGGTCTTTTTAATGCCCCATACATTTAAATAGTCAAAAGCTGTGTTTGATTCTGTCAGACTGCAGGCCTTGTTGGATGTGGTTCTGCTAGGGCTGTGACTCATTTGATCAATTTGCTCTAAGAAAATCTGTTTTGCCGTTTAAACCCTGTGTGCTGCAGTTCTGTTCATTTGAACAAGCAGCATGGTGTCATATTTCACCAGGAAAGACTTCCGATGGGCTTTGTCTCTTTTTCACCAACTTAAATAATTTATGAAGCTTCAGTTTGTTTCCTATAGTATTTGTAAGACTATCTGTGTTGACATGCATTGAATTTTGACCGTGTTCTGTTCAAGCGTGCACAGGTTTTTCTGATTGCTTTGGCAGTTTCAGGATGTGCAAGGTTACAGTAACAATGATATGTTTGGTGAAGAACTTAACAAAGTGAAGATCTTTGATCATGATGCACAGTTACCCAACAAGTCATACTAGCTCCCCAAACTGTAAGGCTCAGATGAGACTTAATGTTGGGCTTGTTTTGAGTTACCAAGCCATGACATCTAAAACAATGGTCCCCAATCCCTGGGCTGTGGACTAGTACCGGTCCGTGGGACAGTTGCTTCCTGGGCCGCAGAGAAAAATAAACATGTTCTACATTTTTTCCGTTTATTTATAATCTGATTCTAAAGGGAGTTTGGCTTTAGAAAACTTCAGGATACTCTCCACCACATCCAAGTCATTCTTGACGAGTGTCAGGTCGCTCGGTCGCACGACTGTCTCAGAACACGAAAATTATTATTATTATTTTAAAGCGGCTGCGCCAATTGCTAAATTAAAAGCCCCCAAGATAGCAAAGTTGGCATAAAACATACGTATTTGGAAAGTTTCATTTTGCAGCACAAATTCAGTGAGTAAACAGAAGAAGAGCTTTTGAAAAATCTGCATTCAACACACAGAAAGCAGGAGTCTTTAATCCAGATGTGGATTTATTGTGACAGTTGTTCTCACACAGCAAAATATTAATGCAGAATGTGCAGCAACCAGCTGTCTAATTTAATGAGGATGCTGCTAATAAAGTTGATCAAACGGTGGATTTAAGTTTATGATTATGTGTAGAAAAGTATATATTTGTAGTTTTCCGTCACACTGATTTTTTAGTTTACACTTTGACAATTGTGAGTTAAAGGAAAATCTGTATCACATTTTAATGTCATTAAACGAGTCCATGCCCTGAAAAAAGTGGGGGACCACTGATCTAGAAGGTCATTGGTTGACTATGATGTCAGAAATGAAAGCTCTGCTGAAGTTGATGGTCACTACACCAAGAACAAACTGGATAAGCTCGTTCTCAAGGCTGAGGTTATTATTTATATTTTTATTTTATTTAGATTTTTAAGTATTTATACAAAACAACATAATGAAACAAAAAATGGGCAATAAAGGGTAGATAGTTTGTGAATAAGTACAGATTGTACGTATTAGCCCCAGTCACATGTGTACAATCTCCTTATACATACATATTTGGTGAAAAGCAGAAGGTGTGGTTAACTGAGTATGTGAGAAAGTCATATCAAGCAGATAAAATAGTCGGATAAGAACGCAGTATCAATGAACCCGAACCCCTTTGTATCCTGTCAGCCGGATCAGTGGGTAAAAGTTCCTGCAGACGGCGCCATAAATCCCTAAAAAATCTCCTCTTTGTTCATTAACTTGGCTCTAATTCTTTCCATTGGTAGGATTTTAAAAATGTCTTCATACCACTGAGTTACATTCTGAGTTTTTTTTTAATCCAATTGAATAAAATGCACTTTTGTGTTAGAAGAAGGAGTTTACTAAGTAACATAGACTTATTCTTGTCTAGTTTTTTTACTTGGTGGCGATCTGAGCAGAAACTGATCCAGATCTGTACGTTTGTGTTTCAGTATGGATCTGATTTCTTTAGTGACACAGAAATGTGAACTTTCAATGATAATGATCGTAATTATAATTTAAATTTAGGGCATAAAGGTGATCTATTTCAGAAAAATTGGCTTCTATGTGGTCTGTGTAAAATCTTTCTTTATAACTGTTGCTAATAAATAATGAGTGAGTAGATTTTTTACACTCTTACCAACAGGATGTATCATAGTGTTTTTTTCCAGATCTTCTTCCATTCTCTGAATAGTCTGATCCATATTGTGGCTGTTAAAGTTCTTTATCTTATTATGAAACTGTTTTTCTTAATTTTAAGATCGGTCTTGAGATTCTTTATTAAATTAAGTTGATAATTATCATAATTTACATTTAAGGCATAAAGGTGATTATTCAGGGAAAATGGGCTTCTATGTTGTTTATACAAAATCTGATACTGCGATAAGTTAAAGCTGGAATCAATAAAGTGACGGTTTGCAAATGCGCAAAAAAAAATCCTTGTGAGGGAGCAAATATTTATTCTGAACTTGTGTAGGTGACATGAATTCTTTTTTTGATTTTAATCTGATTTCTTTCTCCGTGTTTCTACTTTGTTTTTACAAAAATTACAAATGATGGAATATATTTAATAAAGGAATTGGCTCTAACACAAAGTTCAACTAAATATAAACTGTAAAAATGTTTGCAGAACAATGCAGCAGGTGTTGTGTGAGCTACCGCTAGCTTGAGCATCTCCTTAAGGGAAATAGAAAACACTCACCAGAGATTTTTGGGTAGCAACAGCCTTGAAATGGATTTTGCTGCCTGTGGTTAGTTGCTCTAAGTTTAAAGTCACGGTAACGCTTTCTTTTACAGTACAGTACTTACAGTGTACTTAAGTGGTATTTACATGGTACTTATAGTGTAACTACTGGGTACTTTCAGGGTACTTACATGGTACTTTTTATGGAATTTACTGGGTACTTACAGTGTGTTTACATGGTACTTTCTATGGGACTTTACTAGGTACTTACATGGTACTTTTTGTGTCTACTCTGTACTTACATGGTACTTACTGTGTATTTATATGGTACTATTTGGTTCATACCTATGTGGTACATACTGGGTATTTATAATATTCTTACTGGGTATTTACATGTTGTGCAAAGGTGTCTTTTATGGTACTTACCACATGTAAGAACAAGGTAAGTACACCGAAAACCCAATTTTGACTCGCCGGCCAAGTTGACTGGTAGATAAAAAAGCAACAACAACCTACCAGCCAAAATATTCAATTACTTTACAAAGAAAAATTATAGGTGTTATTATAAATAATGATATTACGTTAAATGCAGAAAGAGAAGAAGTCACAACACGATGAAAACATCAGATAAAACAACAGTGTTTTCTTTCTAAGGAACTCCTGTATTGATTTCTAATCGGTCTTTGCTCTTTGCGTTTGGCGTTTTGACGCCGTCTATGAAATTCCATTCCTGTCTGGATGCTGTTATAAATCTTCACATGTTTCGCTGCTTCATCAGCTTAAACTGAAGCTACACTGGAGGAGGAGGAGTTACGGGGGATGCATGCAAGAGGGTTTTCTTTTCTTCTTCCTCAGCCTCGTGGAAGTAGCTCCTCTTTGCTTCCTGCTGTTTTCACATCTGCGCTTTACGAGAGAAATACGGAAGCGCAAAAGAGCAGAGAGCTGGGAAAATAAAATCTCTTTCTCCCAAAAATAAATCCTCTGAAACAACAAATTCCAATTAATGTATTAAATCGATGAATCGCCAAGCCCTTATTATCGTTAAATGTATCCCCAACTACTCTTATTCCCGTACGGTACCATCTGTGAAAGATTGAGTTTTTAATACAGGAATGAAATTCCTCTTATTCATTTGAGGTGTTAGATAAGAAGAAATGAAGTTATTGTCAACACTTCTATTCATACCATACCAAATCTTTTAAGGGGTTTTCAATCAGAAAATTATTCCTCACATGTTTCTTTGCACTCACAGAATTTTTTTTAAACAGATCATCAAATCTGGGAATTTCCTACCAAAGTAAAGTTTGAAAGGTGTTTAAATAAACAAAACTAAACAAACGTTGTTGATTCTTTTTATTCAGGGGTTCTAAATGTTTGTGTTTGTATGTGAAGGCGTCTGACGGCAGCAGCTCCAGGGACGACCTCCCCGCCCAGATCCTCAGAAGAAACGATCAGATCCGAAAGCTGGAGGCCAAGCTGTCAGGTAGTACCCCCCCCCCCCCCCCCAAACTACTGCTTTAAGTTTGTCTGTTTGTGTTAGTCTGGCATTGTTTTTAGGGTCAGTTCCAACACGGTATTGCATTTCATCTTTATTGTTTAACCTGGACATGTCAGGTGTAAAGGAAGATGTGCAGAACAGTTTTGTGGGGACTTCCTGTGAAAGCCTGTCTCCTGTCCTGGTTGGAGATGCCTTCACTGCCTCAGGATGCGATTGCTGAAACCATTGAAATGTAGATAAAGGCTACTGCACAGTATTTTTTGGTAGCTCAAGTAGCCTCCACACCGAGTACATGCACATGACCTGCACAGAGTACCAGGATGTACATTCACTTTGATTTATTGCCAGTGGCAGTAATCCCGGAGCTCACTGAACCACAGGGACCTTTACACCTTCTGTTATCAGCCTGCTGTTCACAGCTGTCAGCTGCTCATTCAAATGTAGAAACATTTAGTGTCAGCCTCTGGTTCATCCATCTCAATGCAAGAATAAAGAATTTTATCTAACAAATGCGTAGAAAAAACATTTTTATGAGATGTAGCATGATTTACCAAAGTCCCGCTCCGATCATCTTTTGATCTGTTGTTAAAGTGTTCCAAGTGCCCTTTTAATCATGATTATGCCGTTTTTAGCCCAAATAAATAAACCTGTGTTGTTTTCTAGAAGGGGATTGTTGGCGTGGAGTAAGCCTGTCCCCCACTTCCCGTCATCCCTTTGTTTACACAGCCTCCTGCAACCTTACAGCCCTTCACACCCCCAATAATGCCGTGCAATATTGGAGCCATCTAGCTGCAGAGTTTTAAGCCAGATGCCAGCTCAGATGAGGAAAACAAAGACGTTGATGGTTCTAGTCGTCTATAGGTTGATGCATCAGAGCAGGGAGCTTGTAGGATGCAGTTGTAGGTTTTACGTCACACATGAAGGCTTTCTCCAACGTCATTTTTTTGTTTGCTCCAGATTAACAAATACTATTAAAAAAAAAACAGAAATGGAATTTTGAGTGACATTTCCATTATATATCATCTGAAAAATACAACAAAACCCATTAAATACAATAAAAAAATTGTTTTGGGACTTTAAATACTGATTTTTTTAAGTAATATTAACAAAAGATATCATCTGAAAAATACAACAAAACCCATTAAATACAATAAAAAAATAGTTTTGGGACTTTAAATACTGATTTTTTTTAAGTAATATTAACAAAAGAGGAGCACAAAATAACACTCAGATCTTGAATACATTTTGACCCACACATTAGTGTTAACTTGTGCACTAAATAAAAACCTTCAAATAGGGAGACGGCATGCTGGAAAAAAATATAAAAGCTTAAAAACAGCCTTTTGAACGAAAACAAATACAAAAAAATCCAAATGAAATTTGAACTAAAGCATCTGTTATGCAGAATTTTCTTCAAAGCAAACCTCAAAATACTCATTTCTAAAGTTTTGTGTCAAGAGAACAACCCCTTTAGCCCCGCATTAGCTGCTCTTGGTCTCTTCAGTTTAATGACTTTGCAGTGGCCGAAAACACTGGAGACAGCTCATTTTCACAAAGTCTTTACAGCAGCAGAATTTTCTCTTGGCAGAAAATCCTTAGTGAATTAATTTCCCGTTTTTTCTCAATCATGTTTTCCCTCTTGTTTTCTCCCACTTCTTTCTCCATTATCCCCTCTCCCTGCCCGTCTCCGAACTCATCCGTCTGCTTCTCTATGTGCTGTGCTGTACGACTGTGGATGCCCTCCTTCGCCGTTTTGTTTAATCTCATTCCACCGCCCTACTTCCCAACATTAGATTATGCTGAGCAGCTGAGAGTTTTGCAGAAGACCAAGGACAAGCTTGAAATTGCATTAGAAAAGCATCAGGATTGTACGTACCGGTACCTCTGCTCTCCTCTCCTCTCCTCCAAAGCTGCTTCCCTCCTTTCTCACCACTCTCTTTCTGTAGATTGCTGCCATTGTTAATAATGTGGGCTTCAGAGGCTGGCTTTTCACTGTCACTCAGCTTTGAATTTAGTCTGTGTTGTTTGGAGTTTTTACATTCAAGTCGATATAATGAACTGCAGTACAGCAGTTTGCAAGCACGCCTCCTTATTACGGTACTTTTCAGTATGTCCAGTAACTGTGTTTTAGTCTGATCTGATGGTTTTCTGCCTAAATAAAAGTTTCTGCTTCTATCAATAACAGGGAATTGTCCCCATACCTATGGACTGTCTGTGTGCTTTCATGTGCAGTGTTTGTAGATTTTCTCCTCTTTAAGTTGGGTAGTTCTTAAGTTCTCCAACTAGGCTTTAGGCTGGCTGGTTTAAAAGTGTTAATCTGGGAATTAAACATTTGTAAATTTATTTGTTTTGAATAATATTTGAATGTTTTTGTGCGAAGACATGACTAAATTAAGGTACTTTAGATGTCAGAAAAGCCCAATTATACTCATTTTAACGATTAAAATGTGCATTTTTTTCAGTGATTTATGGGTTTATACTATAAAGTAAAGGAAATCAGCGAAAGAAAAGATGTTTACTCTCCGAGTTTTATTTATCAAACGTAAAGGATTTCATTTTCCCTTTTTATACTTTTAGATTTGCAGTCAAAGATTAGTGCCATGAAACGATTTCTGAAGATTTCCTCTTATTTCAATGTGCTTCAGAAATGCCGCAACAATTTCAGAATGTTTAGAATAATGTAACAACTCATTTATTCTAAAAGATCCTAAATAATCTCAGGGGACAAAAAGAGCATGGCACTGGTTCCACTGGGATTTGAAAGACCACATAATGTCTTTACGTTAAAATGAACTATCTTTACCACAGCAGCTTTGACTGCACAGTAGAGGTTGCAGTGGACATGATTTGTCAACATGATTGGTTGCAGTGGACATGATTTGTCAACATGATTGGTTGCAGTGAACATGATTGGTCAACATGCTTTTCTGAGAATCATCCGTTTTTCCAGACTCATTATGAACATTCTCTTTGGTTTCAATAAGCCTGTTGTCTTGATGGACCTGTAGGAAAATATCTACTGTGGTTTGATTAATAATTTTCTAAATCTAGGTTCTGTTGTCGAACGCAGAATTCACTTCTACAGGCCAAAGACCAACTTGAGAACATATTGAGACTTAAAAATGATCATTCTGGACTTTAGATCATTTTTTTTGTCACATGGCGTTTTGATGTTTTCCTAACTGTGTTTTAGTTTAGTGAGCTGCCTTGCATTGCTGGTCGTTGCCTTTTTTTGCTGCTGGATTGAACTAAACTTTTCACCACTACCAACAATGCTACTAATCGTGCTGCTAGGTTTTCTTTCTTTTTTTCTTCTTCTTTTTTTGCTCTGTTTGCATACAAATCTGGATGTGTGGTTTCCCCCCTTTCTCCGTCTCTCACTCTCGCTGCACAGCATCCATAAAAAAGCTTCAAGAACAGAATGAATCTCATCAAGCCTCCAGAGCCAAAATGGCAGAGGGAATGACATTAGCTTTAGAAAAGAAGGATCAGGTAAAACAAAACAGTGCCAGCAGCTTTCCAAGGGGGAATTTGTTTTTTAGTCTTTTTAAAACCCTTTTACTCTTAATGTTTTGCAGGAATGGATGGAGAAGATGGCCACTGTTGAAAATGCAAGTATTCAAGCTGCTGTACCCCACTTGTGTCTTCCTTCTGTAGTAACAACAGAAGTTGTTTTGTTTGCAAAAACCAGCACCAAAGTTGGAGACGTTCGTTTGCACCGTGTCTTCCTGACTCAGACAACCCTTTTAGCCTGATGTAGCAGTTCTGAATGCCTTAAAGTTTTTTTAAGTAAAAAAAAAAAATCGGAGCCTTTGATGCAGAATTTATTAGCACACCCTATTATTACTCTTAAAAATTCAGTGAGGTCGTTTTAATCACCAAAACTGAGCATTATTTGCCACATTTGTCACCCTTTCTTTGAACATATGTTGGCAAAGAAATTATGCAGAATCGCTTCCCAAATAAATCTGGAACCAAAAAGTTTATTTCTGGTCCAAACTCCAGGAAGTGTTTCTTGTGGAGTTGTTGGGTGGAGCGGTGCATGAACAGTGCTGTAACCCGACTGTTGTGCTCGTTTAGGAAAAGGCCGCCCTGTCAGCTCGGCTTGAGGAGATGATGGAACAAAGCTTAACGCTCTTCCAGAAAAGGGATGACCTGGACGAGCTGGAGGGCTTTCAGCAGCAAGAGCTGGCTAAAGTTAAACACATGGTGTGTACATGCAGCTGCACTATTGTTAAAAAGTTTAAGCTGAAAGAAAAACCCAGTCTGTTCAAACGCCATACTTCCTTTGTATAAGTGTAGTGTAGTAGTTTAAAAACTTTTTAAAGTGATTTAGGGTTTTTCTGATCTTTTCTGTTTAGGGATGGGTACCATTAGGATTTTATCTGATGCCAGTCACGAACTGCTACTTTTAAAGTGGTTCAGGTACCTAAACGGTGTTTGTAACGGTGAAGGTGCGCTTGAATGTGCCTAAGATACTTTTATTTCATTCTGTCTGACGGTCTGCACTGCAGCGCTGGATCTCCGTTTTCACACACGCTTGTTGTTGTTCACCTTTTTGCAACATCCCGTCAGAGGTTGCCACAGCAAAGCAGCTTTCACTGAGTCGCACATCTGGTTTGGCAGAGGTTTTTAATGCCCTTTCTGATACAACCTTGTATCTTATTCGGACGGGGGACTGGCACATAGTTAGGCAAGTAGCGTGAAGGGTCTCGTCTAAGGACCGACAAACATTCGCTGAAGTAAACATGGGTTGTGTCCGAATTCCCACCCTAACCCCTATAGAGTGCACTTCATAGTGCGTTCACCACTTTGTAGTGCTGTCCGAATCTACAATTTCAGTATCGAGTTCCCTAGAAATTATCCAGATTTCTCTGCAAAAAACCAGTGTGCATTGATGCTCACTAGATCGGCGAATATAGACAACAATGCATTGCGTCTGAACAATTTTTACCAATAATTTAAATGTCTTTTTTTAATAAACCGGGAAATTTTTATCTTCAGAAGACAGTGGACTCATAAATAATTATCGCAAAACGCTCATATATATTAGATCTTAACTTCGTGAAATGGATGAAGTCATATCCGCCATTTATTAAAAAAAATAAGCGAGCATGGTGTCTGCATTGCTTTTAAAATTCAGGGCGCTACATAGTCCCAGACTATATAGTTTTTTAGTAGTATGGATTTCGGACATAGCCATGTATTTCATCGCTCATCGCCATGACTACAGTCTTTTTTTAAAGCATTTTTACATGTCACTCTTAGCCATCAGGTCACTAAAATAGAATCTTTTGAAGTGAAGTTCAGCCAAGCTTTCACTACATCCGCCTTTTTGACTGAAGCCCCGCCCACCCCACAGCCTCACCGGTAAGGTAAAACGGTTTGCTAGCATTGTACAGCAAACTGAATAGAATCCAAGTGATTGACATGTCCGAAATGAAACACAGACACCTGCGTTTTTATTCAATACCGGTTAGTACGTCGGTACCGGTATCCACTTGTTTTGGTTACCCATCCCTATTTCTGTGTCTACCATTTCTATTCTAACTGTGTTGTCTGGTCTGTTACATCCATCAGTTACTGAGGAAGGAGGAGTTGCTCAGCCAGCGGGAGATGGAGCTTCAGCAGAAAGAGGCTGAAGGCCAGTCAGTGAAACGAGAGCTAACTGAAGCTCGGGGCAAACTTGAGACTCTGCAGCGGCAACACCAGGAGAGCTGCAGACTCGGCTCAGAGCTGGAAATAGAACGGTACCATGTTTTCTTTTGTACTGTGCTATGAATATACGGGGATCATTTGCATTTGTTTTTTCCACGCATATCTTGGTTTTTACATCTAAAGCATGTTTTTTAATGTAGAGAGGAGCTCCAGCTGCTGAGAGAAGAGGCGGACAAGAAGATCAGTGAGCTGGAGGGTCGATGCCAAGACCTGCAGTCCATCATCCAGCAGGTTTCTGAGGATTTTCAGAGGGTTAGTTCTTAACCACGAGTGGCGTTTGACCACAAAATCCTAAATTTGAGTGCTTAGAGTGCTTTCTGTGCTCTCTTTTAGTCACAGGGGATGGTGTCGGCTTTAGAGGAGTCTCTCAACGATCTACAGGCTGAGAATGAAAACCTGAAGCTCCAGCAACAGAAGGTCTAAACATAAAACAACCAGCTTAGCTCAAAGACGCATTCTGATCGTCTTTTGTAACAGCGTTCCATTGATCCATTTTCAAACTGAACTTTTTATCGTCTGCTCCTGATTATCCGGGATTTGAATAAAGAAATACTCAGAAATACAATTTTAAGCTTAATATATGTCCAACTTTAACGGAAAAATGCTGCCAGCACATGTTAAAAACACCCAAAATATTATTTTTATTGGAATGGGCCTTTAAATAAATATTTAAATCTTATATGCAAAACACATTATTCCTATGAAATCAGCAGTAAAGATGTGTCTCATCAGGCTGCCGTGACAGGAGAGGACAAAGACCGCCTGGTAACGGAGCTTCAGAAAAAGGTTTCTTCTTTGGAGAGACGGTTGCAAGGGAACCTGAGCCAGAATGAGCATCTGCAGGAGCTTCTCCAGGAGGTGGACCACTCTTTTTCCTTGACTTTCATGGGTATTCTGGATTTTTGAGGAGAAAAGTTGGCTGCTGTGGTTTTTTTTTGTTTGTTTGTTTTTTGCTTCTGCATATTTTCACAACACTTTCAATAAATGTTTCAATGTTCATTTTTATATGTTCTTGTTTGTAGAAGTCCTCTTTGGAGTCAAGCCTGGAAGAGACCAGAGCAGAACTACTAGCTGCTAAAACAAACCACGCTGACACTGTCAGCTCTCTGGAGGCTCAGGTGAACAAATATAGTAGACTCGACTGAAAACCAGTTGTTGAAATTGAACAGCAAGTCGACTTTACCCTTCAATTTCAACAACTGGTTTTCAGTAATGGCTCACTTTTGTATCTGTACATAGTGACAGACCACTAGAGGTATTTTTCAAGTTCTAGTCAGGTTACTGTGGCTTCGATTCAATACATCTTTTCAACGGCTCTACGATATGAGGAAAACATGCGATTTGCGATATTAGTGATCAATGTTATGATGACGATATAACTTGCGATACATGAACAAACGGCAAAACAACCAAAGAAATGATTTTCATTTCACTGAAACAGTTTAATGTAAATTCAAATTACACTCCAAACCACCCTCGTCTACATAGGCAAGCATCTAACATTAAAAAGGTTCCATCTGATTGGTCAAATGCATGAAGGGATTTTTTTGATCCGTTAAATACTTCAAGCTGCCATAAGATTGTTTTAGCACATTTAAGGTAACCATTTATCGCAATTTTAGCTGTCTTTTGCAATATTTGCATTGTGACACTCGATGTCGCAATTATGATAAATTTGCGATTCATTGTGCTGGCCTAAAATTGTCTAACACACACACTACACACTTGTAGATATCTCGTGGCATTACTTTTCTTTTACAAAGAGCATTAGTGAGACACGGCTATGGTTAGGACCTGCTTAAATTCTACTTTCCTAAAAGTAGAATTTATAGCGAACTTGACAAAGTTGACCACACCAGCGGCTCATCCACAGACTTTGCTGCTTTCCACCCGATCTTGTTGTCGGGATTGACTCACAAACAGAATAAACCGTTCATAATAGTCAATATTTAGTAGTTACCCAACGTTTTTCTCTGTGATATTTGTGGATAAAGTTAGTAGGAAGAACAAAACAAAGGGGTGATATGGTGACGAGCACATAAATACAACGGATCATGTCTACAACAGGGACACTTTGAGGCATTTTTTCTTTAAAGTGCAGCTCATCTTATAGTTTTCATCAGCAAATGAGAATTGCATTTTCAGTTTCCAAAACTTTTCTAGGTTTTTCGTGACCTTACGAGTTTTATACTGTCAGTTTTAAACCTTCTATCAAACATGCACTTCTGAAATACCGACCAAAGTGGAATTTTGACAGAAATGGTTGCTAGATGTTTGCGTGTTAATAATCTCCGGTTTGTACACAGGTATCAAAGTCCAGCAGCACCATCAAAGAGCTGCAGACTCTGCTGCGGCACAAAGAAGACTCCTCCAGAGCTTACAAAGAGAGAACAGACGCACAAGTGAGCTGTTCGACTCCACATTCCTGCAGCCTTTTTGCAGGGTTCACAACGTTGGAACATCCAATCATGAGACGTTCGTTAATCATAGAAAAGATCAGTCATTTCGTGATTGTCTTCTTCCAGATTACAAACTTGGAGCAGCACCTTGTGAGGAGTGGTGTGAAGCTGCAGAGAGCAGAGCAGCAGATCGCAGAAAAGCAGCAGAACATCGAGAGAGCGGTGAGCTCCAGAGCATCAAACCAAGATTTATGTGGTTTCACCCCTCCTTCCTTTCAAAATATTAAAGAAGACTACCTCAAAAATAAAATCCAAAAATGTACAAAATCGGAACACAGATTTTTTTAGTTGTTGGTCCTGTTTGAATGAAAAATCATTTGCTATATGTTTAGTGACACATAGAGACATTTGCACCCACACTTATCTGAAGCTGGGAGAGTGGAAACTCTTAAATATTTTGCATTAAATGTTTCATTACATACATTTAGACTGAAGTCAGGCTGATGGGGCTCATTTTTGGATTTGGTTTTTTTTTTCAGCTGTGTTATTATAGTTGATGTCTTTGGGACAGAACTCCTAATGATTTTATCTTTTTTTTAACGTAAATCAGCCATAGATTTGGGTCCTATTTTACCTAATTGCTTCTCTCAGTTTACGCTTGGTGATGTTTTTTACGTTAAAAAAATTGTATTTTCTGAAGTCACCAAGCAAAATGATCATTGACAGCAATTTTATAATGGTAAATTGTTGTTTTTATGTAAGTTTTACTGACCAAAAAAAGCACTTTTTTCAAAATGTTGTACCAATGAAAAAGTAATTTTTAAAGGGCCTATATCATGTTATTCTTGTCTTTCAGAGCAAACTATATCCAAATATATGATAATATATGACCTTTGGCACACTAAAAAATATGTTTTAATGAAGTAATAGTTATTTTTTGAAGCTCATTTTCCTACCAGGAAATAAGACGACTCGATCTCTGAGACTCCGCCTTTCGCTCCTAGTGGGTGCCGCCCATTTCATGATTTCATCGACAGCGTTTCTGCGTTTTGCCCACGAAAACAAACAATATCTGAACTTTTGCAAAGATAGATGTGCATGTTGTGGAACCCTACAAAAGCGTTTTGCAGATCACCGCTAGCTCAGCGCAGAAAGTAGGTGTTTGTTAGCCTGGGGGAGATTCTCCCTGGAAGGGGCTGTTCTCAGTTATCTACGTCACAATGTGAGAACCGGCACGTTTCAGTGGGTTGGGAGGAGCTGGTGCTCAGAGGTTTTTTAGAGGAATACTCAGAAATGTGTGAATGGATCAAATGACCGCTTTGGGGTTGGTTTTTGTGAGGAAAAAACATTATAATACACTTAAAAGCTCAAAAGGTTGAGTTTGCAACTTTAATTTTAAGAAAAAGATATGAAGATGAAACATAAACCCGTTCACCTGTTTTTTATCAAGTGTTTTGCTAGTTCTCGTAAAAATAAT
Organism: Oryzias sinensis; assembly: GCA_037389245.1. Lineage (NCBI taxonomy): Eukaryota > Metazoa > Chordata > Actinopteri > Beloniformes > Adrianichthyidae > Oryzias > Oryzias sinensis. The sequence goes on along the minus strand of CM074495.1, from coordinate 27,070,124 downwards.
AGGTCAGTCTGAAGCCCTGCTGGAAACAGAAATGCAGAAAAACTCTCAATGCTAGTTTAACATATGAAAGTTGTGATCTTTGCCAGAGGAACTTCTACCTCCACTGCCCTTCCAGCTTAGATATATATTTGCCAGAAAGGGCTTATTTCTCAGGTGTCCAATCGTTCCTCTTCTGTGTTTCATTAGAAACAAGTTTCCCTGCTAAACTGTCCATATTACACCCTGTACCTTTTGACCAAAAAACTGTAAAAAATTGTTTCTATTAAATGCATGCTCTTCTTCTTAGGTTTTGCATGCTTTTGAAAATCTTTGTCTTCTGCACAGCAAGGGGAGTGGAATGCAGAAAAGGCCTTTCTGGACCAGCAGGTGTGTTTGCTGCAGCAGCAGAGTCGGGAGACGGTCAACAGGCTGGAAGAAAGCATCGGCTCCATGCAGTCAGACAGGCAGACGCTTCTGGACAGGGTGGTATGTTATGACTTGAATGAAGCCGTGTAACCGCCTGCTCAACCAGACGGTAGAGGACATTTAGAAAACATATTAAAAACACTGTGTATTATTTCTCTAAGCCATTAAGCTGCAGAAAAATTAATTCATTTGATTCATTGTCCTGGTTGGGTAGTTAAAGGGTTAATGTTGCCGACAGCAGCCGCATTTAGCATTATTTGGTATCTGCCTGCCCAAAATTCCAAATCTTTCTACATGACCAAATTGAGTCGTTCTATGGTGCAGCGGCTGCAACAGATGCATCCTCTATTAAACAGAATAAAGCCATTTTCACCAACTCCTTGATGTAAATCCTTGATGTAAAAAATTCATATAGGTGGCAAGTTCTCATCATCTTTTGATCTGGTGACATACGCTTGTTGTAAAATAACCCGTATGTTTGAAGATCGTTGAGGTTTAATAACTTACTGAATGAGTGTTTGTGTTTTTTTTTTTTCTTAATTTCATTTTGTATTAATTTGTTCAATCATCCATTTATTCCAAAAGACGTTTATTTCATGAGCCAGTAGGATACAACATCTCTGAAAAAATCTGACTGAAAGCACATCACTTGTTCCACGCTATGAAAACCAGTCCTCAACCACAAACGAACCGAGTCCAAATGCAAACATGCTGTCCTCCAATCAATTTCTGTTGTGCATTTTATGTTTCTTGCTCGTCCCATTGACTTTCCAACAAGTCCTGATCTCAAACCCGAACTCTATTCTTCCATTTTGACTCTGTGGTTAAACATTTATCAGCTATAGTGAGTAAAAGGCTGTTATTTCTGATCTGTTAACCTTCTTTATCTTGGTCACACAGGCCCATCTGGATCAGGAAGCGTCTGCAGCAAACTCCATGCTGAGACTTCAGACAGAAGAGCTGGAGCAGTGCAAGGTAAGAGGGAGAAACATGGAAAGCAGAAATGTAAAATATTATGTTTAAAGTCCTTTTTGTGAGGCCTGAGAGCTCAGGTTTAGTTGGAAGTTGTTAATTATGCCAGACTTTTTTTGTAAACCTTAAAATTCAACAGAGTTACCAACAAACTGCAAATTTTCTTGGAACAAAATGATTTGTTGGACGTACACAAAACCTTCTACCATGTAAGACATTTATTTTTCGACTTCACTCTCAGGCGGAGCTCAACAGCAGGCAGATGGTGAGCACAGAAATCGCCAAAGCTCTGGAAGAAAGCAGACGACAGAAGGAGGATCTGCAAACACAGGTTTGTGGCTTCAGCACACACACACGGCGTTCTTCAGCAGCACGTCGTCTGTGCTAGACTCCCTCCTGTGGTTCTGTTTGCACCAAACATCAGCACTAATGCAGACAGATGGGAGTTTTTATTTAATTAAAGGAAAAACTGCCATCCCAGTCTTGTCAAAACTGTGTGCATGTTCTCAGGTGGGAGAGCTGAACATCACTCTGCAGAGCTCGCAGCAGGAGCTGGCTGACGTCACTGAGAAGCTAACTCTGAGAGAGGCGGACGTCAAAGCACTTGAAAAGGGTGAAGCACACAAACACACAAGCTCACTTCGTCAATATGCAGAACTCTTTTTGGACTCAGCGTTCTGTGTGCGTTTGGGTTGCAGAGCTGCAGAGCCGGCAGGACTTGCTGCTGCAGCTGCAGGAGGAGGTGCAGCGGCTGCAGGAGGAGGTGCAGCGGCTGCAAGCTCAGCTGCAGCAGACGGAGGCGGACAGAGACTCCCAGCTGCTGAGCCTGAGGGAGGAGCTGCTGAGTCAGACGCAGCAGCTGGACAGCTGCCAGGCGCGGGTCAGCAAACGTCTCATCCTGCATTCACTGTCACCAAAAACAAAACAATCTGTAGAGTTTTTTTTTAATCTCCAACCTGAAACCCTGGGAGGCTGCTTTGAGTTGCATTATAACTGAGAAGATGCAGGATAGTATCCTACACCTGAGATAAGGTTTGTGTCACTACCATTGACTCCACAATATATCCCTGAGCGGGTCGAGTGTGATGTCACCCGTAGAAAATGCCTTCCTTCCAACCAAATGAAGTCAATCCAGTCGCCTTTTTTCCACAATATGTCTGTCGCCATGTTGGGACCAGACTTCCTCAGAAAGCTGTGATTGGTTTGTGTCTACATTTCTATGGCAACCACTCTCTCCTATCAGTAGTGAGCATGTTAGAAGGCCACACCCCTTCCACTGAAAGCGGGCTCAGGAGAATCCGTCAAACGCTTTGAAAGTTCGATGTGAGGCCACCCACTTTTATTGAGGGCGTCTGATTGGTCAGTTTATTACTTGAATAAGTTGCACTACAGCAAAAATATCATGAAAAAAATTAGGGTTAGCAAGAAACATGTTAATAAATGGTATTAGAGGAAGAATAGTCATTCTGACAAATAGAATGACAGCAATACAGTGCCTTTCTAAAGTATCCCCCCCCCCCCTTGGATGTTCGTCCCTTTTGTTGCTTTCATAAATCCCTCATGGTCAATAAAAATGTGTCTTTCCTCACACAAAAAATAACTAGAAAAAAATCTCAACGTGAAAAACAAATTTCTACAAAGTGATGTCAGTGAAACAAAAATATGAAATGTGGCTCAGGCGGTTGAGCAGGTTGATCGAAGGGTCAGCGGTTCGATACCCGCTTGCCCCGTTGTGTCCTTGGGCAAGACACTTCCCCCTCCCTGCCTCCAGTGTGGGTCCACTGGCGTGTGTATGAAGGGTTAGGGGTGATGGTTAGAGGGGCTGTAGGCACGAATTGGCAGCCACGCCTCTCTGTCTGCCCCAGGGCAGCTGTGCCTACAACAGTAGCTTACCATCACCAAGTATGAATGAGGAGTGGATGAATAATGGACACACTCCAAGCACTTTGAGCGTCAGGAAAATTATTATTATTATTATTATTCACCCCCTTCAAGTCAGAATTTAGTAGATGCACGTTTGGCTGCAATCACAGCACCGAGTCTGTGTGGATAGGTCTCAATCATTCTCGTACATCTGCACACTTCAGTTTTGCTCCATTCGTCTTTGCAAAACTGCTCAAGTTCTGTCAGGTTGCGTGGATACCCCCGGGCATGAACAGCCCTTTTTTAAGTCCAGGTCTGGGCTTTGACTCAGCCACTCCAGAACATTTACCTGGTTCTTTTTAAACCATTCCTGTGTAGCTTTTGCATGCTTTAGTATGCTTTGGATCGTTGTCTTGCTGGGAAAAAAAAAAAAAAAATCATCACCATGCTTCACATTAGGGATAGTGTATTTTGATGATGTGCTGTGTTTGGCTTCCGCTACACATATCGTCTTGTCTGATGGCCAAAAAGCTCAATTTTGGTCTCATTGGACTAAAGAATCTTCTTCTACTTGATCATGGAGTCTTCCACATGCCCTTTGGAGAACTCTAGTCGAGCTCTAATATGTATTTTCTTCCACAGTGGCTTTCATCACATAAAGCTTTGACCAGTGAAGAACCCGGGCAGCAGTTGCTACATTCACTCAGCAGCTGAAGCTTGTAACTCCTTCAAAGTAGTCGTAGGGTACTTGGTGGCTTCTCTCAAGCCTCCTACTTGAAAGGTCACTTGTTTTATGAGGGCGGCCTGATCTTCACACGTGTGCCATATTCCTTCCATTTCTTGATGATGGATTTCACTTAACTCTGGGGGGTGTTCAATGCCCCTGACTTTTACCTTTCAACAACCATTTCTCTGAGTTCCTTGAAGTGTTCCTCCGTCTTCATGGTAAAATGGTAGCCAGGAGTAGCACTCCACCAGTATCTGGACTCTTCATAGACTGGTGTTTTCTGGCTTAGTCACTTGGGACACACCCACGCCACTTGGGTGATCTTCATTTCACTAATTGTGAGATTGTTGTCACTAATTGGATGGACTTATATTGGATTACATCATTACATTTAAAAGGGGGTAAATAATTATATTTCATTTTCATATTTTTGGTGTATTCTCTTCAGATTTCTTACCTGGAAGTGGAAGTGGAAACCGTGACGGAGCAGCTCCACAGCCCTGCGGTGTGTGAGGACGAGCAGAATGGCAGCGTGACCGTGGATGACCTGGACCACATCCACAGGGTGAACAGAGATCTGGAGCAGCAGCTCAGCGACAAGAACAGGGTCGGGCCCCTTTTTCATGTGCACTATGTGCTGTTTCTGACATGCACGCAAATGCGTGTGCCTTTACGCACGCATAACAACTATGGTGCCGTTGCAGACGATCAAGCAGCTGCAGCAAAGACTGGCAGAGCTGAAGAGGACGCTGCAGAAGGAACTGGTGAGACTAACCATGCAGAGATTTTATAATACGATAGTGTTGTCTTCATTTGAATGTCATTGATCAGGTGTTGACATTGATCCACTTAGTAAATGTAAATCAACAACAATGTTTATCTTGATGTTGTTTGTGTTGTAGAAAATCAAGCCTGAAGCTGAAGCTGAAGGGAAGGAGAAACCGCCAGAGAGCCGGGCTGAACGACCGCAGGAGAGGTTGAATCAAGAGCCGCCCCCCCTACCACCCCCGCCATCGGCTCCCAGCCCCCCGACCTCCAACACTACAGTGACGAACACATCAGACCTCAACGACTCACAAGAAATCAACTTTGAGTACCTCAAGCATGTTGTCCTGAAGTTCATGTCGTCCCGAGAGGCTGAGGTGAGTCTTCAGGGATCTTTGCTCTGACCGGCTGTCAGCGGCCGACACTGAACGTGTGTGCGTGGTCCGTCAGGCGTACCAGCTGATCCGAGCCGTGTCTGTGCTGCTGCACTTCACCCGAGAAGAGGAGGACATGCTGAAGCAAACTCTGGAGTACAAGGTTGTTGTTTCTCTAATTCTTTATTTACTCTTTGGAATTATTGAAAGGCTGTCAAACTAAGCAGCTGTTCGTTTCCTGACTCATTTGATGGCGGATAACATCTTAAAATAAATCAAAATATACGTGTTATGGCCTCATGTGAAACTCGGGTATCTGACTTTGGTTTGCTTTCACTGTTGGTCAACGGTACAACTTAGGACCACCATGGGATTGGCTGATAGGTCTTAAGTTATGTTCACACCGGCCATGTGACAAGCGTGTAAGAACCCACTAAAAACCTGTTCTTGAATCTACATTTAGCCTATGGTGTTCACACTGGACAAGCAGGGTAGGTTTCTCCTTATTTTTCTTTATCTACCGTTTGCTAGCGCATTTCTGCCACCTACGGTTGGAAGAGACTCGGTGCAAAATGTCGAAGCAGTACAAATCTGCAGAGTCTTGCTCCTATGATGAATGAAATCGTTGGCGTCAAATAATTCCAGCTGGACACAAACCGCTATTATTAACTTCACCTCCATGATCAATTTTCAAATAGTTTCATTTCGTGAATGAAAACTGTTCCTGCCAAATCCGAGTTCCTGATGGATGAAGTTCAACTGGTTTGACTCTCAACACACCTTCAGAGGCCGTGTGTTTTGTACCAAAAAATGATGGTTCATAATTAGCGATGCGTGAATGTCAGAGTTTTGAACGTTGAAGCTCCAAATGCACATATACACACGTTTAAATAGACTTCTTATAGAATACGGTTGCATGAACGCGCGTTGCTGAGGGCGGGGTGAACGTAGCTTTACAAGCATAGGGAATTCCATTTGGTTTGGCATTTTTCTCCAGAATAAGTCTTGAAATTAAAGTGTTTGAAATCTTTTTAGATGTCAGTTTTACTTTTTTAGCAATTAAGTTATTTGAATAAATGGGTTTTTCCTTAAATAATTGATGATGGGAGCCTGAGCTCTTTCCCTTTTTCCTGCAACTCTCCCGGAGTGACCTCTGAGATGTGCTCACATCCATGTTTACCATAAAAAACATTTTACGTGTAAATGTATCAAAAGACTTTTGGTTTAAAATTTTGTAAAAACTTAGTTTTGCTGTTGTAATGGCCATACAAACCTGGCAGGGATCCATTGGAAGATTGTTCCAACAAACAGATTTAACTCTTTGAATAGTTCTTTTAAAAAAAAAAGGGTTGAATTAGGAATAATTTCACTTTGATCTTGTTTGAAATCCTCTATAGGGGGTTAACCTTAAAACCTGGAAATAGTGATTAAAAAGATTTGCTCAAACGAGGCCTTAAACATTTCTTTTGCTTCTTTCTTTGGATTAATTTCACTTTCAAAACGTCAAGGTTTTTTTTATTTGTCTTTAATTCATGTCAAGTTATTGACATGAATGTTATTATGTAAAGAGGTCAATTGTTTTTGCTGTCACGTTGAATGTTTGCATTTTTCCTTTAATTTGACAACTTTGGTTATGTTTTCTTTAAAAAAAAAGCCAAACTGGTTTGTTTTCCGTGTTTCAGATGTCCTGGTTTGGATCCAAGCCGACCCCGAAAGGCATCATCCGGCCGTCCATCTCAGGCAGCTCGTTCCCCTGGAGCTGATGAGGAGGGAAGATGAAGAGCAGAAACAAAGCTTCTTTTATTTGTGACTGCAATCACTCAACAAAACTTTGAAGAGCCTTTTTTTAATGACTTTACGCGACAAACGGTCTGGGAGATGGAACTTGCGCTGCACAATACCTTAAAGGGAAATGGGGGCTTATCCAGGATCGTTTCATTCGAATATTTCCTCACTAGCTGAAGCAGATATCCAACTTAAGCTGTGAGATGTGACACGAATAGTTTCTTTCCTTATACCGATTGACAGGAAAGTGTATTAGTATCATCAAATGAGAGTAGGATTCCCTTACTGTAACTGCATGAAGTTGCATCAAATCTTCCTTTTGGTTTAAATTGTGTGTGACTGGGATGTCTGGACAGATGGCTCCATGGGCTTGTTTCTCTTACTCATTTTTTAAAAAAAATAGCAGACTGCTTTTTATGCAAATATGTCCCAATAACAGCAGGGTGGACCTGTCCAACAGTCACACTATTTACAAAAAAAGATGGAACCTGACTTTGACAGACGTGGAGATTTAAAGCTGGCAATATTTTACTTCTCATGCTCTGGATTCTGCAAAGAATCCGTGACATTTCCTAATGAATACTTGAAATATCACAGAAGAAACTTTGATGTTGGTTTTTAGGGAGGTGTTTGAAGAATCCTTACTGGAAACAGTCTTTTGTGTAGCATTATTTTAACAGTTAAAATCCCAACATCTGTTGACCCGTCTTTGTATAATGAGCTACAAACTGTTTAGCCTACATTTTGAATTGCAGATATTTGAATGCGTCTGCAAACTATGAGGCTGTTTTGACTGTTTCTGTCACGAATTGGCCCACCCTCTGTCAGCTGATCTGGGTAGATCACAAACCAAAAACCAGCAGTTGTCAACCCACTGGGTGGATATCATTTCATGGTTATCATGCCAAACGACCTGTTAACTATTCTAGATGCTATAGCTATTATAGCTAATTAAATCAACCCTATTCAGACAATTATACGGTATGTGATCAAATAATGAAAGCTATGGTTATGATTGAGGTGGGGGATTGTCCCACTTTTAGCTGCTTTTGCTAATGTAAATAAATTTACATTCCATGTGTTTATTTATGTAAAGATGTATATACGGCAAGCTTTGAAAACTTTATAAATCATTGGATGTACAAGGCTTTGTGTGATTTATTAAGTTTTTTAATAAATAACAATTATTACCCATGGACATTATCTAATTTTATTTGTCCTGCCTTATTTCCCATAACTGCTTTATCCATTATGAATTAGTTTATCCACACATATTCTTGGGCAAAAATTGGTTGAGATGTTAATTTCACTTTGTTTTTCATCTTGTACCTCTGTTTGTTTTGTAAGCGAGTTCAATGAAGCAAACAATGCTGTGCTTATTGGTGTCCACTCTGATCAGGTTTTGATCTAATGTGAAAGCGTTCCCAGTGTTTTTTTTATTTTTTTAAAATTATGATTATGCTTGTTTAGCCCCTTTTTTTAAACTGTCGTTTTCTAGAACATAGTTTCTTGGCAGTAGTTAATCAGAAATTCACCTCTTGAGTGGTGGGCCCCCCTTCCCGTCACCCATAACTGAGCTATTTGTTTAGATGCTCTCCGGCTAGCTTGTAGCCCCTTCCACCCCAATCTAACATTGCTAGTGTAACAAAAATAAAAAATGGAGATCAATAGTACTAATAATAATAATCTTTGCAGAAACCATTAAAGGTACATCATGCTGAGTCTGTTTTGGCCCTCTGAGTTTGTGTCTTATGGGTCTTTTTCCTTTGTTTTAAGCTTCTTCGCGTCATTTCGTTTAAACAATAGTCCTTCTGTATGCTCGGGTCATAATTTTGTGATTAGATTCATGTTTTATCATGAGATGACGGGGTTAAAAGCGCAAGGACTGATTTGGTTTTGATGTGGTTGTACTCCTTATCCGCCACAAGGGGCGCTGTGTGTATTTCACAGAGAGCGGCGCATCCTCCGGAAGCTACTTTTTTCGAGCACGCGGTGTGTCCGGCCTTTCCAACGGAGCGGCGACGGAGGAACATGGTGGGTAAAGAGAGCACTCGGCCCTTAACGACATTTTTCCCCACTCAGCACGCATTTAACTCACTGAAAATGCATCCTATAGGTGCTTCAGGTTATTGGGTTTGAGTTCGTATAGGCGACGATGGAATATTCACTACAAGAGTTTGGAAAATACTAATAGAAACGGAGCGCTATGGCGGAACGACGCCTGTGCTGAGATGTTAGCTACTAGTCCTTACAGAACAAATTAGCCCATTCTGTTGTCTTGCTTCGTTTACATATACAGTTAACTTTTTATTAATGTAACGCCTCTGGAAGTTTCAGAAAAAAACTAACTTGATTGGTTGACTAATTGACAAAAGCTGCTGTTTGTTGACGCGCTGCGTTAGCTTAGCTGACACTTAGCGTAAATGTGTTAGCGATCCTAAGTCGGACATGCACAGTGACCTGCTCCCACCTATGTCTTCGTCCAGGCCAAAATCAAGGCAAGAGATCTGCGGGGCAAGAAGAAGGAAGAGCTGCTGAAACAGCTGGACGATCTGAAGAATGAACTGTCCCAGCTGCGTGTGGCCAAAGTGACCGGAGGAGCCGCTTCCAAGCTCTCCAAAATGTAATCGCCTGTGCTTTGACACGTAACACGAGGTTTTGAATCGTTGTATTTGTTAATGAGGGTTCCACTCCGGAAGTCTTTCTAGTTTACTTCAAGAATCATGGACTCCTAGTGAACGAATTAGTTGATAATTGGCAACTTAAGCTTACCTGAATCTGTTTTTAGGTCTGACGATTTGCTCTTTAACATCTAGCCTTTCTCCAGTCTTCTCAAAATGTTCAAAAATGTCCAGAAACCCTCAGTAGTAACTTATTAGATCAACAAAATTAAATAAAGAAATAACATTTTTTCCACAGATTTTTCTTGTTAAGAGAAAATTACGGGGAAAAGGTTTAAAGCAAGTGGCATAGGCTCACACCTTGTTCAAATACCCACTCTGAGTGTCTTTTGATCTATTTCTAAACATATTTTAATTATGATTATGCCATTTTTAGGCTAAATCAAAAAACCTTGTACTTTCAAGGAAATGTTTTTCTTTTTTTATTTTGTTGCAGAGAAGCAGTACTTAATTAGAAATTGTCCTGAGTTGTAGGTAGGACTGTTGGCACGGAGCAACACTGCCGCCTTTTCCCAACATCTGAGCTGTTTAGTGCTCTTTTGGCTTACAGCCCCTCACTTCTGCAAACTAACATTAGCGGTACAACAAAATAGTGAGCATTATTGCAGATATCAGCCGTACAGTTTAGATCCAGATAGCAGCTCAGATGATAAAACAGAGATTCAAAGAGATGCACGAGAGCCCAGCGTTTTATTTCAGTCACAAAGGCACTCTTTTCTTTTATTTTAAATGGCTTGATTCTTAATATGCTCCCAATTCACAACAATTTGTATACAGAAACGCAAATTTTTTAAAGCTTGAATTTATGTAATAAATGTTCTCCGTCATGAAAAAAATAAATGCCAAAAACATAATTTTCATCAGTGGGTCTTTAAATTGTAAATATTGTTTTATTTATGTTGATCAACTGTTTTAGTTTGAAAGTAAAATATGCCAATATTTTACTTTCAAATTCTTTGTCTTAAACTATTACGTTTTTAAATTGAGCTAAAAACCAATAATTTATTTGAAAATCATTGTATTGAATCTTAAACGTTGTGAAACTAAATGACTATAGTTTCAGCCCAAAGTTTTTCCTTCCTAATTTAAAGGGGTAATTCTTAATAAAGTCACATTTAACTGTCTTTGCTAAGATGTTTTCTGGAGCGTAACTTTTCATTTTCAACCTTTTCTTTTCTTCAAAGTCGTGTTGTGCGTAAATCCATTGCCAGAGTCCTGACTGTCATCAACCAGACACAGAAGGAGAACCTGAGGAAATTCTATAAGGTGAGATCCCTCCCAAAACTGCTGCCAACTGTGGTCTTTGATGGTCTTTGTTTTCAAAGGGTGGAAGCTCACCTGGACTCTGGTGCAGATCAGAAAAAGTGAAAAGAGTCTGGCTCTTCTCTGCATTTTGACCCATCCCCTGGGGCGAGCGGTGAGCTGCAGACTAGCCGCGCTCGGGGGGCGACAGCTGGCTGGGGAGAGCAGGGATTGATCCGACAAACTTTCGGCTGTTGGACGACCTTCTCTACCGCCGGAGCTAAACTGCTGCCCGGTGTCATTCACGCTGTCCATGAAGACTCATTCATCCAGGTTGATTCCATCATATTAGTGGGTTTAAAGGCTGTCATCTGGACTTGGTTTTTAAAATTAGAAGATGTTTCACCATCTTATCCAAAAGGATTTGTCAATTCTAAAATAGCCGGTAAAAAAGCTGGTTTATATGCGCTCGTGGGGGCAGAGTCAGAAAACTTGCAGGCCAGGTGACAGCACTTAAACATACTATTATGATAAACTCACGGTGGTGAATGTAACGGGGCAGGGGTGGGGGGGGGGGGGGTAAAAACTATCCACTAATCTAAATGATTAAAAAATCAGGTAAACGTTTGGTGGTTAAACGCGTAGTGGGAAGCTGCAGCGATAAAGGGCGAGCGGGACTCTCTTTTTTCTATTTGAGTACTGCATGACTGAGGCCGTTTTCAGATTGGACACATTTGGTACGCTTAAAGTGAACCACCGATAATCCAAAACAAATTTTCCGTCTTAATGCACCCAAGCAGGTGCCAGGAACCGTCTCTGACCCACCTTCCGTCATGACCTCGGTTAGTTTCCAATCGGACTGAACTCTAGTTCTCTCTGCGATTCCTCCGTCTGAATACAATCCGTCCAACGGAGCAGAATAACTGGACCAAGAGTAGCCGACTAAAGCAGAGTAGGGATGAAGCAACAGACGAGCCATGGACAAATATAAAGCAACGGTTGCTGTGTTATCAAACAGGAAAAAAAACAACTGTCTATTTGTTAAAATGTTTTAACACAACAGCTGAAAATGCTTTTTACTTTTGTCTCGTTATGCGGCACACACACTACAGGCGCTGCTGTGACGTCATCCTTAAAGCTATTTAGTAGGTCCTTAACAGAATTCTCTTAACCCTTGTGCTATCCTATGGGGTCAAGATGACCCCACCCTTACATTGACGTGTTCTCCTACCATGACAAAGGTGGAAAGATTTCATGTAATCCATGGACACCAAGGTTCAGAGCACTGTCTAGTGGGTCTAAATGACCCAACTCCCAATGGTGAAGTGCCTACGATAGCACAAGGGTTACAGCAATGCAACACCACCACGACGCGGAGACACTGCAGCTCATTAAAATGTGATATAGTGAAACAACTTTTAACGTGGGACAAATTGCTTCTCACTGTTTCCTGACAATCTTTTTGACATGAACACTCATCAGCGAACCTTCTTAGCTGTCTTCTTCCCAGTACGTCTCCACCTGACTAAAAATGTGTTGAGCCTGGTGATGTTGAGCCTAAAAGCGCAGGACTTCCTTAATTTCTGCCTCTTGCTGCTTTGCCCCTTCCTCATACTCCCTGCCCAATGAGTAAAGAGATGTTTGGTCACATTGTTTTGTGTACAAGCTTTAGTCTGGAAAAGGAAACGCAAGGTTCAGGATTTGAACTGGACCACATTTAGCAGACTGTCTGGACCAACAGATTTTTCTGATTTTCCAGACGTTTGTACCATCTTAAGAGCGCAGTGTGCAACAAACCAAAGGAAAGTGTGAAAATTATTAGCATTCCCTGCCCCTCTAACAGAATTCACAGGACAGTCTCACTGTGAAACGAACAGAGGGGTCTACTCTCTGCACACCCGCTGGGTTGAGCCGACAGGTTATGTTATGCTACGCGTCCACCGCCCTCTGCGGCGCACAGTCAAGCAGCCACTTTCAATGAGGGTCCATGTGAACACACATATACACACTTTAAAGATTAAACCACGGCAAACTTTGACCAATCGTATTGGATAGTGATGCATGGAGGGCATCCGTTTTAATTTTGAAAATTGATCATGGAGGAGAAAATGATTGCGGTTTGTGTCGGGCCAGAATAATAGAACGCAGAGTCTCTGATGTAGTGGAAAGGAGCTGTGAAGGAAAAAGATTTCTACCGCTTCGATTGTTCGCACAAAGCCTCTTCCAACTGTAAATGGCTGAGTAAATGGTAGAAAGAGAATTGTTCGGTGTGAACACCAGGAATGCGAGTCTCATACCTGATCTGTAAGCAGCTGTGCACCAAAACAGCTGGAGGGAAACGTTTACTCCTATTGGCTGAAAAGATCCATCATGCCTGGAGCTCACAGCACTCTGATGTTGATCTGAAGTCCAGGGGCCGGTGTCATCACATCTACCATAAGGGCTGTACGTTTTGGTCAAATACTGTTGTGACCTGACCGGTTCTGAGACCGGTTTTCAGGTGGACCAAGCATCCCAGTCCCACTGTGCCCTTAACGGTGCAGGTTCAGCTGCTCTGTCGTCCAAACACAGGAACTAGGTGTCACTTTTCCCCATAAAGAGCTGATTTGTCCAGCAAGATAGGGAGGCACTCAGTAGAAACTTCCAGAACTGCATCAGCTGGATGAAAGCTGCTGTGCCATCCTCATGAGTTAGAACGGTCACTGATCCGTCAGATCATCTCACTGGTCGTTGTTGTCCTCCCGGCAGAGTGTAAAAGCCACACTTGCATCCTGCTGACAATCATCAGTGTTTGACTAATCTGCTCCACAAAGCTCAGAATAATTCAAATGTTGATAAAAATGAGGCTTCAGTTGAATAATTTTGCCCTCTTGACTGCTTCCCACAGGGCAAGAAGTACAAACCTCTGGATCTGAGACCAAGGAAGACCAGAGCGCTGCGCCGCCGGCTCAACAAGCATGAGGAGGGTCTGCGCACGAAGAAGCAGCAGAGGAAAGATCTCCTCTACTCCATGCGCAAATTTGCAGTCAAAGCCTAACGGCTCTTCCTGTTGACAATAAAGGCCGTTTTGAAAAGTGGCGTGCTCACATTTCTTTACAGAACAGCGAAAAAAACAGGACATGCCTCAAGTCCATGAAACGAATTCAGCCATTACAACACAAAAACGTTTCTTCTCAACATTATGGTCTTTATCTCCACCAAAAAGAACCAAATAAAATGTGACATTAGTTTTCTCCACCAGTTGCATTATTAACTGATTAAATATGTAAACATTTTATTGTGGCAGGAATTCATATTTATAATTGCGTGTCTGGAAGGCTTGATTTTTAAGTTTCTGGACCTGCTGGGGCCTGTTTCAGAAAGGAGGTTAAGTGTAAACTCTGAGTGCGTTAACCCTGAAATCAGGGAAACCCTGGGTTTTCCGTTTCAGAATGGGAGGTTTGTTAAACCAGAGTAAACAGTAAGTCAAACCCGTTTCTGAAAGAGAGGTAACTTATACTCGGAGTCAGTGTCCATGGTTACTTAGGCTGTGAACCTAACCTGGTCGGGAGCAGGTTTTATTCTCCAAACTCAAAGTTTCTGCCGGTCCCCTCCCCTTTTTAAAGACGAAGTGGTATTTTTCGCTTTAACCTTTATTGCCCAAATTTCCGTCACACAGACGGTCTAAGTGACAAGAATGGCTTGTCCTTTTTTGGAGGACCCAATAGACGAGGAGGCTGCATTAATTCGTAGAAAATTATATTTACCTTGTACGAGGATTTTGAGAAGACTCGATTTTTTGTCATTTCCCCATACGTTTTTGTTTGAGCGTTACCGTTTTTCGTTGCAGTCAATTATATATATACAATGAAAACAGCATTAGATATTGCTATGTAGATGTTTCATATGTCAAATGTTGTCAACAAAGCCTACATCCATGACATGCTCACATTTGACCTGATTGAATTATGTTTTTATACTTCATTTTTAGCTGCTGCCATGTTCTTTTAATTCCTGCAGGATTGCATCTACATGAAAATGAAATCAGGGACATTGAATTAAATTAATGTAACAATTACTTTTTGGAAACACAATTTGCTAGTACTGCTTACTTTCTTAATCCCATAGACCTATACCACTTGATCAATACAAGGGTAGACAAAAGTTCACTTTTAAAAACACAATTGCATGTATTAATATTAAACTGACCAACGTTTGCAAGAGGGGAAGGTTAACAAAAAAGTCCTCTAAACATTACCGACGTTAAATGCATTTTCCCCCCCCCAGATTGGTTCTGTACACTATGCAGCATTTCATGCATTTACACCAGGAATAACACTTCAAAAGGACACCTAAATATCGCCATTTTTTATTTCACTCCTTACGCTATTTAAAAAGTTATTGCAGCCAATATTTTATAACAATGATTTAAATGCAAACTTCCGCATTAACTTGAGCAGCTATGTTTTCCACGCTAACTGTCTCTGTTTTGCAGATGCAGCGGTGTTGCTTTTCTTCCGGAATATGTGCTCAAATTCACTGTAACTGCAGCAGCACGTCAAGTTCAGCTAGAGAAAAATATGCAGGCCCCTTTTTCCACGGTTGTCATGGTGACTCGTAATATTTGCGCTCCATTGAACATGGCTTCTTATAGTCGCGGTGCGCACGCTTAACTCCGAATCAGTCCACTCAGAACTGATTGACCTAACTCCGATCAGCTTCTCTGAAACAGAAGACTCAGAGTTGTTAATCTCTCGATTGACCAACTCAGAGTTCAAGTTTAATCTCAGAGTTGGTTGAACCTCCTTTCTGAAACAGGCCTCTGGTGTAACAAGATGACATCAATCTGATCAATGGTGATTGGGAAATGTGCAGATGGAAAACCAGTTTTTCTTTTTTCATCTTTCCTTCCTTTTCCTTTTGCTTCCTTGTAGTAAATCTACTTTTGCTTTGGGATCTGGAAATGCAATTCTGGAAATCGTGGGAGGTCAAAGATCATTTTCCACCGACCGTTTCTCTGGTCCTTGTTGGACTTTCAGTTCCAACAGGTGCACACCTCATTATTTTTGGCTCGTGAGCAGTTCAAGGTCATTGGATTTTCTACTTGCAGCATCACAACCAGAAGCTAAAGTTTCTTCTGGCGTCTTCCCTCGAAACTGATTTGATATGCGTCATTGGAAACCTGTCATTGTCCACAAATCGTAACAAAATGATGAACTGTCAACACAGTCCAATTCTCTTATCTCCATGGAAAAAACTAGGTATTTTTAATTTGTCATTTACAACTATTAATGCCCACAACAGGTTGCTCTGTTAAAATACTGTTAGTGTAATTTTTAACTAAGTCAAAAACAAAATGTCAGTTTCAAACATTAAAACCTGCCAATTTGGATCAGTTTTGTTTAGAAATTGTTTGGAGTGCTGTGAATAACAAGGGCTATATGTTCAGTGAACGCAGCGCACATCCCTTACTGTGGTTCACCTTCAGCAATTTCTGCTGACCCCACTTGGGAGAAGCGAGCTTGTGATTGGATGTCTTTTTGTTTGCATCACAGGTATAAAACCCAACAGGAAGAGAAGCTGACAAAGTTTGACAGAAACTGATTATTTACTTTTCTGATTGATTGATATGATAGATATTCTTTATTGATCCCACATTGGGGAAATTCAATTGTCACAGCAGTTCCAAAGAGCAGAGAAAAGAAAAGTGACAGCGATGTGCAAAAGTGAGGGGTGTTCCCAAATGTTCAAGTATACAAATACAAAAAATGTGCAAAAATAGAAAAAATGTAAAAAGTAAGTAAGTAATAAATTATGTACACTATTACAACATAACACATGTTATGCCTAATCTACCTCTTTCGGCTTTTTCCCATCACTTGGCAATGTTTTACGCCGGATGCCCTTCCTGAAGCAACCGGGCTTGGGACCGGCACAGAGGTAGAGAAGGGAACAGGGAGCAGCCCGGATTCTAACCCAGGTGTCACGGATGGAAGGCACCTCAATATGCCTAATAATAAAATTAAATAAATAAAGTAAAGACACAGAATATACAGATGAGCTATGGATGTATGAAAACCGGTTTGTACATGCATATTTAAACTGTGGCATTGTACATTCTTACAGCTGTTGGAATGAATGACCTGCAGACCGTTCCTTCTTGCATGGGGGGTGTAACAGTCTGCCACTGAAGGAGCTGCTCAGTGCCTCTACTGTCTGATGTAGTGGGTGAGAGGTGTTGTCCATGATGGATGTTAGCTTGGTCAACATCCTCCTTTCACCCACTTCCTCCACAAAGTCCAGTGGGCAGCCCAGGACAGAACTGGCCCTCCTGACCAGCTTGTTGAGTCTCTTCCTGTCCCGGTCTGTGCTGCCTGCTCCCCAACAGGCCACGGCGTAGTGGATAACAGAGGCTACCACAGAGTCATAAAATGTCCGTAAGAGAGGCCTGCACACTCCAAAGGACCTCAGTCTGCTCAGAAGGTGGAGGCGACTTTGGCCCTTCTTATACAGGGCATCTGTGTTTTGAGTCCAGTCAAGTTTCTTGTTGAGGTGAACACCCAGGTACTTAAAACTGTCCACTACCTCAATGTCCGAGCCCTGGATGCTCACTGGTGTGAATTGTGGTGTTCTCCTCCGGAAATCAATCACCATCTCCTTTGTTTTACTGGTGTTCAAGCACAGGTGATTACGCTCACACCAGTCCACAAAGTCCTTGATGACTGACCTGTACTCCAGCTCGTTCCCCCCGACACACAGCCGACAATGGCCGAGTCGTCAGAGAACTTCTGGAGGTGCTGCCGGTGTTGTATGTAAAGTCTGAGGTATAAAGGGTGAAGAGGAACGTGAGAGCACCGTCCCCTGAGGAACACCAGTGCTGGAGACCACCACCTCCGACACACAGTTGTGTAGCCTCACATACTGTGGTCTGTTGGTGAGGTAGTCGGTCGTCCATGCAGTCAGTCGTCTGTCCACTCCAGCCCCTTCCAACTTCTCTCTCAGCAGAGCTGGCCGGATGGTGTTGAAGGCGCTGGAGAAATATATATCGATATCGAAGTTCCGTAGTACCCACCTATTCTGGTTTCCGTTTAAAAAAAGTGTGAAACAAAAACTATTTCCTGAAAACAAAATGAAATGATAAAAACCGAAACTTGTCGCCCAATCAGCGAAGTTCCTTTTTCGGTTTCTTATTGTGTTTCGTTTTTTAACATTTCATTTTGTTTTCTGAAATTTTGGCTTTGTTTAGCCTTTTTAACGTTAAGGTATCTGTAATTTTGTTTTCAGAAAAGGGACTACTTTCTATTCTTGTCCTGTTGGACCTCAGTGCAGCCTTTGACACTGTGGACCACAGTATTTTACTCCATAGACTAGAGCAGGACATAGGGATCAGAGGATCTGCTCTGCAGTGGTTTAAATCCTATCTGTCCGATAGGTATCAGTTCGTTAATGTACATGGCCATTCCTCTCAGTGCACTCGAGTCAACTATGGAGTCCCACAGGGCTCAGTCTTGGGACCGATCCTGTTTACGCTTTATATGCTACCCCTAGGAAACATAATCAGGAAACACAGCATTAATTTTCATTGTTATGCCGACGATACGCAGTTGTATTTATCCATGAAGCCTGACCAGAATGACCAGATAGAGAAACTGAACGCCTGCATCAGTGACATCAAGACCAGGATGACAATTAATGACCTCCTCTTGAACCCAGATAAAACTGAGGTCATTATACTTGGACCTAAAAACCTCAGAGATGCTCTGTCTGCTCAGATAGTCTCCCTGGATGGCATAAGTATAGCCCCCAATTCCACAGTTAGAAACCTTGGGGTTTTATTTGACCAGGATTTATCATTTAAGGCTCACATATCTCAGGCGTGTAGAACTGCCTTTTTTCACCTGCGGAATATTGCTAAGATCAGAAATATACTTTCTAAGAGTGATGCTGAAAAACTCATCCATGCATTTGTTACGTCGAGGCTGGATTACTGTAACTCTTTGTTAGCAGCGTGTCCTAAGAGTTCCTTAAGAAGCCTCCAGGTTGTTCAGAACGCAGCGGCTAGATTGTTAGCTGGAACTAGCAGAAGAGATCACATCACTCCTGTGTTAGTATCGCTCCATTGGCTCCCAGTTGATTCTAGAATCAAGTTCAAAATCCTCCTGTTAACCTATAAGGCCTTACATGGAATGGCCCCGTCCTATATTAAGGACCTCATAGTGCCTTACCATCCAATAAGAACACTTCGCTCGCAAAATGCAGGACTGCTTGTGGTTCCTAGAATTAGTAAAAGCATGGTTGGAGGTAGAGCGTTTAGCCACCAAGCCCCTGTCTTATGGAATAAACTCCCAGCTCATATAAGAGAGGCCGACTCAGTTTCTACATTCAAAGTTAGACTGAAAACATTCCTCTTTGGACAGGCTTATTGTCAGACTAGTTAATATTCAGAGACTATTTAACTTAATGTTAAGTTGTTTAAATTAAACTTAACTATTTCTTTTAAAAGGCTGCTAGAAGTTGAAGCTGGGGAAACTATGGTGCACTGGGGTTCTGTCTTCTTTTCTTTTCTACTTCTACCCTTCCTCTCCTCCATTCCTGATCATAATTTATCATTTAGTTCTCCATGCCTCTGTCTGGTACAGTGCGATTCATGTATTGTCCCTCTTTTCCTCTCCCCTCCTGGGGAGTGGGCGTGCTTCCAGACTCCAGTTGGCTCATCCGTGCTCCTGTTCCTAACCGTTTACCTCGCCTTTGCTCCCGCTCCTACACCTGGCTGTGGTTCCTGTCTCCGGCTCATCTCTGGCTCGTCTCTGCTCTGTACCTGACCGAGTACCTCGTCTCTGCTCCTGGCTGTGGTTCCTGTCGCCGGCTCGACTCGCGCCTTTGACTGTCCCCACAACCACGACTGGATGAAGCTCGTCTGCTGGACTTTAAATATGTAGTTGTAGGGTTAGATAAGTTAAATCTTCTCTAAGAGTTCTGGTAAATCGCCTGTCCGTCCTGGGGGAGGATCCCTCCTTCATGTGGGCACCCCTGAGGTTTCTTTGTTTTTTCCGGAATCCGTTTTTTTAGGAGTTTTTCCTTACCGCGAAGGGGGGTCTAAGGGCAGGGATGCCAGTATAGCTTAGTCAGTTTGTTAGTTCATTTTAGTATTTTCCTATTGAACTCTTTGTATTCGTGATCCTTTTGAGTTCATGTTTTACTTCGAAGCCCATCGAGACGACTGTTGTTGTGATTTGGGGCTATACAAATAAAATTGAATTGAATTGAATTAAAATGTATTACTGTTTATTTTTTTTATGATTTTTTAGTTGTCGTAATTTTTAAAACGTTTTTGTGATTTGTTGAAGGGATTTGCACTTCAGGCCTGAAAGTTTGAATTCATACTCCTGCTTTCCCAGTGCAGTGACCCTGGCCAAACGGCAAAGCATAAAACATCTGTCATGGTAAAAATAAATCCTGAAGACAATTCACACATAAGTGCCATCAAAGGCACCAATTCTTTTTTTTTTTAAAGCATTTCTCTCTTTTCACTCTGTCGTTGACCAAATTTGGATTGTTTGTTCAACTCTGAACAGCTTCTAACCTCCAACCCATCATACAAGCATCAGCTGAAAGAGCAATCCACCAACAAACTGGGTCAGTGTGCTCTGGTGTTCAGCAAATACCCTGAAGCTTCAGAGGCTCTAGAGTTTGAACAGGGGAACGCCTGGAACGACGGTCACTTTGGCTCTAATTACTTCTCCATTGTCACTGTGCTGTCAGCTGCTCTCAGGTCATCTCAGCCCGTCCTCTGCAGCGCTGTGCCACTATGGGCCCCCGGGCAGCCCTGTTTTTGCCGCTATGGCTCTGCTCTGCCATGTCCTCCTCGTCTCCCTCCCCTGTCCCGAGTTCCGAAGACGAGTCGGGCTGCTTCAAAGTCAACAGCTGCAAGTGCATCATGAAGGACGGCAGCGGAGTGATCAACTTGAAAGCCGTGGGAGATGCGGATGGTTTCCTGGAGCGTTTGAGGCCCGTGCCAGCAGACGACGTGTCGGCCGGCACAGAGACCTTCCTTTCCTTCAGTCCTTGCCAGCACTTCTCAGAGCCAGAGGTCACGACCTTCAGCGACTGCACCGCCGTAGCGGCATGCCTCATTGTCAGGTACAGATGCCAACCCACGGGGACTCATGCTGACCCTTAGCAAAAAGTAGTCTATTTAAGTATATCTGCTTGAAGTTTACTTTTTAAATATCATCTATATGTTGTAAACTTAAAATGTTCCGATTAAGTCTGAATTTGAGTTAGTGCACATGAACATGGTCTATAGTTGACTTTCTATACTTATACTAAACTTAATGAAATAAACTTCAAGTGTACGACTTTTTGCTAAGGGGAGATGTGCATTTGTGGACTTATTTTGGGGTGTACACATTTGGTTAAGTGCCAATTTTAGAAGAGTTGTAAACAAAACGGTGAACAGCAGAATCTCTGCAGCCACTGAATTAAAAAGGTTCTAATCGGACAAATTAAGGCAAAGAAACAAAAAGATGAACATTTCCATAAACTTTAAAACCATTCCTAAAATGAAAAAAAAATTCTTACACGTTACTGGCATTTGAGGATTTTTGACATGTTTTTTTCTAAAACTCCATCTTTTAGCCATTCTGTATCAAAAGAGATGGAGTGATGTTTGTGTAGCTTTAAACATCAACCATAGATGAAAATAGAAAAACCAGCAGAGGAAACCGTTTTTAGAGCTTCAACAGGAGTCAAAGGGCCGTGAGTCTGCTTCTGTCCATCAAATGTTCTTTATTGTTTGATTAGGATCAGCAGGTCTGCTGCTGAACTCTGCAGAGAAAGAAGGAAGGTTTGCTAGTTTGGGGCTTTGCTGTGTGTTCACATTCATCTCAGTGAAAGCAAATTAAATGTTATTCCTAAATGGGATTTGATTTGATTTGATTTGACATTTTCCATCAATCAAAACAAAAAACATAAACAACAGAGACAAACATCTATATATAGATATATATTAAATCGGAAAATACAAAAGTTAAAAGTAAAATGCACACATTTACAGACACTTATAAATTATGCCAATTCTAGTTATTCCTTATCCCAAAACTTATTGATAAACTGGCAAACGAAATAAGAGCCTCGATGAGAAAAAAGCACTGTAATTCTCATTCCAGGCCTAGTTTTTCCTGTTCTTGATATGATCACACGTATTCGTCCAACTGATGCAACTTTCTTTATGAGAACGTAGTAATAATGTAAATGTTAATTCCCAGTAAAAGCATCTTCATGTGCCATCATTTTTACATCCAGCAGTGGTCATTGTAACCTACAAAACCTTTTAAGTGCTCAGAAAAGAGTAGTTTCATAAAAAGGCAGCTATTTACACAATCTTTGTTATTTTTAATTTATCAATTTCTTTTATTTTCACTTTTGTCATTTGCATGGTGAAAATAAATGAATTTAGAAAAACAAATCGATCCTCCTCAAGTGGAGAAGGCTCCATTTAGTGTTCTGTTATAAACACCATGAGGCTTTAAGCAGCAAATTCATTTCTACGTATATAAGAGGGTTTTGCGTGCTTTGGTTTGCTGAAAATCTGTTAAGATTTAAAAATTGTGGTTATATGAGTTTATTCTTGGATTAAGTTTTATTTGTGTCGCTACAGCTGGATTTATATGATAAACAGTAAAAGACTAAAAAACATTTGAATGGGATTAAAGATAAGGTGTTTGAGTTTAAAACTTTTGGCTCTTGTTTTGCTCCATAACTAATCACCCTATGTACCTGCATTTGCTTTCTTTTTTATCAGCTTGTCTTATAATCTAAACCAATATAAATGCGAACAGTTATTTGTACATGATGACACATTTTTGCCCTGGTTTTTTCTTGAAAAACCTTGCAGTGTTTGAACTCTACCGCTAGAGGGCGCCTCCACACACGGACTTCCTCTGTGTCTCCAGCAGTTCAATGTTGTTTGCCACAAAGTTTTCCTTTTTTTAGTGGTTTGTACCTCAGTTTTACAACATCGCATTAACCTTGGAAAACCCAAGAACAATTTTCCTCAGCTTATAAAGTTAATTTGACGATTTTTGGAATTGTTTGTTATTTTGGATAGCATCGCTTAACAGGATCCCAAAAAATAATAAGGGACCAAAAATGAAAATATAACAAAGAAAAAATATAAAACATTACAATCAAAAACAACAACAACAACCCTGAAATAAAAAAAACACTGCAGACAAATTTGACCCTGTGGGTTCTCCAAGATTAAGACCTGAATTGAGTTTTGAGCTGAATTGGTTTTCTAAATAATGTTTTGATTATTGTGATAATTTTCAATGAATCTGTGAAAGAGTGAATCTTTAATCAGACTCCTTCCCCTGTAATGGTTTGGAAGGCATCAGGGGCTCAGCAGATACATCAACTATGGGACACACGAAGGCAATGAATTTCATTACAACCACACTCAGAAGACGTTGTCCGTCACATACTTCGGTGAGCTAGTAAACACAGTCTAACTGGAGTTGTGGTCATTTCCTCATAAAGTGAACCGTCCCCTCTCCTGCTCCAGCCCGCAGGCCACAGGCAGCGACGGTGGTGCATTATCACTGCGACCCGCGTCGGTCCTCCTCCATCGTACAAAAGGAGAGCCTGGTTGCGGGAGGGCCCCTGCTCGTCTGGGTGGACAGCCCCTGCGCTTGTCCCAATGCCTGTGGAAGGGGAGATCTGGGTTTGGGCACCATCTTCCTCATCCTCCTCTCCCTCAGCGCAGCTGCATACTTTGTCCTTGGTAAGACCTGGATTTGTGCTGAGGCCAGATATGGTTTTAATTTAGTTTACATAGCTGTCCTCGTGGTTAGTCGAAACAAGCTGTGCACAGTTAAAAATAAAAAGAAAGGAGTTGCAAGAATGAGGCTTGAGAAAGTCTCCATTTCTTTTTACATCTTTGCATTTAAGGAAGCTGCTTTGCTTTCGAAATTGTTGTTTTTCTTTGGACACTGGCATTTTTATACTTAATTTATGTTGGTGAATTTTAGAGCAATCTTTTTTTCCCCAAATTTCAACGTTTAAAGGTTTTAACCAATAATTGTCTGGCACTCCTTTGATCTCATTTTCTTCTGCAACTTTTCCAGTTATCTAATAATGTCTCTTTAAAACTGTTTTCTGTGACAATGCTTGCCATCCATTCATTTGGTACAATCGCAGTTTCTTTTTTAACACAATGTTTCATTTCATTACACAATAAATCCACAATGAACCTGAAACTGTTTAAAAAAACTCAATTCTGGATCATACATTTTGTCATTTTTTCACTCATGTTTTATAACAAGGGTCAAAAGTATAAAAATATGAAAATATTAAATTGACTTAAAAACTGTTTAAAATCTTCCAAGCACCTTCCCACCAAGGGGCCCTAAATGTCCATTGAAACATTCAGAACCCCTGTGTGGTGGTGGGCTGCTCGTCTGGGGTTGGGGGTGCTTTCCCAGCCTGGAGCCCCGCCCTGGGCCCCCGAGCTTGGCAGAGGGGCTATTCTTCTGGTCTGGCTGGAGCTTGCACTCTCTGTGCTGCTGTACCACCCTTCTCTCTGGCATTGGGGGCCCCTGAGGCGGCCCTGCTGGCCCTGGCCTGGCTGGTGGACGTGTTTGCCCTGTGGGCGGATTTCCTCTGTCTGCCAAAACTGGAGTTGTATTGTGGACATGTTGACATGCTTGTATGCAAATATTTTTGGAGCCAACAGGTATGTTGTGTGTGTAGACAGGCCCCGCCCCTTTAAGACTAATATTTAACCCCCCCCTTTCTATAATCATCCTCCTATTTCCTTAACCCCCCTTTTTTCTCCCTCTCTTTTGTGCCCCTACCCTTCTCTAACATCCCTCTTCTTCTTTTCCATCCGGTCCAACAATATATGTAACAGGAAACAAATATAATCAATAAAAATATATATAAAGTTTAGCCTAAACTACAAAAGGGGTTTATTTAAATAGACACCTTGTGTGTCAGAAGATTCATAACCCCCTGTTGTAACAGTAAAATCTGTCCAGCACAGGAGGCCTTCAGCTCTCATCTGTTTGCTCAGCTGTTGGACAGGACAAGTAAAAAAAAAGGTTTCAATGGAAACTATGGTAATAGTGAGTCTGCGTCATCCAAACATTGGCAAACTCTCATGCAGAGAATATTGTGGGTCGAGCATTTACATGACTCATTTTAAATTTTATCTTTAGCTTTTTTTTCCAGATTATATTCATTTAAAAATAGGACTTAGTTGTCACAGCTCAGCAGGCTTTTGTTACATCCCTGCTTTAGCTGAAGGCCTGAAGCGTTTTTGGACCAAAAGCTGCATTCACTCATCCACAGCTTAGACCGTACAGCACATTTCCACCAACTCACACAGCACTTCATTGTCACAATTCCAACAGATGCAACATGGAATTAAGTTTCTCTTCCCCAAGAATGTGTCCCCTTGGGTAGGAACTAAACTTTTAACTTTGTAACTTTTGGATTGGAATGGATTTATTTTAAGCAATCTAAACACAAAACACTGAAAAAGTCACATAAAAAAATATCTACAAAGAAATATTTAACTTAAGATGATTAGTCATCATTTAATTTGAAAATAAAACAGTGTAAAAGTACAAGAGAAACATATACATCCACATACACATGTAATTGATATTTTTAATCATTTTTTCCTGCACAAATTACAAATTGAGATCAAGTCACTTTTATTTTTTATAACAAGGGTCAAAAGTCTCAAAATATGAAAATATGAAATTGACTAAAAAAAGGGTAACTTCATTAAACTACACTTAAACATGTACTCATACATGCAACACATTGAATCCATTAAATCTCAAATTTGTCAAAAACAGTTAAATTACTTGCTTGTAAAGCAGTGGGAGGTTGTGAGTTTATATAATCCCACTCTTATAATGCCTTAATTGACTATTTTACTTCATTCTTTACATTTTTACATTCCAGAAGTCAACACTAACCAAACTTTAGTTGGTTATCTCTTTTGTCCTTGAATCATTCTTGGATTGTTTAGAAAAACAAGAATTCATCATTGTGATTTGAAGTCCTTAAAAATATAACAGTTTCAAATAGTTCCCAATGATTTCATTGCTCTAAAATCATCACCAGAGTACACATTTGAATAAGAAATTGAGACTGTTTTTAGAAATGTTTTTGATTGTATTATCTATCTGTCTATGTATCCACCGAGGCTTGAACCGTCTTCAGTTAATCCAGTTTCCCCGATGTGTTTCTGTCCCTGTGTGGCAGGCTCCAGCGCTCTCAGGGCTTCTCGGAGCAACGGTGGGATGCAGATCTCCCCGGAGCACAGTGTTTGGTGCATGATCTGCTACCTGTGCAGCGAAAGACCTGCAAGAAGACGACGCACAAACTGTGATCAGTGAGCTTCGGAGCATAACACATCCAAAGCTTTTGACTCACAGGAGGCAGCAGAAGCAAGTGCTAAACCAAGCCGGGAATCTATGGACACATTCTGTAATGTAAACATCACAACAGAACCCCCACATGATTTCTTCTGGGGATCGTGGTCCCTGAACATTCTCATGATTATTGTGAAACGGAAGATACCTGTAAAGGGAATTAGAGTAAAATGAATTGATGCATTTTCCATGTATCCAGAAAAGCTGTTAGTTTTTCATGTAAGTGTACTGAAATGTCATGATTTCATCCGCACGGCTGAGATGAAAGATGGAAGTTTTGGATGCTTCCCCATCACCTCACCACACCGTCAGCATGTGCCAAAACTGACACGGCTTTCATTTTACCTGGATTAAACAAACAATGTTTGATTTATTCTTCTCATTGCTCATCTGTCTCATTCGACACGCACCTGCTCGGTGTGTTGTCACTGTGGGTGACGTGATGTGTGTCGCCTCTCTCTTTGTGGTCCCATCTCGTTTCAGCAGCTGTCCTTGTGTTGCTGGTTCATGACAGTTGGGGTTTGGCTGTGATGTCTGCTCTCCTGTAGCTCAGCATGACCTCGTGTTCTGCAGCTGATCTCATCCGAGCCTCATTAGCCATCAATTAAGCAGATCCAACAACATTTCAGCGTGCAACACACTACCCACACTCAGGAGTTAATTGGGGGAGAGCAACTAGTGAAGACCAGAAAAAAGGCTGCTTGTCTTTTTCACTTTCATTTCTACTTGCTGGGAATTTTAATGGAATGTCTTAGTTTCTGTGTTCAGTTTCCATTTGATGTTGCTGTCCTAAATTTAGGACCATAACGGTCCTAAATTGTCAGACAGGACTATCTAAGGGTGTTTTCAGACTGGGAAAATCATTTGGTCCGGACCAAATCCTGAACCCTGTGCTTGGCCTGTATTCAGACTGCTGGCAGGCGGACTTTCCTGTTTCGAACCAAAACTTGGAAACAAAACAATGCAACTAAAGATCTTTTCACTCATTGGCCAGGAATTACGAGGGCGGAGCAAAACAACTCTAGAGGTGAAAGTTATGGAAGTCCTGCTCTTTGCAATCCTTGTCCGGTGAGTTCATTCAAACTTTATACTTCGATGACTTATTTTGAACGTCTGTATCAACGTCAGGCTCAACAAGAGAACCAATGTGTATCACGTTAAAAGTTGTTATATACGACCACATTTCAATGATTTCCTGTGTCTCCTCCTTGTGGTGTTACGGCATTGATTTTTAAGAGAATTCTGTTAAAGGAACTACTAGGTATCTCTTAGGATGAACTCACGGCGGCGCCTTTTGGGCCTGTCCCGCATAACGAGACTCAGAAAAGCATGTAGGAAGCATTTTAAGCTGTGCTAAAATAAACAATCTAACAAGTAAGGAGTTGGACCTTTTTTTCTGTTTGATAAATGGCAATTGTTGCTTTAAATTTGTCTACTGCTCACCGGTTCCTTCATTCCTAATCGGTTTGCATCATGTGACCACCGGCTACGGTGGTCATTTTGGTCCAGTTGTTCCGCTCCGAGGACAGGTTGTATTCAGACTGAGGAATCACAGAGCGGACTGGAGTTCAGTCCTATTGGAAATGAACCAAGACCACCTCGAAAGATGGGTCCAAGAGCAGTTCCTGGTTCCGGACAAGGGTTTCCTTGGGTGTATTCAGACTGAAAATCTGTTTTGGATTATCGGTGGAAACTTACTCTGGTTCACTTTAGGCGAACCAAATGTGTGCAGTCTGAATACACCCTAAGTGTGAGTATAGGATATGTCACCTTTTCAAAACCATAATCTAGGAACACCAAGGATAAAAGGTCTGTTTCAGGATATGGGAGTATCTCCGGCCCCAGTAACCCTCCATCATGCGTGTTTTGAAAATTACTGGACCTAAACATGCCTGAAGCTATTTCCATTCCTTTGACAACGCATGTTCAAACAACCACTTCTAACGGAAAGTCTAAGAAAATGTGTGTAAATGTGCCTTTCAGGCTTCTGCCTTCAAAACTCTTTTTTTTGCTCTATGTTCAAAATGCACATCCATGAAACACACGTTAAAAATTAAACCTATATATTTCATGTATTGGAATAGAAAGAAAGAAAAAGCCGGGAGCAAGATTTGCACCACTTCCTTACTTCGCACCGAGTCCCTTGTAGGTTAATGTTGCGACAATCATTCAGCCACCACAACCTTAACTGTGATCAGGTGTGGGAGCAGGTGTTTTCTCGCAGACTCCACTGCCTCACAAGGTTCGAGTAGCAGTGGAGCCTTGTGAGGAAGAAGATCCTGAGTCAAACCGAGCTTCCTGTATGACTGCCGGTGACAGTTATGCTTTGTTTGAGATGTTTGCTTGGTTGGTTAGTTAGTTGGTTGTGTAAATATGTTTTGTAGCAATGGGATAATGTTGTGTGTTCTCTCTGAGGTTTCGTAACCATACTTGGTCAATGTCTGCACTGACTATAGATAGGATTTGCTGCATGTCTACCCAAAGCTGCATAATCCTAATCATTTATTCATCCTCTAGCTCCTTTAATACAGCCATCCCTCTCCCCCCGAAACATCCCTGTGCTGCTTGAAACAATCCCTCCTGCAATGGTTTCCCATTAAGCTGCATCTGTAAATGCCTTGAAAGATAAATCAAAAGGGGGAACTGAGGTTTAGTAAATGCTGTTTGAAGGGGCAAGACAGAAAGCAGAAAATCTATGTAGATAAATGTATAGATGTCTCTTTATTTGGATTTGGAAATTGATTATTTCAAGCATCCAAAGCAGAAATAACAGAATAACAAAAAGGAACAACAGAAATTTATAGTCTATACAAGGCTATATCAAACATTTAGTCATAAAAATTGATTGATAAATATGCATACATTCGCATAGACTAGTAAATAATTCAAGTATAACTATGTTCTAATTTCTTTACCAAAATTATCCAGTTCTTAACTTCTGATCAGTTATATGCTTTACCAACACAGATTCAGCTCATTAAAAAAATCATCAATAGGTCTCACGACAAAATAGACATAACATTATTTCAAAATTATCATAACGTATGCCGATCAAGTGCCAAAAATGTGTGCAGATTATTTTTCATTAGAAAAAATGGCTATAAAAAACAGGATGACTCAAATGATTTTTACAAATGACATATTTTATGATCATCAGGAATCATTAATTTGAATCACATATTGGGAAACAATGTGGAGTGATATGATTACAAACCAATGACTTTATTTTCACTGTACATGTGTACAATTAGATTCAAATCTATCTCCATATCTGTGCAAACACACAAAAAAAATCCCGCTGCCAGTAGAATTATGTTCTGAATGTGTCCCTCTGGCCTGATGTGGCTTTACCTTGTTTTCTGATATACATCTTTCCAACATTAAATAACGTACATATATAAACTCTAAAAACCACAATCTCTGTTTTGTACATATTTATTTACAGCTATGGAATATTCTCAGTTCAGTGACAATCAGTGGCTTTGAATGTGGGCTTATCTGAAGAAATAGGAGAACTATGACAAGAACAAGAACAATGACATGTTGTGTGCGTTTTTCCCTGAGATCTGTGAGGATTGAGGCCTTTTTTGTTTAGTCTTCTTGGTTTTTGTTCTTTGGGTTGTTCATGTGGTTCTGTTTTCTCGTGTTCACAGCAGGTTTAAATGTAAATCATCCACAGCTGTTACTGCTTCACTTAAATGCCCTTCAGTATATTTAAGTCACAGGATTTACTTGATGCTTGGTCACACGTTTATTTCTCCATAATTAAGTCACAAATGTTAAGTGTTTCAGTCTGATGCATTTGGATCTGCCATCCCAAAAACGTCTGACATAAAAAGGGGTTCTGGGTTCTTGTTGTCCTCATAAGCACGATTACTTACCTTGTACTCTGGAAAACAAAGCTGTTTGTTCGAGTTGTTTACTACCCGCCTGGCTCAACCTGACAGTTTGCCGCTGTTGTGGTTTCTTTTTCTTAAACTTTGTAATGAACTAAAGACTATCTGTGTATAAAACAACTGAATATCTCATTTGAAAACAACCATATTCATTTAATCTATTCAGCTTCTAAACCCGTCGATTCCCTTTTCGGGGTTGAAGGGTCCTGTTCCAGCTGCTGTTGCCCGAAGGCGGGGTGCACCCTGGACAGCACAGCACGCCTGTCTGTTGCAATTTAGAAATACCTTGAGTAGCAGTGGCGGTTCTACACTAACTTACTCCCTGGGCGAGTAACCCCACCAGTGCCCCTCCCCCCGCACACAATTTGACAACATCCTGTTGTGTTCCCTATCTTCTATTTAGCCATTTTACTCAAAAAATACATGAATTTTCTAGACTCGTATTACAGGGGGGTCAAACTCAGTCACACAGGGGCCTAAGTTAAAAACACGCTTAAGGTTTTGGGCCGAAGAAGATAAACATTTACTGATCACACTAAAGCTAAACTTTTAAACCTTTTAAACTGAACTTTTTGAACATAAATATGAATAAAAACAGGAACATTAATCCAGAATAACTCAAGTTAAACCTTAAATAACTTGTAATATTTTGTTCTCCATAGAAATATATTCTGTCAAAATTATACAAATATGAACATGCTGCAGGACAAAACAAAGAAAACCTGGAAATATTAATAAGAAATTACATATCAAATAATTCCATTTTTTTTTGCTCTTTCATCATTCTTTAGAGCATTTTTTTTAGAGCTGGACTCCTGCTTCATTTTTAGCAATAATTTCTTAATGTGTGATGTCCTGTGTGTGTCTTTGTGAAACATATCAGAGGGATTAGATCTAAAAAATAAAACTTATTGTGATTAATATGTTTAGGTCTTATAAAACATTAAAGACTAAATCTTAGAACTCATCAGTGGGATTACTCCAAAAATATTTGGCATTTCCCTAAATTTGTGCAACATCAACAGTAGAAATCCTCCAAAAAAACTCAATCCATGAAAAATGGTCTGCGCTCATCCCCCCTCCCCCCCCCCCTTCCCCTTCCCTCTCACACACGCGGCTCCGTCTCTATGACGGGAGGCGCAGCTGCGGCTCAGAGTTGATTGTCAGATAGAAAAAGAGTCCTAATCACCTGTTAGTGTGATTCAGCCAGCCACCGGCGAGTTGCGCTCCCCTCTCGAGTTTTTTGACTTATGTTCCAAAGACTACCGCAAAGAGGTGTGGCCGCAAGCGTCTTGCAGCGGAGGGCGGTGGTCACGTGCGCATCGGGTCTGCTGTGTCTTAGCAAAGAATTGTGGGAAATAATCTCCATTGCCTGCTTTTTTCGAAATTGGGTTGAGCACGGATGTTTGTTCTGCCTAATTCCTTTTCATGTGCCTGTTTTACGTTGTTTCACTCTGAGGTATTCTTTTTTTTTTTTTTTTTTTTTTTTTTGCACCATAAGTGTGAAGAGCAAGTAGGAGGAATACGTTCTTAAGAGTCTGATGTGTTAAAATAAAAGCATTAAATGTTGGCTGCTGAAGCAATTTCAAATTAAAAGCTCCAAGCTTCCTCTTTGAATATAGTATGTAGCACATTATGTCTAACACCTCAGGTACGGCAAATGCCGCCCCCTATGAAGTGCCGCCCTGGGCGACCGCCTACATCGCCCATATAAAAAACCGCCACTGTTGAGTAGCATGTTTTTTGGATTCTGGGAGGAAACTGGAAATCCCAGAGAAAAACTCACAAAGGACTAACTTCACACATAAAGAACTCCGCCTGAATTTTCAGTTTGGTTGTTGTCACAGAGTAAGAGTTCTGTCTGTTGTGTAGATCTTTGTGTTTACCCAGGTGATTGGGCTTAATTGATGGCTGATGGGAAGTTGAAAAACTCAAATACCTTGTGTCCTTACCCCAGGTTTCTGCTGGTCTGTCTGTGGTGTGTCTGTTGTGTTGTGTGAGGAGTCCGTCTCTCGACCGTCAGTTACGTTACATTGACACTGTCCCCCTCCCGCCGCTTATCCAATACTTAAACAATCAAACACCATGCCCTCTTCCCCCTCACAGAGTCATTGTAGAATACATGTTTTGTGCCATATATGATGCTTTGTTTTCGAACCTCCACAATTAACCTTTCGTCATCCATGGTGGTCTTCATCCACGTGCGTTATTGCGTGAAACCGTCAACGTAAATATGAAATTAAGTCTTATAAAGTTTTATTTTGAAAGTACAACAGAAGTTTTTATTTTAAAACCCATATCTGTGTCCGGTTCCCCGGCTTTTTGATGCGCCAACAGACTGAAAATAGAACTCCTGGGTAAATCTTGTGCTGTGGTACGGAGGTGATGTAACGTTCCGACTGATTTATGAACATTCCATTTTTTTGTCTCAACGCAACAGAGACGCACCTCTGACGGAATAGTGGAAATCAGCCTTTACTGCCCCAGAGTCACCACCCTCGTTCCCCATTGGCATCATTGAGTATTTCTATGAGGTGTAGTTGGCTGTGATTTTTTTACTTAGTCTGTTTTATAAAACTAAAGTTGAGAAGGCGTTAAGAACTGCCGTTTTCTTTGTGTGACTCATTTCTCTCTTTTTTATCAGGTTCAGAAAGGCAAGTCAGACTGTGTCTTTTATTTTTTTTTTGTGTGTGAGGAAGTTCAAGTGAAATTTTTTGGCCTTCCTTAACAGTAGCTGGGTTGGCTCCAGCAGACCCGTGACCCAGAACTGGATTCAGTGGGTTCTGAAAATGGATGGATGGAGATGCATGTAGTTCAGTTGTGTTTAGATGGGCCTCGGTTTACCGTTAGACTTAACGCTTTGTTCGGTTTTAATGTTTTATTCAGAATGATAAACTCTTACTTTATGCTTAAAAAATGTCTTAACTGCGCTATTATTATTATATTTTGGTGGTTGAGAAATTGAGTTTAACCTCTTTTTTTATTTTGTGACTGACCACTTTAGATAAGAGGTGCACGAGACAAATATATAATATATATATAATATAGTATATTCAGATAGTGTTGTGCAGTTTTTCATTAGCCCTTTCAATACATATTTGAAAGGGCTACAAAGCAGATTTATTCAGGCACATTGCCTGAAAGAATAATACAGCTATTTGAACAGCTTAGATTGGCAGCATGTCCAGAAACACAGGACAACATTTTTGTATAGTTGTTCAGGATGTTGTGCTGTTTCATCAGAATTATAAAGAACCGCCTCTCTAAATTCCATCCCTGTTTCAACACTGATGTTTCTCAAGACTGAGCATCATTAAACTTCATCCTCCATGACCTTTTTGTTGCACTGACTGATTCCATGGATATTCAAAAACACATCCCTTCGTGGCCCAGTGGGGATGCCTTCTTACGCTCTGCAGTTGTTCTGATTTCTTGGGAAAATTGTGTTTGATTCTCAACCAGCCATCTGAGATCACTGTGGAAGCTACCTTCTGGGAAGGGTCAAACACACAGATTTAACCAGGGGAATATTTCAAGCTGCACGGATGACGGCGCTTTGCAGCTGTCTCTAACCATAGCAAGAACTCCACCTCTAATGCTGTGTTCACACCAAATGCCATTTGTGCGGCAAATTTGTGTCCTTAACCTCTGTGTGGTTGCACTCCAAATTTGCTGCCGGACGTTTGTCCAAGAATGTGTTTATAAACCTGATGCTCCCGCTGTGTGTGGGAGGAGCCACTGTCCAAAACTTGTAACCTCATCACTATCGGGTAACATTGACTGTACATCTGGCATGGAAGACTTGGGTGATGTTAGGAGATCAAGTTTATTTATTTTGGAAAGCTCTACATAAGCACTGGTAGTCACGTCTCCATGCCTGGGATCATTCAGAGACGCTCCAGTACCGTGAGCTTCACCATCTACTGCAGGAGCTCCGTCTGAATGATGGCTGCTTTCAGCCTTCCGTCTTTCTGTGACTCAGTTTGACAACTTGTTGTCCTGCATTAGTCAGAGGGGAAAAAAATGGAATAAAATCAGGGGAACCTTTTATCCTCATCACGATGCAAAGCATCAAAAATATCATAAAGTTCAGGAGTAGAAAGATCAGATTCTCCCCATGTTGGTACTGGACTCCCCCTCTGATTACGTCATCAACATATCACGGTCTGAAAATGAGTCCCTGACTAGTTGATGTATAAATCTTTTAACTCCTGCGGCAAGCTAAATATTCCAAATTTTGCTGCAGGGTCACGCCAACCAAAACACGCTGTTGCTAGACATAAGGAGTGAAACTGGACACCCCCGCTGCTAAATTACAGGCTTATGTTCAAATGATAGCTAAAAAAAACTTTTATTCAAATCACCAACTACAATGGCCACGTGTCCAAAGAATAACAGACATACAGTAGCTATAATAAAAGATACATACAGACCACATGACACAATGACACTAAAAATGTAAAGCCTAGGAAGTTTAATCTCTTTCATTGGGTCATCAATAAAAAGACAAACTCTTAGTGCTGAAAACCATAATGTTCTTAAACATGTTGATACACATGTGGAGGAATTGGACCATGTAGTATCTCTGTACATGTGTGTGTTCATGACAACGTGTCAAAGGGGTGTAAACTGTGGCCCTCATGAGACAGAAAGAGATCCTAATGGTGCCAAACACATAACAGACACTGTTGGTCCAGTGTCAGCTTCAGCTTTGATGTGTTTGTGTTTGTTTACAGCTCTGGTGTGAATTAGAGTCTGTGGGAAAATGTCTTTCAGGAAGTGCGAATTGTTCGATTCATGAGGGTGTGGGTCATCTTCAGCCCATATCCAGGTGTTTGTTGTGTTGACACGCTCGCCTTTTGAGCTTCTACAGCAGGTGGAGCTAATGGTATAGTTTTTATAATTGCACTTGTTACTGCAAACAAGTGACCAATATTCACACAGCTTCAGGTACCCCTGTCTTGTACTGTATGCAATGTCCCAGTGTTCTACTGAAAACTAACCCTATGTCTTTATATTAGGTTTCATCTTATGTGTCCTGCCTGGTCCAGGCACTGGATGATTATGTGGAGTGGACAGCTAATCTCCATAAGTCAGAACAGTGTGATTGGCCCTACCACAAATGGTAACAAAATAGCCACTGTCGCCTTGGACAGTGGAAGCGATTGTTATTGGTTGTAATGATAAGGTGTTGCATCTTGTGTGTTTGTGGGCTCATTCCACACGTGGGATGGCCTCTTCCTTTGCACTATTTCATGGAAGTTTTATGGAAGACAATTGTGACTGCGAGTTGGGCAATGTACCATAAATTCACCAGATTTCTTTTTAGAATGAACATGACTGTAGAAGATGTAGCATCCACACTAGTTTAGAAGCAGTGGGACAAAAAAGTATTTGGTCATCCACCAATTGTGCAAGTTCTCCTACTTACAAAGATAAGAGAGGCCTGTAATTTTCATCATAGGTATACCTCAACTTTAAGGACAGAATAAAAAAATATTCAGAAAACCACATCGTTTGATTTCTAAAGACTATATTTACAAACAAGCAAGGAAAGTAATTATTTGGGCATTTACAGACGTGTTTTCACACATTATTGCTAGTATTTTGGTCCATTCCTCCATGCAGATCTCCCCTAGAGCAGTGATATGTTGGGGCTGTCACTAGGAAACACAGACTTTCAAAGACTTTCTTTGGGGTTGAGACAGTTTGAATGCAACTATAAGTAATGGTTAATGGCAGACGAAGTGTGCGTTATTACTTTTTAACGCACGGCGTGGAAGCCTGAACCAACAACGCGAAGTGCGTTAAAAAGTAATAACGCAAACTTCGAAGGCCATTAACCTGCTTATACCATGGTCACTTACAAAAGCATTACATATTAACCAGTTTTTAGTCCTTAATTCTTGTTTTTTTTCCGATTTGGATCGCTTGTCTCACAAAAAGCGGACTATTTGTTACGATGCGCCGCATCATGTAACAAATGGTCCGCGTCGCGCCGCACCACCGCTGCAGTCAAGATTCGCCGACGTATATATGCAGATCTTTCCGATGGGTTGAATAAAGCATCAGTTCAGAGAGAAAGTTCACCTCTTACCGCTTGTTTTTGTCCAAATGATGAAGCCAAAGGTTGTTTTAAAGAAGCAGGCGCAGTGATACAAAACATAAGCTAGGTGACCGGAACTTCTTTTTTCACTGTGCGGTAATCCTGTGTTAATATCACTTTTTAAACCACACCCAGCAGCCAATCAGAATCGAGTATTCACCTGGCCCATGGTATAAGCTCCATTAATATCTAGCTCAGTGTTTTTCAACCAGTGTGCCGCGGCACACTAGTGTGCCGTGGGAGATGGTCAGGTATGCCGTGGGAAATTGCCCTCAATAACTGATCTAAAAAAAATTTCCATCTCCAGGATTACAGCTCTTTGTTCATTCAAACAGGCCCTGATAAAACACTGAGTAATTAGTAATATGAAAGATCGTAAAATACTTTTTTCTTTGTGTTTATTTGATTCTATTAAAGAAATTTTGATAAGAATGACGGTACCGTGATTTAGCCGTACGTAGCTTCAGACGTTTTCGGAAAAGTCCCGCCCCTTTAACTGTCTTCACCAATCATTCTTGGAGTCTTAATCACATGTCATCAGTCTGACCAATCAGAAGTGGTTAAAGTCTTCACTTCCTTGTTCCGATTCTGCTCATAAAGTCTCTCAGTTCTAACAAAAATACCAGCTAAAGCTCGTCTTTAGCGGTGTAGCTTTCCACAGAATCCGGTGTCAGAGCGTGGAACAAGTTAACAAAACAATGAAGCTCGGAGAAACGACTCTGTCTGGTGTTCGGCGGCTGTTTGCACTACGTCTCCCATGATGCATTGAGTTAAAGTGACAAGCATCTCAGCCCACAGTGAGTCGTCCTTTTTAAATGTCTTGAAACCACAACGAACACACATCAAACAGTTTTTACATTTTCTAACTTAACTTTTATTACATCTTTTAGAAAAAACAGCTGCAGCTTCCAGCTTTTTCTGCCACAATTATCACAAAATCCATGTGAGATTGCGGAGGGGCTGTAGATCAATACAGACTATGAGTTTTTCCTTTTTTAATTTTTGGATGCTGGTGTGCCGCGGGATTTTTGTCAAGGTTAAAGTGTGCCATGTCTCAAAAAAAGGCTGAAAAACACTGATGTAGCTAACAGTACTATTTTTAATAGTACTGATAGGAGAAAAGATTCACTCTGTGCTGAAAAAACAAACAAAACTATGATTTCTGTAATCATTTTTGTCAAACGTGTTTTCTTTTATTGGTTTTGCTTAGAGGACATGGTCATTTGTCCTGCATGGATGATCTTGATAAGGTTTGGGAGCATATCTCTACTGTAATCAGCCTGTACCAAGTGTTCATGTGGGAGCCTCTCCTAAAATTCAGCAGAATGAAGTGAGTGAAGAAAACAGGTATGGATTTTGCATTCCAGCAGGTATCTCGTGCAAGACCAGTTGTATCCTGTGATTAATTCACTTGCTGTCTCACAGGCTTACAGCTGGAGCCTCCACCCTGTGTGGCTGTGTAAAGTCTGCTCCTAGACCTGGGGGAACAAAGTAACCTACTGTCCACTCTCCACTTGCTTTGTAGGCTCCTCATACATGCAATTTTCAATTGTTTCCTTTTGTTTTCAGGAATCAAACCTTTTTTTTCTTTAACAGCTACACTGTACTTTGACAGAAAATCACCACATTACTGATTCTCCTTGATGTACAGTCTTTAATTTACCAAACCATGTTTATAAAAGTAAATTAAAAAAGCTTCATCTAAAAGAAAGACTTGGTGAAACAAGAGCTTTAAATCAAATTTACACTGAAAAAATTGTGAAATGAAAGAAAAACAAATGGCGGCTAGCACTATGGGACAACAGGTCTTGAAGTCAAGAAGGTGTGAAAGGGCATCATGTGGTCCCTTTGAAGCATATTTTTTGGAGATGATCTCCGAGGGCCTCCAAAGGTCTTAGCTGTCAATAAAAGCAGGAACCCGTGAGCTCAGCTAAGACTTGAAAGATCTTTCTTGGCTCGCTGTGAACATTCATGCTTTCATCTGCGCCACACAACGTCATGAAGCTTCCTACTGCCAGAGGAACACATTCAGCATGTTTAACTGCAGACACAGATGGTATACAGTCAGGGCGAATTGAGTAACAAAAATGACTTTTTCACTCTGTGACTTTTATTTCTAAAGTTAATAGCCGGTTCTACACATTCTGCTTATATCAGTCATTATTTTTCTATAAAATCTCTTCAAGTATCTTATTAATGGGTGTTTCCTGTGCTTTTTAGATTGTGGAGCACAAACTGTAATACATAAAAGAAGTCGACTCATTCCTTAACAATCCAATCCAGATCCACAAAGTGAAAACAGGGTTTGTATTTGATTGAGTGTGTTAAAGTACAATGTGTTAACCACATGGTCTGGCCTGGAAATTGTCACAAGTACTTGCCGTGAGAACACAAGGTTGGGTTAAATACACTTTTTTCATCATTAAAAAATCATTAAAAAGAGATTTTAAGGTAAACAAAATGTTAACCAGACTTGGTTTATCTTTTCTTATGGAGGAGGTTTCACCTCTTCTACAAGAGGCTTTCTCAATATGCTGGTCAAAGAGCTGGTTTGATTCTGAGGAGACGGCTCTGAAGACGTGACCCCTCATTCCATTGCTTATGAGATAAATACACCAACAAAAAGTCTATAAGCCAAAAAAAGGAGACATTGTATGTATGTATGTCTCAACTTTCCAATAAATCGAAAGGGTTGATGATCTGCACAGTAACTTACTGCAGGGATTAACGCTCAATTCAGATTTTTTGAAATAACTTGATTTTTTTGCCAGCCCGTTTACATTTCCAATTAAATGTGAATATTGTGATCTCCTGTGTGAACATGAAATGACCCAGAAGTGACCCGCATGCGCAGAAGAGTACTCAATGGTGAACGACGTTGACTAGCATATTTTGCTGATCTAGGAATAGGACCTGGTCTGTTTAAAGCCTTTCAACCCTTTCAGACAGAAATTGGTTCACCCCAAGGACAAAATCCTGAGCTACAACCAATACTGTGGTGTGTTGCATCCACTACACTCAGGACTGGAACAAACAGAACACTGGGGAAACTAAACAGCAGTTCCAAAGGAGGCTTTATCAACATCGCAATACCAACTCTAGTGGACTGGTTTCTGCAGTTCACCTCCACCTGAAAGACACAAACCCCCTTGTGTGAGGACAGTGAAGTTTGTATCTTAGCCAGAGAGAAAGGCTAGTTTAAGCCAGGTGTAGAAAACACTTTTTTTGTTAGAAAAGACAAACCTTCCCTCAATAAAAGTTGAACAATCTCCCAACAATTTACAACTGTCTACTGAAACCCAACCAACTGGTTTAACCAACAGGAGCATAGAAGATCGCAGAGTGCCAACTACTGTCCATCCTCACATCTGCTACGTTGCGAGACCTTTCAGGGACCTGAAACCCCTTAGTCTTTTTGTTGACCTGTTGACCTTTTAATAAATAGAATGAGGAATCATGTCTTGTACTTTGGAGCATTTACACCTGAACTTACACCTCTTCTCCAACGTTGGAAACGTGTAATGTTTTTAATGATTAAAAAGTAAACCGAGTCCAGTTGACTGCTTATTTTACCTACCATTCTGATGGACTTTTATATTATCTCTCTAAAAAAGGTGAGATGACGAATAAGCAACAAAGAAACCTTGAAAAGGCAAGCAAAGTTTTCAGTTGGTGTTAAGATGTTACTACACATTAAATCTAAATGTGTACTTGTTTAGTACACATTTATCATTCAATGTGTAGTTTGTCATTATATGTTTAGTGCCCAAGGTGCTTTACAGTCACAGTCCCATCTACCCATGCACACGTATTCACACACTAATGCCAACCTATAACCTGTAAAGGAGCAATGTGGGGTTCAGTGTCTTGCCCAAGGGCACCAACAAATGGGGGGGGGGGCACGGTGAGAACCGAACCTGCCATCTTTCAAGTAGAGGTTGACTCCTCTGCGTCTCCTCCATGGCTGTCCAAAAGGTCACCCAGAAGTTGGATAAAAGAAAGTTGAAAGAAAGGAAGATGAAGGTCATCCAGAAGTTGGTTCCACCTGTTGGCTGGGGGGGGGGGGGGACCTGACACAAAGTAACAGACAATGAGGCTATATTCGCTCATTTCTGCAGACACACAGATGTTTATTTTTTTGCTCCACGATGACTGAACAATTCTGACGCCTGGTATAAGTCTGGATAATTTCAAGGGTAGGATTTGGGCTAAAACACAAATATATAACAGGACACTTAAACTCCTATCTTGATCAGGCTGACTTCCTGTCTGTGTGCATCACTGTGGGAAAACATCATCTTGACGTCTGATCACACAGCCCAGCTGGTGTTATACAAACATACAGTACAGTTTTCTTTTTAATATTTAAAATATTGATTTTGTAAGAGTGTCTATGAAACACGTTAACATTAAAAGCAATATCAGTCCAGGTGCTATTTGGATGGTGAAAGTTTTTAATTGATGCTTTTTCTTTGCACAGCAGAAATGGCATTCTGTGAGGTTCTTGAACCTGAGAGGAAGCATACCAAAGTAAACTAATGTGAGATGTTGCTAATCTGTCCTAAACGAAGTAAGACAATGACAAAACACATTTAAAGGAAAACTGAAAAGAATGTGACTGCTCTGCTCCAATGTTTTGGTCGAGCAGGGTTATCATTGGCATTTTAACACAGAACATATGTCAGTGGTTAGGATTACAGTTTTCTTAGACCTGCTTTTCACAACTGCCTGAAAAATATTAGAAAGTCTGTGATATCAAATCTGAGTCTCACAGGAATCCCAAAGAATGAAGGATGAATACATTGCTCCTTTTTGTTTGGTTAAAGTATAGATCCACCCAAAAGGCCGATTTCAACAGCAGGCTTGTACTTGCAGATGTTTTCTGTCGCTAAGCTGACTTTAAGTTTGTTATAGCTAGTAGATGCGGGCTGGTGTCGGCCTGTCCCAGTGGTGTATGGGTCACAATAGAACTGTTTATTTTATCTTTGTGATCTGCATATTTCATGGCTTGAGATCAACAGCTGATGGGATCAGTTTGTATGTGTACAGACTCTTACCTGATAATAAAGGATGCTGGGCCATAACTGTCTGCTTGGTTTGACTTCTTACTGAACTGTGCTCACATTGTCCATAACAATCTGAGGACGACAGTGGCTCACACTTCAGGTACTCCAGTAGGTGCTCATACACTTCTTTTTGTTGGTTTACCATCCATACGAAGATGAAAAGAACAAGGCTTGTGGACGTAGAAAAAACAGAAGTCTTTTAGAACTAAACATCTCTTTAACATTTTTCACTATGGACTATCCTGCTAGGGCTGTATGGTGGTGCAGTGGTTAGCACCTTCACTATCAGATGGTCTTGATTCTAGTCTTAGCTGGGACCTTTCTCTGTGGATTTTGCACGCCAGTCCAAAAACATGCTTCATAGGTTGATTGGTGTCACTACGTCGCCCTTAGATGTGAGTGTGAGGTCCTGCAATAAAAACTGGTGACCTGTTCAGGGTGTACCTGGCCTTCACCCAACAGTAGCTGGGTTGGCTCCAGTGACCCTGTGACCCTAAAAGAGATTGAGCAGGTTCTGAAAATTGTTGTTTTATACCAACGTTTTGGAGCCATTAATACAGTACAGACCAAATTTTTGGTGTGTACCTTATGTAACACAGAATGTTGTGTAAATGATTAATGCTACAGTTTTGTAGAATCACAAGCCCCATGGTCCACTCCTGTCTAACAACCTTTAATATTAAGACATTTAAAGATCAAACCAGATCCATTACAAAACTGTGCTCTGATCCAACTCTGCACGCTGACTTTGTCATAGCTTCCTGTCATCAAACACAAAATAGATCAATATTACTAGCTGAACAAACAAAAATTCTCCCAGTTTATTGAAAGGCAACAGACTGGCATCCACCAGCAGCTAGGATGGGCTCCAGCAACCCTGTGACACGAAATTGGATTAAGCAGATTCAGAAAATGAATGGATGGAGGTTCATTAGATCTCAAAAACTCAGCCACAGCAAAAACAACATCTTATGAATACTTAATAGTAACTGATAACTGGGGGTTGCAATTATCAGTGTTTAAATTGCTCAGATTGGACCTTCTGTTTCTGCAGTGAATTTATCAATTGATTGATTCACAGTATATGCACACACTGAGACTGTGCCACCATCATCCAGCAAAGTAGCATCTTGACAGATGGGAAACTAAACCTGAAGGTTTGTGTGAGGAGCATTGCTGAGCAGATTTCTTTTTTTCTTTTCCTTTTTTATCAATGCATCACTTTTATTTAACTGTAAAGCAGGGCAGGTGCAGAGGGAATTATTACCATCTGTGGAGGGTGTCTTCAGTTTCCCCACACTAGGGACTGAACGTTGCAGAGGAAGATTTGTTGCCTTAAGAGACTGCTGCTTGTTTTCATTTCTTTACCCATTATACCTCCTGGATGTAACTCATCTTTGATGAGGTCCACGTGAAAGCATCTAAAGAATGAAGCAGATAAGCTGCTGTCGGGGTCGATGAGAGTGGGGTTGTCTTCAAACTGATTCTTAGGAGGAATCTTTTGGAAATGTATAAACTGTATGAGATCCTTTTTTTTGCTAATATATTGTGCTACTTTTTTATTCACATTAAACAGCTTCATCTCATGGCTGGTTGGTCTATGTGACATTTCATCCATCCAGTATCAAATATAACATTTCTAAATGTTATGTTTAAGCAAATAAAATAATGCATTGCCTTAAGATAAACTGGAGTCATTACTAAAAGGTGTTGCTGCCATTGCCTAAGTATTAAACCGAAAGATGAAAAAACTAAAAATGCTGAAAAAACTGCAAGGAAGAAAAAGGAAGATTGGCAATTTTCTTGTACCAATATGCAATACTTTAGATATATTTGTTTTACATTTAAAGGTAAAGCCTTATATTTGCTTTAAATAACAATTAAAAAAAGCCTATTAAGCTCAAGTCAAAAGGAAAAAAGTCAAACTAGGTGAAGCTTAACACACTAAATGACTAAGAATACAAAAATATAAACTATAGTTCAACTGAACTTTTAGAGTTACATCACACAAATAGCTGGGCGTTGTTTCTAAACCACTGGTCCGATCATGTTGTTCCTTTCACTTTTGTAATGCTGACACACAAGGACTCCAGTTTTTATT
This sequence comes from Oryzias sinensis, assembly GCA_037389245.1. Lineage (NCBI taxonomy): Eukaryota > Metazoa > Chordata > Actinopteri > Beloniformes > Adrianichthyidae > Oryzias > Oryzias sinensis. The sequence goes on along the minus strand of CM074495.1, from coordinate 27,026,713 downwards.
GGTCCTAAGATAAAAAATATATTGTTTAAATAAATCAGAAGGGAGATGATCAAACCAATGTTCTGTGAAATTGTTTTTATTCAAAGCAATGGCTTAACAGTGTTTTTTATACCCTTTTAAAAAATATATTCAATTAAAGCTATTTTAGCTTGAGTAATTAATTTAACGCCTGTAAGAATCAACAATGCTTTGTGTCATCAATGGTTGCTGGTTTTATGTCTTAGTTATGTTTCTATAACCATGCGTTGGTTTAAAACTAACAATTGAAAAAAAGAAAAGTCATTGATTAGTGTCACAGTACAGGGAATACTGACAAAGTTTGTCTGAGATTTGGAGCTTTACAGAACAAACTATTTGTGCCAAAGTTTTAAGACTTGGATTATGAAAGCTGATTAAAAAAAAAAAAACACCTTCATTTTGCTGAAAAAAGTGTTTCTGTCTGAGAAAAAGTAAAAGTTTGCCTTTGACTTCTTGTGTAAATGCAGAGGGGAAGTTGCCTTTTTTCCCAACAGCTGCTGTTTAAAAAACTGCAGTGAACAATAACAAAAAGTGGTACAATATAGTCCTATGTCTAGACAACTTTTAAAAATGTAAATTGTGCCTATTGCAAGGATAGTGTGGGAGAGGATAGGTCTAAAGGAGTGTTAGTTAGGAAAGTTTCTCGATGACTGAGTGTCTTTTCAAAATTATAGAGGTGCAGAATTTTTAAAGATAACTGAAAATTCCACACACATAGCCAAACATAAGCATGTTTGCATTATAGTTGTTAAAGATCCTTCCATATAATTTAAATGTGTTTTCATTTTCATTCATTTTTCTTGAATTACTGAAAAAGTTGAATTCACGGAACAAGAAGGAATGTTCTCAACCCATTAGAACCCATGGTGACATCAGTGTGACAGTCAAGCATCAGAAATGGATTCTGTGGTTCCACTTGGTTTGTGGTAAAATACGCATAATATTATTCTTAAGCAAAAAAACGGGTCTGGGTTCTTATGGTTTAAGGAGCTGAAATATTTCAATGGCTGAATTTGACCGGAGTATCCTGAAGAATATAAATGGACAAAAAAAGGTTTGAAAACATAAAAAGGAAATTGTAATATTAATGATAAAGAGAAAAGAATAACAGTTTGATTGCTAAATGCAATCAAACAAATTATTTGTCTTTTTTTTTCTTCACATCACATTACTTTGTTGAGCTGCTGATAGTGTTGTTCATCATGGTATAAACATTCATCTTCTTCCGTTTGTTCCCTTTCGGGGTCACAGGGCCGGAGCCTCAAAGGTAGGGGACACCCTTAACAGTTCGCCAGTCTGTCGCCTGGGTTGGGATAAACATACTACTGGAATATTTGCATTTATAGACTTTAGTCTTTACTATTGATGTTACATCCTTTTCCACAGATTAATGTAGATCTTTAATGTTTGATGCTTTCGCTTCTGTTGAGTCTGTTCTGTCAGAGTCTATATTGAATTGAATGCCCACTGGTCAGTTTAATGTATTTCAAGACAAATATATATATATATATATTTACAACTTAAGATTTATTTTTCATTTTTGTAAACAAGATATAGAACACTTGAACATGACATCAAACGAACTAAGTCTTACAAACAAAGAGAAGAAAACGAAAGAAAAAAATGATAATAATAAATAAAAATAAATAGATAAAAAAGGCAAGTAAAAAAAAAAAAGAAAAAAAAAATTGAACATGTCAGCCACCATTCCAGAAATGTAAACACGTCATACATTGGCCAGTAAGTTGTTATATACAGTCCATCTGTCCCATTTTTCCTTAAAATGTCTTTCTCTCAATCTTAAAGCAAAAGTCATCTTTTCCATGATATAAATCTCCTCCACTTTTTCAGTCCAGTCTGTAATGGTTGGTGGTTCTGGCTTCAGCCATCTTCTGGTTATTGCTTTCCTTGCTGCAATCAGGAATATTTTCACCAAATACTGATCTTGAGAAATGACTGTTTCAGAAATGTTGCCCAGATGTAATACTACCTGCTTGAAGGGGATTGTGCAGCGCAAAGCGTTTGCTAAGACATGATGGATGGAATGCCAAAATGGTCCTATTTGCGAACAGTTCCAGAGGATATGAGAGGATATGAGAGTGATTTGCCACACTGTCTCCAACACATCTGTGGATTTGCTGATAGTTTGCTTTTAATTGAAGGTGTAATAAAGAAGCGCATGAGGTTTTTCCAATTAAATTCCCTCCATTTCATTGATGTGGTAGAGGACTGAGTTGATGCACATGTTGAAAACCATTCTTTCTCTGAAATAGTGATGGGCATTGCTTTTTCCAACTTTTCTTTAACATATAAAGTTGTGTTTTTCTGACATGAAATGAGGCTGTGGTACAGTTTAGAGATCGTTTTGGATGTTTTATGCTGGTACGCTCCAATTACTACCTCTAAGACTGGGTTTTGTTCACTCCCCTCTTCTGATCTAATTGCTTTGTTAAAATATTCCCTCACCTGGAGGTATCGAAAAAAATCATGGTTGGTGAGTCCAAATTCCACCTTTAAGTCCTGGAAGTCCCTCATCTTATTTTTATTTGTGATTGTGGCAAAGGCTTTGTTCTCCACTGATTAAATGTGGAATCGTGTTTTGCTGGTTTGAAGTCTTTGTCAAGATAAATCCATTTAAGTATTTTCTTTTCCTTTTTCAGCTTTAATTGCCGTACTACCTTGTGCCAAAGTTCAATGGTATATGTTGTTATTGGATTTAATAATATGGTAATGTTGTTTGGTAAGTCCTCCTCTCCTAAAAGGGTCTGAATCAGGTGTCCTGATACACCTATCTCAATCTCTTTCCACCGGGAATAGTATTCAGAGTCACACCAACAGCAAATGTAGCGCATCTGTGCTGCAAAAAAATATAATTTCAGATTGGGGAGAGACATTCCCCCTTTATCTTTAGGCAATTGTAATGTTGCATATCTAATCCTGGGTTTTTTCCCTTCCCATATAAATCTGGATATCATCCTGTCCCATTCTATGAACTGCTTGGGAGGTATTTCTATTGGAAGTGACTGGAATAGCAAGAGTAGCCTTGGTAAGATGTTCATTTTCACCACATTTGTCCTATCTGTTAAATCAAAAGGGTAAGTTGACCACCTCTTAATATCCAGATTGATGTTTAAGTTGACTGTATTATAATTTTCTTCGTATAGGAGTGACAAATTTTTGGGTAAAAAAACTCTTTTATTGTCCCACTTAATATTGTAGCTAGATGCCGTTTTTTCTGATGGGGAGTGGTTGAAAAGCAGGGTTTGGTTTTTAGAAATATTTAATTTGTATCCCGCAAGAGAGTTAAATTCTTTCAGGAATGTCATTAGTTTAGGCATGGAAGTGTTAATGTTCTTTAAGAACAGTAACACGTCGTCTGCAAATAATCAAATTTTTTGTTCTCTGCCGTCAATTTTGATTCCTTCTAGTTCCTCGCACTGCCGGATGGCCTTGGCCAGTGGCTCAATATATAGAGAAAAAAGAGTCGGACTGATGCCGCTACAAATATATATTTTTAACTAATAAACAGTTTGTTTCTGTTTTCAAGCTGTAATCTCTACTGCACAATGTTTAACTGAATTTTTCTCAGGCTTTATCAAAATTAGTTTGTTTTTAAAATATTTTAATGTAATAATTTGGTGGATCAGTGCCACATGTAGCCTATTGATTTATGCGTGGTGATGTCATAACAGCTCATTAGACGGGTGATGGGTCTTTAACAAAAAATAACAACAAAAAAAGCAACAGCTCTTTGGGCAAACTCTCTTGAAACTTGTGGTTTGCATTAAAAATGGAACATAAGATAAAACTTGGTGTGTACTGAGCAGGCACCGGGAGGGGGTACAGTGACAAATATCACTGGGGGTGTAATGATTCATTCTCAAGATTCTATTCATATAATCTGTGGTTGGTGATGCGATTCAAAGCCCTTATTGGTTTATTTTGAATGATCTGATTCACTGACCTACCAACCTCCAGTTGGTCATTTTTATGTTATAGTAAAAGAAACCTACTGAGCCTCAATCTAAATGGTATTTTCCTATTGATTTATTTCATTTTAAATGATATAGGTCGATTTCATGAACCACTTGCCTCAGACAGATTGATCTGGTTGGATTGTTGAAATATAAATTGATTAATCAATAAAGTCGATCAATCTTTACACCCCGACTTAGCACACAGGCTGACTGACAGGGTATAGGTGGACTATGAATCAGTCTGTGTTTGGCTGGACCAGTCAGGTTAGTGTGTCATCTCGATGACAAGGCCCCAGTCTGTTTGGACCACTGGTTACTTCCTGTTTGGATCGCGAAAGTACAAATAGTACTTTACACAGTCGATGCTTGATATGCAGGAAAATATGATTAAGCTATCATAAGAGCGCATGTGCATACTTCTCACAGATGTTAGCAGAAAATATCTACCATTGCTTCTATTTGAAGAAGCATTTTTTTTTTACTCAGAAATAGCTTTTGTTTGACCTCATTTTGTATTTTTTTCTCTTTCAGGCAGTGCACTGTGGAATACCTTCAATGTTTCTGTATAACATAGGTCAACAAAGCATTTGGTGAGATGAACGGCGACAGTCGTATGTTTTCATTTTGATTAATGACTTTCCCCCTCTAAACGAAAAGAAAACATCTGCTCACAGTGCCACCTTCCAGGAGACAGTCAGCTCATTAAATCTGGTTGTTCAGCTTAAAGGTAATTCGTGCAATAACAATGTTTTACATTATTTGCTGGGATTTGTCCTGTCGAGCCCACAAACCTTCAAATGCAATTAAGTACCAGTGCAGTGAATCCTTCAACAGTGTTTTGTTGGGAAGCTGACCAGCATTACATCAGTGTGCTTGTTGAAGTTGAGGTCTTTGGAGACTTTTCTTTTTTTTAGATTTGGCATGAGTTTCACTGTAGAATGATAGCCTATTTTATGCCATTAATAAACGTGTTGACAGTTGTGCTATGCGTTTAGATGATTGCTATCATCAAGATGCTTCTTTTAGGATTATCTCTGTTGCTTTTCTTATCAATGTTTGTGAGATTTGGTGACCTGGCATATTTTTTCCTTTATTTTTCCTTTGGATTAGAAAAAGATACAGAAAATTAAGCGTAACATTATATTTCTGTGTTCAGATCGTTTGAAATCAGGAGCAGATGGAAAACATACCGTTTGAAGAAAAATGGTCTTTGTTGCATAGAAAATATGCCAGCTCCCTGCTCTGCTCCATTCTGATGCATTCACCCGCAGACAGATATATCCATGCACGTCTTTTTTTTCCTCGTCTGAGGGGGAATCTGGCTCAGAGCTGTACGTCTGAATAGCTTCAAAATTGCTAAGCATTTATGTTGGACTGGCAATATTAGGTTGGGGGTACGAGGGGCTGTAAGCTAGTGGGAGAGAGTGTAAACAAAGGGGTGATGGGAAATGAGGGCAGGCGTACTTCGCGCCAACAGTCCAACAACTTAGAGATACATTTCTAATAATCTCCTGCCTCTCAACAGAAACTACGCTGTGGAAAACGACACAATTTTTTACTTTAAATTGCTAAAATCGGCTTAACCATAATTGAAAGACTACTGGGAACACTTTACAATAGATCAAAAGACGACTTAAGTGGAGCTTTGATACTTCTTTATGAAAGTTTTTGTCAGGTTCTCAGTAAACTTCCAGTTCAAGTTCCTCGTCTAAACAAACGACTCCAAAATGAGAAGTCCTGAACAGTGGAGCTTTTTCATTGTTCACATCTGTAAAACATTACATCAATCGTGTCGTGTTTTACACATTACATTAAGTTTACATTGAAGGAACCATTGGTTGTCACTATGAGTGAACCACATTCTTACATAACTATCCCATTTGTTCTCCACTGAGCCACAGCCGACCACTTGATACTTTGGATCACAATAATGATCTTTTTTTTTTTTTTTTTACCCAAACTTCCCCTCTTTTTATAGGACTCCCCCAACCCCAAAAGCGCACGCACACATTGTGCAGAGCGGTAGGTTTGGGGGATTCCCTCTCTTTTCTAAGAATCTGCATGTTCTCAATGGGTGGAGTCAGAAAAGATTAAGTGGGTCAGCACATCCACCCATCCCTCCGCTATCCCCACAACACTGGTGAGGTGTTTCATTACCCCTCCTGTGAACTTGGGTGATTTCAGCTGGAAGAAATTTGTTGTTACGCCCTTTTAACCCCTGCAGGTTTGGGAACACACTGTTGTCAGATTGGACCAAACCAAAACAAATGAACTGAAAGGTTCTTTTCCAGAAAAAAACTTAAGGAGGCTGTCAAAGTGAATGTGGCATTTATGAACACGTCAAAGAAGCAGTAATAAAGAAAACATGCTCACAGATACAGTCATTTGCACATAAAAGTCACCAAGACTCAAAAATATACAGTTATAAAGTTGAGATTTTCATATTTGAATTTAACCAAAACATGTTTTGAACATAAAAAATAAGACTCTTGCCTGAGGATTCTTGAAAAGATTTTTTGCACAAAGAGCACAGGGACAAACCATACAGTATGTTTTTACTTATTTTTAATTAAAACGTTATCAAATTCTGTATTAATTTTTCTGGGTTTTAGATTATGGGCCGGATGTAGAGAAGATCAAATGTGGAGAGAAGTTAAGAAGCATTTGTTGAAAGAATGGGAGAAAACAGTGGATAGAAAGGATATAAGAATAAAAAAGAAGTTTTAAGTCACTACTTACAGAAGTGCTGTGTTTTTGTGCACACTCTCACACATTTATATTTTATGTATCAGACATGTCTGCGTGCATGCAGACATTTGTGTTTGTGCAGAGCTGAGCAGACAGGTGTGTTCAGGAAAATGTGTACGTATCAAAATCGTCTCTAAAGAAGCTTTTTACAAACAGATTCTGTCATATGGTCCCCTTTATGCCTCACTCTCGTTGTTAGTAAGGTCCGTGCACTGGCCCCTTACTGACCGCATGCAAATGCTGCATTCATGTGTGTGCAGGTGATATGTAAGTGCCAGTAGGATTACCACGCTACTATGATTGTCTCATTTTCTCATTTCCAACAGTCAGGCTGCACACAGGTATTGGGCAGGGAGTGTGCACCTTTCATTTGAAGTGTTCCCTACAACCTGTCAATCCACAGCAAAAGTGTAGAAATTACACCTTATACAAGCTCGCCAAATGGTCTATGTGACACGGTATCAGTTCTGTTTTTGTCTTCCTCATTCTTGTGTTTCTCTGTGGCTCTCCTGGAGGACGCCGCCCTCTCTCTGGTGGCTCTCCATGCAGTGGCACACAGCTGCCTGCACTTTAGGTAAATTTGTTTGAGATGTATGTAGTGCTTCTGTCTCTGGTAAATGGTAAATGGCATATACTTATATAGTGCCTTTCTTCCTACAAGGACAAAGCGCTTTACAGTCACGGACCCATTCACCCAGTCACACACACATTCAGACACTGGTGGCGGCTCCGCTGCCAAACACAGGTGCCCGCCTACCCCACAGGTGGGGTAGGCGGGCACCAGGTTCGGGAATCGAACCTGCAATCGTGCGATCATGGGTCGACCTCCCTACGTCTGCACCACGGCCGCATTCCAGAATACTTCAAATAATCAAATACTTTGAGTTGTCACTGTGGCTTGTCTTCTTGTGATCTTAAAATTTTGTGAATGCCCCATACAGATTTGCCCATTTTTCCCCCGGAGACAGCCTGTATCCAATCGCAAGGGCAGTTTTGACTAAGGCTTCATGTGTGTTGCTCTGTTATTTTGGACATGTTTATACGTTTCTTTCATAGTGATGAGATGGCCGCTCTTTGTCACCAATGGTTGAAAAGTCCAGGTGAATAAAAGTGTTTCTGTGAAAAGGAGTTTGCCAAAGTAAATCAATGCTGATGTGAGGTATATGTTGCCAGATTAATCTAAAACATGCTTTAATGAGGTGCTGTTCAACAGGAAGCAACACACGCACAAGTTTTTCAGTCTCTGAGAAGAAAACTTTTCACATCGTCTAAAAGTATTTTCAGCCTTTTCTCTCACTGTGAGGCCAGTTCTGCAGGGAGAGTTGGGGTCATGATATCTGACAAGAAGCCAAAACACAGCAAGTCATCTTCACCGCAGCAGAATGTATATTTATGTGTAACTACACCATCACAGATTGCTGCTATCAATATTTCAAGGGGGAACAAATACTGAAGACTCAGTATTTGCAATGAAAGGTAAATAAAAGCTGAGCAAATGTTCACCCCGCCCTTAACAGCTTGTTTTAACTCATGGTTTTGGATTTCGGGCTCTCAGCCACTTCTCATTAGCTGAGTCTTACTCTCATGAGGCCTGCAGCAGGCAGCTTTGTTCAGCTTCAGAAACACTCACTTTGTAGATCGTGTCCAGCTGAAGTGGTCCAACCTGACTGGGGTCTTGTCATCGAGATGACACAATAATCTGACTGCTCCAGCCAAACACCGACTGAATAGTAGGGCTAATTGCATGAATGATAGATAACTTTTTGCACTGTGACAGAAAATGCACATGAATGTAGGAGTCCTCTGCTGAAGCTGTTTGTGCAGCTGTGCGCTGGAAAATTTCAGTAAAACAGGCAATTTACGTCAAACCTGGTCTTCCTCTTGACTCACATGTTGGGTCATTAGCACAGAATTAGGAGGATGAGATATGGAACACTTCACTCTAATCAATCAAACCCCAAATACAAATCCATATAGTGCACAACACAAAATCAGTGGAGTGTGTCTGTAACGACAAAGTAGAGAAATGAAGCGTAAATATTCCACAATGCAGGAAAAGGTTACTCATAGTTTTGACCTGGTGGTCTGTAAAATTGCCAGAGCAGACATGCCAGAGCAGTGTTTCGCCCCAGACCAACTCCAATGAAAGTGGTGTTTTTGACACGTTCTTGTAGACGTACACAAAGAAAATTCAAATTAAATCTGTTTTTCTGAGCATTTCTTTATTCAAATCGTGGTGAATCAGCAGCAGATGGAAAAATGCAGTTTGAAAAAGCTTGAAGTTGTTAAATGGAGACTACAATCAGCAGGTCACAAGCTTCATGCTCTGCCGCATTTCAATGCATCCACTTGTAGAAAATAGATCCATGAACGTCTTTATTTTCCTCGTCTGAGTTGGCACAGGTATGTCAGAATCAGCTGATTGATCACGTAAATGGTTGAGAACTTACGGTGTGTCAAACAAATTGGCTAATTTTGGTGTCCCTGTGACATCTCTGTTGTTAAAGGGTTAAAAACTGGTTGACACCAATACAGGCTTAATCATCTCACTTAACCAATTCTTGTTTTTTATTGAATTTCCATTAGACACAGAGCAAGATATTTGAAAATATCTGCATAAAAAATGCAGAACAGGCTCAACTTTTAGTGATTTTTTTTCAACTCAATGAGAATGTTAGACTAAGGAAAATGACGAAAAGCACATCACACTTCTCTTCCTGTCAGCCCAGTTTACTATAGACCGAGGAGCCAAATGATCCTCTGTTGTGGAACACTTGTTGAATGACAAACATATATACTGAAGGCTATTTTATATCAGTCCTCTGTGCAGGGACCCCAGTTGTGTGACTCATCACAGCTCAGACATTCCTGAGACAGCGTGTTCTGGAATTTGTCAAACGTTAAAACACTCTTATTTTCCTTTTCTACTTTGCAAGTAAAATCCGGCTTGTTCTGAAGACATGTGGCAGTAAATTCCCTTTCATCTTTGACTGATTTCCATTCAGCATAACATGTTCTGCCACATGATCCCTGTCATGGTAAAACGCATGTGGCTCCCTCTCTCTGATGTGTTTGCCAAAAGAGTGAAAGGGCTTTTGCACCAGGCGTCAAGTACCTACTGTCTCCTTGTCTTTGGCAATTAAATTACCAATTCTTCATTCAATGGAGTAGATTTCATGCAAGGTGACAGCAATAGAGAAGACTTAGAGACTCCCAAATGCAGATGAGATTGTCTTTTTTACACTACGAGGGAAACATCTTTGTGGTCAGTTTCCCAGAATTCAGTGCTTTTGCAGCAAGACAGCTAAATGGCGTGTACTTATCTATTGCTTTACTACCTTCCTAACAGTCACAGTACCATTCACCCATGCACACACTGATGGTGGCTCCACTACCGAAAGTGGCTGCGTTCCATGCGATGACACATTTTTTAACGACGCGTTTTCCCCAACGATGACGACAGTTTACTTTTGGAAGTACAAAATCATTACATCGTTTATGATATAAAACATGTATTTTACAAGGATTCAGTGAGGATGAAGAGGGCATGGGGCCCGATTGCTTAGGTTTAGGATGAGCAAGGAGAACAGGACAAACTACTCAGACTACTCCTCCGGGAGCCAATGTAATGTAAACTAACCGACAGTCGTGGGACAGACTCCCCACACAACGCAATGGAGATGCACCGCACTCAGACCAGTGAACATTTTGGGTAATACACAACTGTTGAATCTGAGAGATGTTTTACTCATTCCATGTTAAGTAATCTGTGTTTTACAAATTGTAATAGTTCAAAGCAACAAGACCAAGTAACATTAGAAAATTAAAAAAAATACCACAAACATTTTTTGTCATCTGTTATGTGAAAATTCTTTCCAACTTTAATTTTTCTAAGCCAAATTTCCTGGTAGGCTTTATAAACTCAATCACTTTATTTTTTGTGTTCCTAAACTATGTATTCAGTCCTGTTCCTTCACAAAGCTGTTCTCTGTCTGTCGTGCCACTGTGGGGTGGTTAGGTGGAATTTTCTTTACCTAAGGAGCTTCTTTTTTTTTTTTTAGTCTTTCCAAGTTGCATAAATCCATGGTTCTTTAATTGTTCTCTCTTTTCATTTTTGTTGTTACAGCATGCACAGTCTATATTCTAATACACAATAAGGACTGTAGCTAAGTCTTGGTCCATCAAGTCCTGAGCTTTCACTTTACCAAACATGAAATACTTTTAGCAGTCCATCCATCCATCCATCCATCCATCCATCCATCCATCCATCCATCCATCCATCCATCCATTCTCTAGACCTAGTTAATCCCTTTTAGGGTCACAGGGCTGCTGTTATTCCAGCCACTGTCAGGCAAATTTGGGGTCCACCCTGGATGGTTTGTCAGTCCATCGTAGGGCTACACAAAGGAAGACTATCACACACACTCAAATTCACACCTACGGGGCAATTTAGAGTCACCAACTGACCTGTAAAGCATATTTTCGGACTGTGGGAGGAAACTCACGCATGCAGGAGGAGAACAGAAAACCTCAAACAGTAAGATGCCAGCCAGGATTTGAACTGAAGCCCTGTCACTGTGCAGACGCTTTAGGCCTTCATTTAAAAAAAGAACACTTAAAAATTGAAGTCTGACTAAACTAAAACTGAAAAGAAAACTTAAACATGTTATGACATACGAACCCAAGAACTAAAAAACAAAGTTAACTTGCTAAAAGAAAACTGAATCTTCTTTGTCTTTCGTCCTCCTCCTTTTAGGGACGCCAGACCAAATCCTCCGCTGCCAACCCGCAGAAGTTCTGTTCCTGATTTGTCTGAATGATTTAACTTTGACTGGCTCTACATTGAATGACTTTCCTGATCTTTCATTCTCTTTTCCTTTTGCCTTTTCACTTCAGAGGTTGCCACGGTGTTTTAGCTTCCTTCATCTAACCCTGTCTTTCTCCTCTAGCACAAGTTACCTTCATGTCTTCATTCACTGCATCCATAAACCTCCTCATTGGTCTTCCTCTAGACATCCTGTCTGGCAGCTTTAGACTCAGCATCCTTCTACCATGATATTCCCCGTCTCTCCTCTGAAGTTCTCAGAACCATCTCAGTCTGACTTTATCTCCAAAACCTCTACCATGATCTGTTCCTCTGATGTACTCATCCCTGATCGTATGCATCCTGGTCACTCCCAGAGAGAACCTCAGCATCTTCCTCTCTGCTACCGCCACCTCTGCTTCCTGTCTTTTTCTCAGTGCCCCTGTCTCTGGGTCAAACAACATGGCTGGTCTCACATCAGCTTTGTACACCTTTCCTTCTGCATTTATCTGTACTTGGAACCGGCACATGAAAGCAATAGATTGTGCCTCCTTGTCGTCTTAAACTTGGATGAAAGGCAGGAAATTAGAAAACAACTTAAACATAAAATCTGAGAAACTAAAAACACCTAGATTCCTAAAATACTGACATCACCCAACCTTGTACCATCATGATAGTCCAGATAATCAGAAAGGGCAGAGATACCTGCTAATGAAAAATAACAGAGGATTTCTCTCCGAAAAAGGTAAGGATCATCACTAAGTTTACATTTCCTGCCTTAAAGTCCCACTCCGATTATCTGTTAATCTATTTTCAATGCATTCCCAGTGGTGCTTTAGTTATGACTATTCTGTTTTTTGCCAAAATTAAAAAAGAAAAAACTGTGTTGTTTTCTACAAGAGAAATCCCCCTCTGAGTTATAGCTGGGACTGTTGGTATGGAGTTGGCATGCCCCCCCCTTAGCCTCCCAGTTACAGAGAGCTTTCTGTTTACACTCTTCCACTAGTTTAGAGTCCCTGACACCTACAACCGTCATGATATGTTCTAATTTGACAGACCCAGATGCTGGAACCCGGAAGAAATTGAGGAGGCGAGAGGTAAGTATGCGAGATTTAATTGTATGTAGGTAATATTGTTGGTAGACTTGACAGGACGAGTCTGAGTCTGAGGGAATGAGGGAATGAGTTTGAGTCCTTGGCTTGAAGGTTCGGCGCGGCTGGAGGGATTTGGCAGGAAGACTTCCAGAGCGATGAGGCAGTAGGCAGGCGGCTAGACGTGGAGCCAGAGCTGAACACGGAAACCAGGTGAGTACCCGAGGACGAGTAACCCTGTGGGCGAGGTGTAGCAAAATTTGCGAGAGCAAGAGACATGAAACAAGATCATAAACTAGACCAGACTATGCATCATTGAGGAACAACGAATTGGGGTTGAATATTGGCGATGGATCTCCTTAAGAAGCAGCGGCTGATGAGATGAGTGGAGTCAGCTGGTCACGTCCGGAAGGAGCAGAGGAGGGAGGGGGGAGGAGACTGACAGAGGCACCATGACACCAACCTAACATTTGTAGAGCAACAAAAATGGCGAGCAATATTGGAGCTTTTCCAGATGTACAGTTATTATCCAGATTCCACTTCAGACAAGGAAAGAAAAGATGTACACTTATGTATTTGTCTGCAAGTGGATGCATCAGAATGGAGCGGAGCAGGGAGCCCATACTTTTCCACATAACCAAAACAATGATTCCTGTTAATTTGAATAAAGAAATACTCAGAAATGCATTTTAAATATTAATGGTCTTTATATATGTCCTCCACAATCAGAAAAATGCCAAAAAAACATAATAAAACACCAAATACACAATTTCCATTGCATTAGGTCTTTAAATGCAGCAAGTGTGCTGGTCACTGCAAATATAAGGGAGCTTCCTGTGTCAAGAAACACCCGTGGGGCTACAGACTTCAAGAGTATTTAAATGTAAAGAGATCAAGAGGAGAAACTGAGCTCTGGATGAAAGGGTTCCCATGGAATTCCCAGGGGTTCCCAGGATAAAATGTAGAATTCTGACATTAGAAGGATGGGAAACGTTTGGTTAAACACTGACTGTTAAGCATTCTTACCTGCATTTATGCTTGTATCCTGTTGAGAATTTAACTGAATTATTTATCAAAACATTGGGCCTCATAACCTAAAGATGCTTTTTCTACATACAAAAATCAAAATGATGAGTCATTCTCAGAGCAGTTCCATTGCAAAAAGGGGAAAAAAAGTAAAAGTACTTCAGGAGATTTCAATAAAAACCCTGATTATCAATGAATTTTTTTTAAATGTGTCTTTTAATAAAACTTTTTACATTGAGATGGACTAATTAAACTTAATAAGAAAATACAAGAACATTTTTTTATGTGGGACTCTGTTGGGATTGGTTAAATGCTAATATTAAATATAAATATAAAGTAAATCCTTTTCATAGGCTTCTGTTTTTAATGTTATTTTATTTCCTTCCTGGATTTTGTTTTTCTTAGCCCTGATTTTCCATTTTCTCATGTTAAGTTTTGCTTGTGTCCATGTTATCTTGTTCAGCTGATTTAGGTTCTGTTTCTGCTCTCCCTTTTAGAAAAGGGGAGATAAAAGTGGAGTTATGTTACTAATCTCCCACAGCTGTTTCTGTTCTGGTCTGATTACATAATCTGTGTATAGAAATCCATTCTCTTTGTGTCCCCTCAGACATGATTTGGTTCTGCCTTGTTTAATTTGTCAAGTTTCAAATTAGCTCTACAGTTTCTACTTGTGTTTATTTAATAAGGTCTGCCTCTGGCTGCCTGCACTAGCACCTGTGGTCGTGACGATGGATGTTCTTGGGCACAGTTGTCCGTTGGGGGCTTCTACAGGCTACAGATGCCTGCCTGCTCTTTTCTTTTCACTTATCCCTTAAGTCCAGCCCTGTAAGCATACATTTTTAAACTTTTACTATTGTGATGTCATGCAATGTGCTTTTATGCTGATATTATATGTCAGAAAAGAAAAATAAAAGGACAAAAAGACAGTATGTTTGGTCAATGGTACAGACGCAATCTGAGGTCCTGCGGCGCGATTTGAGCGATGGACGCGGGGGTCTGGCAGTCATGCTCCAGCGTGATTTAAGCGCTGTGGCGTGATATTTAAGTGCCATGTCCAGAGTTTAAATATTTGAACTCAGCTGAGGTGGCCGTGTCACGTCAACCAATCAGGGACTCAACTCCCTTGACGTTTTCAGTGACTCGATCAAGGGGGTAAAATACATATAATACATAAAATACATATCCATGGTGGATCGATCCAACTGTTCTCGTCCTGAACTTCCATTTATCCATCCGTCCGTCTGTCCGTCCGTCCGTCCGTCCGTCCGTCCGTCCGTCCATCCATCCATCCATCCATCCATCCATCCATCCATCCATCCATCCATTTTCCTAACCTGCTGCATCCCCATCGAGGCAACGTTGTTACTGCAGCTGTCCTGGTTACCATTGGGCATAGGCGGGGTAAGCCTTGGAGAGATCATCAGTCTGTCGCAGGGTCAATGTAGCTGGAGCGAGTGCGCCTGCTGTGCCGGCCACCAGGAGGTGAGCTAGCAGGCAGACAAAGAGCCGCGGGAGTTAAAGGGGTTATTAGTAACTGCCCACCTTTCACTGTCCAATTCAAATAAAACCAGGAAACATCACTGTTGCAGTTCCTTCATATGCCACTGGAGGCATGTTGGTGAGTGGCTTTATTTTTCAAAATAAGGGCTTTGAATTTATTTTTCTTTTCTTTTTTTTTACATATGTCTTGCGTTACACACTCTTTTTGGTTTAAACTGCACCAAAACAGCAACTTTCCATTTCAGGAGGACACGGGTTTGTTGGTTTAGTCTACACAACAGTTTAGATAAGCTTTGACATCCAAATACAGCTGACTATCCAAGGAAACAAACCGCACAGACCAAAACTGCTGATGTGCGTGCACGCCAAATTATGTCACCATCAAAACAGACGATGCAGACTGGAGCACAGACATTCTAGAAATACCAATCTGAAGTGTTGAGCAAAGCAAAGCTCTGATTTCTTTGAAGAAGCCAATTGGCCTTGTAGATTCTTGAGGTAATTAGTGTGAGTTGGAAAAAAGTTTGTAAAAAACAAAGAACTGCTTCGTTTACAGACACATTTTATCTGCAATGGTACAGTATAAGTGGAAATGGACACAATGGATCCTAAAACTGTAGGAGCTTTAGGTGGTGTCAGTTTTTGAAGACAAGAACTTTAATTATATCTTTGTGATTTGCCTTGGTATACCCAAATCTTTAAAAATCTCAACTAAGACAGAATATTATGACAACAAACCTAATCAGTCCAGTTCTAAGTGAGGCCTCATACCAGTACTCCTCAAGTTATTCAACAGCTGCCAAGTGGTGTTTGGAGTTGGGTGGGGCAGTGCGACGGATTGAAACGTTGACTGACGCTGAAGTACCACACAAAACAGCCGTTGGGGTGGATTTGTGGATCTATGGTTTTCTGTTGACTGAGATCTGCTGTAAATTTTTCTTGGCCTAAAAGCAGCTTCATCCAATTCCTTCCCTCTAAAACAACCGGAGATTTTATAACGTCATCTGAATCCTTAAAGACTAAACATAAATAATTTAGATTGCAAAATAAATGTTTATTTTTGATGGTATCTCCAACACCAATCAGCAGGCGCGATATTTTGTTTGAAACTATTATATCTGTAGGAGTTGGGCAAGGTGTCTGTGGCTTGCCCATTGTAGTTTGTATGCTAAAACTAGACTCTTTTTTCAAACAGCTGTTTTTTGTCTGCTCTGATTCACCATAATTTAACTAAATAATAACACAGAAATGCAATTTCAAGCTGATTTTCTTCATTTGTATCCTAAGCTTTTTATTTTTTTTATTTTTAGAATTTCAGGGTGATTTTTTTCAACCAAAATTTTGCTCAGTAATTGAAACCTTTGCCTCTTTGCATTCAGATGGAACAATAGATCAAACAAAGTATCTTGATTTAGTTTAATGTCATGGCAGTGTCAATTTAAAAAACGGCATGCAGTTGTCCTACTGTTGAAGGAGCATTTCATCCATAAACTAATAAATCTAATTAACTAAAGTGAAATCTGAGCAAACATTTTTTTCTTTACATTCCACCATCTCTAAACCAACAACATAGCTGCTCTCACCACAGTCTTCTTTGCATTTCCTTTCGTTTTGTGTTTGTTTCAGGAAAGGCTTGTGAGCCACTGCTTTCAAATTTGAAGGAGAAAATGCAAATGATCTATCAAACGTGAAAGAGGACTATGCATCTGTTTTTCATCTATGTTTAGCACATTGAAAAGGAAAGTTTTATCTGGAACAACTGGTTTGAAACCCTGCCGGGACTTTTTTGTGTGGACTTTGCATGTACGGGTTTCCTCCGGACACTCCGGCTTCCTGCCACGGTCCAAAAACATGCTTTATAGGTTAACTGACGATTCTAAATTGTCCCTAGGTATGAATGTGAGTGTGTGGTCCTGCAACAGACTGGTGATCTGTTCAAGGTGTTCCCCACCTTTGCCCAAGAGTAACTGGGTTGGCTCCCCCTGCCTCATGACCACCAGGTTCAGATAATGGATGGATGGAACTTTTCGCTCAGTTATTGTTGCATGGTGGAGACATGGACACCATAAAAAGCAACGACAAGAACATATTTTTCCTGCTGTAAATATAGGATTCAAAAAGCAAAGATCATTGGGACACATCTTGTTATAGTCTCTTGATGAGTCAAGGCTTGATATGGAACCATTTAAAGCTGACCTCAATGTTTCCCTCTTTCTAAACTTGCATGTTTCTCTTGCGGAGTTCACACACTGTGCACTCCTCGCCCCCCAGCATGCACCTCTCCTGCTGCTGCGCAATGGGGCCACTGGCACTGAGGACCTGTAGATCAGGGGTGTCAAACTGCACTTCCAGGGGTGTCCTGTTAGTTTTTGACATAGTCATGTTTCTATTGCTGACTGCTTTGAAAGAAAAAAAAAGCTGCAGCAAAATAAAAAAACAAACAAAAAAAGCAACATAGATGTGCCTTAGAAGTTGCAAAAGTAGATAGTATTAGAAACCTAAATCATTGTTGGTCTATTTGAAAACAACCATGAAGTGGAAATTTTCTCAAAAGAATAGACTCAAGTGAAAGAATACCGTAAAGATATTGTCTTATTAATAATGTGTTTGAAGGTGAAATATATTTTTATTAAAGAAATACCTACTGCAAATGTTGTTCTGACTGATTTTGGTTGAAGAAAGAGCGAGAAGGAAAGAGGGACAGGATGAAAAAGGCATAGAGACTGAATAAGACCCAGTGGATAAAGACGTTAACACAGGCTAAAGTTGAGAGAGAGTCCTGAGTACTTCAAGACATTTAATACTTCATTTTAATTTTACAAATTGAATTAAATTGTTAAATGAGCCAGGCCATGCAAAAAACAGGTATTATTTTACTAAATTTGACAGATATCGTTTGGTTAGAGACCAACAAGATTTGGTTTGATTCAAAAAAACTAATAATATAAGCGGGATTCTATTGCCCCGCAGGTGCTCCCATGCCACCCTCATTTGACCTACCCACCCTGGTCAAAGCTGCACATTAAAAATGTATGAAAGAAAAAAAAACTTTTTCCTTTCACAGGTCTGAGTAAATTTTATAAGAATCAGCAAAAGTAAACTTTTGGAGTTCTAAGGCAACAGAGGATTTCTGTTAACCACGCCTACATTCCTCATATGTTATATCGTATGTCATATTGTTTTGATTAGTTTGAGCCAACATTTCACGGATCAACAGGGAAACACCACTTCTGCGAGCTGGTCACGCTTACGTGATCTACATAATTTCTCCCAACATTTTTATTTGAAAGAGGTTCCTGTTGATGCTCGAGGAGTCAGAAGCGAAAGATTGAGAGAAGTTTAAATGTGTGGACCATAGTAAAGTTCAAAAACTCAACACGCATGAAACCACCACCAACGTTTTAGTTGGTGGTGGTTGTAGACTTGCATGCATGTTGAGTTTTTGCTTAAAGGTGCTCTAAGAAAGAAGAATCGCGAAAACAATGTGGTCCTCGCCGTCCAGGACTGCTGCAGGCCATAATTATTTCTTCAAACCAGCATTTACACTGGTCTAATATCAACTCTTATTACTATAAACTGTTAGCCAACTAAATAAAAATGAAGTGCAGACTCAACAAAGTAAAAAGTGTCAGAGAAGACACATGGCGTGATGTCCACCGGCATCACTGCGATCAGACGCAGGAGGAACGCTGACAGAGACTCCATCTGGGCTTTGGCTGGTTTGCTCTAAGTCAGTTGAAAACAATGGATTGAAATTGGCTTTGTTTGGTTTTCCATTTATGTATTTCTTTTTTTAATTGTTTTTGATGAGCTCCAGGTGGTGCACAGCTTTATTTCTCCCTCTTGTTGACAGATGTATTTCCTGTCACTGTGGAAGGCAGATGCTGAAAATCTTTTATCTGATGTGAGCAAAGCTCCAAGGCTCTTTTTACATACAGATGCAGACCTACTTATATTCTGAATACTCATTTTTAGATGTTTGTCCAAAATCTTTATTTTGTGTTGTCCAAATGCGGACTGGTCAGCTCTTCAAACCGCTTGAACAGGATGTAAAGCTAGAAAAATCTTTTCTCAATCATAAATCCTTTTTAGGACTTTCTGACTGTTTGCTCCTAAAATGCAGAAATCTGTGGGTGTTTTGGATTTTTTTGTGCAGCAAAATGTTAATGTCAAGATCTGACTCATCCATCAGTCCACCTCCATCATTTCTAAAGGCTTTCATTGTACAGCACACAATGATCGTCTTTTGTGTGTTGTTGTGTTACCAGCTGAGGCCTCATGCAGGAAAGCCCCCTCAGGAAACAACATTGGACACATTATGTGGTGTCAAGCTTTGCACACTAGCTCTGACAATTGGCCCGGGTGTTAAGATTTTTGACAAGAATGAGTTTAGGAGGCGTCATTTTGAATAAAAATGAATAAAGTTTCAACACCAGACAAGGCTTTTTATTTTCACTATCCTTGTTGTGCTTTGACATCCTGTCAGAGTTTTTTCTCGCTGCCACAGGAAATAGTCCGAATGGGTTTCATTAATTTGTTCTGCACTGCGCTCAGACTGTCATAAGTCTCACTTCTCTCTGCACATTCTTTGTTTAGCTCTTGCTTGTGTCCAACACATTGACTGTGTACGAGGAATGGACTGAGTGACCCCTCCCCCCCTGGCGTTCCAAATAGGGAGTACCCACCGGCTCCAAGAAGCCAAAATCCCATAGACTTCCATAGAGAAACAAGCAGCGATTACTACAGTCATTCTACAGTATTTGTCAGAGTTACCATTCAGACATTCTGCCCTGATTCTTTTTTTTACCTCTTATTGTTAATCCTCGTTTTTTTCATATTTCTTTCTGTTGCGCAAGTTATTCAAGTTATAAACTGAACAAACAGATGCATCAAAGTGTGTGGTCTCACGTCAAACATTCAAAATGTTTAATTGACAGATTCTCCTAAGCCCACTCTGTGGTACGGGCGTGGCCTCCCAAGAAGCGTACCCCTGATTGGTCGAAAGTGGTTGCCATAGAAATGATGACTCAGATCAACTTGGACCAACTACTGCTCACTGACATCAACTGGATCCAACGTGGGGGCATTAATATCGCGAAAAAATTGGGACTGAATTGACTTTATTTTGTTGGAGTCTGAAGTAAACCATTTTGCTCAGTCCAGTTTTCTACACTCAATGGTTAAGCATTTACTGATCAACAGCAAACCATAGTCATTTGAAGGAGCTTGCTTGCCTTTAAAAACAGAAGCAACATTTTGATTGTTGGTTTGTTCCTTGATACCTTTCTAGTCCTGGCTTCTAGATGAATAGAAAATCGTGGAAATCTATTTCCAGGTGATGCGAACTATAAAAATGTTGCAACATTTTTTCTAGGCATAAACTTGTTGTTATATGTGAAGTAATTGTTATTCCTAAGGCCATGCCCATTTTTTCTAGAATTTCTGTTCATAAAAACGAAAAGCCAATAGTAGTTCATTGGTTTCTCCAATGTATAAGAAGAGGAGTTCCTCAGCATTAACAGATAAACTGTGTCCCACCTATGTAAGTGGACGTGTCTTGTGCAGGTGACAGGGCTATGGAGGGATATTTCTGCCACCACGTTGCACACGAAAGTGCAAAAAGTTACAAATGAAAATTTAAGTATTTGCTTTTCAATTATTTTTATTTTGCTTTCACATTTTTTTGTTTGCTTTCAAAAACTGTTTTGCATTATGTTATCTCGCTTTTTTCCTATCTTTGATTTTGCTGAGTTTAGTTTCTTTTTAGCGTGACAAAGCTGCCATCAAACAGCTGCTGATTGGTCCAGATTCTAACCAATCAAATCGACGTATTTATCTAACATGGTGTCAGCTACCGAGGCTCAGAGGCTGAACCAGCTCTTTTTACCCTCGATTTTGTCTCTTTGGATGAAGACATTTTCATTTTTTTTAATCATTTTAACAATAATTCATATTTTCTTTCTTTTCTTAACAGGAAAATCTAAGAAACAGTGTTATGTCTATTTTACTGATATAGTATTATTTTTTTAATCATATCAATGACTTTTATAAGTAACATAATCTGCATATATTTTGAAAAACTGATCTGCATTTGCCATGTTGATTTCTAAAAGTTATTACATAATAATTAAGTAATTCATCTTTGTCATGTGCTTTATTGATATTTCACATGTCTTAATTCTATCTGATAAAAGCTAGGAACCGGATAATGATTAATCATGCAATAAAATCCTCTTTCACTTTTGGCTTTTCCCATCAGGGGTCGCCACAGCGAAACAACCCACGATGATGAGTCGCATGGTTAACTTGCCAATGTTTTTATGCCGGATGCACTTCCTTGGGACCGGCACGGCAGCAGAGATGGGAATAGGGAGCAGCCTGGAGTCGAACCCAGGTTTCACGGACGGAAGGCGCCGCAAACCAGCACAAGCTAAACCGTCCCCCTAATCATGTATTAAAATGATTACGTATAATGGGGTGGGATTATATAAGTTCGCTTCCTTCCACTCCCTTTCAAGCAATATTTATTAATATGCCTAATTATCCTAAGTTTGATTTGTCGTTGTATGAATGTATAACTGATGATTGCATTGTTTTTGTGTTTTCCTAATTTATTGCTTGAAATGAACCATTTCAAATCAAAAATTTAAATCAAAACATTGATTAATTTTCATTAAATCAGATTTGTGAATTTTACGACTGAGGATCTCCTGAAACTGATGTTATCTGCTGACATTAAATCAACAGGTCTGTGTGATCTGTGAATCCTGCAGATCAAATTATTGGTAAAAAGTGTGATTTTCTTTAAGATCTGTTTGTTAAAACAAAACAATAAAAAATTTAAAGCACATATTATTTTATGCTGTACAAGTACTTGGGATTAGATGAACAGCAGTGATAAAAAAAACTAATGATGGCTCACCACAGTAGACTCAATGTATTTAGCAGAAGAAGCATTTTTAAATTTTATGTTAATTTTCAAAGTGTCTTCTGTTTTAGAACTGTTTGTGACCATTTGTCCAAAGTAAAAAATGAAAAAATGCTGTTTTCTCTTAATATTTCAACATTTATTGATGAAAATAAAACAATAGTTCAGAGACAAATCTTAAAAGTGTTACTTTCTGCAGTCGGAGCTCGGACATTTTTTTTTTTTGAAATCCGAAAAAAAAGTTTTTGAATGCAAAAACAAATTTGAAAGAAAAAAAAGAAAGCAAAAAATAAAAAATAATTGAAAAACAAATATTTAATATTTTCATTTGCAACTCAGAAAGTTTTGTGTGCAACGTGGTGGCAGAAATATCACTCCATACATGGCTGCCCACAGAGGCTGAGTATAGGCAAGGGTAAAGGGGGCAATGCCCCCCTAAATGCCGTGACATCTCCCCAAATTCAATGGCCTACAAACATTCACAATTAACTTAAAAAAAAAACTCCACAAAAAAATGAATAAAAAATAAAAAGAAAAAAAAACCAAAGAATTACACTGACCAAAAATAAAAACGCAACACTTTTGTTATTGCTCCCATTTTCTATGGTATGAACTCAAAGATGTGAAACATTTTCCACATCCACAAAATAACCAGTTCTCTGAAATATTGTTCACAAATCTGTCTAAATCTGTGATAGTGAGCACTTCTCCTTTGCCAAGACAATCCATCCCACCTCACAGGTGTGCCATATCAAGATGCTGATTAGACAGCATAATTATTGCACAGGTGTGCCTTAGACTGGCCAAAAGAAAAGGCCACTCTGAAATCTTCAGTTGTATCACACAGCACAATGCCACAGATGTCACAAGTTTTGAGGGAGCGTGCAATTGGCATGCTGATAGCAGGAATGTCCACCAGAGCTGTTGCTAGGGAATTGAATATCCATTTCTCCGCCATAAGCCGTCTCCAAAGGTGTTTCCAAGAATTTGGCAGCACATCCAACCGGCCTCACAACCGCAGACTACGTGTTACCACACAGGCCCAAGACCTCCACATCCAGCATGTCCACCTCCAAGATCGTCTGAGACCAGCCACTCGGACAGCTGCTGAAACAATCGGTTTGCATAACCACAGAATTTCTGCACAAACTGTCAGAAACCGTCTCAGGGAAGGTCATCTGCATGCTCGTCGTCCTGATCGAGGTCGCGACCTCACTCCAGTTCGTCGTCGTAACCGACTTGAGTGGGCAAATGCTCACATGCGATGGCGTCTGGCACGTTGGAGAGGTGTTCTCTTCATGGATGAATCCCGGTTTACATTGTTCAGGGCAGATGGCAGACAGCGAGTGTGGCGTCGTGTGGGTGAGCGGTTTTCTGATGTCAATGTTGTGGATCATGGTGGTGGTGGGGTTATGGTATGGGCAGGCATACGGTATGTTATGGGCGAAGAACACAGGTGCATTTCATTGATGGCTTTTTGAATGCACAGAGATACCGTGACGAGATCCTGGGGCCCATTGTTGTGCCGTACATCCAACAACATCACCTCATGTTGCAGCATGATAATGCACGGCCCCATGTTGGAAGGATCTGTACACAATTCTTGGAAGCTGAAAACATCCCAGTTGTTGCATGGCCAGCATCCTCACTGGATATGTCACCCATTGAGCATGTTTGGGATGCTCTGGATCGGTGTATACAACAGTGTGTTCCAGTTCCTGCCAATATCCAGCAACTTCGCACAGCCATTGAAGAAGAGTGGACCAAAATTCCACAGGCCACAATACACAACCTGATCAACTCTATGCGAAGGAGATGTGTCACACTTCATGAGGCAAATGGTGGTCACACCAGATACTGACTGGTTGTCTGAGTCCCCTGACCCCCTCAATAAAACAAAACTGAAGATTTCAGAGTGGCCTTTTCTTGTTGCCAGGATAAGACACACCTGTGCAATAATCATGCTGTCTAACCAGCATCTTGATATGGCACACATCTGAGATGGGATGGATTGTCTTGGCAAAGGAGAAGTGCTCACTATCACAGATTTAGACAGATTTGTGAACAATACTCGTTATTTTGTGTATGTGGAAAATGTTTCACATCTTTGAGTTCATACCATAAAAAATGGGAGCAAAACAAAAGTGTTGCGTTTATATTTTTGGTCAGTGTACAAATAAAAGAAAAAAGTAAGGATGGATGGACAGATAGATGGACGAATAGACAGACATTAAAAAAGATAAATGCTTTAATAACAAGGCACAAACTAGTGTCCTGCTTGTGCCTGTCCCAAGCCCGGTAAATAGAGAAAAACGATTAAACATAAAACTTTATAGAATTAAATTGATTAAATGGGAAGATATATGGAAAGAAACTGATTTGATGCATTTCAGGGGCTCAGAAGGATTTGACACCCCAAGCTCCTACCACACCCAGACTGAAACAAGGTGTCCAAAAACTTGGGTGGGAGAGGCTGCTGGAGGCATTACAAAGGAGACCTTCTTCACCGCTGGGGTCAGTGGAGACCTGCCAAAAGCTGCTCCAGGGTGAGAGTGTGACTCTCCATTTTAGTTCCTGCTGACTGATTTTTTTCATTTAAATTATTGTTTTCAACATTTTAAAAAGCTTTTCTTGGGTAGGCCTTTGGAAAACCAGGGATTTCTGGATGGGAACCTACAGATAAAATAGAGTTTAAGACAAGAGCCCATTTTTTTTTCATGAACCCAATTAGTTCTTGGACGTGGTGTGGTGTCTGTCATATAACATGGAGACAAACACGTTTCACACTAGACGCCTTGGTGGTTCACAATGAGCACCGTATGTGTCTGTAAAAAGCTGGCAGCCCTGCTGCTGTGAACAAGGTCAAGCCTTTGTGTTCTTCCTACATTTCCAGGACCAAAGCAGCATAGGTCATGTGAATTGTCAGTGTTCATCACCATAGTTGGTGGAAACAGGATTGTGCCATTGCAGCAACATCACGGCATTTCATGACACAGCTCACGATTGGGCGCACCATTAGAGCTGCACTCATCAAACCCATGCCTATTAGTGCACTGAGCACCATGCCGGTTCAAACAAGAAAAACTCTTCATCACTTAATTATACATTTTAAAGATTGAATGATGACTGGAACTCGGTTTTAAGAGCTTATCTTTAATGTTAAAACTCTGACATTTCTACCTTTGATGTAATCAGTGTATTTTCAGTAAAACAAGACATTTCAAATTTTGGGGGCTGATTATCCTTTCCTGAATGAAGAAGGGGCCAGATTACTGCATGTCACGTATCGGGCCTGTGGGTTCATTTATAAAGGAAACAACAAACTTTACGATGGTTTTATTAAATGGTAACATTACACACACAACTGGTTTCATGAAATATGGTATGTTTTATGACATAAACAGCCTAAACTATGTTTGCACAACTGACATGACATAGGCATAACAAGAAAAGCAGAAAAAGTACTACAATTTACTTCATGTTGTCATAAAGGTTGAAAGTTCTAACTTTTACTTGAGACTTTTACTAGACACTCTGCAATATTTGAATAGTAACCATAATCTTGATAAGGTTATATATATGAGGATTATGGTGATCATTCTGTATTGCAATAACAGAAATATGAATGTTTACATTTTATGAATATGTGGTGAATATTATCCATCAGCAGGAGATTAAGTTTGTCTGCTGAACAATATTTTCCAGCAGCAACTGAAGCCATGATAGTCTGACATTTAGATCTAGAGTTTGGAAGTAAAAATAATTTAACAAAAACATGGGTTACATGGGTTTTGTTATACTTAATCTTTAATAAACTGATAGAAACATTCAACAAATCATCAAAAACGGTGTTCTGTTGTATCAGTTTCAGTGTATTTTCCGCGCTATAAGTCGCACTTAAAAGCCTTACTTTTTTTCAAAAAATGAAATTGTGCACTATAGTCCAGAGCACAGTAATTCTGCTTGTGCTTTCTGAAGTCAAAGCAATTTTGAGAGATGCACGGCGCTCTGTCAAAATGTCAGTCTGTTTTTATTTACGACTTCCAAGCAAGTTTGTGATTATGCTAACACGGCTTTCGTGTGGCGGTGTTGGACTGTTTTTTTTAACGTGTTACTAACAACGTTGGGAGTTATTGTAATCAGAGTAACATTTGTTTTTGTCGTATTAGTCTGTTTTTTTTACGTGTTGCTGCCAAGGTTGGGTTTCATTGTAAATCTTCTAACGTTGTTAACATGTAGTGTGTCACAAATAAGTTGTTGAGTTACTGGGAACACAATTAATTGAGTCTGACAGACTGACGCACTTATCTGTGTCTCGCTTAATGCGCCTTTTAGTTCTGCGCGCCTTACATAGGACCAGGGTTAGACCATTCTCTGGCGGAATGCCTTATAATCCTGTGTAAAATTAATTTGAAAAAGACAGTACTTTAACTGGGAATGAAGTCTTCATAAGCAAGAAAATGTTAACTAAAGATGACATATGCTGTGTTTTTTTCCTAAATATGACCTAATTCTGTATATGATTCTGACTAAAAGGTACAAAAATTCCTGTTATGGTGTGGATTTTGGTCACCATTTGAGCATTTTGGGTTAAGGTGTACATGTTGGCGTCCAGCCAAAAGCTTTAATTTATTTGTACTGTAAACCACTTTTATCCTTTAGGAGGCAATAATTAAAAATATGGATCTAAAATCTATCTAATGGCTATGACAAAATCTAAAAAAGATAAAAAGCACCATAGAGCTACATGTACGCTTAACAAAAGAAAAGGATGTGGTCATTTATCCTTTTAGTTGTATATAAAAACCCTAAGGTTTGCCCGTATATGAATTTTTTTCAGTTTTTTTTGTAACTTTTATTATATTTGAGACAAAACCTAACACAACTTTACTGGAAAAAGACAGGAAAATGTATAAAGCAGGAATTGAACAATTCATGATTGATGATTGAAGTGCTTAGTAACAGAATAAAGTCCACAAGCCAATGACAGTGTTCCATCTAAGTTTATGCAAACAAGATACGAAGCTAGAATAATCAAAACTCCAAAAGCTTATGCAATGTCTCTATAAATGTGTAAAAATACCTCACCAAGACAAAATTACAAAATGTGTTTAGACAACATAGATTTATATGATGTGACATTACTGATACTTCTTTAATTTTGCTTTAATTTGAAATTGACTTATTTTTGTACCAATTAAAATACAAAAATGAACCTGTTTCTGTTATATTTTTGCCAATACTCTTTTTTTTTTTACTCACCAAAACAAGTTTACTTCTAGTTTAATTTAAAAATGGATATAGTTTTAGCATTTTCCAAAATTGTTTTTATTTTAAGATCAACTTATTCCCACTGGTTCCTCTTTTTTTAATGTCCTGTGACTTTTAGTTATTAAAACTACTTTTTTAAGAATTTAAAAATTCTGCTTTTGTTTTTGCTACTTTTATGAAAATAAAGCTGATAGTCTTTCAAGTTAGTTAAAAAAAATACAATGGAATGTACATAAAAGAACAATTAAAAAAAAAATCAAGGTAAATTATTTTACCAAACAAATTTACAAAAAAAGTATTGAAAATTAGAGACATCATAAAAAAACAAATCGCTAAATTTTGTACTGATCAAAGTCAGTTATCAATTCAATGGTATTTATACTATTTTATTTTTACTTTCTCTGGATTTTGGCAGTTTCAATTCTCCGTACCCATATTCAGGGCTTGAATAATGAGGTCAGTTATTTCAAGGGCACACTTTGGTGTTTTAAGGCAGGTCAATGTTTATCATGCTTCCTGCTATGTCCCGAATGATTTAGTAAAGCAACTACTAAATTTTTCTTTTCGTGGTCCACACTGGCAGAATCTTACCCGTAGTTCACACCAACTGTGCTCAGTCATCAACAAAGTTGACACGATATGTGAGTTGATTGCCGTTGTCCCAGGCATACAAAAGCTTTTCCTTGGGGTTGTAGTCAATCTGGGTGGTGAAGGAGTACTCATTGATGAAAGGCAAGCGTGGGACTGCCTCAGTGTTGGTATGGGTATCATAGGCATAGTTTACCTCACCATCTCGCTGGTTGTAAACATCAACAGCATACAAAACTCCACAGATAATGAAACAGTTTCCGTAAGAATTCCTTTTGAGTCCTGTTCTGTAGGTAGTTTCTTTTTTCATGGACAGATCTCCTGGATCCAGCTTGCTAATGACGATCAGTTCTTGTTGGTTGTAGTCGTAGTCCACGGAGGGGTAGATTACCCACAAGCCACTTTCATCCACTGCGAAATCCATGTCAGAGTGGCCCCTCCACTTCCAGGGGGTATTGTCTTCATACACCACATCGTGCAGTAGTGTCCAGGCAGCTACATACCGCATCCTTAGATCGTACTTGATGATGTTCTTGGTGAATGCTCTGTTGTAGTAGAAGGCCCCGTTGTAAACCACATGTCCTGTGCCAATCCAGTTGTAAGGCAGTTTGTAAAGGTTACTCCAGCGTCCTATGACACATAAATATGGGAAATTATCGTTTGAAAAATTAGAAAAGTCTGTGGTAGACTCAATTTATTCGATTTAAGGGCCTATATCAAGCTTTTCTTGAGCCTTTCAGAGCAAATTATATCCAAATATATGATAATATATTACCTTTGTCACACTCAAGAACACACATTTTAATAAAATATGAGTTCTTTTCGCAGCTCTTTTTTCAACCTGGAAGAAAGACGACTCAATGTCTGAGGCACCGCCTTTCACCCCTTGTGGGTGTCGCCCATTTCATGAGGTCAACCTAGACTCGGCCTCGGTAGCGTGTCTGCATTTTGCCCACGAAAACAAACAACATCCAAAGTGTTGCAAAGATGAATGTGCATATTGTGCATAGAAAAGTAAAGCTTTTTGCCGATAAGCACTAGCTCCGTGGAGAATGTGGGTGTGTTTGTTCGCCTGGGGGTGGAGCTGGTAGCACAGACTCTTCCTGGAAGGGGCTGTTCCTAACTTATTTACGTATGAATGTGAGAACCCACTTGTTTTTGTGGATAGGGACGGGCTGGTGCTCAGAGCTCATGTTTTTAGAAGGAATGCACAGAAATGCATGAATAGATCAAAATACCGCTTTGGGTTGTTTTTCGTGAGAAATTATCATTAAAATACATGTAAAAGCTCAAAAAGTTGATTTTGCATGATATAGGTCCTTTAAAGTATCTCTTCAAACTATTTCAGAGTAAAATATACATTGTGCTTTGCATAATATGGGATATATACTGTACATGTGTTTTACCTTACTTGGATGCTGTTTTTACAGTGCCAGACATTGGCTTGGCACAACAGAGATAGAATTAACTTAGGAAATCATTCCTGAACAAACACACTTTATTTTCTAGGTTTTATGCTATCCTAACCCTCCAACCTGGGAAAGTCTGATGGAGATGAGAATTCGAATTGAAGCTCAGAAAGGAACAAAAACAATGTGGAATTTAACCACCCCCGTTCACATCTAACCCTCAATGTGGTCTGCATTTATGATCCTCTTCTGTGTCATTCATTTCAAGAAAAAGGCTAAAGATCATATCAACAAACAGCAGGCACCAACATACCTTGTCATTTGCACACAGTGCTGAGAACACAGCACTACGGGAGTCTCAGCCTGCAAGTATGCTGTGAAAGTCCACAGCCCAAGCAAAAACCAATGAGCCAAGTGCAACAAGAACAGGTCATTTTGGCTCTTAAAACTGTAATCTAATTCCTCAGTTGATTTGGATAAGAGAGAGGAGTAGGATTTCCCAACCACCGAAGCTGTGAAACCTCTAGCCCCCAACAGACGATGAATCTTACTGAACGCCTCAGATGATCAGCATGAATCAACTTCACAGGTATTTTTATAGAAAGCAAAACTGCTGCCTTCAACTAAAGGTGATTTGGAAAAAAAACATTTAGAAGCTAAAGCAGTAAATTAGATGTTTTCTTGAGTAACAATGTATGTAAGATATTTTTGTGACATGAGCCCATTAAAAGAAAAGCGGAACTTGCTTTAAAAAACAAACGTTACTTTAGTTGTACCACAGTGTTTTTCGATGGACTTCATGGCCTTTACTCTTTACTTGGCTATGGAGATATAATTTTTCAATGGCTTCTACTCTCTGTAATACTTGATTACTGATAATGAAAGCCATACAAGCCAGTGAAAACATGTTTTTTTGTAGGCTTTTTCTGTAAAGTTTCACTGGCCAGACTGATGGATATGCTGTAGTTCATCACTTAAGGGGCTATAGGATAACTAGTTAACTGAATAAATGCTGACTCACATCTGATCCAAAATTAGAACCTAACGTATGTCTGGTACATATTGACCTTGTGAAACAATGTTCTGAACATATTAAGTATTACTTTTGTAGCTTACAACCATAAACACAAGATTGTGTAAGACGAATCAAGCTGGTTTTTGTAAAAGAGCATTAGAAAAACATGGCCACCTTGCTTGAAGTTGTCCAGGTTGCGAAACTCCACAAGGTTGTTACCATAGTAGTAATTAGTGACATAAATCTTGGAGTCCTTTGCCAGTGGGTCTTTCATCCATGCTCCTTCATTGCGCCCATAACTGTGATGCTTCTCTGGCTGCTCAACAGAGGCCAGAGTCCCTTCACAATTAAGGATCTTCCCTGGAAGTAACAAGAAGAACATTTTACTTTATGCACCAACAGAACACGTATTTATAATCTGACTTTTAATACATTTTCCACCAGTTTTGAATCAAACTGCTCAATGTTTTGCTGCTGAACTGCGTTCACAGCCTTTGACAAAACTCTGAAAACCTACCAGCCCTGTGGAGAGAGGGTCGGCTGTTGTTGTTTGAATTGTCCAGCAGGAGAACAATGGTCGGAGCCGGTTTTTCATGGGTCCATGATCTCTGCGTGGTGATTGTTGTGGGCTCAGCGGAGGCAGAGGAAGCAGTGGTCATGTTCACGGTGGTGGTGGTTGTTGTGGAGGTGGTGGTGGTTGGAGTTAGTGTAGTTTTCACAGGTTCAGCCACAGTGGCTTCCATGGTTTCCAGGATCATTTCAGTCCCTCCATCCTCAGACTCATTTTCTGTGATGTGCTGCACTGCTTTAGCAGAGTGGTCTGGGAAGGAGGAGAGCAAAGGCAGGGTCAAGGAGAGGCTTGATGCTCACACACTCAAACCATTACCAAAGGCTCTCAGAGGATAGAAACCTTTGTATGAGCTGCCTTTTGATCGATTTGTTAGTGATGGTTATTCATGTTACCACTTTTCTGCAAAGCAAACTTTCTACTCTTTTGAAATTGAAACAAGTTTAAATGAGCGTTTAACTCTCAGCTAGATTACTGTTATGGAGCCCTTTAAGTGGGGCAAACTGTTTAGTCAAGGTCTCAAATACATTCCCAATGTTGCACACCGTGGCACAACAAACTCTGACTCTTGAGTGGATTTGTTTGTTTTGTCTGACTATATTTAGTTTAGTTATGAGGTCTGTCTCTAACATGTTGAAGTCTTGAGGACACTGCTGGTCCATTCCCACCAGACATCTGTTGGACAGTCCTCCATTAAGACCACATAAATGGATCTCTGTGTTGCAGGAACTGTTTGTGTTACAGAGCATCACATGCAGAACTCTATTACGTTGGTATAAAGAATGGATAACAATAAATAAACTCAAAAGGTTGTGACGATTTTTGCCTTTTGTCAAATCTGATATTATTATTCAATGAAAATAGTCAAAATTATGATGTTATGTGCATGACAGTGTATGAAGTCTTTAGTATCAACAACAACATATTCCTATAAAACTGTTTTTGTTAAAATTATTTAAATGACAGCTTTAAATCACATATTTTAGAATTACATTTTAATTTTATTTTCAACAGTAATGTGGGAGGGGGTGACAAAACTTCAAAGATCTACTATAATAGAAAACCATTAAACCCAGTTTAATCTAAAAGAAAAAGCTATACCACAAAGCAAAAATAGCTGGAGGAAGAGTAAAACTAGCAAACATTTAGTGGCTGATGCAACAAAAGATAAACAAGCAATGCAAGCAAAGCAGAGGACAAAACACAGGAAGGGATTTATAGTCCCTATCCAATTGTCTTTTGAACCACCTTCAAAGCATTTCCAGTGGGTTTTTTTTTAAATAATGGTTGAGCCGTTTTTACCCATTTTTTCCCCCAAAACAGTCATTTTCTAGGACATAGTTTCTGCAGAGTGGCAGGAGTTCATTAGAAATTCATCTCTGAGTTGTGGACGGGACTTTCGGCACATAGTAAGCCTTCACCCATTTCCCATCATCCATCAATTTACACTCTCCTGCTAGCTTACAGCCCCTCACAACCCCAACATAACATTGGCAGGGCAACAAAAACAGTGAGCAATATCGGAGCTATCCAGCTGTACAGTTCTGAGCCAGATGCCGGTTCAGGCGAGGAAAACAAAGACGCTCATGGATCTATTTGTCTACAAGTGGATCCATCTGAATGGAGCAGAGCAGGGAGCTTGTGGCCCTCCGATTGAACCCTCTATAGCTCACTGCCACAAGCTTTTTACAGCTTTTTTTGTCTGCTCCTGATTTACAATGGTTTGAATAAAGAAATACTAAGAAATGCAACTTCAAGCTTAATTTTCTTTATAATACTGTAAGTCCTCCATCAGGATAAAAATGCCACAAGACCATGTTAAAAACAAAATTTTCATCACTGTGGGTCTTTAAAAAAAAAGAACAAAGAAATAACAAATATTGTCACAAGAAAATGCAAATGGGTTGTAATTATTCTGGATTTCTGTTTTTCATGTCGATTGTATCAAAATCGCTGTACTCATCCTGTTGCGATTCATGCTGAATCGTATTTTCAATGCCAGTGAAAGCTAAACATACGATGAAAATCAAGAATCTCTGAATCTCTGCTGTCAGAGAGATGTTTGGGGATTTTAAAGCAGTGCATCATAAGGGCTTCTTCCTGACACGCGTACTTTGAACACATGGACTTGATGACAGTACAAAGAAACAATTCTCTGAAAAGTTAGATGTAACTGAAAAACAAAGTCAACATGGATGTACCAAGAGCTTCACTTCCATGACTGTTGACTTCAGACTGGCTGCAATAGAAATCAGCAAACAGTGCAGAGGATCCCTGTTTTTAAAGTCCCACCTCAACCTCCAACGCACATATCCCATCAATGGAAATGAGGGACGCTGTATTGAAAGCCGAACCGTATGCTTCATTAAACCAAATCGTGGGGAAAGTGTAATTTTGCATCCCTTCTGCATACCAGTATGTAAGTGTCAAACATTTGTGCTAAATTTATGAAGGATTAATTATTTATTGTTTTATTACATTACACCAGGCTTAGTATAAGGCAACTGAAAAGGTTTTCCTTTTTAAATTGTTTTTTAGCTAATTAAGAAAAACTTAAAAAAACATTTTTTGTTTTTGTTTTGCAATACATATGTCATATATCTAACCCAGGGGTCGGCAACCTTTTTTACTCAAAGAGCCATTTGGGACCGCCCCTAATAAAAAAGAAAGCACCCGGAGCCACAACCCGTTTTGACATCATTATATATATTATGCATGTATATATCATATCAAGGGTGCTCATTACGTCGATCGCGATCGATTTTCAAGGACATAAGTGTAGATTGCGGGCCAGACAAGATAAAAAAAAAGTACTTCTTTCTTTTCATCTTCATGTTTATTTGTTACATGTTTATTTCAACATTATTGTTTATGTACTGATGATTAAAAACTACACAGTGAGTTTACATAAAAATACTTTTATATTAACAGATGAGGCGTTTTATTACAAAGACAGAAAGCAGCGACCATCGTATTCATGCTCTGCTGTAAACGGTGCAATGCGGGGAGCGTGGCATATTGTGAGGCATTTGGCGCTGCTGGCTCCGTATTGATCAGTATTGATGGGGAACGACGACTACTAATTTAGTGCTCCGTCCTCCGAACACACAATATATATTTCACGCACACACCTCCGCTCCGTGCTCACACCCCCATCTCCACCTGCACGCGCCCCTCCCTCGTGGCACGCGCGCCGCTCAGCACAAACACACACTCCGCAACAGTATAAAGCGCGTGTCTCACAGATTCCTTGATGAGCTCGTATTTATCGGGCGACAACTGCAGAGCTTATAGCAGGAGGAGAAACGCGGGGCGGCTTTAATAAACTCCGGTTGCTGGACTTCTACCGGGGACATGATGTGCCGCGGGGAGAAAAAGAGGTTCTGAAGGCAGAGTTTGCGCTGAGTGCATTTAAACTCGCGTCTGCAGTGACGTATGTGTCAGAGGATGTCCGATTGGCCATTCTGCATGTCAATCAAGTCCCGTACTTTTCGGTGAGGATTTTGATTGGCTGGTGGATTTTCAAGAAGCACTCTCTTCCCCTTCAATCTCCCCCACGTCCCCGAAGATGACCGGTCGATCGCGACCGACGCAACGAGCTCCCCTGCTCTGAAACACACATCACCGCACATGGGAGTCCAAAACACCGGCGCAAACTCTCCGTCACCAGAAAGCCGCTCCCCGTTCCGCGCCACGCCAAGCCCCCGGTAGAAAATCACTCCAGACCCGCAGCCCTCGCCCGACAAACACGAGCCCACCAAGGAAGCTGTTTTTTACGTGGCACGTGCCTCGCACGGAGCCAGCAGCGCCTTTGAAATGGCATTAAAAATGAACAAACTAAAATAAATTTGAATTTTTATAAAATACTCATTATTTTCCAAAGTCACAGGGAGCCACAACAGAAGGATGAAAGAGCCACATGTGGCTCTGGAGCCATGGGTTGCCGACCCCTGATCTAACCGAAACAGAACCAAGACGCAGAAATGGAGGTTTAAAGCAAATTGTGGGGAAAGAAAATTGTTGCATCTCTAGTGGAAATACATGCCTTAAACTTTTTTCAAACTATTCTATAGTTGCCCTTTTGTGTTTCAGCTTCAATTCTGAAGTTCTTTTACATTTGTGCCAAAAAAATTTTTGTTTAAAACAGAAAAGTACCAGAGGATTATAGGCTTTGACAATCTTGACTTTTTAAAGATGTTGATGTTGTTTGTCTATTCATTTAAAGAAGACTTTTACTGTTTTTAAAGTAAATCTGTTGTTTGTACCACATTTGTCATCCGAGTGTTCACTTTTTTTTTTAGTTTGAATAAAGCTGCTGTGTGGTTTTGTCGTGTTTTGTGGATGTGAAATAAAGTTTTTCTGATCTGAACTAAGGTTCAAAAGTTTAGCTAATTAGTGCAGAAGTCTGAAGGTGCATGAACCTTCCTGGGAGGTTCATAAAGAACCTGAATTTTGGTCTTAGTGACAGACAGATCACATAAAGAACATTTTTAGAAATTTTTCATGACAACTAGAGCAGAAACCTGGCAGAACATGCAATCTGACAGCATCACGTGAATGCTCAAAGCATGCACTTTTGTTCACATTTTAAGCTCTAAAGAGGTTTGGAAGAAGTCAGGAAATGCTGTTTTTTCATTGGTGAGAGCTTATGAAGAGAAGCAGAGGCGTGTCATGGACATGGCAGCACTGCTCTTAGACAGCATTCCATGAGCTTTTCTAATAAAAGATTTTGATTTCCTGCTCACTGACAGCATCGGCAGTCCAGATGCACTCTGTTTGCTAAAAGCAACACCCAAAAAGAACTTAAAGCGCATCTCATTCTGATATGTCTTCCCTATTGCAGTGAAGACAAAACCAGACAAACCTTTTTAGTTAACATCCACATATCCTTCTGAAGCATCTTAATGTGTTCTTCTGGAGTTAATCCATTTCTTTAAGACAGCTCACCCACATGGGGGCTCTGATGAAATTTTGAAAGAAACTAATTTGGATCAGTTTGAATGACCACACCCAGACCTGTCATATGCAACAGACGTTCCAGGACACAGTTTTTCTTGACTCAAAGGTTAAGGCCGTCTAATAATACACTCATGCTCTGGGAAAGAACTCAGACTGTAAATAAAGAAGAATAAAAAAAAAGCCCTCACCTCCTTCGTGCACATCTTTGTCGGCTTTAGAGGCCTTGTAGTATGTGATGCCCCTCACTACACCCGGTTGGTGGCCTACCACCTTAGGTTTGACTGTAGGGTCAGGCTTGACTGACTTCTCCGGTTTAACAACCTCTTTCTTTGGCTTGACTGCCTTTTCTTTGGGTGGTTTGGGAGGGGGTTTGGCAGCCACAGTCTTTTTGTTTGCTATTTTTCCTGAAACCCTGGTTTTCTCATCTCGAGTGTCCTGTTAAGAGAACAGACATGTCAGGTCACCTAAAGGTCATGGTTTGTGTTCATGCCAAAGTGTAGGACTAGCTCATAACGATTTGAGAAATGGAAAGTTTTTTATTGACGTTTTTTGAACAGCAGTAGCCAAAAGAAAATAAACCCCCAAAAAACACAATTTTGTATTTTCTTAAAAAAATATTTAAAATTTTACTGTTTTTGCATCAAATGATCAAGAACGCCATTACAAAAAGTATCCATTCTAGGCGACTGGCAGCAGTGATTTTGCAAATTTAAGTCAAAGACTTTGCTTCATGGATACTGTTGTCTTGAAAGCTGCAGAATACATGTGTGGAAATCAAAACACAGCACAAAAATATATAGAGAGTATTTTAGAAATTGGAAACAGATTATGAAAAGAGCACCGTCTAAAGCAGGGAGGTCCAATTCCAGGCCTAGAAACCCATTGTCCCATATGTTTTCCAACCACTGAAGCTTCTTATTGGCTAAACACACCTGATCCAGGTAATCAACAGCAGTTAAAGCAGGATTTCTGGAAAGCCAGCAGGAGGCCGGCTCCTGATGCCTGTACTTGGACACCCCTGATCTACAGTTGAAAGTGACATTACAATAAGGCTTTGTTTAGTCTTGAGCCACAGGCTTGCATTGTGTTCTGCACAGTTTATAGATGGGACACATGAAAACTATTATTATTATTATTGAGTCATCATCAGTAACCATCATCATAAATGCTCTCAAAGTTTCAAAGGAAGAAGCAAAGACAAGACCAGAGCCTCTACATAAAAAGGGGAAAAATTTACAATTTCTTTCAAATTCTTTAAACTACAACCAGTCTTTACTAAAGCCCATACACGCTTAACTCAAACATTTGTGAATTAAGGAACTTTGACATTTCTAATTATACACCACCCATATGTTTATAATAATAACACAGTGCGCATGTGAAAGGGAATCAAAACACATTCGAACTACAAGAGCAGTTCCCCAAGTTCAAATAACTGCCCTAGGGTCCACATGTAGCAGGGACTTTGAATTGGTAGTGATGGATGGCATCCCTTTTATTTCATGGAAGTGCCAACTGTTTCATCATGGAGGAGAAATATGTGTGAATAGTGAATTGCTTCACTACTCACTACATAGTGCACCATATAGCGCGTTGGCCATTTTGTAGTGCTGTCTGGATCTGCAATTCCAAAATTGAGTCTCCTACAAATTTCCCAGAAGTCTCCATGATAAACCAGTGTGCATTGATGCTCACTAGATTGGTGAATTTAGATCATAATGCATTGGGTTTGAATAATTTTTGCAAAGAAAATGTATTTAAATCTATTTTTTAAATCAAATATCAACGTTTTCATCTTCAGAACTCTGGGATTCATAGATGGACGCCAAAAACGCTAATGTAAACGTGATTTTCACTTTGTAAATATGTATGAAGTCATATTCGCCGTTCAAAAAAAAAAACAGTTAGCGTGGTGTCCGAATTGCTTTTAAAATCCAGGGCACTACATTGTCCCCGCACTTTATAGTTTTTCAGTAGTTAGGGAATGGGGTGGGAATTCAGACAATGTGAAAGAAAAAGCCTGGAGCCAGATTTAAGGGATTTGTTTCTAACTGTAGGTGATGGACATGAGCTGATAAACAGTAGAAAAAGAAGACCCTCCCTTGTTGTCCACTGTGAAAACCATGGGTTAAATATGTGTTCAAGAACGTGCTGGACACAATATACCCACATACCCAGCTGTATAGCTAGAAGAAAGCTTCTTTAACAATATTGTTTATCTGCAAAAATGGTGGTGAGCAGTGTCAAATAACTGCTATGAACAGTTGTAAGACAAAAGCTGAAGTGTTAACACATGCTCTGTGATGCTTTTAAGTATTGGAAACTGATAAAATATGACATAACAAAAGTGTTTTTTAAACATGGCTGCACCACTAGTGCTACAGCAGTGCATGACGCATCTGGGTTTGTGCTGGAAACAGACTGGTGGTCTGTCTTGGCTGTAGCTGTCAGGGTTCTGCCCAACCATTCCCAGTAACCGCCTTCATCACATGAACCTGTTCACCTGCCCTTTTATTGCTCTGCTCACCAGTGGAACGTTGTTTCTCTGCAACCCTGCATTGCATTTTAAGTCCTACCCCTTGGTTTTGCATTGCTTCTTTAAAAGCGTTATAAGAAGGTGATGAACTGGGGTGCAGGAACTGTCAGAAGAAAAAGGCATGGAAATTGCTGTTAGGTTTCCGAGTCAAGACATCAGTCAGCCTCCCTTCATTGGACTGTGTGGAGACCCTCCTTAAGCTGGAACCAACCGCCCCTGAAAGACTCTGCTGCTTCCCCTATAG
Organism: Oryzias sinensis; assembly: GCA_037389245.1. Taxonomy (NCBI): domain Eukaryota; kingdom Metazoa; phylum Chordata; class Actinopteri; order Beloniformes; family Adrianichthyidae; genus Oryzias; species Oryzias sinensis. Next base: position 26,988,031 of record CM074495.1, on the reverse strand, counting down.
TTGCCCAGTTGTGTTCTGCCTGCTCAGAGCTGCTCAGAATCAGCTCAGTGCTGCGCATACTTCTGTGTGGAGGTTCTGGATCCACCCCTGCCTCGTCTTCTGCCTGGGTGCCATTTAAAAATACCAAACAAGCCTTTATATTCCCTGCCATTTGGAATTTTTTACACTTTGGGATTCAGTTTTTCCTCAACCTCTGGCAGTAAAAGAGAAAGTCGGTGGAAGAAAGAGCAGATTCAATACTTTCTTACACTACATTGCAGCAAATTAGGTCCAAACATGTCAGTTGTCCCGAAATGTTAACAACACACTCAGTGTAGTGCCTCCCCGAACAAAGTCAAACCGCACAATAATAGTGTACTTTCTTAAACTTTGATAAAAGCAAGGACAGGTGAAGGCTTACTTATATTCATCTTAAAGTCACACTCAAACTTTTTAACATCTACATATGTTTGTTAAACAAAATATTTTTCAGGATAATTCAAAATTATCCTTTTTATTTTGTGATTGTCTGTGGTTAGAATAAAATAGAAAGCTGTTAGCTTTTGCATTTTTTGTTTCGTACTTGTTCAGTGACATGAGGCTGGCAGAAGTGGCCGTAGCCCATTTGAGGTTTTGGATCCCTGACTTAAGTCTTCCAGAAATGTGCCTGAGAAACCACTCGCAGTTGTTACTGCCTGGTTGGTCAAACCCTGGTAATTATAAAGGGCTTTGACAATATTCTCCTAAAGTAAGTCAAGAATGTCATTGCTGCTGGTCTGCTGAAAACCAGTGACCAGAGGATGCTGTCTGATGAGCATTTCATGTGTCCTGGTCCAACTTGGAGCAGCCTAACACCTACTTCAGGATGCTATTTGTCGACTTCAGTTTACATTTTTACTCTGTAATTCTGCTACTGAAGCATTACAACCTGGGAGTGGCTGCACCACTGTTTCTGGATCAGGGACTTTCTCCCCAACAGACTTGAAATAATGAAATAAAAAATGGAAGCTGCATATCATCCACAGTGAGTGGGCTGTGTGCTCAGTCTGTTCAGCCATTCCCCTCACAAACTTCCCTGGGAAGCTTGCAGGTGACGATGCAGGTCTTTTATTCATGTCCCACCAAAGTCAACTTTGTATCTATTTTTAAGCGTTCATAATTAATAAAAAAATAATTGTGATTTTTAGCTAAAATCACAAAACTTCGTTTTTGTAGGACATAGTTTCTGCAGAGTGGCAGGAGTTTGTTAGAAACTCACCTCTGAGTTGTAGGCGGAATCGTTAGCATGGAGTAAGCCCACTTCCACATCCCGTCATCCATTTGTTTACACTCTCTCTTGCTAGCTTACAGCCCCTCACACCCCCAACCTAACATTAGTGGTGCAACAAAAACAGAGAGCAATATTGGAGCTATCCAGCCGTATCGTTTTTAGCCAGATGCCAGCAAAGATGTACATGGATCTGTCTGTTCTATGCTTCTATGTCACATCTTGTGGGCGGCCGTCGTGCAGCGGTAGGGTGGTTGACCCTTGATCGTAAGTTGGCATGTTCAATTCGCGCCTTGCACACCCATGTGTCAAAGTGTCCTTGGGCAAGACACTAAACCCCACCTTGCATCTGGTGGGAGGTTCGCACCAGTGTTCGGCAGCGGAGCCACCACCTGTGAGTGTAAATGAATGGGTGAATGGGTCTGTGACTGTAAAGCGCCTTGGACCTTGTAGGTAGAAAACCGCTGTATAGGTATACGCCATTTACCATCAACAGGCTTTTTTAAATGGCATTTTTTCCCCTGATTCACCACACTTTGAATAAAGAAATACTCTGAAATGCAGTTTTAATCTTCATTTTCTTTATAAACGTCATCAATCATTAGAAAAATGATAGAAAATCTCCGCATAGACTATGGAGACTGTGGGTCAAATAGAGTCCATCATGCTCACAAGCATACGCATCACATCTGGCTTGGCTGGATTTCCAAGCATCCCATTTTATTTAAGAGAAAGCCCGAAAACCGCCTATCTGGAAGTTTAAGGGTGCCGGACCTTCCTCTCAGCTGTTCAATAACTTCTACAGAGCTACAGTACAGAGCAAACTATGCTCTGTGCTAAGTGCAACAGAGAGGTACAGGAGCTGGACTGAACAGAACAGAAAGCATATGGCTTAGGGGATGGTCACAAATCATCACCAACACCCATGGACTGCATAGGAAAAGGACTTACTTATGGCTCCAACCAAATTAAGTCAGTTCAGTCGCCATTTTTTAGTGATGCTGACACCGCCATGTTGGAGCCCAAAATCGTCATTAAACAGATTGGTTTAAACTGATATAGGGAAATCATTTCTATGGCAACCACTCTCACCAATCAGGAGAGGCCTGGTTTGAGGTCCACACCAAGCGGGTCGGGAGAATCTGTCCATCAAAGGTTTTGAAAGTTCGACATGAGACCACTTACATTTATTGAGGCATCTGGTTGGCCAGTTTATAACTTGAATAAGTTGAACTACAGATTAGATATTAAGAAAAAATAAATAAAAATGATAAGGATGATTTAAAAAAATGTATCAGACCAAAAATGATTAGTCTGACAAATAGAATAACGAACAAGGAAGAGCTGTTCATTTCTCTATAGAAGTCTATGGGATTTTGGCATTTTGGATCCAGCTCCTATTTCCTGTTTGGAACTCCAGGCAGGAGGAATCACTCCAGTCCAGTTCTCTTATACAGTCAATGCCCAGACCCGATCTTTGGTCTATTTGGTCTAGACTTAGGTCTATTGCTACAGAACTCATTCACCCAGTATAAGACATTCAAATCTTACACAAGCAGGCAAAGACAAAGCCTCTCACACTATGCTCAGACATATTACCGGTAAACAGACATACACAATCCTTCAAATCTGAGACAACTGGAGCAGTTTACTAACAAAAAGTGGGACAAAATACAGTACCTGACGGCAGTTTTGATGACAGCAATCGCCTCAAAATGCTGTGCAAGAAAACATAAAGTTAAGGCGGCTTACATTTTTGTCCAGATTTGTTTTATTGGCTTGATTTTTTTGAACAATTCCATTATTCGTCAGTCTCGTGCCTCAATGATTGCCGGCTGGTCGCTCTGACACTGGTGATCATGAAGTGCTTCGAGAGGATCATCCTGAGCCACATCGAGGACATCATTCCTGCAACTCTAGACAGTCATCAGTTCCCTTACAGGGAGAGCTGATCGACAGAGGATGCAGTCTCACTAGGCCTGCATGCTGCCCTGTCACAACTGAGGCATACTGACACCTATGTCAGGATGCTGTTTGTAGACGATAAGCACTGGATTTTGTTACCTGAAGAGAATCTTACCTGATCAAAACCGGATTTCAAAAACTGTAAAACTATCAAATGAATGAACTCAGTAGGGGTGGGATTATATAAATTTGCTTCTTCCCACTCCTTTTCAAGCAATAAATCAAGCTCTACCTAACCAGCTAATGATCACTGTATTTAAATAAGAAAATGTGATTTAAGTGACTTTTTTTCTGTTCATTAAACTATGCATTTCAACATTTCTGTAATGAGTTTGATAAATATGAGTAAATTCTTTATTGCTTTGATTACAATGCTTGAAATAAATCAATAAATCAAAATCAAATCAATCAATCAATTTTGCATAGTGACCATTGAAAGCATCCTCTGTCTGAGTGTTATGGTGTGGTAGGGGAGCTGCACCCCTCAAGACAGGCAGGACTTGGCCCGGGTGGTGAAAACCGCACAGGAGATTGGGGGAGGACCTCTCCCACTACTCGACTCAGTGTACGACAGCCGGGTCCGACGGAGGGCTGGTCGTATTGCTGCAGACCCCACCCACCCAGGACATCAACTGATTGTACCTCTTCCCTCTGGAAAGAGGTACAGGAGCATCAGAACCCACACGAGCAGACTGAGAAACCGCTCCTTCCCCCGGAACTTTGAGGTCCATCCACCCCCCAACCCTCCATCCATCACACAATTGTGTCAACAACACTCCCCCTCTGCCCAGACTTAACATAACCCACTAACTCCCTGTCACTACACAGCGGACAATTCTCTGGCTGCACTTTAAATCAAGTAAGCAACATTCATGTCATATGTGCAATATTCATTCTATATCTGGAATATCCAGTCATATGTGCAATATGACTGGATGGCGCAGTGGTTAGCGCTCTTGCCTCACAGCAAGAAGGCCCCCGGTTCAAGTCCCGCTGGGGGACATGAAAAACACAACATCAATGGGGGACCTTTCTGTGTGGAGTTGCATGTTCTCCCCGTGCATGCGTGGGTTTTCTCCGGGATCTCCGGCTTCCTCCCACAGTCCAAAAACAAAACAATTGGCAACTCTAAATTGTCCATAGGTGTGAGTGTGAGAGCGAATGGATGTGTGACTGAGGATATTCTACCCTGCGACAGACTGGCGACCAGTCCAGGGCATCCCTTGCCTTCGCCCAAGTCACCCCCGTGACCTCGAAAGGGAATAAACGGTAAAGAAGATGAATGAAAAAAAAAAGGAATGAATGAATGTGCAATATTCATCCCATTCTACTGTACAGTCTTACGTGTTATTTTTTCATTAGTATTTTCAACATTGTTGGAAAAGAGCTGCTGGAAAAAATGTCATTGTGCACTGCATGATGACAATAAAAAAAAAGATTCTGATTATTCTGATGTTGATTTTGTTTTTCAAAATCAATGTCTACTTCCCATTGGTTGATTTTTTAGACATTTTTATTTCTCAGATCTCATAGGTTTTTAAGCTTTTAGTGATCATTGTGGGTTTTTCATTAAGAATCAACTGTCTCCATGTGTGCATTAATTCAATTCAATTCAATTCAATTCCATTTAATGTATATACCCCAATATCACAGCAATAGTCATCTCAATGGGCTTCATACTATTAAAACAAACCACCTCCAACAGACATCCTCTACAGACAAAGATTCACGCCCTACACTAAACGCTGTGATTTTCAATATGCCATCATAACACCCTGTTGGATTTGACACTGTCATTATACTATAATAAACTGTACTTCCATTTGTATTGATGCTGGATGGTTTTTTTTGTTTTTTTTGTGCTTAGAAGTATAGAAAAAAATCTTTTTGGTATCCCTAATGTCTTTAAAGATTCAAATTTTACATTTCCAAATGTTATTGCATTAAGCATGTAGCATATCTAAAACCACCTTGTTTTGGAAAATATACTTTGGAGATAAATGAAAATCCTTGCAGGTACTTGTCTGCCACAGGGCAAAGGGGCTTAGTTGATGGAAACCTGTCATTTCCTAGTAGGCCACAATTTTGAATAAAAAAATCATTGCTCTACTTTTCTTGTACTCTGGAGTTATGAAATGTTTGTTTATCTTCGTCTGCTACAGTGAGACAAATATTGGGCTTGATGGTGGCTTGCACTGGAGATGAGCCACAGGAAGAGTAATTACAGGCAGCAGATCCTACTTAACCCTTGTGCTATCTTAGATGACCCCACCCTTACATTGACGTGTTCCTCCTACCATGACAAAGGTGGATAAAGGTGGAAAGATTTCATGTAATCCATGGACACCAGTGAGGTTCACAAATCATTGAAGAAAAAAGCTTGTGAAAGAAAAAGACTGAAGCAAGATTTGCACCATTTTGATATTTTGCACAAAGTTTGATGTTTTGCACCTAGTTTATCCTCCTAAAAATGTAAAGAGAACTGGTTAAAGTTTAAAAAAAATTATAAATTGGTCTGAAACAATTTGGACAGGCTGGGCAACACTGGCAACACTGGAAAAAAGTTACAAAGTGTTTAAAAAATGTCATTCTGGTTTGACACTGGATGTGTCAGGAATGAGAAAAAAAAGGTTAAAGTTTTAAAGTTGGCATTCCACAGCACAAAATGATGTAGGGCAATTTACAGGTAGTGTGCTCTTTCCATATGAAAATATAAGCGTGTTCCATGGTCATGTGACTCACTGGCTGCCAATTAGCTCATTTTGTTTAAAAGTTGCAGTCATGTTATTTGAAGGCATTTCCCATGTTTCTGCTCACCTGCACTTCTCTCTGGGAAGAATCCTTCTGCAAGAGCTGCAGGCTGAGGCTGGAGATTTCCTTCTTGATGCTCATCATAATATTGGAGTAGTTCTCATATGTCTTAAACTGGTTGGTCAGGCTTGTCATGCTGTCTCGCACAAATTCATTCTCTCGCGTAAGGTTTTTCTTTATTGTCTGCAAGGAAATAAGAAAACTTATGAAACAAACGTCTAAACAAAATAAACCCCCGTAATTTATTCTTCTCCTTATTATTATTTATAAATGTCTCTTCTTACCTCTTCCAAGCTGTTCATCTGAGAAACCACACTGTTGATGTAGGAGTGAACTTTCAACAGATCCATGCTAAAGAGGGTTCCCTCGAGGAGATCCACCATAGAATGAAGCTGGTTATGACGTAAAAGAAGAGGAAAACATTTTTCATCAACCCCAAGGACAAACTTGACATCCAAATTAATATTTTAAAAATCTTTACATTGATTGTTTCCTTAAACAATATCTAAAACTATTAATCTCACTTGACAATTCTTTCTTGTTCAGTACATTTAGTTCTTCACGGATTAATAGTTTAGGTTTTTCTACAGTTGAAAGTTGAGTTTGATGCTTTAGAACTGCATTTTGTTTATAAATTAATATGCAAATGTTCATTTATTAGGCTGGTAGAGTGATCAAATTCTGATCAGAAGATTGCAGGTTCAGTTCCCACCTTGCCCCCCCCCCCCCACACCCACCATATGTTAAATTGTGTTGTTAGTTTTTTGGGTTGACGCCAGTGTTAGCCGCCATCAGTGTGTGAATGTGTGCGTGTGCACGGCTGAAAGGAACTGTGACTGTAGAGTGCTTTGAGCCTTAGAGCAACACAGGAAATCACTATACAAGGGCGCTGTTTTACAATTTCGTTTGAATTTTGACACAAACAGTATGGAAACTTACGATGAAATAGATTTTAAGTTACTTCAAAATGAATTTAAAGCAAACCATATATTGAAATGCCATTTTTTAATATTGTACAATAATGGCAAAATGCACAGTTTGATGTCATTTGAATTGACATAAAAAACCCATGACAATTTAAAATGCAATTCATTTTGTTTTTATTTAATATTTTATTTTTAAAATTTTCATATTGAATTGTAAATCTTAATACTGAATTCTAAATTGCAAAACGTATTTTAATATTCTGAGCCTGAATTGAGAATTGCATTTTACTTTGAATTATGATTAAAAAAACTAAATAAAATGTTGTTTTATAGGAGCTGCAGTTCTTTTCACTACATATTGAAGCTCTCTAGTGGCAAAAACTGACGTAAGAAGAATTTAGCAAAATAATTAAAACAGAGGCATAAGCAAGAACGTAAAAGGATTTGGTAGCTTAGTAAGATCTGTAGATATTTATACACAAACACCCACACACTGTGTGTTTTTGTGTGTTTCTGTGTATGCATGTGACTGAGCTAAAGCTGTGAAAAGCTGTAAATCTTTAAACTGAACCAACTTCAGCTGCAAATAGTTTCTTGAAGTGTATATTTCTGCTCAATGTCCTCTTGTCATGTTAACCTAGGAAGCAGGGACTGTACACAGGTAAACAGGAGTAAAGCTGGTGAGTCACAGTGAAGTTATGGGAAAGAGCAGTGATGCTAAACTGAGGTCAGCAGTGAAGATTTGTGGGGAACAGCATGTGTTCAACTATCACATTTCTGTCAATAATCGCACAAGCTTAACGAGGCTTTGCAGAACTGTCCTCTGTCTCATAAATTTAAGCTCCTATGTAAGCAGAACTGTTCTCTGCAGTTTAGACTTGTGGGAGCGTAAACACACATTAATGCTCTATGACGACCCCCCCCCCCATCTGCACTGGACTGATTGTTTTAGACAATCAAATCTTTGTCTAACAGTTAAATGGTGAATGAAAACTTCCTTGCACCATTCTAAAGTCAGCCTTATTGCCACCTGAGTGTGTTTTGTAACTGGTTAATTTTCAGCTAATTACAAAAACCTTGATAGACCGAAATTATTCCTGTTCTCTTCAATGAAAACATATATTTCATATACAGTGATATACAGTGATATACAGTGTCGGCATCCTTAAAATGATCACCTTATCTGTTTTTTTTTCAGGGAGCTCAAAAATCTTAAAAGATTTTTGCCAGTGCATTAATAATAAAAATATCAAACAAAAGTCAACAATTTGTATGACGAAAGACATAAATGTATTCAATATACTTTTATGGCTGACGTACAATTGACTTGTATAGTTCACCTTAAAAATTTGCAATGCTGTACTTTAAATCTAATAGAGAGACATTTCTTGTTCCTTATTTGCAACTAATCACTTACTTTACAACAGAACATTCTCTGAAATGTCTTCCACTATATGACATATGCATACATTAAGGGTAATGACATCAAAATTCCTGCAGAAATGTAGAAAAAATTGACAGATGTGCTGCATCCTATTTTTACATTTAAAGGGGATACATAGATATTAACAAATACCAACAACAGAGGTTTTCAGATAATTATAACATGAAAATGCAAGGAAATATGACCAGTTCATAGACAATCGAAGCCAATTAGATGTAAAATTATTAATCATGACTTTATGTAAAGTCAAAGGCAGAACAAATTGCTGAAGTTGTAATTGTGTTGTCTTTGTATACATAATGGTCACAACACAAAACTGTTATTAAACAAGGTGAGCAGTTCAGACAGGTTTATGATTTCAGAGGAAGGCGCAGGTGAACAAAAGGACTTCTGAGATTAGAAGAAGTACATTAAGTTTGGAAGTAAATGTAGAAGGGGAAAGAGTATCTTTGAGCAGGGGAAATTCAAAAACGTTTTTGTCTTGGAGACAAACTTGTCGTGGTAATGAAAGTTGGTTTTAGGCGTGGCTAATTGTGGGCGTAACAGGGGAGGATGAGGATCAGTAACCTAAACTTGGTGGCTTTAGGTCATGGGGCAGACGAACTCGCTAACTGGGACAGAACTGCCTGTGGCCACAGACAGACGAGGGTTGGAAACTGGAACTGTGCTCCAGGCTGGAAAAGTAGCAACTAATAGGATTTAGCAATGATGATGCAACAAAAGTCTAAAATAGCTGAAGACACAGCTGAGTTGGATCAGCTTGATGATGAGTGGCAGGAGTCGCAAAGTCCAAAAATGGTAATCCACCTGATGGCAGGTGGAGGAGCAGGACAGAAAGGCCTTGAAAGTGCTCAAGAGAATTGAATTAAAAATGAATGGGGGCCAAATGGAATTCTTAAGGATGGAGGTGATGTGGTGAGAAGTAGAGGTCTTTTAGATGATGTGGACAGCAGAGTTCTGGACCAACTGTAGTCAATGGATGAGTTTTTGTGGAAAAATATTGAGAAGAAAGTTGCTGTAATCAATGCAGGAAATTGATAAGGCTGTGGACTACACCAAAATGGGGTTGAGGGAGGAGAAGGATAAGGGGATTTTGTTTTTTAATGTATGGGATTGGAATAATAAACGCAGTGAGGGATACCACCTACACTCTTAACCTGAGGGGAGGGGTAGACTGTGGAAGAATCATGACTGACAGAGAAATGGACAAACTGAGACCAATCTGACGAATATGAGTGAAAAAGTAGAGGGATGTGGGTGATACCTATACAGAAAAAGCAATGGAAGAAGTTAGTGCGAGAGGTTCTGCAGGTGTGACAGAGGAGGTGAAGGTGGAGGACTGCACTAATGATCAGCTTTGAGATATGTGGTGATGGACAGACTGACAGATGACATTACATATGACATTATGACCTATAGGAACCACAGGAAATAATTGAGGGAGCATCTAGAGATGGAGATTTGCTCTGACAGGAGAGGAATGCAGGTCAGTAGCAGCAAGACAGAGTATCTGTCTCTGTTCCTGTGTCTCTTGCTTGCTCCGCCCCCTTCTCAGGAACCACTTCCCTCATTAGGACCAGTGGCGGTTCTACACTAACTTACTCCCTGGGCGAGTAACCCCACCAGTGCCCCTCCCCCCGCACACAATTTGACAACATCCTGTTGTGTTCCCTATCTTCTATTTAGCCATTTTACTCAAAAAATACATGAATTTTCTAGACTCGTATTACAGGGGGGTCAAACTCAGTCACACAGGGGCCTAAGTTAAAAACACGCTTAAGGTTTTGGGCCGAAGAAGATAAACATTTACTGAACACACTAAAGCTAAACTTTTAAACCTTTTAAGCTGAACTTTTTGAACATAAATATGAATAAAAACAGGAACATTAATCCAGAATAACTCAAGTTAAACCTTAAATAACTTGTAATATTTTGTTCTCCATATAAATATATTCTGTCAAAATTATACAAATATGAACATGCTGCAGAACAAAACAAAGAAAGCCTGGAAATATTAATAAGAAATTACATATCAAATAATTCCATTTTTTTTGCTCTTTCATCATTTTTTAGAGCATTTTTTTTAGAGCTGGACTCCTGCTTCATTTTTAGCAATAATTTCTTAATGTGTGATGTCCTGTGTGTGTCTTTGTGAAACATATCAGAGCGATTAGATCTAAAAAAAAACCTTATTGTGATTAATATGTTTAGGTCTTATAAAACATTAAAGACTAAATCTTAGAACTCATCAGTGGGATTACTCCAAAAATATTTGGCATTTCCCTAAATTTGTGCAACACCAACAGCAGAAATCCTCCAAAAAAACTCAATCCATAAAAAATGGTCTGCGCTCATCCCCCCTCCTCCCCCTCCCCTTCCCTCTGACACACGCGGCTCCGTCTCTATGACGGGAGGCGCAGCTGCGGCTCAGAGTTGATTGTCAGATAGAAAACGACTCCCAATCACCTGTTAGTGTGATTCACCCAGCCACCAGAGAATTGCGCTCCCCTCTCGAGTTTTTTTACTTATGTTCCAAAGACTACCACAAAGAGGTGTGGCCGCAAGCGTCTTGCAGCAGAGGGCGGTGGTCACGTGCGCATCGTGTCTGCTGTGTTGGAGCAAAGACTTGTGGGAAATAATCTCCATTGCCTGCTTTTTTCGAAATTGGGTTGAGCACGGATGTTTGTTCTGCCTAATTCCTTTTCATGTGCCTGTTTTACGTTGTTTCACTCTGAAGTATTCTTTTTTTTTTTTTTTTTGCACCATAAGTGTGAAGAGCAAATAGGAGGAAGACATTTTTAACAGTCTGATGTATCACAATAGAAGTATTAAGTGTCGGCTGCTGAAGCAAATTCAAATTAAAAGCTCCAAGCTTCCTCTTTGAATATAGTGTGTAGCACATTATGTGTAACGCCTCAGGCACGGCAAATGCCGCCCCCTATGAAGTGCCGCCCTGGGCGACCGCCCACATCGCCCATATCAAAAACCGCCACTGATTAGGACAACAGCACCAACTCAATTCCTCCAGCCTCTCTGTACCAGATTTTCCTCTTACTGACTCCAGCTCAGCCATTTGGATGTTTTGGCTCCACAACACTATTTGATTCTGCCAGTCTGTCTTTCTCCCCAGCACCAAGCTCTCAGCAAAGTTTCCAAGCACTCAATAAATTGTCATTAACCAGTTTGCTGTAGCAGGTAGGTAGCAGTGACCATGATGGTTCTCTTTGGGAGTGATGAGGAGGAATCAGGTCAGGAAGTAATCTGTCCGAGGAACAGATCATTGTAGATGTTTTGGAGACAAATGCAGGGTATCAAATTGAGATGTTAGGACACGTTCAGAGAGGGAACAGTGATGATCGAGCTACCGGGAAAAAGGCCTAAATGAAGGCCATAGAGAAGGTTCATGGATGTGGAGGAGAACATGGGGTCGGTTGCTTTAAGTGAAGAGGATACTGAGTATGGGAATAGCTAAGGATCTGTTGTGGCAACCTCATGAGCCAGCAGCCAATGGCAAAAAGAAGAAATGAATGTGTACCTTGACTTAAGAACTGGTAAGGATTTTTATGCCTTATAACTAATATTAAAGCAAACACTGCGATCATTTTTTTTTATTATTTATTATTTATTTTATTTTATTTAAGTCCTACTGGTCAAATGTGTCAAACGCAAGCACCAAAAATAGTTTTTGATTAGACGGGCTTAAAAATATAAATTTTCTTTGCAAGAAGAGCAGTAAAAAGTCCTGATTTTAAAACATTTACCTTCTGTTCTGTGTTCTTACCTTCAGCAACTCAGGAGCCTGTTTCTTAAGCTTTTCCATCTTCCACTCATTCTCACAGGGGTTAAGAGAGGATGGAGGAGCTGTGCATGAGCACTTACAGTCCGACCCAGAGCTGACTGTCTCTACTGTGTAAAAGTCCTCAACGCGCACGGTACCGCTGCGCAGTCGCAGACAGGCGTCCTTGCTGAGAGGGCGCATGATGCACTTACAGCGGCAGTCAGAACCTTCTGATGTCATCCGGACTGGCTCAGTCTCCCCAAAGATCTGGAAGACACAAGGGGAAAATTGACTTCTTCACGGCTAAATGTTTCTTTGGATGTAGCAATTGAGGCAGTAGGTTTTTTAGGTACACCAACTGCTCGTTGGCACTAATTTGTGACCAGCCAATCTAATGACAGCAACGAGATGGATTTAGTCATGTAGACACGGTCAATACAATCTGCTGCAGTTCAAACTGGACATCAGAATGGGGAAGAAAGGTGATTTAAGTGACTTTGAACGTAGCATGGTTTATGTCTAAGTATTTCAGAAACTGCTGATCTATTGGGATTTTCACCCACAACCATCTTTGGGGATAACAGAGAATGGTCAGAAAAAGAGAAGATATCCAGTGAGCGTCTGCTCTGTGGGTGGAAATGCCTTGTTGATGCAGAAGTCAGAGGAAAACGGCCAGACTGGTTACAGTAACTCAAATAACAACTGGTTCCAGCCTAGGTCTGCAGGAGAGCATCAACACGTCCAACTTTGAGGCCGATGGGCTGCGGCAGCAGAAGATCACACCGACTGCCACTCCTGTCAGCTAAGAACAGGAACCTGAGGGTACAGTTCACATAGAATCACCAAAACTGGACAATAGAGGATTGGAAAAACGTCGTTTGGTCTGATGAGTCTCCATTCCTCCATTCAACTTGAAAGCATCCATCCTGCCTTGTTTCAACAGTTCAGGCTGGTGGTAGTAGTGTCATGGTATGGGGGGATATTTTCTTGGCACACTTTGGACCTCTTAGTACCAGTTGAGCATGGTTTCAACACCACAGCCTACCTGAGTGTTGTTGCTGACCATGTCCATCCCTTTCTGACCACAGTGTACCATCTTCTGATGGCTACTTCCAGCAGGATACAGCTCTATGTCATAAAGCTGGAATCATCTGAGACTGGTTTCTAGAACATGACAATGACTTCTCTGGACTCTAATGGCCTCCACAGTCACCAGATCTCAACTCAATAGAGAACCTTTGGGATGTGGTGGAACTGGAGAGGCGTCATGGATGTGCAGCCGACAAATCTCCAGCAACTGTGTGATGCTGTCACGTCAATATGGATCAAACTTTCTGAAGAATGTTTCTAGTACTTTGTTCAATCAATGCCACCAAGCATTAAGGCGCTTCTGAAGGCAAAAGGGGGTCTAACCTGGTACTAGCAAGGTGTAACTATTAAAGTGAGCGGTGAGTGTAGATGCATGACATGATACACCAGCTCCTCACGGTTTAAAGAAGGATCTTGGAGATTATTGATGTTCATCCACATAAATATTAATGCATTTTGTAGTCATCTGAGGCAAAGGCAGGGAAGGTATTCAGAAAAATAAACACGTATTTCCCTTTTTGTATATGAGCAGGTGTTGTTCCGAGAAAAGCTTCTGACAAAAATAAAACTCCTTCAACCGCATCATTGGCAAACTTTTGGCTCTTACAAGTGGTGAAAGAGGCTTCGGTCAAAAGATCTTCCTGTATAAACAACAATCAAAGCATAAAAGTGTGAACGGCACTCACACTTTTCCTGTGTGAGAATAGCATGTGGGTAGAGGTGGAGAGGATTCCCACAAAAATCTGGTGAGACAGATTTATTACCTTTTTTTCGGAAAGCAATGGGGCTGTGATGCTGAGCTCGGCTGAAAATTCTTTACCTTTCTGCCCTCTTTATAAATCCATCCCGCCTCACTTCACAGGCTTGGACCTTGAACCCTGACCTTGAACCCTGACCTCTGCCGAGATGTGTGCCAGCTTAAAGCAATGCAAGTTTTTTGATGTAGTGTCCAAGAGTCTAGGCAGAAGCATGGGATAGAGCAGAGGGGGCAAAACATTTTTCCACAGCGTCTTATCATTCTGGTTCCAATTTCAACATCCCTCCCATTTCCTTCTATTCTCCACATTATCTGAAGAGGAAACAACAACAGAAGTGGGCATGAGAAATACTCCTTTCAAGACATCGCTTGGGTTTTTCGGGACAAGTATCAACAGGAGGACTGGTGCACATGTGGGATCACTTCACAGGGATTCTTCAGTGATGAGCTTTGTTCCTGCCGTTTCTCCCATGGCAGAGAAATGCAACTCTGCTCCAGGATCCTACAAAATCTTTGTTTGCAGATTAGACAGGCTGAACTAAAGCGACCTTTTGTACTGTACGCACACACCAAAAACTCCATACTTCAAGATAACCCAAGTTGGGTTCTTTTCAACCCAAGTCGGAGGTTAAAAAGGAACCAACTTGGAAAAAGAAAAAAGAAAAAGCTAAGGAAAAAACATCAATTGGGTTAAAAGGGAATCACCATAATCCCAAAACTTACTGTTGAAAAGTAATGCAAAAATATGTCCCAACATGAATAACCCAAGAATTGGGGTGAAGGAATAACCACAGATTTAAGAGTGCACTACGCCTTTGACAGTAAACAAGTCTGCATGTTTAATTTAGTATAATTTTGACAAGTAAGCAGTATGAGCGTTTCCACATAAAGTTGGACCGTCACGGAACATGCGGGGTGAATAACAACAACAATGGAGGTCATCCAGCAGCTCATTTTCTTCCTCATGGCTTTTGGCATTTTGTATATACAAAGCAGTTAATGTTGTTTGAGAGAAGATTGCAGGTGGTGAAGAGAAATACAGCCGCTTTCTTGAAGCTTTCTTTTGTCATAATGATCTTCAGGCAATCAACAGGCCTCAACAAACTTCAACATACTATTTTGAGCTTAATTTTCTTTATAAATTTCCACCATCAGAAAAACGCCTCAAGAGCATGTTAAAAACAAAAAGATAATACGTTTTTTTTAAACATATGTTTATTAAAGATTTAGTCATAAAACAACATACATTTGAACAACCAATGAGATGAAAAAACAAACAGGAAGAAAAAAAAACAGACACAAAAAACCAGGGTAAGAGATGAGAATCTATAAAGGAAAATTAATATTACACTGCAATTTGAAAAAATCCTTTCCAAGCAACAGAGAAAAATAAAAAACAATATGGTCCTTGCACTCTGAGTGCTGCGGGCCATAATAAAACGTGGCACAATTACTGTTGTGGGCGGGTTGTATCTTTTTTATACTTGGTTAAATGATCCAAAAAAAAATACATTTAGCTTATTTTCCAGAACATATCGAATCCTTTCCTTGTGCAGAACACTGGTGAGTTCAGAAAGCCACATCTTAAATAGAGGCACAGTGTCAGATTTCCATAATGTCAATATAATTTTTTTTGCAATCAACATTCCATAAGCAACTGCTTTTTGTTCTGAGGAGTTGAAGCACAGAAGAGATGAACTATTTCCCAACAGAGCAAAAATACAACGTCTTTTATCAGATTGGGTCTTTAAAGAGTCGAGATTATTTGGACAAATTGTCAGCACAGCTGCAGGCTTGTTGAAGATAGAGGGGAGCTGTGCTGGAGGTGGTGTTGGTAGGGGTTCATTAGTAAAGGAATGTGGGCCAAGTGATGAGGAGAGCATGGAGGGCTGGGGATGTCTGCTTCCCCTCCACACTGCAACAGAATCCTGGGAAGAGGTCCGGGAAGGGGCTGGACTCGTCTGAGTAAATCCTGTGCCAAACCAAGAGTTTGACAAATGATACAGTCACATGAAAACCCGGCGGATTAGCAGATTAATCTTTGTTATGTGTGGCTGTGGCTGCAGCAATTTGGACATGGACACCTGTTCAGCATTGGCTTGGGATGGTTTTAAGTGGGGCAGTCAAATAGTTTACACAATGATTTACTGTGACTCCATCCCATATCTTGGCAGGAAAGACTAAGAGTCATTCTTTGCTGGAATCTGTGGGTGAATCTAAGTGATTCTGCCAGTCAAAGCAGCTGCCTTCACTTCTAGTCATCTTTCATGTCCTTGCATGCAAAAAAACACCGTCCAACAACTTATCCCAAGCTGACCTAGCAGCATGAGAACAGGCAACACAATTGAGAACGCTAATAGGTTTTGGCACACAGCATTTAAGGTGTACTTCAAGCTTTGACCTGTCAAGTGCAGTCAAGTTTGAGGTCAAAAAGAAAAGGCTTCAAACAAGATTGCATATCTGCACAATAGGAGGAAAAGATCCTGCATGCTGTGGAGAGCTCCATTAGATAATTAGTGGCAGCCATTACCAGCTAACTGGACCTGACAGTAGTGAAGCTGAACCTGAATTGCGGAATAAGTTCTCACCGGACCTGGAAATGCGTGTTCAAGCAACCACTTCCAATGAAAACTCAACGTAAATGCACATATATGGACATTTCAGGCTTTCATATTCGAAACTCTATGCAAGTTTTTAAATCTGTTTTTGAGGCTCTACATACAAAACGTGCATCCACTGAACACGCATTGAAAGATAAACCAGTTGAACTTCAACCAATCATGGCCTGGGATTTGGTAGTGACGTATAAATTATGTCTGTTTTTAATTCATGTAAGTGCCAACCATTTAAAACTTGATCATGGAGGAGAAATCAATAATTGGAGTTTGTGCCCGACCATAATTACATGATACCAACTCTTTCATTTATCGGAATAGAGCTGTGAAAGAAAAAACCTGGAGAAAGATTTGCCCCGCTTCAACGTTTCGCACTTAGCCTCATCCAACTGTAGGTGGCGGACATGCGCTAGTATCAGGTAGCGACAGTCCAGTGAGACTACCATTACGCTAAAAGCACATTGAAGAACCCGTGACACATGCCTGGTGTGAATGCAGCGGTACGCAGTATGTTGTTGCGTTTATAATCCACACACAGATCTGCTGAAAGCAGCTACGCTCATGTGTTTCTGTGACATTCGGCTTTCTCTTTGTGACATTAACTATCTTCTCACAGAGGTACAGACAAGACGCACTAAAACAGTCTAATCAGTCTAAATCTTGTGCAGGACAGACTCTTAAAATCCATTTAAACTAAATTGGCCCAAATTCCATTGAAAAAGGCCACATGGTTTTTAATCCACTAAAAAAACATTTTTCATCTATTAAAAATGCAGAAAAAAAACAATCTTAAATTATTTAAAATGTGTTCACTATAAAGACAGTCTGTACAAAGAGCTTTCAAGTGGCCCCTGAGAAATACATTGGAGTTGGCACAGCGATGTTAATTAGCAGAACACAAAGCGTATCACGCACTCGCCGATTTTGCGGACACACATCTACATTCCTGCTGAGTCGGCTGGAGTGTCCAGATGCTCCCCGTAGTAGCCAAACTTTTCACTTTTGGTTTTTATTTTTTTATTTAAATCACTGGAAAATTATAAAAGCCTCAAAAAATTAAAAAAACACACAAAAAGCATTTGTGCCAATAGTTAGACTCTAAAATAAACAATTAATAAACAGTAGTTTATCTATATACGATAATGAGCCCTTTTCTCCTTTCTAATGTTGTTCTTATTATAGGAGAGCAATTTGAAACATGAATGGAATGACTGATGCTGCCACTGCATTTCCCCAAGATGATTTCTTACAAACAGATGTTTACAAGATGAAAAGCTCAAGTTTTCCCGTCATGCAAATACCAACTTTGAAACTGGCTTTGAAGATATATTAATCATTTATTTAAAAAATACCAAAAAGGCAGAAAAATAATTGATTAATAAAGTGATTATTTCTACTTCAAAAACAGCCAAACACATCAGCAGGGCTACACTGTCTCCTACAGAAACCCTTCCTTTTTATTTTTTAATTTCTTGTTCTCTAGCTCAGAGGATTGAAATGTAAGTCTGCCGTTAGTGGGAGGAAGGAGACCTTAAACTGAAATTATACAATTTACCCTAATCTTAACCCAAAAGTGTTCAAATTGTAAAAACAGAAACTTTCATTAAAGCTTAAAAGAGAAAAAACTGTAACTGTAGAGTATCCAGTTAAAGGAAAGACTCTCTCTCAAGTGATTTGTAGGGGGGAACTTCTGTTTCTGGCTGTTGATGTCTGCATCCAGGTCCTCTTGAAATATGTTAGCTGGACTTGGATTGACAAGTGAGTGGACAAATCACAGGCCTGTATTTCTGTTCAACAACAGAGTTCCTGTTGTTAAAAGTTAGAATAGGTTTCGGAATAAACATATTCTTGGGAGAAAATGCAGCAGAAATTTAGGCAAATAGGGGAAAAAAAAATTAAAAAATCTCATGCTGACAGAAAAACTAGGAGATTAGGAGCCAGCAATGGCAGCAGGAGCTGCAGCTCAGTGCAGCTGCAGGGAAGCTTCAGGCAGCAGGAACAGAACTGAGCCCCAAACCCCTCATGTTAGCAAACATGTCAGTCATTCTGTCTGAACGAGTCACTTTAGAGAAGAACAGTATTAGGCTGCTCAAACTCACAACATGAAAGTGTTTCAGGTGAAAATTTGAAAAAAGAAAAAACATTACAGTGAAAATCTGACAGTTTCACTCCTTCTTAAGAAGTCTGTCAGGAACTACAGACGTTCTATGAAATATTAGACCATATTAGAGATGTACACCATGCTAAAACATATTTTTTCATTATCAATAAAATAAATAATTATCAATTCACTGAAATGCTCCTTTTACAATTTGTTACCTCAGAAATCTGATTTTACCAATATGGGTTAGGGTAAGACAACACAAATTATTTTATGGATATCTAAAGTGAACTTTAAACATGTTCCGAGTGGATTTATCAGGTGGTATGTTGCAATGAACTAGAGGAAGATAACTTAATAGTTAAAACTGATCAGTTTAAACCACGTGTTAAACTCAAGGCCCGCGGGCCAAATGTGGCCCGCCATGTCATTTTATGTGGCCCGCGAGAGCATAGATTTTCTTAATTTTCTTAAAATACAAAATAAAAATTGGCGTGTTATCGGATTAGGCAACTATACATTAGGATTTAAACACTGTGTATATAACCTAACCTGACAGAATCGAATGTGAAAGGATTTATGTTAGAGTAACAAGCAAACATGTTTTCTATGCAACTGGAATTGTCACTTTAAAAAGTTATAATCAATAAATATATGAGTAATTTAACGTTAAGGAGTAGGTACATTTATTTTTCATTACATTTAGTTACATGTATAAGTTATAAGGACAGCCACTATGCTGATGTGGCCCTCAGTGAAAATGAGTTTGACACCCCTGGTTTAAAACAATCGTAATCCAAAAAAAGTTGTTGTCCGCTAGAAGGCTCTTGTGTAAAGCTGAACTAAACTGTGAAAGTGGCGACTCGAGCTCTGAGCTTTGACTCAGCAGGAAAGAGGCAGTTGGAGTGATGGGCTAACTGTGAAATTGTTCTGGGTGATCTGCAGGAAAGGTGCATGTTTTTATGCAGAAACCCTCTACAAAAGAAAAGAGTAAGTAGAGTCCATATTTGCTCAGCTGCGAGTGGATGAACATTTAAATTATAAACTGTGCGTGCCAAAAAAGAATGTGGCAGTAAAACACTTTACAGGTTGTCCTACTTTAAAAGATGAAAGAGTCTGTAATGTTCACCATAGCTACACTTCAACTGTGAGAGACAAAATGTAAAAAAGAAGAATCTGGAAATCATTTCTTATGATTACCGTATTTTTAAATAAATTATTTGTATAATGGAGCAGAAAAAAAGGATTTGGTCAATAACCAATGTTGACTTTAATACTCTTTGGTTGGTAATGAGAGAGATCAAAGGTTTCCTGTGGGTCCTCACCAGGTTTGCACTAAAGCCGCTATTTTGGTCCATTCTTCCATGCAGATCTTCTCTACAGCTGTGAAGCTTTGGTTCTGTTGCTGGACAACACACACTTTGAGCTCCCTTCAGCTCTCCATAGGATTGAGATCCAGAGACTGGCTAGACAACTCCAGAGTCTTGAAATGCCTTTTATGCTACAAGGCGATGTGTTTGGGGTCACCGTCATGCTAGTAAATCAACCAATGTTTCATTCTCAATGTGCACACTAATTTAACGTTTCACCCAAAATCTCTCCATACATGGCACAGAAAACCAACCCCTATCCATGATGTTTCCACCTCCATGCTTCACAGTGGACATGGTGTTCTTGGGAAGCTTTTCACCATTCCAAACATGGCAAGGTGCGTTTATTTCAAAGAGTTCATTTTGGTCTCATCTGACCACATGGCCTTCTTCTAATCCTCCTCTGGATCATCCAAATTGTCTTTTGAGAGCTTTAGACAGACCTGGTTTAAGCAGGAGGACCTTTGGAGAACTGCAGGATTTGAATCCATGGCAATGGTCATTGATCTGTTCCCCCGTGTAGTTCTAGGCTTTTTCCCCACGGTTCTGAAAGTTCATTTGTTCCCCACCAGGTGAAAGCTTGCATGGAGCTCCAGCTGGAGGGAGATTGTCAGTGACCTTGTATTTCTTAATAATTGCTCCAACGTTCATCCCAGTCTTGTTCAGGTCTACATTCTGGTCTCTGGTGTCCTTTGACAGCTTTCTTCTCTTGGTTATGGTGAAGAGGTTGCAGTCATACTGTTTTGGGCTTGGACAGGTGTCTTTTAACCAGTTCAAACAGGTTTCATTAACACAGGTAACCAGTGGAAGGTGGAAGAGCTTCTTACAGCAGAAGTAATAGGTTCGTGAAGGACTGAATTCTTGTTTGTTTGTAGGAGTTCAATTCTTTTTTCTGCTCTATTATACAAATACATTTATCAAAAACTAATGTGAGATTCTGTTTTTTCTACATTGTGTCTCTCAAAGTGTATCTATGATGAACATTACAGACCTCTTTAAGCTTTTTTTTAGAGATACGCCTTACAGAATCTGTCACTGACAAATACTTGTTTGACCCACCGTGTGAGGAAAACCCAGATTTTTAGATAGGAAAGAGAAACAGCAGTCAGTTGTTACACATAAATATTGTTTTGAAAGGTAATTCCTCCTGTCCCCTGATATGTTGCTAATTAAAACGTGCTTTGTTCGCCTTTTAAGACACTTTCTCTAAACTGTTGAATCTACATACTGTATGTCCCTTATGTGCTCCTTCACTACATCCATGAATCTTCTCTTTGGTCTTCCTTTTGGGTCTCTATCCTGCTATCTGTAACCTCTGCATCCTTTTACCTTCATCATCACTGTTCCTCTTCTTTATATGTCCCAACCATCTCAATCTGCTTCCCTGTATTTATCTCCAAAACATCTACAATGAGCTGTTCCTCTGATGGACCACTTCCTGACTGTTTCCATCCTGGTCACTCCCGAGAACCTCAACATCTTCCTCTCTGCTACCTCCAGCTCTGCCTCCTGTCTCTTTTTCAGAGCCATTATCTCTAAAATTTGTCAAAATCATGATTTATCTAGCCTCGGTTTTATGTTGAATGCCCTCCCTGACACAACCCTCCACATTAACTTGGACTTAGAACCGGTAAACGAAAAGCACTTAATCGTCCCCTTTTGTGGTTGCAGTTTTTATATATAAAGGTATGTTTTTATTTCCATCATTGATTTCTTTATTTTTTTGGATTTTGATGTTATTACACATCTATTTGCCAAGGTGCTTCTGCACATCAAGTTACTTCCAAACCGACAAGGTCTCCAGTTCATCTGCACGCCGTCTGATCTCCATCTGCTAGTTCAAGAATGTGTGACGCCACATTGCATGTTTTACAGATTCACATCTGGAAATGAGGCCAAGCACTTTTTACATGATCAGCCCTCAATTTCATAATACACTCACTCGGGAAAAGATTGTTTTTGCACTTTTCCAATTCATAGAAATCTCTTCTCTGAACTCTGATGTGGTTTTTGAGGAGCAACATCTGCTACAAATTGAGCCTTTAGTCATGTGACAAACAGCAACAAGGGAACAAAAATGAATTGTTGGAAGGAATAATAAAGGACATATTTGGTCATTATCATCATTTTTGTTTTATTTCCATACTGTTTTTTTTAATTAAACATAGGAATGCAGACTCCAGATTTGGTTATGAATACGATCTGGGTTTAATTACATAAAAATGTTAAGTGTGTAAAAATATTTTAAAAGTTTTCAGATGCTTACGGACAATACATGACAAAATTGAAAAAAGTTCAGACTTTCTACAAAACTACACAGCTAAAAAAGAAATTAAACAACTATAATCACGGAATAATTTACTCCTATTTGATATTCTTTTTGCCAAAAGTCTCCTTGTACAGCAAACCACAAATATGCTACTTTTCATATTATAGGTTTTTAAACATTACTTGTAGGACAAATGTAAAAGCAATCCTCAATACAAGCGTTTTTAAGCTAAAAGAACAGCTGTTTTAATATTTATAGCAATAGGAAAACTGTTTAAAATGTGTATTTTTGAACTTTCATTTGTTCCACTCTGATGTTCTCAGATGCCACCATTGATATCTTTCCAGGTATCTCCTCCTGCTTGGGGGTTACTGCCCCGAGTGCTCCAATTACCACAGGCACCACTGTCACCTTCACTTTCCAGGCTTTCTCCAGTTCTTCTCTGAGTCCCTGGTATTTTCCAGTTCCTCATGTTCCTTCTTCCTGATGTTCCCATCGCTTGGCACTGCCACATCCACCACAACGGCTTTCCCCTGTTCTTTATCCACCACTACAATGTCTGGTTGGTTCGCCATTACCATCCTATCAGTCTGGATCTGGAAGTCCCACAGGATCTTTGCCCTCTCATTCTCTACCACCTTCGGAGGTGTTTCCCATTTTGACCTTGGGGTTTCCAGTCCATATTCTGCACACATGTTCCTGTATATTATTCCAGCCACTTGATTGTGGCGCTCCATGTATGCTTTACCTGCCAGCATTACACCCTGCAGTTATGTGCTGGATTGTTTCAGGCGCGTCTTTGCACAGCCTACACCTTGGGTCTTGTCTGGTATGGTAGATCTGAGCCTCTATGGCTCTGGTGCTCAGGGCTTGTTCCTGAGCTGCCAGGATGAGTGCTTCAGTGCTGTCCTGTTAACACACCTCACTGAACACTCATAGGAGACTGCTTCTCTGATAATAAAACACAAGTAGGCCTGAAAACTTGATTTTCATAAACTAATAATATCCATCCCTTTTTTCTTGTGCACGTTGGGTGTATGGGTGTTGTTCTCTTTCATCAAAGCCTTGTGACTCACATTGCATTAATGTCTGCTTCTTTTTATTGCCACAAATTGCTCTTATTTCTGCATCATGTGATCAGTGCGGACAAAGGAGATTCTGTTTTAGGTCGCCACAGCAACAGAAAAAGTATGAAAAAAACTATTTTGGAAAAATGTTCCCACCAGCAGGTAGCCTTTTCTAACAACAAGATAAAAGATAAAAAAAAAAGGTTGGACATGTACAGTGGTGAGGCAAAACAGACACGCCCTTCACAACTTTTTACATGTAAGATAAAAATGTGAAGCAAAAAGTTGCATATGTGAGTGATTCAGGTTTCTCAAAACATTTTCTGCCCAAAGTGGATCACGTCAACTTTATTGACACAAGCAGGCCTCCTGGAAGAACAGGCTTCATTGACGGGGAGCACGTGGAACAATGGTTAGCGCTCTTGCCTCACAGGTCCTTTCTGTGTGGAGTTTGCATGTTTACCTCGTGCATGCGTGGGTTTCTCTGGGCATTCCCGCTTCCTCTCGCAGTCCAAAACCCTGTTGCATTGGTTCATTGGTGACTCCAGATTTCCCATAGGTGTGAATGTGAGTGTGTGGACCTGCAACGGACTGGTAGCCTTTGCCCAACAGTAGGCCTGGGTAAAAAATCTATTGAATGAATTAATTCGAATTATTTGTTACGGGCGATTTCAAAAATAACTAAATCAAGTTTTTGTGTAATGGCACATTTTTGGCTCCCCAGAGCTTCCGTAGCGTTAGTTTCACACAGCGGTATGGTAAGGGACAAACAACATCATAGCACACAAGAAATAGTAAGCGACACCATGGATACGGGTGAGAGTGGGAAGTTTGTTCCCAAGAAAAGAATAAAATCATCAGTTGTTTGGAACTGGTATGGGTTTACTGCCAAAGACGTGGAAGAAGAGACCCCCCCCCCCCACGCTGCTACATTTGCCTAAAGCCCATCTCAGTCAAAGGCTTTTACTCGCCCTCGCTTGGCACGCGCTCAGGCCTCTTACACACGCAGCGCCCCGACACACACACTCATTCTACAACGCCTATATAGTTAGTTCATTAGTTAGTTAGTTGTTACTGTTATTTGTTAATAAAGCACACTGCGTTGTAATTATTACTTGTACCGGTATTCATTTGCGACGCAGCCGCCTGAGGATTTTTTAGAAAATGGTGCTACTAACAAGGTGAATGTTTGTCTCCTTTTAGTCTAGACTACAAAGTGTGACTTAAAACACAACTGGGACTTTAAGTAAGTAAGTAACCTTTTTATTTTGGACAAGTGAAAACAAGTGTAGAATAACAAAATAAGACAAAAATTATATAAAACAAGAAAATTATATCAAACAAAATTATATAAACAACACAAGTCCAAAAGGGAGTAAGAAGAAGAAAAATCTTATACTGAACTTTGATTCCAAGAGTTTGTTCATTTAGTTATTATTCATCCCAGAAATGGGGGTTACATTTGTCTTGAATTTGATTAAATAAAAGCAAAATTTGCTTTAAGTTGTCTGCCGTTTGAACTTATTGTTGTTGGTTTTTTTTTGGGGGGGGGTCGGGAAAAAATCGGAAATCAAATTAAAAAAAATAAAATCTGAGATTTTATTTGAAGGCCATATCGCCCAGCCCTACCCAACAGTAGCTAGCTAGGCTCCAGCAACTCCATGACCCAGATAAGGGTTACATTGGGTTCTGAAGATGTTCTTTGATAAGACAGTTCCCCACATTTACTCATCCTCTAAAAGAGCAGTGTGCTGCATCACACCTACAATCTGGACCTCTTTGGTGGCTTTGCCTCCAATCAAACCACTGGTTCCAAGCATTGAGCAAGAGTCCCACTTTAAGTGTATGACCTTGTCGTGGACCGAACCCACAGTCTCCCAGAGAAATCAAAAAGGGTTATAAAAAAAAGACACACATAACAAAAAAAGACAGAACACAGTTGATGGATTTTCCAGTTTTGTCCCAAGCTCAACAGAAGACTTGTTAAGAATGCTCCATTTTTGGTTTACATCTACCAACCCTTTCAAAGAAAAGGAGTCAATCAACTACTCAAATTTAAATAAATGGTCGAATCCAATCCTAAAGACTTGTTTCATTTTCTAAAGCCAAATGTATTACACAACAAATCAGGGAAAACTTTTTCTGACTCACTCTGTGTACAGCTCCAGTGGGATGGGAAAGGGACAAACACAGCCTATTGACACAAAGTTAAAGGCTTAAGGCTACCACAACAAACTTTCCCACCAAACTGGAACTTTAAACAGCACCACCACTAATGGTGCAATCTGACCGCTGCTGTGGGTTTTTTACTGACCAACCCTGAGGCTTCATGGCCTCCCTGATCTGGACCCTGAACAGACAGCTGACAGGCACACACCATTAAGCCACAGACAATACTGAGTGTAGTCCATGTCACATGCTGTGCATAGGTTTAATCCTCAGCCTGTTGACACTAGATCCTGAAGCTGCAGAAGGCTGAGGGAGAGTGAGTCGCTGCAGTCCAGCAGCTGCACAAACAAGAGCAGCTAGATCTTAACCGTGTAGGCCCAGATCGCAGCATCTCCTCTGCGCTCTGCTGGCGGTAAGACTGCGCGCAATGCATGTGTAATTATGCGCACCTACAGCTACTTCTGTCACGCAAAAGCCCTCATTAGGGGGATTACTTCGAACAGCAATAAATGACACATAACCCAAAGCACCTGCCAACTTTTAGACAGAAAATTTAAACGTCTGGCTGTTAGACAGTGAGTCTGAGGCGCAGATGATGCCGGTGAGGCGTGAGGTTGCGTGCAGAGACTATAACCCCACATTTTTGATCACGAGCAGCGAACTGGGATTTGGTTTGCAACACACGAGTAATCCAAACAAGTCCTAAATAAAGCAGGATGCGCCTTACCTTACTGTGCGAGGACGCATGCTTGCACAAAATCAGCAAACAGGCCAACAAGTTTGTATATGTCCACATTTCTGAGGGTCCGAGCAGAAATCCAAGCACAACAGTGTGTGTGGTCAGTCAGAATGAAACAGCGGCGCAGCTATTTCAGCTGCATTTCCCCTTTTACGCACGTGCGATAAGTTTGGAAGAATGCACGCAACTTTCTGTGCGCTGTCACTGTGTCCTCTGGTGCGCGTCTTCTCTGCGCTCTGATCTTTATCCAGGCTCTTCTTGTTCATCATTCATCACCCACTGTCTTTTGCACATGGGAGGGGTTTGCATGCGCGCACGTGCGTGCATGCGCGCGAACACAACAGTAATGTAATTTTGGCAAAATAAATGAAAGAAAAAAGGTGTTCCATAAAGACAACTGCAGCATTTATGTTTAACTGTACAAATGTAGTTTTTGAAATACACAGAGAGACGGTTGCATAGGCTTTCTAAATGTATGGGGATGTACGTAAAGAGCAAAAGTCTCAATGTCAGACTCTATTGCCAATATTGCACGTGCTTTTAGCGCCCCCACCTGGAAAACACGAATGCAGCTCCTGTCAGCTGCTGGAGGAAGTTCTTCTAAATTCGCCCTGCGTTGTTTTCAGACGGGGTGGGGGGTCGTGGCTCTCATGGGGATTGAGAGCCTCGTTCTGTCTTTGTGATAGAAAGAGCTGGGAGTGCACTTTGAACCCCCATTCCACCGTCCATTGTCCTTTTAGGGGCGCCCACGCGTACATGTGACTCTTTAAAGTTCAGTGATAAAGTTGGCAAAAACAGGAGTGATGTGATCAAAGAAACGGAAACAAACAAACAAAAATATTTACACTATTAACTCAATGTTGTATTATATTGTATTATAATAATTATATTTCATTTGTTTATCCTTGCAGAGCAGGCTGGTACACATCCTGGTACCAGACCATGTGATCATTGCAGTCTCACACCGTGGGTCTGAGGAAATCATTTGGGCATGCGCAGAACTATCTAAAATACCGGAAACAGGTGTAGAAGAAGAAATAGCGAGTTCCTTTGTAAAACATACAAACCTGTGGCAGAGAGCGAGATGATCTTCTAAACGTGCTTTAATTATTGTTGTGATTATTATTAAGGGCCTGTCCCCTCCTTTCTAAATATGTGCGGCCAGTGCTTTATTCTTGAAGATTTAATCTTGAAGATTAGGCTAAAACGTGCCAACAACAACATTTAGCCTTGGATGAATTTAAAATCTGTGCAGTCAATGCCACAATGTGCATTTTGGCTGCACACATGTGTCTAGACTCGATTGGTGACACATGTTCACAGGATTGTTTACATGGTTTCTCAGGACTGCGCAGAGCGTCGTTTTGGCATTTAAAAGCCACCTCCGCCGTTTTACACGATGTCCCAGACCCGCTCTTATGCTTAGAGACACGGTTGTCCTGAGTCCAACGGCTCGCTCAAGCAGAGCAGCCGGATGGACTGCGGTCCGAAGCCTCCTCCGGAGCGCACACCTTTACAAAACACCCTGCCCGCAAACACAAAGCTACGACTCCAGCTGCTCTGCTCAGGCATGGTTTGCTCGCGCGGAGGTGGCTGTTAGCGCTCCAGAGCCTTATCTGGCACCACACTGTCTATGCATAAATGTAAAAGCCAGAGCAGTAGTAATCCACAATCGGAATAAACTGTTTGTATGCACCACGATCAGATCAACAATCGGCATAACCCACCTATCTCCATCAGAAAGAAATATTGATCCGAATGAGTCTGATCGGGGCAGAGTATTGTGAACGGCGTGTTTACAAGACGCAGTTTTACTTTGATTAGGCACTTTTTTCCATGGAAACGCAGGTAGTGACATCTTATTTGTTTTAGCCACAAAAAGAAAATGTTTGAACACAATTTTATGTTTACTTATTCTTGTAGTGAAAGGACCTGCAAAGTTCACGCCAAACAGGTTCCAAATTTAAAGTCAACGTTTCTTCTAAATTTTAAAGATCATTAAATAATTCACTCAGACTCTAAAATTCTCCTACTGGCTGTGTTTATTTGCCTGCATCTGAGTTTTAGCCAGCTTTATGTCTTTGCTCTTGCTTTGTTGAAACAGCAACACGGCTTCAGGAGGATTCCAGTGTGCTTGATGCAGCTCTGTGCTGAGCTGTCAGATTCCTGCTGTCTTTGCCTCTTTGTTCTCTCCCAGTTAGGATCAATCAGTGACCAAGCTTCACTCTAAACCTTATTGAATTTCCAACATTCTCCCTGAGAGCGTCCAGCTGTTGGAGTCTCCCTGTCATATTTCAGATTGAGTGGTTCAGGCTAACATAAACCATGAAAGCAAACACCACCTTCGCTTGCTGTCTCCTGTGCCACCTGCTGGTCTGAAGATTTAATTTCAATATCTGTTTGGAGAAAACATATTTCGCATAATTATACCGTCATTTTTTTGTTAAGATCAAGAGTCGAATTTTAGCTCACTAAGCAGTCCAGTCCTTTTGCTCTAAAGTTATGAAAGACAGTATGATGACAGCAAAAGTCACTTGTATAAAACATAGTTTCTGAAAAACTAAGAATAGTGAGCGATAAAGATGTTAAAAACTGTTTTCATGCAACAGTTTATAGTGTATTCCCCTCAAACTACTTTAAAACTAAACACTAATTTTGTTTTGCTGATATTTTGTCAACTTAAAGTCCCCCGAGGATCATCTTTTGGTCTGTTGTAGAAGTGCTCCCGGTGGTAATTATGATGATGCCGTTTTTAGCCAAATAAAAAAAAACCTGTGTGGTTTTCTGGGACATAGATTCTGCAGAGCGGGAGCAGTTCATTCATTTCCCATCATTCCTTTGTTTACACTCTTACACTAGCTTACAGCCCCTCACCCCCCCAATATAACATTAGCAGTGCAACAAAAAGGGCGAGCAACATTGGAGCTGTCCAGGCAATTTTATGGAAGCGATTCTGTAGCATAATTAAAAATAAAAGTCAAAACCAGTAATGCTTTTTCATTTTCCAAATGAAGCTGCATTTCTTGACTCTTACATAAAAAGAAAAAGCAATCTGCCAAACCGTTTTTTCCTTTACTTCTTCAACACCGCTTATTCTGTCACTTAATTAAAATGATAAAGAAAATGTTATTTGACATTTCCTTTTCAAAAAGTTCTCTGGTAAATATGTAGCAAAAGTCATTTAGAAATGTCTAATTTGACAATTGAAATGGATTAACAGAAATGCTTTTTAATCTTCAAAATGTAACAAATCAAATGACTCAAAATTAAAATTAAAAATCAACACTTCAAAATGCTTTTTCCTTTTCTACTTAAGAAAAAACGCTTATTCTGTGTCATAATTAAAACAAAAATGCAAAGAGGGGATTGCATTTTCATGTTCACATCCACCCTGCGAATAGTGTCGCATAATTCAATTCCACTTAGCATTTCCAGAGGGGAGGTGGGGCGATGACGTCAGTGCTATCTCCGTGTGTCTAGCTGCTAAAAGACACAGACACTTGGCCAGGCTTGTAGCTTTGTGTTAGCGCTTTGTGACGGTTGTGCACTCCTGATGATTGTACACAGCTTCTCAGGACTACATAGCAGCATTTCTGCCTTCTGCGAACCGCAGGGCGTCGAAACTTCCCCCCGGACTAGCTTTGCCATCGGACCGGCAGCCACCTCGGCCTCGCGAAGCCCCGCGAACAGAAACTCTGGATCGCCGAAGGCGGAAGTGGTGCTACACAGAGCCGAGAAACCGTAAACCAATATATGTTTCCAGTGGTGTTCAGACAAAATAAAGGCTGATGTTATTCCCACATGTTGAAACGAAAAAGCATTTCTGGTTTTGACTTTTATTTTTAATTATGCTACACTAATGCTTCCATACATTTTGAGCCAGATGTCAGCTCAGACAAGGAAAACAAAGACATGCATGAACTTATTTGTCTGCAAGTGGATGCATCAGACTGCAGCAGAGCAGGGAGTTTGAGGCCTGCTGATAATTTACATGACAAATACAAGCTTTTTCAAACTGCATTTTTTCATCTGCTCCTGATTCACAACAATTTGAACAAAATTGTTGTCAGTCAGAAATGCTATTTCAAGCCAAATTTTATTTTTTTCTATGCTCTTCATCATGAGAGTAAAGCTACAAGAAAATGTTAAAAACACACAAAAAAACAGATTTCACTGGGTTTGGTCTTTCAGATTGCAAAGAAAAAGCAGAGAGGCTTCCTGTTTTCCGCAGTGAAACAATAAGTCAATGTGATCAGCAGCTGTCACTTGTGTCTACAGTCATGTTTAGCTCAGAATATCAAATAAGATAATCTGTGATCAAACTATGACAGTTGGTGATTCTTTAAATCTGATTAGTTTTTTTCAAACCAGTAAAAAATCTTTACAATGAGGATGTCAAATTCCTGTCCTTGGGGTCTGGTGACCTGTTAGTTTTTCAGGTATTTTTGCCCCGCCCACAGCTAATTACCTGGATTAGGTTAGCTTTGTAAAGCTGCAAGGGGGTGTGAGGGAAGAGGGGCACTGGCTCTCCAGTGTCTTAGATTTTTGACTCTGAACTCTACATTTGATTTAATTAATTAAGTAAAGTAAAAGAAACATTGATCTGTAGGTTGTACTCCTGAAACATTACATTTTAATTCAGAGCTGCTCAGCGGCGTGGGTAATGCCAGCAGCCTTTTATCATGAGGATGGCTGGATCAAAAGCCAGCTCCTCCCTGTGCAGATTCTGCATAAACTTGTGACTTGACGGACCGCCAACCTGTGAACCCTGAAGTGAATTTTGTAACAAAGAAAAAACATGTCTGAGTTACTTCTGAGGGGTTGTTTTTATGGTTGACCATGTTGAATTGGGCACAAATATCTGTGCAAGAAGAGGAAGCAGACAGCAACTTTGGACTTTTCTTTATTTTGAAATTTTAAAATTGATCAGACTATCTGATATTAATGTCAGTAAAGGAAATGTCCAGTGTAGTTTAGTTCCCCTAAATGGGTCATGTGACCAAAATTTAGTAGAAAGTGTTAACTTTGACAGTTTTTAAATCTAACATGCTTTTAAAGCCCCACAAATAAGTGAAAATGTAAAGTCTTTAATACATTTTGGTTGATTTGTTTTTGATGGGAATTATTCTCTTGGAAAGATTGTAAATTTAGGGCTACTTTCTGTATGTTTGCAGCCAAGCTAAAATGAAGCATGCCCTTATTTTGAAAGAACTGGCGTCAGGCAGGAGAAACACAGACGAAGTCCCCGCCCCTCTGGGCTCTGTCTCCTGCGGATTGGATGGAAAAGGGGCTGGGCCTGCTGGACCAATCACAAGGCAGAGTTTAAACCACTGTTTTCCCTCCTACAACTAATCAATCACATGCCATTATTTGTGTGTCATTGTCTAAATTCTCATGTCAAAGCAAAAGCCATCTTTTCTTTGGGATCAGGACACCCACAGATCCTATATAAAGGCCTCTCTGCACAACAAATGCTGCAGAAACCAGGTGGAAATGTGAAACTCATCACAGAGGACAGTGTTTATGGAGAGAGATTTTGTGAACATAGATGAGGAGGATTCCAGACACACATGGGTTTACCTCACTGTACAACCTTTACAGACATATGATGGCAAAAGGAAAATCATACAGAATCAATCTGGAAACAAATGTGTTTGTGTTCTTTTTCACCTCAACCATTTCTTCATTGTCAGAACACAGCAAATATATAGATCTATAACAGTTATACTGCAATCAATTGACTTGATTGTCTCAATAGGACAGACAATAAACCCGAAGGTGAATGGTTCTACCCATCTTAAAAAAAATAAAAAACAGCACCAAGACACCAAAAATAGAAAAAAGGGGATCAAATCCAAGCATGCTCTCCATAAATGTAATTTTTGATGTGAAACTGGACATTTTCTAAATTGAAAATGACTTTGCTTTTATAGTCAGACTTCAGTGGCCATTTAAGGAACTATGACAATAGGTACTTCTGGGTTCAAATTCTGGAAGAGAATGTGGAGAATGTGGGGGTTGGAGCCTTCCTGTCACAGCCTGTAGCGTCTTTAAAAAGTATTAGTCCCTCCTGTAAAACTGTTATCACTACAATAAAGACCTTTCTGAGCAATCACGAATGTTGTGCATTTTTGTGTTGAACTTTCATCTATGAATTAACTTGAGCAACGTAAGTTTTTATTCTTTATTTATTGAAAGAAATGTTTTCTGTAACAAAAATATGTAAAGCAGGACAAACTATCACTCACCAAGGAAACAAAGAAAAAAAGACAAAAAACTAAAAAACTAAAATGAAGCTAAAATTTTACATTAACACTGACAAAAAAACAACAACCATATATTAATTAGATCTATTTTTGTAGGGAGTTTTAATAAATGTTTTCCATTTTGTTTAAGAAACCACTGGAAAATGTGGGGGAATAAAATAAAATACGTCTACAAAACATGAGACTTTAACTGATTTTAAAAAATATTTTTTTAAAAAGTTAGTAATCTGGGAATAAACTGTTGCTTGTGAGAATGTTAACGACAGAGAAATCAGTCATATATCTCTCATCGTCAAATATATTTTTGTTCAAATATATTCATCTAGACCCACTAGACAGTGCTCTGAACCTTTTTTCTTCAATGATTTGTGATCTTCACTGGTGTCCATGGATTACATGAAATCTTTCCACCTTTATCCACCTTTGTCATGGTAGGGATAACACGTCAATGTGAGGGTGGGGTCATCTAAGATAGCACAAGGGTTAAATAGCACTGACACAATGATTCCCCCAAATGCTCTTGCAGCAGTGCCTTGTTTTGGACTTCATATCCCACAATCCTACTGGTCACTTTATGGTGGTTTGTGGTGCATTTTGTTCTTGTAGGAGTAAACAAGATGAATACATTTTTATTGCTTTTAAAATAAATGAACTGAAGAAATTTAAATATCAAACATTGAAGCGGATTGAAAGGAGCTTGGGATCATTTCAAGGACACTATTACTTTTATCTGCAAATGTTAGCCTTAAACATTTGCCTTTTTTAAACGATAATTTGAAACAGCAGCTACAAGTGTGGGCTAGGAAAATATTAAAGTTATATGTCAGGAAAAACTTTTATGTTTCATTTTTTTAGATAAGACAATTTAGTTGGTCTGAGTACTTATTATTATTATTATTCATTCATGAATGAATTGTTGTTATTATTATGATTATTATTATTGTTTTTTTATCCGAAAAATGCAGCAGGAACTGTTCTTTTAGTTTATAAAAACGAAGCTCCTGAGGCGGACGAACTCCGCCCTCCTCTCGGACCCTGAACGTAACATCCTCGGGGGGGGGGTGTGAAACCACTAAGTCACTGCTGACTGTGACCAGTTTGGCGAGGCATGGGAGGAGGACGTGAACGCTGAGGCAGACCAACGGAGGACAGCGGCAGAAGCAGCGGCGGCTCCCTAAACTTCCGAGCGGAGCTGTCAGCTCGCTGTCATCAGCCAGAGCGCGCGGGGCGACGCCGCGCGGACCTGGAGGAAGCCCACGCTCGAGGATGGAGATAGACAAGCGGACGAATGGGTTCGACTACCCCGAGAGAAACAACGCCAAAGCGGTGAACGGTGAGCAGAACCGGGCTGAGTGGGGTGTGCGCACCCCCTACAGCACAGTGTTGCGTGGGCCCTACATCAGCACGCGCCCCCGTTACTTTGAACAGTTTTTGAGGAATTTGACACAGACACGGTGAAATACAGTATTTCTGTTTATGTTTGCGTAGTTTAGTCCACACAGGCGTGGAAAATGGCTGCAGCTGAATGGTGGGATTGATGGAGTGGAGTTGGCGACTCCCAGGTGTAAAGGACGGGATTTATTGTCCCTCCGTGTGTGTTTGGGCTCTTGTTGTTGGCTTGTGTGTGAATGCTTGAGCTGAGCTCGCTGGGAACAGAGGTCGGAATGTTTTTATTTGGAGGTGGTCACTCAGGCCCGGGGAGATCGTAAAAGGTGAACTTTTGAACTTGGAGAACGCCCTGAGGGCCACAGGCTTTTTTTGGATCGCCACAGACTGGCGCGCGCGCTCATCCGCTTCAGCTGCGCGTGCGCGGCACGTTTCAGGAGAGTCGCGAGCTTCCTTCACCTGAGAGCGTTCCCAGCGCGAGCCCCCCCCCATTTCTGCAGGCGCCGAGCCCGCATCGAGCCCCTCACTGGGGACAGAAGACACTTACAGGATTAAAATTCCTCCAAGTCTCTCCCCCCTCCACACCAAAAGCTACTAGAGCAATTAGCATCTGCACTCTTGTCAACTTTATTTAGTCAAATTAGCAAAACACTCCATTTTCCCCTTAATAAAACACTTTAAAACAAACTAAAAATCATAATTATTGTACTAAATATTTCAAACTAACCTTT
The DNA here is from genome assembly GCA_037389245.1 of Oryzias sinensis. Taxonomy (NCBI): domain Eukaryota; kingdom Metazoa; phylum Chordata; class Actinopteri; order Beloniformes; family Adrianichthyidae; genus Oryzias; species Oryzias sinensis. The sequence continues at coordinate 26,953,302 of CM074495.1, read as the reverse complement.
AAAAGTTTTTGCTTTAACAGAGGTCTGCTTATATTTTACTTGTCTGCCGAAAACTCCCACCAAACACTAACATTCTTCTCATTTTAAAACTATTGATGGGTTTCTAACTATTAAAATATTTTTTTTTCTTTTTTAAATTATAAGGTATTAAAAGGTTAGACATTTTTATCTTTTAAACACATAAATACAAGAATGGCAGACTTAGAAGAAGGACAATTCATTCTTAGTCATTTGAGTTTTTCTTTCGAAATTTTGACATTTTGATATTTTTTGTGTGCCTGATTAATAAAAAAGTTTGCATGTTTTAGAAATTCAACCATTGGCTGTGTAAGTGAGCAGAACGCTTTCTTTTGGGGCCGTCACCCATAGAAAATGAACTGCTCTGACAAAATGAAGTCAATTCAGTCTGCATTTTTTTTTCATGATATGGACACCGCCATGTTGGAGCCAGACAACATCAGTGGGCAGTGATTGGTCTGAATCTGTTTGATTTGTTCCTGTGGCAACCACTCTTACCAATCAGGAGTGAGGTATTTGGAAGGCCACACCCCTACTACTTGAAAGAAACTGTGCCAGTTTATAACTTACCAGTATACAGAAAAAGCCTTAGCAAGAAAAAGGTAGCAGATGAAGGCCGAATCCGAATTCTTTCCGAATTTGGACATCACTCCGACTCGATCGTCGGCCATCCACGTTAACGCGTAGCTGGCAGTGCTTGGAAAACGCATACATCAGTTTTAGAACTTTAAAACAAAAAGTAATTTCCTGCATATACATGTAAACCTCTGTACTTCAAAGCACATCCACGTGAAGAAATGCGTCCCCCCCCCCCTCAATGGCGGAGGGATAGAAAGCCCTCTGCCGCAAAGGTTTCCCTTTGAAAAAACTATTTCAGACACCCCTATCCCTCCAAATGCCCCTACAATTAGAGGGATAGGGAGAAGCCGGAGGGGTAGGGGAAGAATTCGTATTTGGCCCAATATTTGGTTATTCTGACAAATGTAATGACTGAGCATTAGCTGTTTATTTCTCAATAGAAGTCTTTGGGATTTTGGCTTCTTGGAGCCAACAGGTACTTCCTGTTTGGTCACTTAAGCCAGTTTCAAAATGTTAAACGTAAATGATGAAAAAAAATTTGACTGGAATAGCCGCAAGCAGAAGTGAAAAGTGGAATTTTTGTTATGTTTTGTGAAATGCAGGACAGTTGTCTGATTTGTATTTCTGAATGACATAAGAAATGATTTCTTGTTCTGATGATTTAAATATTAATGTTTACAGTGAGCATTTAATAACGAAACATATTACTAAACATTTTATGTGAACTCAGATTTAATGTTGACAAAATTCGCAGTAATTGTGGGAGAAAATGTATTTGGATGTATTTATCTACACTCTATCCTATTTGTAGGCCCTAACACATTTTCACTTCACCAAATCTCTGCATAAAGTTTGGATACCTCTGTATTACACAGTCAACGTTGTCGAGTTATTTTCCTAAAAAGAATCACCAGGTTTGCTATTTTAATTGTTAAGCTAAACTTTCTTGATCACTTTGTTTTAAAAAAGGCACTGACATCCCTCTGAGAATCATTTTCTACTTCCCCTTTGACTGACAATGAGCATAATGATGAGATGCCACTCTTGAAGACAGATGTTCAGCTGGGCTTCCACATTAGAGAGTCCAGCTGGATAACCTGCTGCTGGCCGGTGAATGGCGAGATGTGGGCTGCCGAGGCCTCATCATCTGTGCTTTTGTTCTAGAGTAACAAAGCAGTTAAAGGCTCGTGGCGGCTCCGTCTCACTGCAGCATCTCCATCTAAGCACAGAGACTTAATTTTGATTGATCTTTCATTTGAACCCCCCCCCCCCCCCCCGCAAACACTTTTTCCTCTGTGACCTTCTCCCTGAGGTGGGCTTGTTTTAATGTATCTGAACTCATAGGCGGAAGAAAAGTGTGAAGAAGAAAGACCGGTTGGTGTGAGGGGTGTGTAATCAGTTTGGCCCCCGTCCAGGGGGGTTTCTGCGGGATGGCACGAGCAGGAAGAAAGCCCCCTTTCAGCCGTGCCCTGCCCTGGCTCCAAACACTGCAGTGGTGGTGGGGTCTGTCCTGTCCCGAGGGACAAGAACAGGATGCTCCTCCACCTCAAAACCCACCCCCGTTCCTTCCTGCTGTGACACTTTGAATGATTACCCGTGACGAGTACAGTAGAAAAGGTAACGGCGGTGGGTGGATTGTGGGATGGGAGCGTGCCGTTGGATATCATCCATCATGTTAGGTTTTCTTAATTTTCCTCTTGACTAGGCTCTTTCTACTCAAGAAATCTGCCAGCAAAGCAGCGATGATAGCTGCTCACACAAGTTCCACACTGATACGTTGGAGAGAATATTCGCCTCAAACCAATATAGAGGGAAAAATGAAGTACATTCATGTTTAAAATGGCAGTTAAATTATAACATTTTTGTGTTTTTAACATGTTTTAACATGGGAATTTAACATTAAAACTGCATTTCTGAGTTTTCTTTCTTTAAATCATCATGGATCAAGAGCAGTTATTAGGCATGTTATTAGGAACAACACGTATCCCTAAAAAAAATGAAACGTACTAGAAAACAGTCGGAACAATTACTTTGACTGTAAACGTAAGCTTCCCAATCGGTTAGGGACAAGTATACATTTAAGGAGCAAAGTGCACCTGAAACGGTCAGAACAATAATGATTAAAAGGTTAAATTATGTAAATATCGGGAATATATGTCGCCCATCCCGACCGTTGACGTCTTCATTTTTCTAGTTTTGAGCTGCTATCGTGTTCAAAACTGTCGAGCTGCTAACTTGAATATTGCTTGCAGTTTATTTTTTTTTCTATGCTAATGTTAGCTCAGGGGTTTCGAGGGGCTGTAAGCTAGTGGGAAGGAGTGTAAACAAAGGAATGATGGGATATCATTGTGGGTTTATCCCGTGTCAACAGTTACGCCCACAACTGGGAGACAAATTTCTGATGAACTCCTGCTGCTCTGCAGAAACTATGTCCTAGGAAACAACAGTTTATTATTTATTATTTTTTTTAATTTTGGCTAAAAACAGTGTAATGAAAGGACCACTGGGAACGCTTTCACATTCGATATAAAATATAGTTGGAGTGGGACTTTAAGCAGTTTGCAGCAAACAATGACTTGTATCTTTTGACTTTTACACCTCCATTCTCAGTAATTTGTCAAGTATTTTGTTCTTTTAACTTAAAAAAACAACGGTAAATAACTGCATACAATGGAAGTGGTGGTGGGAATAATATTGGTAATTTGAAATATTTCGGCTTTAGAACACAGCTGTCTGTGTTCTTATGTAAGATTTACACTGGCGATATGGTCAAAAAATAAAATCCAAATTAAATTTTAATCGACCCCCCCCCCCACCCCCGCTTTTACTTTAACAAAAATGACAAACAATGGAATAAATTTAACTAGAGTGGCCCAACTAGGTTTTAGGTTTAAAGGACAATTACTTTTTCAAACAGTTCCATGTTAGTTTGAGTTTGGATTTTTGTTTTTTTTCTAGTTTTTCTTCATTTCAAGACTGCATATTCTGTTTAGATATCTTTTCATAGAATCAAGGGTTTTGTTAAACGACGTGGTTGTATAGCATCTTTCCTTGAGGCTCTAAGCAGGGCTTAAGACAGGTAACTCAGGTTCTCCTGTCCACAAGCACAGCCTCATTTTCAAGCACACTGCCTTCATCAGCAGTGTTCCAGGGTCACTTTTTGTTCTTCAATTGCTGTCCATTTGCTGCTGCCTGCTGCTGAAAGAGAGAGGAGACCCTTGAGCAGTGCAGTTATCGCAGCATGACGTGTTTTCTAGATGCATTGAGCTTTTTCCACTGTTTCAACTCCTCGTGTATTAGAACCAGACAAAACTGTTCTGTTGCCAGCCTTCGTTTTCCCACCTTCTTTGCAATAAACACAGTGCTTTACACTATGGGCTTTACTGTATCTGGGTAGGGAAACTGGTCGAGCCTCTCTCTTGGACATGAACACACCAGAGGTCATTTTAGAAAACACCCCCGCAGCCCCCCAAAGGCTTCCATATAGTTTACCATATTATCAGGAAATGGCTAGATTTAGGCTTAATCATTTGCTTCACGATGATCTCTCTTTTTCTGTCTTTTCTAACATCTGCACTGAAATTCATAGAGAAAAAAAATTATGAATCGCATCATGTCAGTGAAATAAAGCAAATATAGCATTTAAACCATAAACATTTTCTAGCGTCTCAAACTGCATTCTCAACCACTTCATTCACTTCTCTTTATTTTTAATGTCTTCTCTTTACGGAGTCAAAAACAGAAATGTGGCCAAACGAAATGTTAATGCACAAGTGTTAATAAAAAGTTGTTTATCTTCCTTACCTAAATCAGTTTCTCTTGTATTAAAAAACCAAAAGAATACTATCTTGTGGAAAAATCTACTCTTTTCTTGAAATATGTGAATTCCCTGACCATATATGGAGTTCTGGTGAATTCATTGAAGACCCACTCCAATGAAAATTATACTTTTATTGTTTTTAACATGTTCTTGTAGCATGTTTCTCATGATGGAAATCTATCAAAAATGTAGGATTAAAATGTGCATTTTGAGTATTTCTCTTTTTAAATCGTGATGGATCAGGAGCAGATAAAAACCTGCAGTTTGAAAAAGCTTATATTTGTAGCGCAGCAACTGAAATGGGCGAGCCAAAGTCTCCCTGCTCCACTCCATTCTGATGCATCCACTTGCAGACAAATAGATCCATGAACGTCTTTGTTTTCCTCATTCGGCTGTTTAGCTCCAAAATTGCTTGCAATATTTGTTACACCGCTAATGTTATCTTGGGGGTGTTAGGAGCTGTAAGCTAGCGGGAGAGAGTGCAAACAAAGGGATGCTGGGATATTAGGAGGCTTACTGCTGTGCCAACACTCAAGATGCACATTTCTATTTAACTGCCAGTCTGCAGAAAATATGTCCTAAAAAAAACACGGCAGTCCCGTTGTTTTATCAATGCTCCAATGAAATGAGCACATTTACAGAATAAAAACAGCAGTGTTGTCCTCAGCGCCATCTCAAACCTATGATTGTTAAAAGGAAGCCACGAAATTTATCCAATCAAAACAACACATTTGTAAGATATTGACAGACTTTACATCACAAAGTCCTTATGTCAGCTTTGCTCCAGTATCGTGCTTTTACATAACTGGGTATAAATGCAATCAGACTGTTTATTCAGATAATCGGTGCTAAACTACAGAAGTCTGTTAAAGCTGTCATGTTGCTTTGTCTTTTGAATGCCTGATAAATGCAGATAAAAGAAGTGGGAGGCCACCTCTCACTTTATGTGGCTTTTAGAAATGGCCACAAAATAATAATACAGTTTGTAAAAAGAAAGAAAGAAATGTAGAACGTTCCATCAAAGAACTTTTCATTGACCAGAGAAATGTCAGGCTAAGTGTTCATCTGTTTATTGTCGGAGTTGCATTTTAAAAATAACCTGCAATCTGCAACAAGGAGTACCGTAATCTATTTAATTTAATTTTTTTTAACAATATTTATACATGATTTTAGGCTGTAAAACCCATCAGTAAACACTTTATTCTCTGAGACTCATTAACATTATCAGACTTTTCTCTTTTAGTTAAACTTTAAAAGTTCAAACATTCATTGAAAACATGCAAAATTGCAATAAAGAAACGCAAAACTGCGAGACTGCAAAAGGGGGGGCCGCACTATAGTGAGGGACTGCCGTATATCAAACTTAAATCAAACTGAAAGCCTTACACTCAAGAGAACTCTTTTTCATATATGCATCAAACATGTACTTTATCATTCAAATGTTTAATTTTAGTAAAATGTAGCCAGACTAAATATTTCCATCTAAGGAATCTATGGTCCTAGCTATGAATTATTGTATTTATTTTTGGTGAATCTGTTTTAGCTCACTCAAACAGGGTCACTGTTCACTGAACACGGGCTGTTCCCTGACTTTAAGAAAAAACATTTGTTAGTTCTAGTTACTGAACACAAAAAAGATTATTAAATGTTACCATCTTGTTGCTAAGAAAATCACACATTTTAATTGTAGTTTGGATACTGAAGCAAACAAAATTATCTTTATTTTTTTTAAAGTAAACTACTTTTCATATTAAAAGTTTGGTATCCAATTAATTACAGGAACCCTTAAAATTAATTACAATAAAATTTTTTAAAAGTTGCCAAGATCAATTGGATCTTTCTGGACCTGTTTACATTTTCTGGTGGGCAGATACTGTATTGCAGCCCGGAGACGATGGATAGGAAGGAATTCTTTGATAACTCAAGGTGATGATTTTGAATAGACCAGAGCTGTTAATCCATCAGCTTTTGTACCATCAGAATTTGCCTTTAAAAAAAAAAAGCAGATCAGTTTTTATTTCACAAACCTTGCAGTCAGTTGGATCTTTTTGGGACCCCTGTTCGTGCTCCCGTGTGCGCTGTGACGGTTATATGGGGGAGGTGACGGGCGAGTGCTATGGGAACAGTGACCAGGGTCAGTGGGATGTTGCTCTTGAAGCATTAATGGCCCTGCTCTCTGTTGACCTCAACGTAACCCAGAAAAGAATTTACAACCTACACTTGATCCATGAGCTGTGGAACGGGGACGGCACTGTGCATTCTGAGCTCTGTGGCTCCATCCCAGGGCAAGCTTGAAGGGCCATAAATGACCTACGGCACAAGAAGACGAGGGATGGAGCAGCACTAACCATATTCTGCGGGGGTTTATTAGTACAACTGTAAGGGGGTGGATTCATGTTGCGAAAGGATACCAGATCAGAAGGCTTTGCCTGTTTAAGTCCTCTGTGATATTCATCACACATCCTAGCTAGAGGCCATAAATGTCTTTAATTAGAGTTAGGATTTGAGTGGTGGATGAGTTTATAGATGGCTGTAAAGCAGTGAATTTGGTATCAGGGGAAGAGATGGTCTTCCTGTGAAGTACCACATCTAAAGAATGCATTTGGTGGAGTTTACAAAAAGCAGGTGACAGGCTGAGATCTTTTCGTTCTTGAGGAAAAAAAACAGTGCTTGCAGTGCTTAGGACCGTATGTCACTCCAGTGTTCCAACCAAAAGGGGTTGTATCTAAGCTCCATTTTAAATTTTTTTTATTTCAAATTCCCTTCATGTTGAGCTTAAAGATAGACTCCAATAAAAACAAGGTGTTTTTTGTGTTTTAACTGGTTTTTGTGGCATTTTTCTCATAAAGGGGGACATGTATAAAGAAAATTAACATCAAAATTGCATTTATGAATATTTCTTTATTCAAATTGTGGTGAATCAGAAGCAGACGAAAAAGTTGTTGCATACAAACTACTCTACACCAATGGGCCCATCCACAACTCAGAGCTGAATTTCTAATTATCTCCTGCCGCTCTGCAGAAACTATTTCATGGAAAATTACAGGTTTTTTTTTCCAACGGAAAAACGGCTTGATCATAAATAAAAGACCACTGGGAACACTTCAACAGTAGATCAAAAGGTGATCACAGTGAGACTTTAAAGGTGCACCAAACACATCTGAGAACAGACAAAGCCATGTTTTACGCATTGAGGAAATGTACTGAATTTATTATTTATTTTCTGAACCCATAAGAGCCCAAAATCCATTTGTTATTAAAATGAAAATAAGGTGGGATATACCACAGAACAAGTGGACCAAAGAACACATTTCTGATGTTTTTGTTACACTCGTGTCACCATGGGTTCTCATGGGTTGCAGGACATAAAACAACCAAAGAGAGCTGAGGCTTGGATGGAAACCAGTTCCAGTTTGAAGTGAGTCAGAGGATGAAACTGCTCCATTTGTGTCGATCTGGTCTGCAGTTATTCGGCCATGGAACCGATGGGAGCAGCTAAGTGGATGAACATTTGTACTCTGACCATCCATGAACATGGATGAGTTTCTAAAATATCCATCTTTATAGAAACTAAGTATCTAAAACATTTCTTAGCCAAAATAAGAATTTTTGTGTGTGTTTTGCAGCCATTTGTAGCAGCAAAATAAAAAGATAAAATGATGGCGTCTGTGTTGGTTTCTGTTTGGTTTTAGGTTTTAATTTTTAAGGTGTTTAAAATATATTCCTTTATTTTGTAGGGGATTTCCTGTGCATTCTGTCTCACTGTAAAAGTTTCCAAAAGTTTCTTTGTGATGTGGCCAGTAGAGGGGACATTTAGTCCTAATGTCAGTGACGTACAGCATGCTCAAACACAATGGGTTTATGAACAAGTCAGCTGGATGATGGGCGTTACGGCGTATATGCAGCGCAGGGTCTGCAGAGCCTTCTACTTTCAGCTTCTGCTTCCTTTTCTCAGCGTGGCAGAGGTGCATTCTGGGAGCCCGGTCTCGCCCGGTGGACCGTCTTTGCTTGGTTTGGGAGATGATTATTTTCAGATGGCTGCTGTGGGCCCGACTTTGCTCAGCACTGTTAGGCTGTAAAACTCTGACCCCTGGCATGATGAAAGGGAAGTTGCTCCTTTGAGCGTGTCAAGTGGCATTGATAGGGCCCCCCCCTCCCCCCTTTGACCACGGCGTGACCCTGACCTGACCCACGATGTTGATTAGCTGTTCACTCCACACACTGATGAGTACACAATAGAAAATACCCTCTGTTGTTTGAGGCTCTAGAAATCCAGTGATCAATACAATTTAATATTTAACTACAGTAATTAATGCTGTGCACCACAAAAATCAGGACATGAGTTTCGTTTTTTTCAGCTTACTTTCACCTGATCCATCCAGTTCATACACAGTGGTGGACAAAATTGTTGGTACCCCTCAGTTAAAGAAAGTCCTCAATGCTCACTGAAATGACTTGAAACGTTCAAAAGTAAAAATAAGTTAAAATTTATTGAAAATTAAATAATAAAAATCAGCCATTACTTTTGAGTTGTTGATTAACAGAATTATTTAAAAAAACAAACTAATGAAATAGGGCTGGACAAAAAGGATGGTACCTCCATAAAAGACTGAGAACTAATTACCCAGGGGGTCATGATGAACTCAGGCATGTCCTTTAATTGACATCACAGCTGTTTTCAAACCCATAATAATTCATTCTGCCTATATAAAGGGAGACAAATAGTCATGTTGCTGTTTGGTGAAAAGGTGTGTACCACACTGAACATGGACAACAGAAAGCGAAGGAGAGAATTGTCCCAGGACATTAGAAACAAAATTATAGACAAACATCGTAAAGATAAAGGCTATAAAACCATCTCTAAGCAGCTTGAAGATCCTGTGACGACAGTGGCACGTATTATTCAGAAGTTTAAGACCAACGGGACAGTAGCCAACCTCCCTGGACGAAGAGGAACATTGATGACAAATTGAGGAGACGAATAGTTGGAACTGTATCCAAAGAGCCCAGAACAACCTCCAAAGACATTAAAGGTGAACTCCTAGATCAAAGTACATCAGTGTCAGATCGCACCATTCGTCGTTGTTTGAGCCAGAGTGGACTTCATGGGAGACGACCAAGGAGGACACCACTGTTGAAAGGAAATCATAAAAAAGCCAGACTGGAATTTGCAAAAATGCATGTTGACAAGCCACAAAGCTTCTGGGAAAATGTCCTTTGGACAGATGAGACAAAACTGGAGCTTTCTGGTAAGGCACATCAGCTCTATGTTCGTAGACTCAAAAATGAAGCATATAACCAAAAGAACACTGTCCCTACTGTGAAACATGGAGGAGGCTCAGTTCTGTTTTGGGGCTGCTTTGCTGCATCTGCCACAGGGTGTCTTGAAGTTGTGAAAGGTAAAATGAAATCTCCAGATTATCAAGGCATTCTGGGTAGAAATGTGCTGCCTAGTGTCAGAAAGCTTGGTCTCAGTCTCAGGTCATGGGTCTTCCAACAGGACAACGATCCAAAACACACAGCCAAACAAACCCAAGAATGGCTAAGGGAAAAGTGTTGGACTATTCTGAAGTGGCCTTCTATGAGCCCAGATCTGAATCCCATTTAACATCTGTGGAAGGAGCTGAAACATGCCATTTGGAGAAGACACCCTTCAAACCTGAGACAACTGGAGCAGTTTGCTCATGAGGAGTGGGCCAAAATACCTGTGGACAGGTGAAGAAGGCTCATTGACAAATGCAGAAACCGTTTAATTGCAGTGATTGCCTCAAAAAGTTGTGCAACAAAATATTAATTTATGGGTACCATCATTTTTGTCCAGCCCTATTTCATTGGTTTGTTTTCTTAAATAATTCTGTTACTCAACAACTCGAAAGTAATGGCTGATTTTGAGTATTTCATTTTCAATACATTTCCAGGAGCCGGTTTGGCTCGTGCTGGTTTGCGGCGCCTTCCGTCCGTGAAACCTGGGTTCGAATCCGGGCTGCTCCCTGTTCCCTTCTCTACTTCTTTGCCGGTCCCAAGCCCGGTTGCTTTGAGAAGGTCGCGTCAGGAAGGGCATCCGGTGTAAAACATTGCCAAGTAAACCATGCGACTTGTTCGCTGTGGCGACCCCTGATGGGGAAAAAGCCGAAAGAGAAAGAAGAATTTTAAATACGTTTTCATTTATTGTTACTTTTGAATGTTTCAAGTCAATTTAGTGAGCATTGTGGACTTTATTTCTTTAACTGAGGGGTACCAACAATTTTGTCCACCACTGTAGGTTGTGTCCGAATCCCTTCCCTACTCTATGTAGTGAGTTCGCCATTTTGTAGTGCTGTCCTAATCTACAATTCCAAAATAGAGTACCCTACAAGTCTTTGCTATAAACCAAGTTGCGTCGATGCTCACTTGTTTGGCGAATATAGACCACAATGCATTGTGTTTGAACAGTTTTCGATTTTTATCAAAAAGTTCTTTCAATTTTTACTACTTCTGTATTTTTTTAGGATACAGAAATTGTTAGTTTTTTTCCTGCCTTATAGGATAAAAAAAGGCATTGTGATATTCAAGACAAACTTAAATTTGGCGAGTTTCTTTCTGTTTTTGAACTTGTGTTAAATATTAAAAACCCAACAAAAGTTCTTTAAATGAATTACATTTTACCTTTCCTAATTATTTTTTTTGTTACTATGTGTGTTCGTGTTGCTTTGTTTTTTAGGAACCCTCTCTGTGTATTTTTGATGGGAACACGAACATTAGGAAACAAGGACATTTAGATATATTTTGAAGTATTGACCTGATGTTTTTATTTTTATTATAAAATTTTCTTTTTACCATTTCTTGTACTAACTGAGGTCATTTAGAAAATCACTTTAGAGTCATTTTTTGAATTCTCTGGTTCTTACAAAATATTCCACAAAAAATTGTGTTTCTGACAAAGGAGTATTGGAACCTATAAGAAAATAAGTTTTTCCACCTTAGGCATAAAATACCCCAAATTATTAGAAATTAATTTGTGACTCAGTTTGTTTTAAGTTCCACCCTGTACAGTCTGATCTCTGTATGTTGAAACAAATTCTTCCATTTCCTTGGTAATCACCTGGTAGTACAACTTCTTGTGAGCACATTCTATTTGATTTTATATTATATTGATTCTGAAGTCCAACCTTCAGCCCTGTACCAATGATTTAACCCCGTAATTGGGGTTATGTCACTTCCTGGGTGCTGAAGAAGTTGGACTAAACCATTATTAATAAAAGGGGAGGATTGAGAAGCTGTTCTGGGGTTGAAAAATAAGATGTGATAAAATGTTGCCATTTTATAAATAATTCATATGTTTCTTCCTTATTACTTTTCATTTAGGTGAAAGTTGAAAGCCATGATTACATAAAAAATCGTACAGTTAGTGGTTGCTATGTGTTTATATTCAATAAAATAGTAGCTTTAGTTAGTTGGGACATGCTCATTTGGCTGATCTCTAGGCCTTACCAACCCTCAAAGGTTTTCTAAATATAATTTTCAATATATGTTTGTGTGTAATAATGCAGAATTACATTGATCTTTCCATTTCTTATTTTAAAATTCATTTTGTGGTTTACTTTAATATGAAGATCTTTAAAGGTGTGGGACACATTGATTTCAGTCTTTGGTAAAATAATTCCCTCTGGTCTTAGTAACTGTGTATGTTGATGAAAGTGATGATGTGCGCTCGGCGACGACTCGGCGACGACTCTCCTTCGACTCGGCGATGACTCGGAGACGACTCGGTGTGGAGCGAGCTGCATGAACTTGAATGGGAGAGCCAGCTCCACAGGAAGCTGCTCACTCTGTGGGTTGGAGGCAAAGTTGAGGATGCAGTGGACAATGTGGCGTGTTGTGTTACACAACAAGGTCAAGGGTCTTGTGTTGAGGTCAGAGGATGACTGCTATGCTTCCCCCCGAAGCCAGCCACAGAGTTCCATCACAATCCGTCAGATTTAATATCCACCGGCTAATGCTGGCAGACAGTCTTCAGCTTAGACCTCAAGCTGAATTGCAAATCACTTTTTTATATGAATTATTTTACTCCATTTTTTCACAAACATGTGAAAAAAAAATTGTTTCACAAAGAGTTTTACATTTCTTAACTTGCACTGCGTTGAAAAGAAGTGAATCTGCTCAGTGCTTTTGGTGGATTATGCTGGATGTCGTTTTTGACTCTTCCGTTAGACCTTTTCTCTTCTATCTACACCGTTTCTTCACATTTAGGTTGAGCCTGGTCTGACGGATAAGCTGTTGCCTATAAAGCAAAGGAAAAATAAGAGTTGAATTCCACCCTTTTTTTTTTACTTTTTAAACCTGTATTAATTCTACTTGAAATAGCTGAAATATTGTAAAACTATTTAATGATTCTTAATTGAGTCAACTTTTTGTCTGTTATGTAAATGTAGTGATCCAGCAGCCCTCCCCATGCCCCCCACAGCCAGGTGGTCACACAACAGCAGCAGCATCTCCCCTCTCCACTTGATTACAACCCCATCTGCTCCTTCAAGACTATCTACAGCAAACTGAGACTCTTCTGTCATGCATGGGTGTCTCTGCTGATAGGGGGGGGCAACATTGTAGAATTGAGTGCTGCCCAAGGGGTAAAAAAAAACTCTGCTCTGACCTCCTAACATGAACAGGTTGCTGGATGCCCTGCTGCTGCGTAGTGAAAACAATAATGTGTCTGTAGGTTCTGCTGCCTCACATCTGTCTGAACGAGGGAAGTGCTGATTGATGAGAAGGCCTGGCATTGCTTAGCCTACAACTGTAAGGAAATCCTGTTTCAGCCTCTATCTGCGCCATAGCTCCATAACTGATCCAATGCCCATCAAACTTGGTCAAATTTCAGTCAATTATCAGTCAATCATTCTGTCCATTGGTGTTTAATCTATTTTCTCCTCAAACGACGACTTTTGGTCTTTTAAGAATGTTGCTACTGATCTCACACTGCCTCCAATTCTTCTTCACACTAGACTAAGAGGACCTGGTTATAGACATCAATGACCAGAACCAGAATCGCTAGAAAATATCTTTATTTTAACTGGTGACCCTAGCAGTTACAGTTTTTCCCGTTTTAAGCTTTATGAAAAGTTGTTTTACAAATTCTTAACACTTTTGGGTTATGGTTAGGGTCAGCTGTAGGATTTCTGCTTCTGGCCAATAATGTCAGGCGCCATCTTATCTCCAGCCAGGTCCCTCTCAACCAGACGACTCCTTGATAATACTTTACTATTTACAACTTTACAATTACCGGTGAGAAGCCCATTGAGACGACTGTTGTTGTGAATTTGGGCTCTACAAATAAAGTTGAATTGAATTGAATAATAGGGGAGTTGTGGTTTCATCACACTTATGGTTCAGTATGTCTCCCTAATGGCAAAATGGAAACCGACATCCAATTGTAAACGTTTGATTCCATGCAGAGTCATTATGATTTACCCTGCAAGATATTATCCAAACATTAAGACCACAATAACCACTTGCATTTTTCATATAATCTTGATAAAACAGAAGTTTCTATTGGAACATTGTTTGGTTTTTGCAAATGCTGCACCATCCGGGCAGAAAGGAGAGGTTAGCTTGAACAAATTTCAATTTTCTTTTTTACTGTTTAAGTATTTAAATTTGGGTCGCTGGATATAAATAATCAGGGCGTAGTGATTTTCATTCTACCAGACTTTTCCGATGCGTGTTGATCGTTCCGATTTGAGGCAGCTGCAGTGTTGCTAACATTTTCAGAATGAAACTGAGGGCATTTTAAAAAATGTTAAATAGTCTGACTAATGCTTCCTGGTACTTATTTATGTGTGTGTAAATATTTGTACCTCAGGTGTTTTCTCCAGACCACAGCAGTTCACATGAATACACACTGGAACAAACCTCTAGATTTTATCCAACATAAGCTGGAAATGTGCTATATAAAATGACTTTATTGTTGTCATATTTGAATATAACAGATTTTGTTTCGTAACTTCTCTTTTTGTCAGGAACATTTGGGGGGTGGGGGTCTCATGACTCCTCAATGAGTCTCCTCTCGGTCATAGGAAAGAAGCTTTTCCTTAGCCTGTTGGTCCGACTTCTTAAGAAGCCGAGTCTACCCAGAGGGGAGACGGGTGAATGTGGAGCGTCTTGGGTGGGTGGGGTTATTGTGGATCTACTTTACATTGTAGAGGTCAAAGTTTTTCTTATATTTTTACCTGTTTAAATCATTTGGCATTACAGTTAAAAAACACCTGAAACCGGTGTCTGTAGTACAATGTCTTGATCAAAAAGGGACAAAGCATTTGTTAGAGCTTTATTTTTCTGAGCCAAGGTACTTTTTCTTCTTGCTTTTCCTTTTTGACAAATATTCGTTCCACAAGTAAAAAAAAAAAATAAAAGAGCACAGTTTTCTTTTAACAAAAATGTAAAAAGTGAAAAACTCTGTAGTCTATTTCTGCACAGTCCCTCCATGATCTTTCATGCATTTTATTCTAATAATTGAGACACCAAAAAGCTAGAAGTTGCAGCCATTTTTCCTAAAAGTTGTAATGAAACTTTACTAAATAAGTTGAAAGTGTGCTCAGGGCGTACAACGTGCGATCCACTTGCAGACAAATGGATCCCTTAACGTCTTTGTTTTCCTCGTCTGAGCTAGCGTTTGGCTTTAAACTGTGCAGCTTAACTGTTGCACTGCTAATGTTGCAGCCCCTCAAAAACATTGGGGTTTTGAGGGGCTGGATGCCAGCAAGGGATGATGGGAAATAGGCAGAGGCTTACTTCCATGCCAAAAGTTTAATAGTAAATCATTTTAGTTTAAAAGAAGCATACCTTGGTGACTAGATTTATTTTCTTAAAGTATGAATAAGATGGTAAGAATGGTTGTTATTTATTTATTTGTTTGCATAAAGAAACTTTTTTTAAATTTAAAGAATTTTTGACTTGAGGGGCTGTTTTTGCAGTGTGATACCCCATTAGTTTTATGTAAAGCATCCTAAAGCTGTGCTTTGCTGTTGGGTCTCCAATAAAGTTGTAAAGTGTGAAAAAACCACATAATTACAATTGAATTAAAAAATTAATGTGATCACTAAGAAAAACTGACCCAAATATTTGGGGAAAGTATTTTTCTGCACAAACAAAAGTTGAAAACTGCAGAAAAAGTGGGATTTAGTTGGAGAAACCTTACGCAAAGATGGATTTCAAACGGGTCACTGCAGAATTTACTTGCAGAGATGCAGATAGCAGAGTTTCACTGGGTCAAAAAATAACCTCCAGGTAGACTTTGTGAATGCTAGAGACCATATAATCTCACACACATGCCGTGTTCATTCTTGGTACTGATTCGTCTCTCCACATGTCTGCGCTGTCGTGAGGTTGAAGCAAGTGGTGAAGCTGGAACTGGGTAGCCTGGGTTAGAAAGCTGAGGCCAGCCTTCTCAGATAACAGGTTTGTTGCCCTACGCCGACCATGCGGAACCCCAGTCATCTAGGTCAGGAGAGCATAACCGGGGATGGAGCCGTGCAGGACTGAGGAAGCACTGGGCTGGGAGTCCCTTAAGCATGCCGATAGTGCCAGGTTAAGGTCTAACGGGACATTATTGTAGCTTCATAACCTCTAGCAGACGTAGGAAAACTAACACTAAGGCCTCATGGTCTTACCTGTCAGGTAGGTATGAGTCTCAATAAAATCTCTTTTTTGATAAAATGCTGTCCTTTCTTTGGGTAAGCTTTTAGACTGTAGTTCTTTAACTCCTGTTTAATTCCAGATTGTGGTCATTACTGCTGTCTGCTCATATTTCGATTATGTATAATACTAATACATAATACTACTAACAAATAAAAAAATATTGCAAGATTTATAGGTGTGAAAGAATGTAATACTTTGATTTGTTTACCGTTTACTTTGCATTCTAGAACTGAGCATCTCTGCCAAAATACTGAATCAATTGGATTTTTGATTTATAAGTTTGTGACTTTATTTGATTAATTAAGTACAGTAATTAGATTATTTGACTTAAGTTATTTTTCAAATATCTGATCAAAACTAGGGGTGTAATGATTAATCGACCTAATCAATGAATTGATTTATATTCCTACTATCCAACTGATTGATTGTGAAACCGCTTTTCACACAACAAACTGAACAGAGGTGAAACTTTCATCACAAATACAAAATTTTACATTTGAAACTAACCAAAGCTTTTCCTGCTAAAAAGACTAACTTTACTTCACTGGATGACTCGGTGTTTCTAAGCAAAGGTGGATTTGGTATTGAGAACTCCAGCCCGATTGCATTCACGCAGAAATTTGCTCACGCTGATGTTCTAGGGACGACTTACTGTTACAGTGTTAAAGATGCTAATGCTAAATGCCCTATTGAAGATGCATAGCGTGTCCTGAGCCACAGGGAGGGGGACAGAGGGGACTGAAGATGGTCTTGATGGTAAGCTGATTGAGCCGAAGGTCCAGGGGCTTTAAAGGTGAAAGGTTAAAGATGCAGCCTTTCTTGGTCAACACACAATGGTCTACAGAGAAGCGAGCTCAGGCTGCATTGGCCGTTTCTAGAAACCTTCCCAGCCCCAGGCACTAGTGGTCAATAAGCTGTCACGAGGATTAGAGATGGAGACCACACACTGAAGGACTCCATTTTTCTCCACCGTTGGTGACTTGCAGTCACAGAAGGCTCTGCCTGAAACTGCGCCGAACTAGGATCTCAGAAATGTCTTGATCACAGAGCAGTGAAGGGAGGGCAGAGGATTTCTGCCGACACAGACCTTGTGTGGTATTTTTCAAAAAATCTTTTCCTTTGGTTTTTTAACTTTTTATTTAATTTATGTAAAGTTTGAAATCTATGTAAGCTATGTGGGCTCAACATATAAAAAACGCATCCACTGAACCGGTGGAAAGTTAAACCAGGTTGAACTTTGACCAATAAGGAACACGGGTTTGGTAGTGACGCATGGATGGGCGTCCCTTTTCATTCACAGAGTGCCACTTGTTTCAATCCAGGACCCGGGTACAGCACATTTTTGAATGTGCAACACATGCGCAGTGTGATCGTAGCTTCAGTCCCATCAGGCTTGTTTGCTTCCTCTTTAGCAGGCCAGCACAATCAATCGCAAATATATCGTTATATCGCAATTTCAAGCTGTGCAATATACATATCGCAAAAGTCAGCGAAAATTGCAATAAATGGTAAATCTTAAATGTGCTAAAACAATCTTATGGCAGCTTTAAGTATTTAACAAATCGAATAATCTCTTTATGCATTTCACCAATCAGAAAGAGCTCTTTACGTTGTTGACCAATCGGATGGAGCTTTCATGGTAGATGTTGGCCTCCTAATTAGAAGAGGGTTGTTTGGAGAATAATTTAAGGTATTTGGCTCTTATTTAAATTAAACATTTGCAGAGAAATGGAAGTGTTTTTTGTTTGTTTTATTTGCTATTTGTTTATTTATCACAAGTTATATCGTCCTCGCACTATTGATCACTAATATCGCATTTCGGTAGTTTTCCTCATATCGTGCAGCCTTAGTCTTTAGGTTGACGTCAAGCCCAAAAGAGAGATGCCTGTAAGCAATTGGACAGATTTATTTTTACTCAGAACTTTTAGGAGCCTTTACCAGTACTTTATAGATATTTCTTATTTTCCATTGCCTAATAACGGATGTTTTATCACTCCGTCCTCCAGTACTTCCTGAAAGCCTCTCTGCATCTGCAGAGAGGCTTTCTGCAGTGGCAGATGTAGAGAAACTCCTTTTTTTTTCCATCTTACTCAGGGCTCTGGTCAAGGAAACGGCTCTTCTGTGATGCGGTCATTGGTGGCAGGTGCTTGCTAAAACGTGTGCTTGTTTCATCCGTGTTACGAGCCCGTGGACTGTGTCTTCAGGGGAGATTGACTGGGGCACGTGTGTGTTGGTGTATGCTCCAGGGAGAACATATGCTGGTGTTTACCGTGGAGGGGGGCAAGGGGGGGCAGGCGACGTGTGTCGGGTCAGGGGTCTACAGCTGTTGATAGCAGGAAGCTATGCTGACACGGATCGGGGGAGCCGGGTCGGGTGAGGGATTTGATACATCAGCAGCAAACGCTCCGCCTCTGAGGGGACATGAGTAATGGAGCTCGCCCAGCTTCTTGTAAGCGAGACGCGGTCACTTGGTGGCCGCACAGATGGCCCGGCTGAGGCGGAATGGGGAAAATAGTCTCTATAAAATAAAGTTGAGATGCTAAGAGAGGTAACCAATATGGAGCAAACAGATTGTTCTGGGGTTAGAAGAGACAGATGATACATCATTCTGTGTGGTCCACTGCTCAGATGGACTGTATAGTCCAGCTTAGTTGTTGGAAGTTTCTGTTTTCCAAGCAGCTTCAAAAGGTTTGGAGACTTTTATTTAGATGCCTTTTTTTCATCAAATAACTTTTATTTATTTATTTTTTTACAGATTTTTATATTTTTAAAATACGTGTCTGCTTTTTGTTGTGTTTGGGTTATGTTATATATATTTAAAAAAAAAAAGTAGTACTGCCAGGCGTATTTACAAAATTGCAACCTTTTCCCTTTTAGATTCTAAAGTTTTCATTGGAGACAAGTCAACCTTTTTCTTTAATGACTACAAGGAAGTACCTAATTTGTTTTTTTTCACTGACTGCCTGTATGTTTTAGGGTTTATTTATGTATTTAGTTTGTGTGTCTTTAAATGGTTATCATGCTCATGAGACAAATGCTAGAACATGTTACAAACGCCCAAAACACCATTTTCATGGGACTAGGTCTTTAACCCTCCTGTTATGTTCATTTGTGAGGAACAGAGATGATGTTCCTGGGTCAATTTGACCCGCAACATAACAGGAGGGTTAAAGCTGTCCAGAGCACCACAGGGATTGTGGGATATTTGGAGGAAGGCGGACAAGACGCGTCTTTCTTATTCATGGATTCCATTTGTTTAGTGAAACGAGACTAGAATTATCACGTGTTCTTTTTAGCATGTTTTCCATGCCAAAACCATTAAAGTCCATACCTTCAGATAGAAGATGAGCTTTAGTGTATTATGAAGTGGTGAATGTTTAAAGTTAGCCACAATGCATCATAACAACCACATATTACATTGGGATATAACATTTTTTGTCCTGATGAAGTCTCAAAATGTAGATCTACGTGTTGTGGCACAAGTTTCTGCCCGCAAGTTGGTGTGTTTTTTTTCAGAGCAGAGCACATGTTTGGTTTTTTAATTACTTTTCTGAGTGAGTCCTGTTAAAAAAAGAGCTTCAGGTCAGCAGGCTAAAGTATATCTGCAGATACACTACAGCTACACTACACTATTATCCATCAGATGTCTGAATAACTTAAGGCTGGTTTTGGAGGTTCACTGATGCCTATTGTTTTTCTTTACTGTCATTTCAGATTTTGAAATGGTGTAATCTAGAATTGTATTGTGGCTCTGATCACGACGCTTAAAAAAGGCAAAACAATATTTAAAAAGCAGCATAACATTCTAGAAAACACAATTCCAGAAACCAAAAGCACATTGAGAAAACCTAAACGCAATGAGAAACTGGAAAAGGTAGGTACTATGGGACATCGCTGATTGGATGAAGACGTGCAGTATCGCTTCAAATAACTTTCAGTTGAAATGATGGCCAAACGCTGTCGCCCGAAGCACGCCAGTAGAAAATAAAATGTGCATTTTAACTCTACAGGGTCTGCCTTGATATTTTGTGCGGGTCACCTATTCGCTCCCTACAGATTTCAGACGGCCTGTGTCCTGCCGGTCTGACTACAGGTCATGGAGCGGCGAACATGGCGCTGCGAAGTCCTCTCTAGCTGCTTCTTGAGAAACTCACATCAGGCTGTTCTGTAAAAGTGAAGACAGAATCGTACATTTACAAACATTTTTGTAACAGTTTTTATTGTCACACATTCATCTGCAACTTTTTCATTTTCACTTTCCAAGTTTTATTCATAATCATCAGAATTTCTTTAAATGAGGAGGGACGTGGTTTTAAAGACATGCCCATCTTTTCTTAAAGAACTATGGTACTACTTTAATGCCTGTACTGCAGTGTTGTTTCTCTCCTCCTCGTCAGTCGTGTTGTCATGTTATTTGCTAACATGTTTTTACTGCAACCACTTTGTTAGAAAGATGGAGCTAAAGTCGTCGGTCATGAGAGCCTCAACAGACGCATTCATCTGTTTATCTTTAAATAAATGCCTGTATTTTTACAATTCATGCTCAATGTCTTGAATAGAAAACTCCAATCACATGAAGTTCAAAATATCAAATGCAACCTGTTTTCTATAAAAACACAGAATAATCTAGATATCTGTTAATGGATGTATTTCCAATCAATTCCCTGAAATGTCTTTAAAGTTTTTCCATAATTGTTCTTGTCTGGTATAAATTTGTCTCACTTTGCTACTACTTTTTGTGAATATAATCTAATGATTTCCTTCTTTTGTTGCTTCTCAGGTTTTTGCAGTGACCACCCCCTTGAGTCTGAACACAACAGCAGCATGGGTGAGTTTACAAATACCCTTCCTCCTCTTGATCTTCATCGTTTTTACCTTTCCCGTATGGAGTGATTTTTTTTTTGTGCCATTATTCCTGTTTTGAGCGTAAAGCTGTTTTGCGTTGTTTTGCACTTCAAACAGACAAATGCACTTGGATCTCATAAAAAGGTGTGAAAACAAATCAATTTTACTCTTGGAACTTAAAAATACGCGCAATCAAAGCAATTTTCCCTTGAGAGAAATTCTCCTTCTTCTGCACTCGAAACAGAGCAGCCCAAATGTGCGGCAAAAGCCAGCCAATCACAGACATAGACATGAAGGGTGATGCTGATTAATCAGAAATCCTTCCAATCAGCTCCTAAACAGAATCAGGCTAGTGCGCATTTGGAAGAATATCTGACCAATCAACATCGACCTTCATTTCCTTGTCTATGATTGGCTGGCTTTTGTGGCACTTTTGTAATGCGTTTTGAGAGAATTCCTCTTAAGGGAAAATGGTTTTGATTGCAAATATTTTAGAGTTCCAAATGCAAATTTACTTTTTGAGCACACATTTTTTTGAATTTTTACATTTAAAAAAAGGGACTGCTGCACATATTTTTAAAAATCACTTCATTTTCCTGTGGGATTATTATGAATAATGGTTTTATCTGCGCTTCTCCAGACGCTCAAAGTGCTTACAATGTGTCCATGTTTCATTCCCTCCCCATTCATACTTGGTGATGGTATCTACTGATGTAGCCACAGCTGCCCTGGGGCAGACAGACAGAGGCGTGGCTGCCTACGGCCCCTCTGACATCACCTGGACATTCATGCACATTCACACCAATGAAGTGTCTTGCTTAAAGACGCAAAAACAGTTGACTTGGGGGAGCGGGGATCAAACCGCCGTCCCTTTGATTGTTAGACGGCCTGCTGAATCACTGCCGGCCAGCCACTCTCACATCCTGAAACTGTCATGTTGTATTAACTCTCCTCACAACCAGTAAGAGTTCCTTCCTTTTTTTCAACCACTTATGTCTGATATCATACTGAAGAGCTCCATCTAGTGGCAAGTTTATGGCCTTTTATCAATGCAATTATTTGCACGGTCACAAGAGGGAGCTATACATTTAACAAAAGCAGCTTTTGGATTCTCGTTCTGCCACAGAGCACTGTAAAATGAGCAGAAGAAAATGATGTACTTGAAAAGGAAAACAAAAACAGGTAAGCCTAAAAAATAAAAAGCTTGCCTCGATGCGCTGAAATGCTGCGCAATCACAGAAAATGTTCTGCGGATTTCAACATTTCTGTGCTTTCAGCAGGACTGCAAGTTGTAGGGTAGAAAAAATGTAGATGTGTGACTGTCCCCTTTGGAGAAACCTGCAAGCAGAAGGGCCAGCAATGTGTCAGCAGTCCAATGTTAAGGTCTAGGTTCAGACAAAGTTCAGCTGAGACCTCGACGCTTGATGCTGCAGCACCAGGTGGCACTTGGAGGGGGTCAAAGATCAGATACAGTTCAGAAACAGCTGACCTTGTTGTGACTCTGGGCTGACCTGATTGTGCACAGTTCTCCTTCAGTATTGGCTTTCTCATCATCCCTCCATAAACCTGTGAGAGGAGAAAGAAGTGGCGAAGATGGGGGGGGGGTCTGGTGGCAAAGCAGTGGGAGGAAGCCGGAGAGGAACCATTCAACCTCACACCACACTTTGAATGCCAGGGATTGTTAGCCTGCTGCAAAAAGGAGGTGCGCATTTATGAGGCGGAGCCTGATGGGGCTGTTAACTTCACAAGCATTGCTAGCCGCTGCAGCAGTGGGTTCCCTCTCTGTTGTGCTCCCAGCATGCCTCGGTGCATACTCTGGGCAAGGGTGATGGTGAGGTCAGTGGGGGATGAGGCAAGGCTCCTCGGGCTTGTAAATGGTCTAACAGGGGTGGGAATTCACCGGATCGTATTCAGTATCCAACAAACACAGGTCAGGGGCCAAATAAGTGAGGTGGCAGCAGCTGTTTTTGACACTAGTCTTGTCCCAAATGAAAAGACTTCTGTTTTCTCAGAAATCCCACTCACCAAGCCTTTATCTGTGTCTTTTTCTCTGATCTTGCAGCTTTTTTTTTAATTGATTGAAACGGCGATGCCCTCACATTTTACAGTTGTGGAGACACAGCTCTGCACCCGCAGCCAAACGCTGCTCATTCAGATTAACATCGCTGTGATGGCTGCAGCCCACAGCATGACACACGCTTCAAATATGTTGTCACAGAGGATGTGTGTCTGCTGCATGCTCATCCTAACAGCATCAGGGTACATGCGTGTCATGGTCCACCTTTTGCAAACTCACCGTTTCAATTTTTTTTTTTGCAACCTTTGCATAATGATTTTCTATTTTTTATTTTACAGCAACACTTTGTTCTGCCTCGTGATTGGCTGTTAACCTTGTCAATCAATCTCCGCCGTACCGTGTCTCCTGAACAGAATTTGTTCATGTTGCCAAATCTACATAAATCCTCGGCCTTGAGCAAACGAGAGAGAAAAGAGTGAAGGTCTTCATGTCTGTCTTAGAAAAATGTTGTGTAGTGAGAAGTCTTACAGTTTTGTCTGGAAGATGAAGTTTTAACCCTACTTCACAGATTTCACAGTTATTGAGTTATAACCCCTGCGATAAATGAGGGAAATAATTTCTTTTTCAATCAACCATATGAGGATTGATTTATCATTGGTCTATATTGTTACATTACCAGTATTGGTGCATATAGTAATAATATTGCTTATTTCCTATTCTCTATAGTTCCATTTGAAAAATCTTTATAGGAGGTTTACAGGATGTAACTCATGTTCTAACATTGTTGATGAAGTCATTGTAGATGGTGAGGGGAAGGAAGGAGCTCCTGCAACGACTGAAGTCACTGCGGATCTAAAAAAAAAAGCATCGGGCTAGAGACTCTGCTGATGAGCTTTTGTATTCTGGAGGATACGTTCCAGGTTTTCCACAATGGTTTTCTTCTGATCAAGCATCCGCTTTTGAACAGTCAGCTCTATAGGCTCCAGAGCAGAACCCTGGACAGAGCCGGACGCCCCTGTATTACATGATTGCAGATGGAGTCACGCTATATGTAGAAGATATATGTTGCATCAAGATGCAAACAAAAAAGAATTGAGCAACTTTCTGCTTTGTCACCTCTTTAGTCCAGCCTATCCTGCAGGTTAAAGTCTCCTCCGATCATCTTTTGATCTTTTTTCAAAGCATTCCCAGTGGTCTTTTAAAAAAAAAAGAATTATTATTAATTATGATGATGTCATCATTTTTTTTTGGCAAATTCTAAAAACCTGTGTCGTTCTCTAGGACATAGTTTCTACAGAGCAGCTGTAGTTCATTACAAATTCATCTGAGTTGTGGGCGAGACGGTTGGCAGAGTAAGCCTCCACTGATATCCCATCATTCCTATGTTAACACTTTCTCCCACTAGATTACAGCCCCTCACGCCTCCAAGCTAACATTACTGAGTTAACAAAATTGGCGAGGAATATTGGAGCTATCCAGTTGTATGCCAGCTCAGATGAAAACAATCTAAAAGTGGATGCATCAGAATGGAGCGGAGCAGGGAGCTTGAGGCTCGCCCAGCGTGATTTCTGTCACAAATAAACTTTTTTTTTTCCTGACATTTTTTCATCTGCTCCTGGTTCAAAACAGTCCAAATAAAGAAATACTCAGAAATGCAACTTTGAGTCTATTTATTTTTAGATATCACCTCAATCATCAGAAAAAATACCACAAGAACGGGTTAAAAACACAATTTTTATTGAAATGGATCTTTAACAAGATATGTTTTGATTACAAATACTTATATTTTTGACACATGGAGTTAAAATCACTTAAAAATGCCTTTCTTAAGTTATCATAAAACAAAAACAATATAGAATCAAAAAGTGCAATTAAAACATATCAAAAATGAAAATGCTGTACATGACCCCTTAAGTGCTAAAAGATGATTTTGCTGTAAAGCAAACACTTCCCCCTTTTTTGCTCAAACTCTTCCTGCTGCAATTTGCAACTCTGACCAGTAGGGGGCGGCAGCTCCAAACCTCCTGTTTACCGTGTTCACTATGACATACCACCTGGACTCGGTGAACTCAGAACACATATGGAACTACTTGGCTTGAGCTCAACACATGCCTTTCCTTTGTCCTCGCATAACTGGGCTAACGTTCTACGGCTGTGCTCAGAAGTCATTCAGGTTCACCGGGGTTTCAGTTTCCCACGTGCTCGGCAGCAGGGCCAAGGCTTGACGCTGATTATAACATCCCCCTCTTTGTGCATTTGCTGCATTCTTTTAGCCCAACTGCACTGGACTTTACTCTTGGCTCTGGGATAACGCCTGTCTAAAGTAAAAGGTTTAAAAACACAAGGATGAAAGGTTGTCATCTGATTTGATTCCATTTTTCTCCTCCTCCTCTCCCTTGGGTGACCCATTCTTCTGTGCACTCTAAAGATGGCGTGACCATTTCAGAGTTTGAAGGAACCGCCCCCACATCTTATCTCTGTGCTTCATGACTTTAGCTTTTAATAATTCATGATTAGCCTAAATGTGCCTCAGCAACCCATTTTCTCCCGCTTTTAATGCAACTTGCCTCGCAGTGACTGTGGGTCAGCCCGTGGAGTGTTTCCAGGTCAGAGAGAAGTGGGTCAGGCTGTTCCCAGTGTCGGTGTCTATAACTTCAGTGTGTGGCGATGAAGCTGAACTCCACAGGGATAAACACACAGTGCTCGAAATGCTGCAAAACAAACTCTGACTGCTGTCCGCAGAGTTTGTCTTCTATGCACCGTCATTTAGATTTACATTCATAATATTTAGAATTTTTAAAACTACTAGGGAGCCAAAGTCCTTTAGTTTGACGCCTTACTGCTCCTGTTTGACTGTAAATGAGCAAGGAAAACAGCTTTGCTATGGTAATTCATGTACAGATGAGAGGTGATTTAAGGTGCGATTGCATAAATATGTCTTCACGCGAAATCCTTGACACGGATCCATGGAGAATTCCAGAGGCTTCATGGAGAAGTAAGGGCTGTTGAAGAGGACGACAGCCGAATTAAAAAAAAAAGAAAAAGCGGAGCGGTTTTCTGGATGTTAGCTGATGGGATTTTCTGGCTTGTTTAATGCGTTTCCTGCCCGAGTAAGCAGAAGGAAGCAGCATTAAAAAACTGGAGCAGAAAACAAACCCCAGGATTGGCGCTTGTGCTGGAAAAAAAGCATAAAGTTGTGGAATTTAACAGCTGGGTCATGATAGGAGGCTGACTTTTGATAACACGCTGAGGCCCCTCGCTGCTCGGCCTGCAAACACGGAGTGTGAAGTCAACGGAACGTAAATTAAAAGCAGGATGACCTCCCTGGTGAATGCTCGGGTTCCATGGGTTGGTTGGTTGGACAGCGGGTTGGTGATAAGTTTCCTGTGTTTAGGAAGGGATCCTGGTAAGTTTAAAATGGTTTGAGTGATAACGCACGTGGATGACAGATTAATGGGTTACTGTCAGTGACTGAAGGAAAAGATACTGAAGGCAGTACATTGTAAAACTAGATAAGTGACACCCAGTAATCCCGTTTAGCATTTCAAATGTCACGAGACGGTTTCTGATTGGAGGGTCCATGACCGCTTATCTGTATCAGGATGTGTTGATTGTGCAGTGATTGTTTTATTAAACCTGCTCGGAGCTGCATGCTGTTCTTCCTGGGTTCTTGTCTGGATCACCTCAAACACAGGTGCTAGTCTCTGATAGTACACCGTGTCTTCATTCTCAGACTCTCCTTCTGCAATGCTTTCACTTTATTTGCACTTTGACTCCTCATGCGAGCTGATACAGATGTGAAAGAAGTCGGCTTTAGTGGACAACTCGTCAAGGTTCAGCCGTGACGTCGCACTCCGGGCGCACGGCGTCAAAGCAGAATCAACTTGATTGTAAATTTGAGAAGTTTTGAAAAAATGTGAAAACTGTTTTTAACTCAATAGTACACATTATACACTTGATAGAGAGAACTGTAAATAAAAACAGAGAAATATTGAAAATTTGAAAAATAAAATTGTGAATGTGGAAAAAATAAACTATAAACCTTAAACCAAATAAAAATAAAAAATGGAACAGCTGCTGTTTTGTATTTTCAACTTTTTTTTCTGTTCTTTTTTGTTTCTCTTTTTTCACTTTCAGTCCTCAGTTTACTCTTTCAATTCAGAATTTTCGCTTTTGGAGTAATTTTACATGGGGGTGGGGCTTTGGAACATGATTGACATTGAGTGCTGGAGGTTGTAGTGATGTCATTTCCGCTCCAAAACGGCGTCTCTTTGTTGACGTCGCATCCCTGCTCTAATGCTAGTTTTATCACCACTGTTAATTCAAGCTTCAAATATACAAGTTTATTTTTCAAGATTTCTTTCAAGTTTGCAACGTGTACTTTTGAGTTTGAACTGTTTTCAATTTCTTATTGGAAATTTATGTTTATTTTTCAAATTTTACAAATTCTGGTTTTTCATTCACTTTAAGCGGATCTGGATTTGACCCCATAGCAGTGTCTGAAAAACACTACAACTAAACAGTAGTACAAGTACGACAGCAGATTAGGGTTTGGAATGATGACACTCTGACAGTCAGGATCCATCCATCCATCCATCCATCTTCTTAACCGTTTTATTCCCTTTCGGGGTCACGGGGTTGCCGGAGCCTATCCCGACCACTTGGGCGTAGGCAAGGGATACCCTGGACTGGTCGCCAGTCTGTCGCAGGGTAGAATATCCTCAATCACACATCCATTCACTCTCACACTCACACCTATGGACAATTTGGAGTTACCAATCAACCTATGTAGCATGTTTTTGGACGGTGGGAGGAAGCCGGAGATCCCGGGGACCCCACGCATGCACGGGGAGGACATGCAAACTCCACACAGAAAGGTCCCCCATTGATGTTGTGTTTTTCATGTCCCCCAGCCGGGACTTGAACCGGGGGCCTTCTTGCTGTGAGGCAAGAGCGCTAACCACTGCGCCACCGTGCAGCCCAGTCAGGATCCCTTTATGTTAACTTTAGAACAGAAATGAAATCCTTCACTAAGTCACGAAAAATGACTCGAGATTATTTGAAAAGTGAAAATTTCATGTGGTTACAGTAACAACCCCTGTCGTAAAGTAAAGTTGGCAGAGTAACTTAATAAACAATGAATGTTGCCTTGTGTTGAAGTAGAATCAGTTTGGTACAAATCTGGATCAGTGTTGCTGCTTGAAGCAGCTGTCATTGCTGGTTGGTTGGTAACAATTATTCTGAAAGCCTCTTTTTCTGTTCCCAATCAAGGACACCCAGATTATGTGGTAGGACGCTAGATTACTCGCACACGATCCCAAGTATCCTACGCGTCGTGTCGCTCTGCCTGCCCTGTGGTGACAGCGGCCTCCTGCTTTGTAAAAAGGAAATCTACAGAGCAAAGGAAACGTTTGCAGCAGTAAAGCCGTTTCATTCACAACTGAGCAGTTTGCTTCCAGACTCTTAATTCCATGTGTTGTAATGAAATGGTTCAGCGTTAAGGTAAGCACATCATCCTGGATCATTTATGGCTTCTTTTACCCAGCAGTCTGAATCATTCACAGCTCATGATGATGTCTGTGGGCGAACGTCCGCTCTGTTTCTACTGTTTTCAGTCAATTCGGCAGGAAAGCCACTGGCTGTGTAACGCCTTATTTTCCTGCTTAGGGGACTGAAATTTGACATCATGGCTTTATGATTACCAAAAGAAACCTGAAAATATCAAAAATCTTCTTTTAGTTGTTGTAGATAATATTAGTCTGTACTGACAACTGTAAATGTTGCAGTTAAATGGAAATGATGTTTGTGGTTGTTTTGCTCGGAAGTTATCGGAAGTTATATCGTCAAGACAGTATTAATAATTAATATCGCAAATTGCGATTCTTTTTTTAAATGTTTTTCCTCATATCTTGTAGCCCTAACAGGAAACCCTGTTATCTATAGGGTGGTTATATGAAGGATGCAATGACTCACTTTGTCTACGGTCCGGTTCAAACCTTTCTTTTTGGGTCACAGTTTTGTCTTGGTGAAATATACAGTCTGTGTATTAATAAACAACAAAAACATGTGGAAAATCCTTGTTTTATTTTGCCAATTATCATTCAATAATAAAAAATATCTTTTAGTTTGCGCATACTAAGCATGCTGTAACATAATTAAAAAAATTGTTAAATATATCAAATTTTACATAACACATGTTCGTCACTTTTACCATAAACATATGGAAGTCTAGGGAGGCAACGATTAATTTTCCCCACGCTTTTGCTCAATGGTGTAACATAAACATAAATGGAGAATTATGGGATTCCCAGTAAATAGGATCAATCATTTGTAGCAGGTGTGAGTGTCGCAGAAGAATTTTAAACATTTCTGTCTGTTCATCTGTGTTGAATGAAAGGTACAAAATAAACTTTGCAAATATCCACAGGTTTAAGGAAAATGTTCCCCAAAAAGCTTAGTCTTGTTTTGTCTTAATGGTACCAAATATTTCCTTACCTGTAAAGGAAACACCAGCTCCTAGTATGAACTGAATTATCCTGATAGGGGTTGACCAACCTTTTCAAATCTGGACTAATGGTGTTACAGTGTAAATAAAAGTTATTTTACCGAGTATTAGAGGTTTGAGCCAAACAAACTTGAATATTTTTACATTTCTCAGAGCAGCTTGCAGCCTCAGCAGGATGTGCGAACCGCAGTTTGCATTCATTGATCAGTGAGTTGTTCCTGCATAAACCCACCGACAGCAATGAATGTTTATTGCAGCCTTAAGGTTGACTCCTGGATGTTTTGGTAATGTCCCACTAGGTCGGGGGTCCACATGCGACCTCTCAGGGTACAGTCAACGGTCGATGGTTTTGATTGTAGCACAAACTCACCGACAGCGTTGAATGTTCCCCGCGAGCACATGGATTAGTCTGGCGGAAGCCAGTTTTTGTAATTTTCCCGTATTTGTTGGTGGTAACAAACCAAATAAAAACACAAAAATAATCACTGAGACATTCGGACATTCATTGAAAATGGGTGCAAACTTTTGTCTGTAATGTATTTACTTCATTCAGATCTAATCTACAGATAAACGCGTGCAAATTGATACCAGTTTCTTCAAACTAGCCACAATGTACGACCACCGTCTCTATAAGAGAACTGGACCGAGAGACTGCGACGTCACCCATAGAAAATACTTTCAGCTCCAACAAAATGAAAACAAATTCAGTCGCCATTTTTTTCACGATACAACCATCGCCATGTTGGACAACGTTGGTGAGCAGTGATTCGGTTTGAGTGGATGTTTCTATAGCAACCACTCTAGCCAATCAGGAGTGAGCTTGTTGGAAGGCTACTGACTATAAAGGTGGCTCAGGAGAACATGTCAAACGTTTTAAATATTCGACGTGAGACTACATGCTTCACTGAGGCATTTGATTGGCTAATTTCTAACTGGAATAACTTGCAGCACAGAAAAGAATCCAATGAGAAAAAAATTAGAATTAGCAAGAACATGCTGGAAAAAAAAAAGGTATACGAGCAAGAATGATTATTTTGACAGAATGACTGAGTGGAAGCTGTTTATTTTCTCTATAGAAGTCTATGGGAGAACAGCTTCTTGGAACCAGTGGGTACTTCCTGTTGGGACTGCGAGTGTGGGGAGTCCAGTTCTCTTATACAGTCAATGTGTTCAACCCGTCATTGTCCAACTCAAGTGCTAGGATGTTTCAAAGAAAAAGGCAAAAGAGAAGCTTGACGTGGGGGCTTCTGTGTGAGGTCTGGGTTCTCTTAGTTCATGTAAACATCCATGTTCAGACGGCATTCTCAAGAAGCCAACAGCAGCTTTTGTGGAAGAAGAGACATTGCGGTCCTTAAATAGAGCTGCAGATGCAGTGGATTCTTCCCCCATCATACTCACCCTTGTGTAAAACTACTAAGAAACGTCTTGATGGTCCCAGTCTTCCCTCACCTTCAGCCTGCAGCAAAGAAGGATGACAAGAAAAGAAAAGAAAAAAAAGCATGAATAGGACAGAAGATGATGGCGGCAGAGATCGGAGGAAGGAGTTGGGTTTGAAGTGGGATCAGAAAACTGCTGTGCCTCACAGCTTAAACAAGTGCACTGCAGTGTGGAGTTGGTTAGAGATTACTGCTCCCTTTACCCGGCGCTGAACCTCAGCTACCGCTCTGGGAATGTGTCTGCCTGCGTTTGTCTCTTTGAGGTTGGAAAATCATGCAGTCATGTTTTATTAATGTTCTCCCCCTCTGTGTCTGTCTGTCTGTCTGTCTCCAGTCTGTTCTCCTTGCTCCCCGTCAACGCTGAAGAGAGGATTTGGAGCTTTGCATTTTCTTGGCTCTGCATTCTCGCTTCTCATTAAAGACGGGCATTTTGTGCAGGTTGTGATTTAAAGAGACGCAGGAACATGTTTGGAAACTGTTTCAAAGTGGTGGTGGCGTTTCAGAGATTTGTTTGAGTTCTGCTCGATTAATGCCTTGAAAAGGAGAGACGGAGAACTGCACCTTTTTATTTTCTTGGTTTTGGAAGGAAGTCGTAACATCTTGTCTGCATAATGAAGCATTACTCCTAGAAAAGAGGAGCACTTTTCACCTTTTCCTACTTTGGTGGATCGCTGACCATCATTATTAACATAATGTGGATAAAAAGGTCTCAAATTTTTCCATATTCCAGCGTTCTTTTTTCCATCTGTACTAGACATTTTACTTTGTCACGGTTAGTTTAAAAGTGAGGACTTCATAACTTTTTTTGGAACTATTTTATGAAGCACTTCATGATTTAAATGTGGACGCAACAAACCGATCCCGTTCCCTTCTATGCTGATTTTCTTGGCTCTTTCATTAGCAAGATGGTTCTTTGTTTCCTCCTGAACGGCAGTTTAAAACAAAAAGTTTTTCTGAATTCCTTCCGGATTTCACAGACAAGGTGGGAAGTAATCATTTTTTCAGGCCCTCCAGCTCAGGCTTCAAAGGATTCTTTCCTTGGCACTCCTGCTGTCTGGCTGAGCACCCGAGACTCACACAGCCCTTTTTTTTTTTCACACTCGTATACACGTAGCTCCTTATTTTATTGGGTGTTTTCTGTTTTTTTCTTAAATTAAGTGCCAACCCCTTGGCACTTAGAAGAAGTTATGGGAAATCTGTTATGTGTCTGCACGCACACTGACTCATTCATGCGCTTTCAGGCTCGGCTGCACTTCCACGTGGAGCTTCTTCACTGCTGGCTTCATCCGCAGAAACTTTGCATAACTGACAAACTTGCAACAGTGTAACGTGCGAAAATAGCAGTGTGGGCATGAGAGCCTGCTGAGGCCAGAGGGAACAGTGCAACAGTGTGACTGAACCGGCGTGAACCCTGTGTCGTCGGCACATTCCAGAGGTTGGTCAATGAAAAGCACACTGTGTACTCTGAGTCGTGTTGCCTGCATAGCTGGCTGGTCTGCATCCAGGAAGCCTTGCTGGCTGAAACAACATCTGTGTTCTTCAAAATGGACCTTTAACTGAAGTCTGTTACAACAAATGAAATAAAACATAACCTAGCTGCTACCTGTTTAGACTTTTGATTTTTTGGCAAGGAATCCAAATTCTTGTTTTTACATATCAAGTTTGGAGGATTCAAAATTGCCCTAGCTTTGACTAAAATATGAAAAAGTGGTCACAGAACCGGTCCAAAGGGGCCCGAGATTGTACAAAAAGAATTGGAAGTTGCACATTATGTTCCGTCTGGTTAACTGGTTAACGACACTGGGTGGGTTCAGGTAAAATAAGAAAAAAACAAATACGTCTGACCGTGGTGTACGCGGAAAGGAAGCTGTACTACCCCATCCGGATCCACCCAAACCCCCCCACATGCACCCTGAAATTCCTCAGAATTTACGCAATATTAATCCTGTTTCTGTAAAGGCCTCCAAACCTCACACGTACACCTTTCGCTTTTCCTTTTGCACGCAGAAAAGGAGATGTGAGAGGCAAATGGGCAGCAATAGTTCCTGCTACTAACCTCAGGTATGAGCATGTGGCCTGCCTGCTCAAACCCCACGCTTTAGGCCCCACTCTCCCAGCATCGCAGCACACACCAGAGCTGGACGTTTGCCAGCGTGTACTCGCATCATCATGCCGTCAGTTACCGTGTCATATGCCGGCGGGCCCTCCAATGAGGTGTGTAAACAGATTACATTGTTCAGATCACGTTTGGTCTTTAGTTGCAAACTCCATCAGATCCAGCAAATCTGCTGTAATTGTTTTGTCATTCGTAAAATTCTACTCAAAATAAAACGACGTTTGGGAGAATCTCCAGCAGACTTGTCATGTTTAGCATTCTGGTTACCTGTTTGAAGCAAATCAACCTAAATGTGCAGATTGATTAATGTAAGCCTTGCTGTAAAAGGTCAATATTATAAAGAAAAGAAGAAAAAGAAACCTGGACATGGCTGCAAAATTGGCTGCCATGAACAAAGAAAAATGAGACTTGCTGACATTGGGGAGAGGATTCTGGCTGAAGTAATGGTCTGTTGCACCACATTGATTCTGCAGTGAAGAGTGAACATGCTGACTTGTAAACATTACCAGAAGTCCTGGCAGTGGCCGTCAAAGTGCTTCTGATTTATTCCGCGTTTTTTTTGTTTCATTTGATTGTTTTTAGTGGGAAAGAGTTTTGGATTTATCCTCACTTTTAAAGAAAGCATATGTGCCCTTTTTTCAGAATGTCAAGCTATCACACTGACTGAAGTTTGTTTGGCGGGCCCTACTGAGGTTTTATCTGCACCCTGTGGTGGCTCACATGACTGGTGTGTGTTGAAAAAGGCTTAACCTTCAGCGACCAGGTCGGCAGCGCTCCAGCGAAGGAACTCCTTCAGGCAGAACGCCAGGTCTTTCCAGAAACACCCGGCTTCCATGTGCCATGCATCACTCTGCCTCAGTTCCAGCCAGATCCCACTGCTGCTGCCACCTCTCTGCATTTACCAGCAGCTGCCTAACAATGACGCAGTGCTATTTTTTTGGGGGGTGGGGTGGGTGGGATATGTGACTCTTGCTACTCCCAACACTTCTTCCTTTGCTCTATTCCTGCCTTTTCTTGGAATGATTGATATGCCTCTGAGCCTACTTTGTGATGCACTCTCATCTGTGTCTGCTTTGGAGCTTTGAACCCTGCAGTGATGCACTTGATCAAGTCCCATCAGCCTGGCTCTGCTTGACGAATCCACTCCTGTCTGAGAGGGCCACTGGATGCCATGCTCCTCTTCTCCAAAGCTTTGTTGGCACGTCCCTTAGTTCAAAGTCTGAGTATTTGTGGTGATTTTCTAAATGTAATGATGGCATTTCAGATATTTTAAATCTGACTTAAAACCGTGTCCTCAGAGACTCCCAAACAAAGCCCATGCAGCTGCATCCATTCTTTTTTTTAATCTGTTAGGTGGCTGTTTTGCCTCTTGTATTGTCGTCATGTGTGTTTCTCTTGCCTATGCAGCACTTGAATTGGCCGTAGGCATTACATCGTTTCCTTCACCCCCCATCTCCGGCGCCCAGCGCCTGTATGGATGCGGTACCAAGCAGGGAGGCGGAGACGCAAAGAACTGAGACATCAACTACATTTTTCTATTCATCCGCTGAGCCAGCACATAACCTGATTTAGATGAGGTCTTCACTTGCTGAAAGCTTGACAGAAGTGGGGAAATAAAAAATCCAGATGTAATCATTTTACTTTCATGCGGTTCACGTGTTCTGCCAGAGTTCGTCTTGCCGCCGTTTCTAAGACATTGCCAAAACCTTCAGACTGAAGAAGGCTCGGCATTGTCATTCCATTCCTCCCAAGCCAAAACCAGTTCTGCATGACAGCCAACACAATGCGTTGCCCCCCCTTCCATTTCCCCCAGCAGGGGATGTTGCTGCATGGTGCCAGGGGGGGACAGTGTCCCTAATGCGCTGTACGAAGCTTTGTGCTCTGTTGACCTGATCAGAGCCGCATAAACCAAAGTTAAGCTCTTCTTTTTTGCCCCGCTGTGTTGACAAAGGACCGAAAATTCTGGAAACTTGAACGTCGCATTTCTAGCACTGTGCAGGTTTTCAACAGTGGCTGAGTGCTGTTTTTGAGGTTGTTGATGTTTCAGGGTTTAAATCTGCTGATCCTCTCCACAGCAGTTTAAAGACTGCGCGACTGTTGAGCTGTCAATGCCGGCTCTTTAGAAAGCTGCCGCGAGACTTAGCCGTCCTCCGCAGCACCTTCCCCCTTCCCTCTCCAGCAGAGGAAAATCTCTGCTGAATTCATGTCTCCTTTCAGATTTCTAAGAGGTGTTAAACCTTTTTGGATTAAAGAAGGTAATCTGACAGGCAGAAGATTGTATTAGCCAGAGAGTTGGCAGAGCTTTTAATTTTTCCTCTTTACTCGTTTCCCCCTCTCAGCCCATCTCTCCTGCTGACCTGATAGAAAGTGTTATTATGGGATCCTTTTCTGCATTGAACACCCACTCTCATTAAAAATGGAGTTTTGTTGTTTTTAACTTGTTCGTACCACATTCTTCTCAGGATGGAGGACACGTATAAAGAAAATGAGGCTAAAAATGGCATTTCTTTGTTCACGTTGTTTTGAATCGTGCGGAAATCTGAAAAAAGATCGTATTTGTGATGTAGAAAACTCGCAGGGCGGGGCCACAAGCTCCATGCGACCGCCGCATTGTGATGCATCCACCTGCAGACAAACAGATCCTTGTCTGTCTTTGTTTTACCCGTCTGAGCTGGAATCTGGATCTAAACTGTACGACTCACCATTTTTGTCGCGTCGCTAATGTTAGCTACTGGGAGAGCATGTAAACAGAGAACTTTCAGCAGTGGGGAGGAGGGGCTGTTCTGCACCAACAGTCCCATCCACAACTCGGAAGCAAATCTCTGATGAACTTTTGCCTCTCTGCAGAAACTGTGTCAGAGAACGTGACGGGTATTTTTAATTTGGGTGAAAACGGCATTATCATTATTTAAAGACCTTGACAATTGATGAAAAGGTGATCATTGTGGGACATTAAAGCAAAACCATCTGAATTTCCTCCTCCGCTTCATTTTTGCTCCTTACACGCCTCTCATCTGCTTAGACATTTGCTTCTCCTGCTCTCGCTTCTCTCTTTTTGTCTCCTCTAACAGTGACGGCGTCGTCGTGTGAACCCATGATTTATAATTTGCTAATCCTGGCTGATTATGGAGCTTTCCGCGTGGCCCCTTATCTGTTGCTGAGCCTGCTTTTCCCTCTGTAGCTGCCAGTTATCTCTGGGGCAGCCAGCAAACAGACCTGTCTCTCTCAGCCTGCTGCACGTCCAATGGGGAGACCTCCGTCCCTGTGACAGGCTGATGCATTCATTTGCATTATTATTTGCAATACCAAGTATGAATGTTGTCCTCCAAGAACTTCAAACTTCCTTTAAAAAAACTAAAAAACCTTCACATTCGTGCATTAGCATCAAGCCTTTTGCTGACGTGCCAGAGCGACCGCCCACAGAGGCCGGGGAGTTTGGGGCCTCGCTTGGACTCATCTACGCTTCCTGTGGCAAACAGCATGACTGTCCGAGTTGGCACACAACACTGTGAAGCTATGGCCTGTGGGGGGCTCGCCCTTCAGTGGGGGTGTATGCAGATGACGGTGAGCTCAGCTGATGAAGCGTCCGCTTGTCAGTGTAATAGGAAGTGACGTGCACATCAGACCGATGTGGGTCAGAACGCCAGACGACCAGCCTGCGGCCTGTATCCGCTCCGCCTGTCTAATCTTGCTGCAGCCCAGCCAGACGAGGCTCTTTAATCGACCCTGATATTCACTGAACACACATTAACCGTCTCTGCCTGGAGCTGCGCGGCACAAACACCAATCTGCGACACGGAGGAGCCGACGGCCAGCTCTGGCTCCTCCTGCCGTCTGAGTCCAGTCCTTCAGTCGGGTCTAATTGAGATCTTACTGAGCACGCTTCCAGCACCGAGGGAACTTTCAGGTCCTCAAATCCTCTTTGTTCAGCCTCTCTGTTTACAACCGCCATCTCTATAGAAGGGACTGAGATGTCGTTTTTGAGTGGGTGGAATTGGGTCAGCTGAAGGCTGAGCGTAATAGGATTCTCATGACATGGTCCGGGGCTGGCATCGGAGAAAAGGAACGGGAAGGGAAAGACCTGTGTGGGGGGGTGGGGGGGGGGACTTTGCAGTGTTTGCTTAGCACCGGTGTGTAGACTTAATACCAAGGATGCACATCTTGAAGCATTTCTGAAATTTCTGCTAAAGCCGTTTTTTTTTTTTGCAGCTGGGGGGGCGTTCAGTCTGCGCAAATCTGCCTCATCAAAGCCAGTAATTTCCTGTTCTTCTCAGGCCCCCATCCCCCAGCTCAGCTCTTGTCTGTTAATCCCAGGCCTCAAAACTACCCCCCCAACACACACACACTTTCATGGACACCCTTCTGTCCCCAAACCCAGCCCCCCTCCACTGATCTACTGCTCTCCTCTGCTTATAGGCTCACTGAGGCTGTGGGCTGAGGATGGGGAGGCAGCGCGCTTTGTGTCAGCGGCCGCGCGTACCCAACACTAACAAATCCTCATTGTCCCACATGGGAGTGGGGGTGCTGGCGGTGGTGGTGGGGGCTGGATTGCTGTCTGGTTTCTATTCAAATCCGGGTATCCACGCTGGTTCTGTCAGGGGAAGAGCGTGGAGGTGCCGACGGACGAGCTTCCACAAATCCAAGCTAAAGGAAAAAAAGGAAAGTCGACACGGCCCGTCCTGAGCTACGAGGAAGGTCACCAACACCGACCGCGTCTGTGAGAGCGGATGTTACAACTCTATGAGGGCTTCTTCCAACCCTAAAGAGTCACAAGTCCAGATTTTGTACTGTTAACTAAAATACATGCAATTCAATCTGCAAGTTCTGGCACACAACTGAACTCTTTGTGAGGAAAAAAGAAGTGGAGCTGATTTGAGCAGCGTGCAGGCTGCTGTTTGTAGTTTGTGTTTCACCAAAGGACTGTCCTGATTGGAGAACAGGAGTGTGTGGCTGGGGTCGCCGCCACTGAGGCCTGATCTGTGGATCTTCTCGACAAGACGTGTACAGACGTGTACAGGCATTTCGGCGCGACTTGTCTCGGCGTCTCAGACAGGCGTGCACGTCTTTTTTTTGTTTTGTTTGTTTGTTTCATAGAGCAAAGGGCTTGTTTTGTTGTTTTGTTAACTTCTTCTGAAAAAGGAGCCTGGAGAAGTTATTTTTTTCTTCTTGTCGTCATCATTGGTAGAATACTGGACTCAAAAACCTTGGTTTTAGGCGTCTGCGCGGCCTTTTAAAGGTTTTGGTTTTCTCATGAAAGCATCCCTGCTGTCAAGTCTAACTATTCCTGCGGATCAGGAGCTTTAGACTAAAGCACTGTGACACAGAAAAAACAACATAGGGACACCCAGAATTTCCTTTCACAAAATACACTGCGAACCCAGTGACCCACCCACCCCCCATCTCCAGTGCAAGCCAGCAGGAAAAGCAGCCGAAAGGGGAATAGAAAATCACAAGCTCTGTGAAAATGAGCTCTATTCTTCCTCTTTTCTTGCCGTCTAAATTTAACCACCTCCTACATTTACACTTCCTTTGAGACAGATTATTCCCTTCAGCCTGACTTTAGCAAATGATTGCCAATGTTTTTATCCATTTAGCCAGTTTGACTTCAGAACACTGGAAGGGTTCAGATGGAGGCAAAAGTATTTTTTTCTAAGCCGTTGACACGTTGAGCCTCATTGGAGGTTAAAGAGTGGGGGTGGGGGCCCTGAAAGTAGAAGAATTGCAAGGTGAGCGTTTAAAAGGAGGCAGGGCTGACTTGCGGTCATTTTTTATTTTTAATTTAACCCCCTCCCCAACTCCAGCCAAAACTCTAACCCTGAGCTTGGAGGTTGCTGCCCCCTGCCCCCTCCCCTCATGGCGCGGGGCAGCAGCTGGCTGACCTGTCCCTCCGCTGCAGCCTCTAATGGCTGACCTGCCCCGTCTGGCTTGCCCCGCTTGCTTTTGTCTGCTGTCTGGCTCAGTTCCTTTTCGGCTAAACATCGCTGCTGGCTGCCACGCTCCACGTTTTCAGAGCGTGAGCTTCACCAAACAAAGCACCAGTAAAAAAGAATTCAAACACACGTTAAACTGCAGACTTTTCATACTTTGTGCAGGAATCCTTCTTGCTTTTTCACATCCTTGTAGAAGTTACCCGGACACAACCGCTGCCTACTTTCACACACACGACTGCGGACCAGCTGCGCTAAGCAGGCGCACAAAACCAAACAAATATGAACATTGATTTATGACGCAAATATTTTCACAGTTACCATTCCTGATGGTACACAACTCATAATTCAGAGCAGAGTAAAGGGTGCAGTTGTTAAATGGCCATAAAGTTGTAAAAGGAAAGATTAAGCTGTTTCAGAAACTTACTGAAGGGGAATCCGGCGTCAGGAAACGGCGATCGGGGAGCGGCAGAAAATGCGAGGAACGGCAAGCTTCCATATGAAAGTAGAGACCTCATGCATGCAGACGGGCTAAAAGTTGCTGCTGAAATGAGTTGAACGCTCCCACACTATCTCTCTCTCTCACTCTCTGTCTCCCTCCCTCGCTCACACACAAACACACAAAGACCCACACTTGTGGATGTTCACAGTCCTGACACACAATCTTTCCCGTCTGATGTCTCTGCCTCCAGTGGGAAGTCAGCCAGCCAGTTTGCAAACACAAGTGCCTTACAAAAACCCTCTCCCTCGCCTATGTGCGTCCCGCACGCCTGCATTAGCAAACAAGCACACACATTCCCATGTGCCCTTCCAAACGCACACACATACGCACACAATCCTGGCTTCAGCACAACTTATTGAACTGCCCCACATTTTTCTCGCATGCACTATATATGATGCCGGTGATGGCTGGCAGCCCGCAGTGTCACGTGGGACTGGAGTGCTTCTGTGATTGGCTGGATGGGCAGTGAGGCAAGAGGGAAAGGAGGGCAAGGCAGTGTTATGGTTGGTCAGAGCTCAGACCATTGAAAGCAGGAGGCTTCTCTGCTGAATGGTTGAATGGCCGCGTCTCTGGGTGGAGTCGGAGTGACACTGACCTCGGGCTGAAAAGATGTCTGAAGTCCAAACATGATCAACATTTTGCCTAGAAAATGTAGAAAATGTAAATTGTTGGACAAGCCACACGTTTTTTTTTTTTTTACCACTTTAAATTATTGTCTTTTATTAGTGTCAGTTTCCATTTGAGAGAAATTGTAAACTGTTTATGTAACTGTGCTCTATTTTCACCTTTTGAGACTATTTTATCTCTAGAGTTAAAATGACAAGAGATCAAATATTTTGTTTTATTCCAATTGAAGTTTATTTTTTTCAAAACATCCACATCGTCAGTCTGAAGGAGCACCACTGAGATATGAATCGGGTCACTCAAAAGAGCTCTCAAGTAGAGCCCTGCGTGGGACTATTTTCTTCATCCCGCTCCCACCCGCGCCCGCTGAATTTCTGACCAATCCCGCCCGCTCCCGCAACGTATGCGTTACACTCCCGCCCGCTCCCGCAATATGTATGTCTACTCCCGCCCGCACCCGCAAAACTCCTAGAATTTAGTCCCGCACAGTAATAGAGATGCATTGATTTTGTATCGTCCCCGTCCCGCAGGAAAAAAAACACGTATTTGTATTGATATTATTACAGAGATTCATGTCCCTCCTCCAGCCTCATCTTTTCATGCATTCCTCTTTTGTTTAATTTGCTACTTAAATATTAAATATATTTTCCCAAATCCTGTTCGGTTAAAAGTGTGCGTGTGTGCGCGCGCAGACGGCCTGAAGCACGCTCTTAGTAAGAGGCGGGGCGGGGCGTTGCACACCCCCAACAACAGGTTAGATGACAGAGGCCATTGGGCGTCTCTACCTGGTGCCTTCACGGAGCTTCAGTACATAAGACTCCAACAGTCGCACAGCCTAACGTAGTCCGCTAATATATATTCATGAGATATTCATGGCAGGACTTATCCCGCAGAGTTTTTTTTTTGCCGCCCGCAGCACAATTCAAACCGCCCAATCCCGCAAGATTTGGGTCCCGTGGGACCCAATCCCAATGCAGCCCTCTACTCTGAAGCCATGAGACACATGTTCAAGAATGCACATTTTTGAACGCGAGTATAGTCCATGGTGTTCACACTGGACAAGCAGGGAGGGGCTTCTTCTTTTCTGCTTCCACTGTTTACTAGGACATGTCCGCCACCTACAGTTAGAAGAAGCTATCGGTAAGTCAGAGTGGTGCAAAGCTTGTGATTTTTGCTCCAGGCCTTTTCTTTCACTGCTCTGTTAAATGTATGAAAGACTTGGTGTCATAATTCTGGCCGGGCACAAACTGGAATTATTAATTTCTCCACCATGATCAATTTTCAAACCGTTGGCACTTCTGTCAATTAAAGGTGATGGTCATCAATACATCCCTACCAAATCAGAGTCCCTGATTGGTCAAAGTTCAACTGGTTTAACTTGTGACGCTCATTCACTGCGTGTTTTGAACGTAGTCCGAAAACGATAGTAAAAACCTGCGTAGTTGTGCGTGAATGTGGGTTTTGATCACGGAAGCCCAAAACGCGCGTTCACACAGACATTTTATCGGAAGTGATTGCTTGAACGGGCATTGCAGAGGGTGGTGTGAACAAAGCTTTACAGTGTCTTATCTTAACAGTAAGTTTATCAGAACCACTCTGGGACAGAGTAGATAGAAGACAATGGGTCTTCAGTATATTCTGGAATTATCCGTTTTTGGGGGGTCGCTTCTCACGTGCGTTTTTATTTTTATTTTAGAGCCCTTAGTGTTTTTTTTTTTCCAGCCTCGCAGGAGTAGCTACTCTTTGCTTGTTGCTGTTTTCACATCTGCGCTTTGCGAGAGACCGGCGGACCGATTTTACTCCAAACAACGGAAGCGCTAGAGAGCAGAGAGCTCGGAAAATAAAATCTCAATTTTCCCCCAAAAAAATAGTCTAAAATAAAAAAATTGGAATTAATCGATTGTATCGATTGATCGCCCAGCCTGAGGTGAAGCTATTACTGGTTCAAAGCAAACTTAGTGTAACTTTAACACGCTCATGCTTAAAGAGAGATTGGAAGTAATTGTTAGTTGTGAATGCACACAAGACAAAACTGCTTCTGAGACAGCTTTATGATGAGTGTAAGGTCAATAAGAAGGTTATGATCACTTGGATTTGTTCATATCCAGGATCACTGGGCCTGATCGTGCTCCAAATAACTCCAGAAGATCTTGCTCTGGATTTTACATGTAAAACAAGGTCAAAGAAAGAATTCAAGGTTTCTAGGTTTATTGCGTTTTTGAAGTTGAAAGTGGAGAGCATGCCATGCACATGCCTAAAGCGGGAAACGTTACCGAAGATCCTCTGAGTCTTTACCAGTGACACAACAAGCCAGATGCAAAGAGCAGCGTATTCAAGAAGACAACTTTTGCATCTGCACAAGTCTTGCATCAGTTTTAAGTTTTTTGAGAAACTGTGAGGAACTGGTGGTATAGGACTAGACTTGGTGGCAGAAACCTATATGTTTCATAAATACACTTAAACATGATAAATACCATAGAGAAACAAAAAGGTGACAAAGCAGATGACCTGACGAGGAAGAACTTGAATACCAGACACTTAACTGATAGAAAGGAAAACGGTTGTGGATGATCACCAACACAAACCTGGGGTGACTGAGAAGGTAACAACTCAAAACATGACAAAAACCACGGAAAGAAACCTGAGACCTAGATCTAAGAGCACAATCCCCACAGAAGCAGAATCTCTGGACATAAGCAACAATTCTGAGCTGCACACTGAAAATCATGGGGATCAGCAGTATTTTCACAAAGCGTGGAGAAATAGATTTCCATATGGGGAGTTTATGACGCCAACAAGTTGCATACAAACTTCTAGATAACAAGCAGGTTTTCCCAAA
This sequence comes from Oryzias sinensis, assembly GCA_037389245.1. NCBI lineage: Eukaryota > Metazoa > Chordata > Actinopteri > Beloniformes > Adrianichthyidae > Oryzias > Oryzias sinensis. The sequence goes on along the minus strand of CM074495.1, from coordinate 26,910,404 downwards.
AATTATGTAAGAATTTGGATAAAAAGCTGAGGTTGGTTTACTAGTCTTTATGTAGGAGATGCAAGAAAGTGGCAGAGAATTATAGTTGGAGCATTGAGTACTACTTGGCTGATTATGGTCTAATTACTGAGGAAACCAATTTAAAAGTTGTTTGATGCATTTTCATAGGAGGATGACTTTCTCTCTCTCAGGACTGTTTTCGTGGGGGTAAAGCCTAAACCCGGATCTTCTGACTGTTTTGTTAAAGTTCAGGTTGCATCTGGGTTGGCCTTCATAACTACGGTAATTGAAAATGTATCGCCATTGCGAAATCAGCCGGTGCAATGCACATCGCAAAAGACTGCGTAAACAGCAATAAATGGTTATTCTAATTGTTTTTACACACATTCTAAAACACAATTTCATGACAGCTTAAAGTATTTAAGGAATTTAACAAAGCCCTTTAGGCATTGACTAATCTTATGTTTGATACCCGCCTTCTATGTAGATGAGGGTGGCTTAGATTATGATTTAAATTATGTTGACTTTATTTAAATACATTATTTTTTGTTTTTCTCTTTATTTATATATTGCAACTTTTATCCAATATTGATAATATTGATCACTCATATAGCACATTGCATTCAGTTGCATCTATGCCTGACATTATCAAGGCTTTTATTCTGAAATTTGATTTTGGTGCCTCTCACACAACAATGCATTCTCAGAATGACTATTGTAGTATTTGTCTTCCTGCTGGCAGAAATGCAATGATCAGAAACTATCTGGAGAAACATCAAACAAGCTGCCCACATACCGTTGACCTCATGAAAGAGACTCTGTATGTACCTGATTTCATAACTGGCCCGGTAGATGTTAAAAGTGCTTATGTAGCCACAACACGTGCAATACAGATTCTGACAGCTGCCAACACAATTGTGTTCGTGCGCTGGTAATTCAGCTGAACTGAAAACTGCGTGAATGTAGGAGGAATGACAGTTTCTTCTGGAATTTGAAGAAGACACCTCTGTGTTGAAGGTGTTGGTCTTATGTGGAGGTCAGTGGTAGAGGACTTTGTTTTTAATTACATTTGATGTAAAAAAAAATTGTGAAGGTAAAAAACTCCATCGAAAACAGATTTGTTGTTGTTTATGAGAAATCATAATCAACAATAACTGAAGGAAGGGAAACGAAAAGGTTTCAAGGTGAGCCTAACCGGAGTGATGGCCTGGAACTAATTTCTGGAGCTACGTTCACAACAGCCACTCCAGATCAAAGATGGAACACGAAGGGGGAAGGGTCACTCAGTCCAGGTCTTATATACAGTCAACGGATCAAACAGAGGCATGGGAAGTAGTGAATTCCAACTTGAGGTTTTTTATTCTTTTTACACACAGGTTAAAATTTTTTTACACCATGGTTAAAGTCCCATTCCAATCATCTTTGCCTCCGCTGATATCCCATCATTCCTTTGGTTTACACTCTATCCTACCAGCTTACAGCCCCTCACAACCCCAAAGTAACATTAGCGGTGGAACAAAAATGGCGAGAAATATATGAGCTGTCCAGCCGTCCAGTTTTTGAGCCAGATGCCAGCCCAGACGAGGAAAACAAAGACGTTCATGGATGTGTTTGTCTACAGGTGGATACATCAGAATGGAGTGGAGCGTTGAGACTTTGGCCCACCCATTTCAGTTTCTAACTCACAACAAAGAGGTCTTTTAAACTGTGTTTTTTTTTTAATCTGTTCCTGATCCATCATAATTTGAAAAGAGAACTACTTAGAAACCCAATTTTAGAATTAAATTATTTTCCATTTTTCCTCCATCATGAGAAATCTGGTACAAAAACGTTAAAAACACCAAAAAGATGAGTTTCATTGGAGTGGGTGTTTTATTGGGCTGGTCTTGAGATCTCATTCGGCTACGATTGTATTGTCAGTGGTTCTGTCCGATTTCATGATGCATCGATGTGGGGCAGCCACAACTATTTTTTTATGGAATTCTTTGCAGTCAGATTGTTATGAACTTCTTTTTATTTGTACTTTTTTCAGAAAACAATCTGAAAATTCAGAATATGACAAACACCATAAAACCGGGCATTGCACTTCACAAACCAAAATATTTCAAAGTTAAATTAAAACAATGAATCTTGTCTTCTAAGCAATGTAAACACGTAAAAACTACATTTAAACCCTAAACCAAAATTAGTAGTACAGGTCCAGCTTGATTACAGTGTGGTCATTCTCACACAGCATAAATAAATCTGGTTTCTGCTTTAAAACAGGCAGTTTCCAAAAGTACAAAAAGCAAGTCTAAACACAGCAGACTTTATGTAACATTGGGATCTACATGCTACAAAAATGTCTACTTTAAAGTTTAATTGTAAGCTTGAATAGAAGGTTACAGGCCTGGCCCTCACATTGTGCAAAAACAGCTTGTCCTTAAAATCAGAACCTCTTAAATGCTCTAAACTACAAAAACAGCTAAACATTACACATTCTAAGTATGCCAAAGTTATTAAACACAAGTTTCCTCCTAGGATTTGGTAATTTGTAGAATGACTGCTTTAAGGTCTCCAACCAGAACATGTTTGTGTGGGATTTATTTTTTTCTGCAGTGACCACATGTCCTGCAGTAGAGAAATCTTCCTCTGCAGAAACACTTGTGTCCAGGATGCAGAAGTATTCCTCTGAAAGCTCTGAAAGGAAGGTAATTTGATCTCATGAACATGCCATCAGTTCAAAGGGTCCTCAGTGAGAGGAAGAGGTGGAGCTTTGCATTATCTCCCCATTTCCTCTTGAGGAATCCAATCCCTGGAAATGAGTGGGTCCTCACATTGTGACGTCACAAAGTGGGAAACGGCAGGTTCCAGCAAGAGTCCCTCAGGCTAACATGCACACTCGCTTTCTCCCTGAAGCTAGTAGTGTTTGGCAAAATGCTTTATTTTATGTCCATAATATGCACAGGGGCTGCACGATATGAGGAAAACTCGCGATATCCCATATTAGATTTGCTTTATTGTCCGTTGTACAATGAAATTAGTGATCAATATTGCGATGACGATATGACTTGTGATATATATAAACAAATAGCAGAACAACCAAAACATAATTTCTAAATTTCACTGCATTCATTCATCATCTTCTTCTGCTGTTTATCCCTTTCGGGGTCACAGGGCTGCTGGAGCCTATCCCGGCCACTTGTGGGCGAGCAAGGCAGGGGACACCCTGGACAGTTCACCAGTCTGTCTGCAGTTTATTTGAAATAAGAGTCAACATAACTTAAATTATACTCCAAATAAAACTAGTCTACTCGCCTGGGAGGTGAGCATCTAACCTAAAAGGGCTTCATCTGATTGGTCAAATGCATACATGGATTTATTTGATTTGCTTAATCCTTCGAGCTGCCATGAGATTGTTTTAGCACATTTAAAATAATTTTTTTTTCGATTTTTTTGCAAATCTTTTGCAATATGCATGTTGCACAGCTTGATACCGCGATAATGATACATTTGCTATTTGATTTTTTCATTTAATTTAATTGTTTTTTTGTGCAGGCCTAATATGCACATCCATCTTTGCAAAACGTTAGCTGTTGTTTGTTTTCATGAGCGAAACGCAGAAAAGCTGCTGAGGCCGGTTCTAGGTTGACATCATGAAATGGGCGGCACCCATGGTGAGCGAAAGGCGGTGCCTAAGAGATCAAGTCATCTTTCTTCTGCGTAGGAAAATGAGCTAAAAAAATGTGTTCTTTAGTGTGCCAAAGGTAATATCTTATCATACATATGGATATAATATACTCTTAAAGGCTTAAAGCATGATTGGACCAGTCCCGCTCAAATCCAGGCCTCGAGGGCCGCCCTCCTGCTAGTTTTCCAGAAACCCTGCCTTATCTCCTGTTGATTACCTGGATCCGGTGTGTTTAGCCTATAAGAAGGTTCAATGGCAGGATGGTTGGAAAACATGCAGGACACCAGCCCTTGCGGCCTGGATTTGGGCAACCCTGAGACCCTTTAATGCTCTGTTAGAGAGGGCAAACCTTTAACCCTTTAACACTGCTAAGGCTTTACATTCTTTCGTCTATTGTAAGTCGTCAACTGCTAACACAGTTAACATAATTCCACCAGATTTAATGCGTAGAAAAGCAGCCTTGCGCTGATGAGTCATGGCGATCACGTAAACAGTCAGAATTTGACATGTTGTACAGTGTCTGTGTCGGTTGTGACTTTTTTCAACAGTGTTAAAAGGTTTAAATGTAGATCAAGGGCATAGCATGGAGAAAAGACTATCTCCTTAAGTTTTTTTTTTCATCAGTAGATTTGGATTGCATTTTTGAGCTCACTGATCCTGAATGGGACTCCAGTGCTGTCTGTCATGATCTGGATGAGCTGTGCATTTAATGGAAAAACAAGGGACACTCTTGGACTTCTCTCTTCTGTCATAAGGTGGCTGCATCCTTAATGGGCTTGAATAAACTCACAACATTTGTTTGATGCAGAGTCCTGGCTGTCCTTTGCACACCACTGGAGACTGCAAGGTGTCATAAGATTGCAGGTTGTTCCTGGAACATCTTTGCGTATCAAGTGTGCTGTTTTCCCTTTTCCCCCCATATACAGTGCTCACTCGTTTATGCCGGGGGTTATGTTCCATAAATACCCTGGGATAGGTAAAATTCCTGAAGAAAAATGAGAGATGTTAAAGGCTGTAAAACCCCTTATTACACACGTTATACATGTTTATCATACAGGTATTAACATTTTCACTCTTTTATTTGTTTAAAGACTAACTCCATTACAAATTAGGACATATAAAAGAAAATTTAAGATTAAAAATGTGTTTCCAAGTATTTCTCTATTCAAATTGTGGTGAATCAGAAGTAGATGAAAAAATGAAGTTGGAAAAAGGTTGTAGTTGTTACAACGGCTATTGTCCGGCCACAAGCTCCCTGCCCTGATCCACTCTCTATCCACTTATAGACAAATGGATCCATGAACGTCTTTGTTTTCCTCGTCTGAGTTGGTATTAGTTTCAAAACTGTATGACTGAAGAGCTCCAATATTGCTTGCCATTTTTGTTGCACAGCTAATGGTAGCTTGGGGTTGTGAGGGGCTGTAAGCTAGCAGGATAGAGTGTAAACAAATCCTGCTAAGGTTGAACTGCGATATAGTAAGGCGAAGACTTGTTAGCAAATGCATTTAGACATTGTGCTGTCATGTTATTTTATTATGAAGCTACAACTTCACTTTTTTATTTTGTATGACCATGACTGGAATTACATTCCCTCCATTTGCACATATTTATTTGAACATTTAAAGTATATACTTGCTTAGGGATATGATAAATAGCATATCTATCAAACATGGCATCTCTGCAAAAGATCATCTTATTATTCATGAGTCCATCTCTAAAACTGTCCTTTGTTGTGTTAATGTTATATCTGAGACTGCATCTTTACGCATAGAGAAGAGTTTAAATTAAGATTACCTGGAGGGTGTTCAGTGGCATACTAGAAGTTGGGTAGTACTGCATGAAAAGGTTGATGTTTAGGGGTGTAACAATTCATGTTATCGACTTGATTCATATCATAAATGTGCTTGACGATCCAATTCACTGACCTACAATGGATCCAGGACATCTTTAGCCAAAACTTCAACAAGTGTGATAAATACCTTGGCACTGAACAGTGCAGGTGAAGTTTTCCACATTCTTGCAGGATTATCAAGTGTAAATTAAATACGTAAACAAGTTAAAAGTAAATGAAAGTCAAAAAAAGTTTTTATAGGTGCACCATTGAAACCTCCAGTTGCACGTGCGAATTGGTTGCACTTGATCATATTTTGCTGCCATCACATGTGTGTTGTCTGCTGTGAGGACACTTGGTCGTTTTTACATTATAGTAAAATAACCCTACCATGTCTCAATCCAAATGGTATTTTCCAAGATCGGTAGTAATGATTTATTTCAATTAGAAACAATTATACAGTGATATAGGTCGATTCAATGAACAGCTTGCCTCAGACAGATCGATCTGGTTGGATCGTTGGAACATAAATCGATTCATCATTTACGTGGATTAATCGTTGCCCCACATTCATGTTTATTGTCCCCCCAGTCTGCCCTTTGCAACAGCTTGCAGCTTTACATGCAGGCCCCTTTTCACTGCCGTCCTGTATGCGTATCATCTTCACTTATGACTGAAAATCTTTTTCTGCAGTGGAATTTCAACCTTCATCGCAAGTTTTAAAACAAAATCTGACTTTGCCTTACAATTCCTGCTTGGGATATTTACGGACATGAAGTAGTTTGAGTGAAATCCTTGACGCTGGTTTTGTAGCAGCTACTCGTGCTTGATATTTGAAGGCGAAAATGGAAGGTAAGTCACTGTGCTGTGTTGTCAGCTGTGTGTATCTGTTTCTTTCTCTGGGTGTGTGAAATTTAACTGTAAAAGTGGTCTTTTTACATAAGGATGGGTTCCACACATATGCAGTATTGCTGTTGCAGAGATTCTCTAGAAACTGCGGCACAGTGACTCTCCCCATCCCCCACCATTTGCCCCAGTCTATCTCCCACTTCCTGGCTATGCCACATTGGGAGAAAGCAAGATGGAAAGAAGTAGATGAGTAGAGAGAGCGAGATGAAATTCTCATCCTTGGTTTGGATTCTTAAGAGCGCTTGGGAAAGCAGGATCTTATTATCACAGCAAATTTGCAATGTGCACAGTGGAGGAGATTAGATGCGTCTTGCCTTTGAAGTGTATTTTCCAGCCATTGTGTGATGGCAAATTCCATCAAGTGTTGGAGGGAGCTACGATAAGAGGCACGGGTTCTGAATGCAGCTGCATTAAAAACTGTCATTTAGCAATGAGATGAAACAGTTGCAAACGCTTCCTAAATGAAGGAAAATATCCGTCCTCATTTTAGCACTGTCATTTAGATACGTGTTGTGGAAAACCCACAGTTGCTAAAAAATACAAGGTGGATGGATAGAGCAGATGCCTGTCAAATATGTGTATTATGCCTGACGCAAATGATGAGTTTCTGGCTTACAAATAATAAAACTAGCTTTTTTTAGGTTTTAGTTTTCAGAGAAAATCTAAACTGATTAGGCGTTTGAGTCATTTGACTGTTAAAGTCAGCTCTGCAAGGGAAAAAAGTCTGAATACTTCAAAATATGGGTCAGCCCTGACAGAAAGGGCTGTACTGATTAGTAAAAAAAACATTTCCATTGGTATTTACTACATTTGTACAGCTTTGGAAGGGCTCAAGTTCCTGGAGGTGATCCTGAACTTTGATCAGATTGTCCCTGTGCGTCCCTCTAGTTCTATGACCTTCACTTTCAGCTTAGAGGCTTTTAAGAGTCGGGTGTCGAGATGGGGCCAACAGAGGAAATGTGAGGGTGAACAGCAACACCAGCAAAGTGAATTCTGTTCCTAGCACACACACACACACCTCATTCGCCTTTTGCCTGCAGGCAGTTTTTTTGTATATTCTTAACACCTTTTCCTGCACTGGGCTATGTGAATTTAGCTATTGTAAAGTAGCCCTGCCGTTAAGCCTTTGGACTATCTTGCTTTTTAGTAACAGACAAAATACAGATGCACTGTGAATGAACAGACCTGAGCTATGAAACAAGCATTTTGCAATGACATGGTTGGCACTGACGCAATTCGTGTGTCAAACTTGCATCTTCCACCTCTCTTTTGATGCGTGTCAAATCTGCTGCCCAACACTTGTCCAAAAACATCTTCATAACCTGACGCATGTGGGAGGAGCTACTGTCAAAAGGTTTTAGCCTCTTTGCTACACGGAAGCATTGACTGGAAGTCTGCATATCTCACATACATGCATGGATTGGAAGACACTAGGGGTGTGTATTGGTGTATTGGCAAGAGTCTGGTAATAAGATACGTATCCCGATATTGTACCGGAACACATTTTCTTTCTTTTTTTTTAAAGTATGACTCTAAAGTAAAACTCTACCTAAATTTCAATACATCTTTCATTGTGTTGTTTCACTTTCGGCTTTTCCCATCAGGGGTTGCCACAGCGAACGAGTCGCATGGTTTACTTGGCAATGTTTTACGCCGGATGCCCTTCCTGACGCTACCCTCTCAAGGCAACCGGGCTTGGGACCGGCACAGAGGTAGAGAAGGGAACAGGGAGAAGCCCGGAGTCGAACCATGGTTTCACGGACGGAAGGCGCCGCAAACCAGCACGAGCTAAACCGGCTCCCCAATACATCTTTCATTGTAAAATTGTCAAATTCAGTTTATTTAAAGATCACATTGTTGAGCACTGCAACTGTATCTCGTATAGAAGTTGCTTTTACCCAGGCAAATTCATAGTTATTTTATTTTGGTAACTTAAAATATATAAAGGGAACAGTCAATATTGTCTGCTTTCCACAACAAAATATTTTTCAGTATAAGAAAAACAAAGAATGAATGTGCCTTAACCAACGAAGTTCTAAAAGTATGATTAAGGACATAAAGTGCTGTTTATTTTCAATATTGCTTAATGTAGCTTCTCAAGTACTTTTAAACGGTTGAGGACCCTGAATGGTGTTTCAAAAATAACGGAAAAAACACAAATTCTATGCAGAAAAAAATAAAGTGTGACGATGAGGCAGCATGACAGGAAGAAGGAGACGCTTTAATGCAGGGATGTCAAAGTCAAATACACTGAGGGCCAAAAAAACAAATTGGCTATAAGCCGAGGGCCGGACTGGTTCAATGTTTATTAAAACATATTGAAATGGTTGCACGTAGCCTATTGAACCAAGACCTAACATAGTGTATCATTTAATGATTAGATGAATAATCGGAAAAAACATTTTTCAGTAGGCACACAGACGAGAACAAACTGCCTTCAAATAAAAAATCACATGTCCTGGATATTAAATGAATAAAGTAACATTTTCTTATGGCTCTGTCAGTAAGTTAAAGAGAAAACATTTTCAACAGGCAAACAGCAAAAAAGCAATTTTCCTTCAAAAACAAAATATGTTCCTTATATCAAGATAAATGCATAAATGTTCGGGGTAAGGCTCTGAGCTGAGGAAATCCTCAGGATTGAGTGAAGGTGCTGATCAATAAGACGGCTCCTGTGTGATGTTTTGTTTAGCTTCATCAAAGAGAACAGTCGTTCACACACGTATGTGCCGCCAAACATGGAGAGGGTCTGAGCAGATTGGATGCGCAGCTCGGCCATTGTGTCGGGGATGAATGAATGATGAAGCCGAGGTTCGCTTGCTGCGCTGCAGTGAGTTCGCGGGTTACCGTTGCATTGTGGGAAATGTAGTATTGGTGCGTGCAAAACACCAGCGGGCGGCTACAGCCTGTGGGCCGGTTCCAATACTAATCAAATATCATCCCGGAGGCCATAGATAACTCATTCGCGGGCCGGATTCTGCCCGCGGGCCTTGACCATGACATATGTGCTTTAATGTGACAAAGATCCTTGGTTTACATATCTGCACTGCACCGCCACAGCCACGCTTTCTCACACGCGGAAGTAAACTAGCGCTGATCGCCAAGATGTCGGCCTTTGTTCATAGTATTGTACACAACAAGCTGATCGATCAGGTCGCTGAACTAGAGTCCATTGCGGCAAGGCCCTCTTTGCCGTATGGGTGTGCCAAAATATCGATATGGTGATATATCGCGATATTTAGTCCCGCGATTGATTCTCGAGACATCTTCATCAAATATCGACCTTTTATTCACGTTTAAAAACCCTGTAAAACGTTATATTAACCATCCTTTGGTAAGACAATTCTTCGGTGGGTCGATAGGGGGCACTTGTTGCCAGATTGGCTGTTGCGGGCGGACGAAGAAGAATACACATTCAAACAAAGATGGCGGAGGGAAAAACGAGGAGAAGCGAGGGCAGCAAGTTTAAAGACATGCCGGCAGCATTCAAGCTGCATCACCTGGAGTTGTATGAGAAAGCAGAGCCTGTTGCTGGCCTGAAGCCGACACAGCCCGGCATGGATACCTGTTTCTAGACGAAGCTACCGCCGTTTTCTGCGAGAGCAGAGGCAATAACAAACGGAAACGGAAAATGGGCTCCGTCCCTGCAGTAGCGAGGTGGAGAAAGAGGAATTTCGTTTTTTTTATTGAATGCATTAGAGCCATGCTTTGACATTCCCTCTCAGAAATACTAAAAAAATGATCCCTGCACTGTATGCCTAGACCAGAGCTATGGTTAAGATGGAAACGGAAGAAAGAGAAGCGTCCCTGCCCTTAGACCCCCCTTCTCCTCAAAGCAGCGGTAGATGAGCGGCGTCTTGACACTAAAAAGCCTGTGGTTCTCAAGAAAAACATGAACATTTTAACATACATCACATGCAGCTTTTTCCCAAACGTTTTGTTCACAAAGATGTTTACCTTTGGATGCATTTTAAGTTCTTCATGTATTTTATCCCTGGTCATTTATTTTGAAAGCAGTTTGTCTTAAATAACTTAAAGGAAGTTCCTAGATAATAATTTTTTTTTTCTGGGAGAATTTTATTTTTGTTTATACCACATTTGCACTAAATAGTGTCATTAATTTTTAACAAAGACAATACAATTTGTACACAGAATGATAACTGATTCACAGCTGTTTTTTTAAATTAAGCAATGGCTATGGTTTTGTTTTTCAAAAGTATATACCAATGCACCTGGCAGCTACTTGACTTATTCATTTTTTTATCCTTTTTACAGCAATTTTGTACTAAATAATGACACTACTGTTCATGTTCACTATTGTTAAAACCAAATTTTACAGATATTTCCAAATGAAAATTGTCATTGTTTGTCACAGATTATTACTGATTTCAGCAATGTTACACAAAAGTCTGTTACCCATTACACCAAATAGGACACAAGTTGTTTATTGTCATGGTGTTTAAAAAATAAATGGGGAAATATTTTCCAAAAAACAGTTTTTCAAGTTCTTCTTCCCTAAAGTTTGATATATTGTGAGTTGTTAGAGACGAGATACATTATTACAATATCGCCATATGGTGATAGTATTGTTATCATGAGCAATGTATCGCAAATCGTATCGTATCGTGATGTACTCAGTGATTCCCAGCCCTACTTTGCCGATAGCATTTTGGTTGATGCTAAGTGCATTAGCCTATTAGCCGCTGTGCAGCTGCAGTGCTTCACTTGTTCTTATCTGAGCCTCTAAAAAGCACAGCAATCTGCGTTTTTATATGTTACTGGCAGCAACATGGCACAGAGTTTCGGTTCAGTACCCATCCCAAGTAAAAACAAAGTAGTTCATGTCTCATAACAACAAAAGAAGCTGCCTCTAGCTGAGGTCTTCCTGTTGTTTTGTGCAGAGTAGATCTGCTCAAAGAGGCTCTGTGTGCTCTGCTGCTCAGAAATAATTAAATAAATATTGACCTGACAGCATTTTGAAATGATACAAGTATCGCCAATGAACTATCACTATATATTGCCGAATCCATTTTTTTTCTAACACCCCTAGAAGAAATAGATGAAGAATTAGGTTTATTTAATTTGAAGAGCTTTACAAATGCCGACTGTAATCACCTCTCCATATCTGGGTTCTTGAGATCATTCAGATTCTCTCCCAGTACGCTAGGGTTCACCATCTACTGCAGGGGCTCCATCTGAATGATGACCGCTTTCAGCGGTACTTCCGTTGATCTGTGACCCAGTTTGATGACTTGCTGTTCCACAATAGTCTGAAAAAATATAAATGAAATAATTGGACTTTATTTTGTTATAGTCTCCATACAAATAAGAAAATATCATAAAGTTCAAGAACAAACGGCAATGATAGGCTCCTCCTCCATGTTGGTTTTGGATCCACCCGCTGATCTTGTTATCAACATGTCATAGGCCAAAGCTGAGTCCCTGTTTGTTGATGCGCTGCAAATTTTTTTGCATATTTTCAGATATTTGAACGCTGAAAGCATTGTGTCTGTTCATTGACTTAACTTTGAAACTGGGATCAACAGTTGAAACAGTTGAACGTAGCTTAAGACACGTTTTCCGTTGTTGAATGTTTACAACAATTCATTGTATTTTTTGGGCTTTGTGAATCTGGCTCCTCCCATTGCCCCAATCGTAGGGCCATTTGAAGCTTTAGTGATGTCCAATAGGGATTTTGTTTTTAAGGAGTTCTTGTCTTTGCACGACTTTTAAAGGTTATAAAACCAAGGTTGTTATATATTTTCCGAGCTCTGGTAGCTACACGCTAACGTAGATTGATGATGATATTGATGATGCCATCGAGTTGGAGAAATGTTCAGATTTGAAGACACTATTTTTCTATATCTCTCAGTTTGCGGGATAAATATAGGGGTAGGGCAGGGGTCCGTAACCGGCGGCTCCGGAGCCGCATGCGGCTCGTTCATACCTGTGCTGCGCCTCTCTGTGTTTTGTTAAATAACTATCATGTTCTAAGGTTGTTGTGGTGCCTTTAACACCGTCAGGTAGTGCGAGCGGGCAGGAGTAAGTGAGCAGCGTAAACGCGTGGAGGGGGCGTCTGCAGCTGTGAATGCCGACCAGAGGCTGTTATAGGATGGAAAGTTTGTCTGGAAAGACAGTCAGTGGCGATCTAGTAGGGGACACATGAGTGCCCCCAAAATAAAGCCTTTTTTCCCCCCTAGACTAAAACCACCCATTTCCGTATAAAATTAATTAAATTTGCATTAGGGCTCCCCTACTATCCTGTCACCTTGCTGCTACGATGACCGTATGTTGCGCTGTCTGTGTAGAACACGGGGAAAAAACTGAACAGGTAGCGAGGCGGGGGCGGAGATTATACTCACCGCTTATTATTACGAACCCCGCAACAAACTTGCAGCTGCTTCTGGATAAAAAATAGTTGTCATCCATAAAATTAATATAATTTATTGGGTTTACTGGATTTAAAGAAAATTCTGCATCAAAGTAGATTTGTTTCCATCATCACACTCATCTTAACTCTGGGTGTTTGACAGATGGAAAAGTCTATTCAAGGTTGTGGAAAATGGACAAAAGATCAAAGAAAACATTACACTCATAAAAAATAAAAATAATAAAAATAAATAATTAAATAAATATCCTGACAGCATTTTGAATCAATATTGCAAAATGAACTATCGCTATATATCAGCAAAAACGTTTTTTTCTAACACACCTGGTGTTACGGCTCCCTGTGCTTTCATCTCAGTGGAAAACTGATCCAAATGGCTCTTTGAGGGGTACAGGTAGCCGACCCCTGGGGTAGGGAGAAGCCAAGTAGTAGGGTAGCAGGGAAGAAATTCGGATTTGGCCTTAGAAACATGTTGTAGTAGTGGTAGTAGTGAGACAAATGTGTCAAAACAAATATTCCCAACTAAACATCAAGGTAAAATAAAAGAGGGACAGCCGTGGCCAGGGCGTTGTACACAATTACTGTTTTAGATCTACTAAACTGTTTAGAGCTGGTGTTGTTGTTTTTAACATGTTGGGACAGGAATTACCTTATGTCATAGTTGTGCGACTTCAGAGCTTTAACACCAAAATCTGTAGTTAGCTGTGGTCTGTTTCACAATATTTTTACAAACAGGGAAGTTTGTATTAGAAACAACAAAATTGTAGCAAAATGTATTTAGCAATAAGAAGAAATGGTAAATAGCATATACTTGTGTAGTGCTTTACAACCTTCTTGACGGCCCCAAAGCACTTGACAGTCATGGTACCATTCACAGATTGATGGCGGTGCCACAGCCAAACACTGGCGCCAGCCATAGACAGTAAAAACAATGGAGGAATCAAAGTGTGACGTCACCCATAGAAAATCCCTGACTTCCCGCTCTTGCGAAATGAGGCAAAATCCCTCATCATTGCTTCTTGATACGGGCGCCGCCATGTTGAAACCAGTCGACGGTTATTGTCCGAGTCGCACTGAGTCATCGTATCTATGGCAACGGCGACAGTAGTTGGTACAACCAATGGGATTTCCTATATGGGAACACGAGAAGGGAGAGCTTGAACCGTCCATTGTTTTACAGTCAATGACGCCAACTAGGGGTGTTAGAAAAAACTATCGCGATAGTTCATTTGGCGATACTTGTATCGGTTCAAAATCCTGTCAGGTCAATATTTATTTAATTATTTCTCAGCGTCCTTCAGTGTCTGACTCTTGTTTTCCACTTCAACCTCTGACCGCCAGTTGGCAGCAGAGCACACAGAGCCTCTTTGAGCAGATCTACTCTGCACAAAACAACAGGAAGACCTCAGCTAGAGGCAGCTTCTTTTGTTGTTATGAGACATGAACTACTTTGTTTTTACTTGGGATGGGCACCGAACCGAAACTCTGTGCCATGTTGCTGCCAGCAACATATAAAAACGCGGATTGTGGTGCTTTGCAGCGGTTCAGATAATAGCGAGGGAAGCACTGCAGCTGCACAGCGGCTAATGCACGTAGCATCGGCCGAAATGCTATCGGCAAAGGGAGCCGAAGTTCTGCAGAACCTCCCAGCACTAGATTCTAGTTTAGCGACCTGACAGATCAAAGTGATGTGTATTTAACACTCTGAAAAAGGCGATGACCAATACTAGTTTACTTCCGCGTGTGAGAATGAGGGGCTGCAGCTCTGATGCAAACAAAGCGCCTTCCCCACATTAAATCGACTTTCCTTCACTCTGTCACATTGCCTCATCATCACACTTTATTGTTTCAGGAAAGAATAAGTGTCCCCCCCCACCATTCAAGCTCCTAAACCGTTTAAAAGTACTTGAGAAGCTACATTAAGCAATATTGAAAATAAACAGAATAAACAGCACTTTATTTCCCCAATCATACTTTTAGAACCTTATTGGTTAAGGCACATTCATTCTATTTTTTTTTTTTCGTAAACTGCAAAATATTTAGTTGTGGAAATCAGACAAATGGGGACTGTTCCCTTTCTATATTTTAAGTTACCATAATAAAAGCACCATGAATTGGCATGGGTAAAAGCAACTTGAATATGAGATACAGTTGCAGTGCTTATTCATGTGATCATTAAATAAATTTAAGTTTTCAATTTTATTACAATGAAAGCCGTATGATATATTGAATATTGATTGAATATTGATATTCAGGTAGAGTTTTTTTCTAAGTCATACTTTTAAAAAAAAAAGAGAAAATGTGTTCCGGTACAATATCGGGATACGTATCGTATCGTGGGAGGCGTATCGGGATACGTGTCGTATCGCATCGCCAGACTCTTGCTGATACACACCTCTAGCGCCAACCAATAACCACCAGGAGCAATGTGGGGTTGAGTTTGAAACATGAGTGTGGAGAGCAGGAACCGAACCTGCAATCCCGAAATCAGAGTCTGACCGCTCTACCTCTACACCACCAGAAAAAGAATTGAAAAACGATTGTACTTTGAGTAAGCTAATGTCTTGTAGGCTCAATGTATAGATAACAAATCCTAAAAGAAGTTACCTTATTCTTTGTCTTGCTGTTTCTGCCTGGATGTCTGCTTTTGAGATGCATGAGTGTGCGTCACATGGTACAGCGTCAAGCCAGCAGTGCGCAGTGCAAGCATAGCACAGTTGCCGAGTTTGCTTAAATAGTCGCTTTCCTACTCTACTTCTTGTTGTCAAATAGTGGTGCAGTCTAGGCTTGCAGTCAAGCATAAGTCTTTTATCTGGCAGTCGACCTGATTTCCATTTTTTTCCCCCCATTAATTTTAATTTTCTCTTTGATCCTGAGCGCACACTGATGAGCTGCTCTATCTGTCCATGAGCCCGTGACACCATTTGTGGTTCAACTCATCCTTTTGCTCGTCTCATGCTGTTGTTGCTTGTCTAAAGTCATTAGCTGTTGTGAAAATCTGCTTAAATCAGAAACTTTTGTCTGTTTGTTTAAGGCAGTGGGAAAAGTAAGAGTTAAGACAGGTGTCAAAAAAATTCTATCACAACTATATTAGCATGCAATATTTTGTTGTGGTGTGTTTGATTACTTTTTGATGTCTCTTTAAAATAGTTCAAGGGCAGTGTCTGATAGGAGCAGAGGCACTACGAATGAATCAAACCTGCATGAAAATCTTAATATTGACATGCAGTTTGGCATAACTTATTGCACCTGCTTGTTAAACAACAGCGCAAGTATTTAGGAGAGGGGAGGGAATCGATTATTTGATGCATTGATTTTAAATCATAGACTTAAAATATTGAGAATCAAAACGTAATGCGATTTAAATGTATGAGGCAGAACTTATTTTTGTGTAGGACGTTTTTGAAGAGCACACAAACATGGCTGGCCCTGCATACCATGTTTGTTTGTACCATGTTTGGGGCCCACCGACCCCAACTTTGCTTTAGTGTTTGGAAGCATCTTGGCTTTTTCAATTTTAACAAAGGGCGCTGGACAAAAGTCATGCCGTGTGTGCGTTATGTTGTATAAAAATCTAGGGGACACAACATACAAATACACACTGTATCAAATATTATGTGCAGTAGCTAGCTGGGCACTATTTATTTGACTTGGGTTTAAGAGTGTCCTGTTAAAGCTGATCTACTGATTTAAAAAATTAAACCTTATGTTATTTATGGTTGTTAAGTTCAGAAAAAAAATGTTCCTTGAAAATGTATTGATGCTGTTAAAGATTTGCGATTATCAAACAAAACATTTTCATGTCCCAATTTTTATGTTTTTACTAACAATGAACAATATGTGGATTTTGTCTTTACTTACTTTTCACCACCAAGGTGCCTTTGTAAGCCATGTAGGTCTACTGTTTTGTGGTGAAAAGAAAACATTTTTTAAAAATGCAAAGATTCAGGATGCATTGAAATTGTTTTCGTGATTTAGTTGTCTCCTGAATCGTAATCGAATTGTGAGGTAAAGATTCTCACCCCTACAACTATGAGATATCTCCAAATGAGCTGCAGCTGGGCCTGGTGGAGAAAGCGTGACAGACAGACGTTGCTTCCTCAAATAACCAGTCCAGAGAACATTGCTGTGACACAACTGAGCGAAAAAAACACGTTTTCGGTGTCCAAAAATGGAACTTGAACAATCACAGCAACCAACAATTTTTTACTTTTGGGTTAAATAAACTCAAACATAAGTTTGGCCAACAGACAAGAGTTCTTGGACAATTCCTTCCTCAGCTGTTCCCTTTCTGTCTCAGGTCTTTTTGCATTTAACAAGTGTATGATTATCTAAGAGGAGAAATTGAGGAGTTGTGATTAGTATCTATTAAATGGAGACGGCATCTTTTAAGGTTTTTTTATGGACTCTTGTCTAAAAGCATTCATGTCTGTTCTACCAGA
The DNA here is from genome assembly GCA_037389245.1 of Oryzias sinensis. NCBI lineage: Eukaryota > Metazoa > Chordata > Actinopteri > Beloniformes > Adrianichthyidae > Oryzias > Oryzias sinensis. Next base: position 26,893,164 of record CM074495.1, on the reverse strand, counting down.
GAAGCCATTCCTCCAAAGCATAGCTGCCTCTGTTCCATGTGTGTGCATGTGGAAACATTACCCAGCCTCTGCTCTTCCTGAAGAGGGAGTCCCCTACGTCTAGAACAATTCAGTTGACGCTTTGATAAGTGGTAATGTACATTTTATGGGTAAATTCATTCCATTCATTTTTAGTTTGTTTGTTTTTAATTGTATTTTTCTACAGTGTCCTAATTGGCTCCTCAACCCCTTGTCCCCATTTCTATACTGTTACCTTGTTGAAAAAATTTCGTTTATTATTAAAATCCCTACATTATTTATGTTTTCTCCACCAATGCACAGTGCTGCTCGCCGTCTTTCTGTGGTGAATTAGCACAGCCACTAAATCTCTGCAGAGCAGAGAAAGGAGGAAAGCAAAGGAGCCCATTCCAGCAGACAGGGCTTGGCACTCGTCTTTCCTCTCTTGATGTGATTTGGGATTTGATTAGGTATGGCATATTGAGTCGCAACTGTAGCCTAAAGATGCAAGCAGCTGTGGCCTATTTTGTTTTGCTGTTATTTGAGTGATGTCACCATTTCTGCCTCATAAGGCTGCCTTGCTCTCGGCACTCGGTGTGAGGATGTCAAGAGAATTTCACTAAGCTGCTGATGAGGAGGGCAGGGGTTGTGCCTTAGATTAATCTGACAAGTGAACCAAGTTGGTTGTGGTCCAGTTTAGGGGACATCTACTTACTGCACTTAAATATTATATATTATAAATATTCACAAAGTCCTAGCTGACATTTTCTTATCATTACTGTTAGATCTGTCATAGGCTATGTCCGAATTCCCTTCCTAATCCCTTACTGCTAAAAAACAATATTGTACGGGACTATCCAGTGCCTTGGATTTTAACAGCAATTTGGACACCTTGATCATAATTTTTTTTTCAATGTCTAATGTGGCATCACTGCTTTCCCAAAGTAAAAACCTACCATAATAAATATGAACATTTTATTAAAGCTATTTATGAATCCACTGTTCTGAAGATGAAATCTTGATTGTTTATAAAAAACATTTAACTGTAAATCCAGTTTTTATTTCCCAATGAAAAATCGTTCAAACGTAATGCATTTTCCTTTATTTTTGCTTGTCTAGTGAACATTGATGCACACTAGTTTGACCCAGGAAATTTCTTGGCCACTGGATTTTGGAATTCATATTAATTTCAATTTGATTTTATTTATATAGTCCAATTTTACAACAATAGTCGTCTCAATGGGCTTCATTCCGGTAATTATATAATAAACACTGAAATCATAATGATGATGAAGTAATAGAATTCAATAAGGTAATGGCTAAACTAAACTAAACTAAACAGACTAGGCTAAACTGGGCATCCCGGCCCTTAGAACCTCTTTCTCGGTAAGAAAAAACTAAAAAAGATTCGGACAGCTCTATTAAATCGCATGGGCCTTTTATATGGTGCACTAAGTAGTGAGTAGTGACGAAATTCGGACACAACCGTATTTACCAAACCAGGCAGATAAATATTTTCCCCCTTTCAGGAACGAACCTAAGATGGAAGAAACCCAAACTGCCTGCCTCGTTTACAAAAAAAAAAGAAACTTTTTTTCCACAGGTGATCATTTGTGGGTAATATAGATAGGAATTGGGTGATCCATTACATAAGCCAATCCAGCGTTGCCCTGGCTTGCCTCTGACAAAGAGCTCACTGCATAGCCACACGAACGCTATAGGTGAACAGTCTTTAATTACTGCAATCCCCTGATTTTCCTACCAAAACCAACAGAGGCAGCATGTTTCCAGTGAAATGATAGTCTGTTATTTTTTTAAACATTTTTTTTCATGACATCGATCACAATAGAAATTAACTGTGGTTTCTCTCTGTGTCAGTCAAAACTCCATATTGTCTCCCACAAAGATGGCGGCATGACATGTAACTAAACGTCTGTGACATAATTTGCCTCCCCTGCTTTGCCTGAAGTGAGCTCTGACAAAGAAGGGAAAAAGTGTGTCAAAAATAAATAGTCTAGTGCTGCTAGTCCTCTGACTATTGCTGATTAGCAGCTTCATCTAGTCAGTACATTACTTTTAGCCATGAGACATTTTGTGATCTAGGCTTCTTCAGCTTTGGGCTTTTTATTTAAATTTTTATCCTACTTGTAATATGCTTTGCTTATATGAGTTACTCCCATTGGTTTGCTATTGCTTCTTAGTCCATGTCTATGTGCAAAGTCTTTGAATTCCCTCCACTTGACAACAAGTCATTTGGGGTTTAAGATGCACCTGGTTTAAGTCACAGGGATTTAGCGGGTAATATTTCATTGAAATACAAAGCTTTGCTTCGGGAAAATAAATAAGGTAGTAAAATAAAGCTAATTTTTGTTCTAAATATTTTTCTCACTTTAACACTGCTTGTTTTCTAGCCGTTTCTGCCCGTATATTTGATCAGAATGTAGTCTTGCATGATCCAGCATATACTTTCTTATCCAATAAACCAAACTGCAAGTAAGTGAAGAACAGGGCAGAAAGAGTACTCTAACAACAGATAAGGGTTCAAAAATACATACAACAAACAAAAACAGGATCCATAGCTTAACACAAATGGGAGAAAGTCACCAATGTACAAATCTCAACTGTCAAGTCTCTTGTTTCATAAAAGACTTTTCTAACATGGTACATAATATTGTGCTTTTCTACGTTCTTAGGAGGTCCAAAGTGCTTTGTAGTCACAGACCCGTTCACCCATGCACATACCACCACACACACACACACACACACACACACACACACACACATTCAGCCAAACCTGCAATCTTTCTATCAAAGATCGATTGCCCTACCTCTGCATCACGGTCACCCCACAACATAATGTAACTTTTTTTTTTTATTGTAAAAAGCAAACTTTAAATTAGATGGGTCCAATCTTTTCCAGTCATCTGCCTGAAGTATAAGTCAAGTATCAAGTGATAAAAAACAAGTGAAAGTCAAGTTGAGTCTTCATCAGCGTTAGTCAAGCAAGTGTCAAGTCTTCAAACTGCAACACAAATCTATAAAATGATTTTCCACCAGAACTGAAGGAACGTAACAAATAAAAACAGCCCTTAATTCGTCATCTCTTTATCACACTCCTGTCGTTGATGCGGTCTCTCATCTTTGAATTTAGACGTATTGTATTGCACATTCTGTTCATATATAATGTCCTTTTGATGTCTGTGACATCATACCAACCGTCATCTTTTGTGTGTTTATGTGTAACGAGACACAGGTTGCAAATAAACAAGAGACCAAGATCTTTATGTGGCTTTCTCTTTTGCATTTGACTTCGTATACGAATCACTCCTTGCTTGTAGCATGAATAATATTAGAAAAGAAAAGATTCAATCTCCAAAAGGGCATGAGAGTTTATAAAATGGTCTTTTTTGCTATGGATTTATTGTATAGATTTACCACCCTTTTTACATGAAATAACAAATACCAAAGTATTTGGGGCATGTCGCAATTTTTTTATAGTTTGGCTGGGGGTGCAATGAAGAGTTTAGTTGACTAGTTAGCATATTCTTTATAGATACTTGAATAACTGTTCATATATCATGCCAATATACTAGATATCTCCTATATATCATGAAGATAAATAAGCATCGTGCATATATTCAGTCTATTGCTGTTACCTGTTCTGTTCTCATTCAGCTTTCATGATGAAAAGTCCGTTCTTGGTCCCGTATTTTGTTAAATAATTTCCCCCCCAAAAGTGCGACATATATTTTCTTTTTTTTATGCATTTATTGGGTGCTGTGACTTGTACTCGGAGTGACTTATAGTCAGACAACTACAGTAGCGGGTATACATACACAAGCCTTTTGAAATCCATTCATTTGTTTTTACTGGAGTTCTGTCAGACTTTGAGGATGAATCTGCTAACCTGTGCAGTTTAAGCTGATAGAAATTCATCTGAACTGCTATGTCAAGAAACCAACTGGGGCATCCATAGGATATTAGGGGGTATAAGGATTTTTCAGCACATCCAAGCCACTAAACTTTCCACAAATCTATAACCCTTTATGAAAGTTAACAGCTAGTCAACAAGCCACCTCTATCAAAAATGAAAGCTTGTGTTGATTTTACTTCCCTGACTGCACTCAAAATACTCCTCTACTTTAGTTGCACATCAACCACGTACTAAAAAAGTACAGTAGGTGTCTCTGATAACTCCCTAGGTCTGAAGTGTGTTTATACGTGCTTTGTTTTTTTTTTTTGTTTTTTTTTTACAGATGCAGTAAATGAAAGGAATCTGGGTAAGGAAAATAATGGATTGTTGTTTTATCATTACCAATATAATACATGTTGAGGATTTGGAATAGCCTTTTTTTGACATATTTCATGTACAGATTTTGAATTTTTTTCTCTCTCTCGTCACTTTAAATTTGTTCATTTTCAGAAATGATTTTATTTGTTGTTTATGTGTTGCACGGTGGCGCAGTGGTTAGCGCTCTTGCCTCACAGCAAGAAGGCCCCCAGTTCAAGTCCCGGCTGGGGGACATGAAAAACATGACATTAATGGGGGACCTTTCTGTGTGGAGTTTGCATGTTCTCCCCGTGTATGCGTAGGTTTTCTCCGGGATCTCCGGCTTCCTCCCACCGTCCAAAAACACGCTACATAGGTTGATTGGCAACTCTAAATTGTCCATAGGTGTGACTGTGAGAGTGAATGGATGTGTGATTGAGGATATTCCACCCTGCGACAGACTGGCGACCAGTCCAGGGTATCCCTTGCCTACGGCCAAGTGGCCGGGATAGGCTCCGGCAGCCCCGTGACCCCGAAAGGGAATAAACGGTAAAAGAAGATGAATGAATGAATTTTATTTGTTATTGTTCAATAAATGGCATTGCTTTAGTAATAAAAAATACATGTAAGCATGCCGCATTATCAGTTTGGAGCTATTTTGACCCTTATTGCAAAATTAAAGGATTTTGTTTTTTATTTGATTTCCAAATAGATTTGAACTCTTGCTGAACATTGTTTCCCCTTGTGTTTTTGCGCCCCCCCCACCCCCACCCCAATGTCCTTTTTTCACCTGTCATCTGTTGTATTCTAAAGGCTCCAAAAGTGACAGTTTTAAAGATTGAGCTGTTGAAAACATCTTCCGGTTGCCCTTCTGCAGACTTTCTATCATGCTGGAGCCTGATGCATTTGTATTTCTTGCAGTATTCACTATAACTGCCTCGTAAGCAGTTTTTCACCTTCAGCTTTACTGTAGCTGTAATCTGACATGCACTGCGAATTTCCTTCTTTCTTCAGATCTATTCACCTAAAAACATGGTACAGCCCTTCTATCTTTCCTACTTTAAAAACATATTTACAAGGTCCACATGTCACAGAAGGTGTTCTAAGGGAGAAAAGAGCAAAGATTGCACAATCCATTAAAACAAAATTATCTTTAATCATTTTCTTTGAATGTCCAGAATAAATATTTCAAATGACACTACTCATAATAAGTTAGTGATATTGTTATTTATATGATTCTTTTTCTCTATTTTGTCTGAATTCTAATGAAATATGTAGAAGTTTCCTTTGATTTTACTAAATATCAATGAAACGAAACACAATTTTTTTATTAGTTTGATATGAATAACCCCAAATTATAGGACCCATAATAAAAACAGCCCACAATAACATGATGTACCATGTCAGTAGTGCATATTTCCCCAATTTGCTGAAATAACAGCTGGACAGCGACGTATCCTGATCCTCACAAACCTCATGATGTCGTTCTGAGGCGTTCCACTGTTGCATAAGTGCTACATGCAGTTCTGCCAGGTCACGTGGGGATGGGGTACCGTCATCCAGTCTCTGCCTCAGCTGGTTCCTGGTGTGCTCTATGGGGTTCATGTATGGGGACATTGCTGGCCAAACCACATGAGGGACTCCCACTTCCTGAAGTTGAGCTGTTGTTGGTGGAGCATAATTATCCATGAATAGACAGTTGGGGGGGTGCTGGTGGAATTGGGGGATGGTGAAGGTTCTATGATGCACCTCCTCCACCAAAGACAACCCTGGGTACCACGTTGACCTCAGCATATCGCCCACCACCTCTTCGCCAGCAACGCTGACGACTATCATTTTTGCGCACGGTGACCCGACACTCATCGGTGAACAGGACGGCAGACCATAGCTGCATGACAGTAACAGCAGAACAGTGACAGATGCTGTCACATGAACCCAGTGCATCATGGGAGTCACAGCCAGTGCTTCTTGCTGCTGCAATGTAGCCTAAATTATAATGTAATTCAAAGCATTTTTCATGGATCTATCAAAGTTCTTTTCACATGTAATTTTATTAAACAGCAGGGTCTGGTACACACATTCGTTTTGTAATCCCGTCGAAAATGTCACTTTTCAACGTTTCTTTATCGCTAAAGATAAACTTTTGAGAATAGAGACCGTCAATCGGTGTTGTTCGATTGTGCCGCGCCCCCCCCCCCCCCCCCCATGTCATGCTCTTCACTCATGCAAGATGCAGCTTCCAGGAATCTGAGGCGGGGATACTCCGCTCCAGCTCAGCACGAACGGCCAGGGATTTGGGTTAAAACTTCATAATCACAATTAAAACACCATTAGGAACATTTTTATTAAACACATTGTATGTTTTTAAAATCTTGTGGGGGTGTACAGGCACTGAAAATGGTTTCTCAGTGGTGCATTCTCCAAGGCATTTATGTTTGTCTTTTTTCTATTTTTTATTTTTTTATTTTGATCTTTATTGACTTTTTCTATGAATAAATAACGAGGCAGGAAAGTTTAAAAACCAGATTAGCCCAACCGGATTTGCTGTAAGTGTGTCAAAAGGAAAAGGGCTTGTCTTCACTTTCTCTAAGCAGTTCAGTGGGTGTAATTACAAGCAGGAAATGGGATGCCCAGGCCTGCAAATCCAACCGTAGTTAGTATTCCATATTCATAAAAAATGAACGTTATATAACACATAGCCTTCCTGTCAGAGAGGGGGTTCAGGACACCTCAGATCAAATGGTTACATTACAAGTCTTTATTGAAATCCCAAAGCCACTTTTTTGTATGCAGGAAGCCTGCTGTCAAATTAACATTAGCTTGGGTATTAGTGTGGACATGTTTAAAATATATATATATATATATATATATATACATAAAAACTGTCTTGTGTTTGAAAGCATGTGTGTCTACCGCACACACGTGTAGCGGCGAGCATAAAAAACCTAAATTCCAAGAGGGTGCAGCTGTTATTAATGAGGCTTGGTCCTTTTTTGGAACATTGCAGATCACATTCGAGACTGGATCTTCATTTACATTCAACTGCATGCTGTCAGTTTTCTGACGTTTGCAGCAGACATAAGAATTCAATCAAATGTTTATAGTTTAGCTTCAATGATGTACTACAGGTAGCAAAAAAAAAATAAGAAGGAAAAACAATTCAAACAATAGCATAAAAAAGTAATTTTAAAAAGCTTTAACTTACTGCTTTAATTAAGTAAACAAACATGGAAGTGGTAGACAGGCTCAGATTACTTGCACAGCCCGAAAAGACATGTTTGCCTGAATGCTAACAATATCCCACAGAAAGTGTTTATAGTCACAACCTGGAATAAATGTCATGTTGAATAGATTTAATCAAGCCGAATATTTGGGTTTTTGTATCAGGATTATTGTAGTGCATTGTTTCTTTCCCTATGTTATACAAAATACTTAGTGATCAAACTTTGATTCAACTTTTCCTCTGACTCAACAAGGGTGTCATTAAAGGTCTTAAAGGTCTTGCTCCAAAGACGAGCAGAGGCCTTGCTTGCTTCTGTTTCAAAATTCAAAACTAAGAGATTATTTGATTGGAATTAAAATGGAGACATGCATAATTGAGTTTTAGGGTCACCATTAAAAAAAGTATAAAAATGAAGTTTTAAAATTATGAGAAGAAAAAAAAAAGTCGAAATTTTACCAGAATAAAGTCGTACAGAACAAAATTCAATCAACTATTTGCAAGAATAAAGTTGTACATTCATGCTTCAAAAGGTCGTCTCACAAAGAAAGTCATGTTACGAAAAAAAGTTGTATTTAGCATTCAAAATGTTTCAAGACAGACAATAGAACATCACCGGTTAAGTGTATGTTACATGAATATCACAATGCTCAAGAATCTCACTGAATCTGCTTTTCCTTTTTTTGTAAAAGTACAACTTCATCTTCATAAAATTACAATTCTATATTCAAAAGCACAAGACTTTTTCTTTGTAAAACTTTTTAAATCATAAATGTATTATTTTTTTCTCATATGTTGAATTTTATTCTAATAACTGAAACACTTTTCCTTTTACCTCATACTTTTATGACTTTTTCACAAAATCTTACACATTTCTTCTCTGTCTTTTTCTTTGTTGGTGTCCCTAATGCTCCGTCGTAGAATGTTTTATTATTTTTAGGTTTGGTGCATGTGTGGACATTGCCAGATCATGTATGCAGCAACGGTGACCCTCTGCTATGCGAAAGTGGCAACAGTGATAAACCAAGACATTTAAATTAACATTTCATATTGTACGGTATTCTTCAGACATGAAAAGAAAAAGTAAAAACATGGCCGCATTAACCCTTTAAAAGGATTTACCAAAAATCTCTAAACTCCTTCCATTAAAAACTATACTCACTTAAATATTTGCAAGGTTAATCAGTGATGGGAAAAATCTGTTCAGATTACAGAACTCTTCTGTTTTTATTCAATATAAACACATTAAGAAATCTGTCTTTATTGTTTTACTATTTAAAACTGCAAAATAGGTTTAATAGGTTTAATTAAATAAGGGGCCTTGTGAATCATTTGTATACAAGTTGGGCTTTTTTATGTTTATATTAAGGAATATTTAGGACAAGTTTTTTTCCGAATGAAAAGCAGTAAAATAAAGTTTTAGTTAAAGCTCCAATATCATCATGCTATTCTTAAGCCTTTTGGAGTACACTATATCCAGATAAATGATAACTTATTACTTTGGCACACTAAAGAAGTATTTTTAAAAATGAAATGCCAGTTATTTTTACTGCTCCTTTTCCTACACGGAAGTAAGACGATTCGATTTCTGAGGCCCCGCCTTTCGGTGCTTGTGGGTGCCGCCCATTTCATGACATCAACCTAGAGTTGGCCTCAGCAGCGTGTCTTGCCCACAGAAACAAACAGCATCTAAACTTTTGCAAAGATGGATGTGCATATTGTACATATAGAAGGAAAGCGAAAAGCCGGTCAACGCTAGCTCCGTGGAGAAAGTGTGTGTGTGTGTTAGCCTGGGGGCGGAGCTGACAGTGCAGACTCTTCCTGGAAGGGGCTGTTCCTCACTTACCTACTCCACAATGTGAGAACCTGCTCGTTTTTGTGCTGGTGCTCAGAGAGCGGGTTTTTAGCTGCCACAATGGGGAAGTGGTTGGATGGTTCAGTTGGCTGGGTGCAGGACTGGCATGCAGAAAACCTGGGTTTGCATTGATCCAAAGATTCAGTGGGTCCTTTGTGCTGCTGCCTATCTGGGTCTCCCTGTGCTTTGAAAATACAGGTCTTTGCCAAACCACCTGTTGTGACCCCTGGTGTGGTGATGTGACCCCTGAAAGGTGAACAACAACAGCTCAGAGCTGCATGACTGGAAATGGCTGTGAAAATACAGCTGTGGGGTTGTTGTTTTTTAAAAGCTCGAAAAAGTTGATTTTGCATGATGGACAGTGAACCCTTTAAAGCATCTTAGATGTGTTTGGCTGCTTCACTTAAAGAACATTTGGATATCTAAACTTTTAAAATTTGTTTTCTTCCTGAAACAAAATGAACTACATTCATTTTGTAAGAAAGCAAATTATACTATAAATAGTATACATTTGTGTTGCTTGTTGGTGCATAAACACTGTTATCAGTGTTCTGGTCCTGCTTGCCATCACCTCAGCAAAAGCTTGCACTTTGCTCTAAAAGACTTCCGAAGGTAAGGCAGAAGCAGCCTCTTATGTCGTGATTTTACTCCGAATCCAATCCAACCAGCCTCAGCCAACATCCCTGCCTTCCTGATTAAAGGTCTCGCCACAGTATAATGACAGAATTGTGTTCTTGTCAGTTCCTGCTGCTGAGAGTGGGCTAATAGTCACGTTATCCTACGCAGCATGTTATTACTTTTCCACCCGTAGCTCGATGAGGCGCAAGTCTGTCATTGGGATCCTAAATCACAGGGCAGGAAGGCCAGAGATCAGTTAAAGCAGTTCTCTGAAACTCCAATGTTTCCGCCCTCTCTTCTTCACCACACTTAATATGCACTGACTTGCACCTACTGTTAGCAGGGAGGAATTACTGCGACATGGGCCGGAGGAGGCAAATGGAAGTCAAAAAGGAGAATTTTGATGGCCACTGATTTCCAGATCATTCCATCCAGACTAATTTGAAACCCGCTGCTTATTTCTGACTATGATTGGATGATTCATGGTTATCACTCGCATGATTAGCAGGCGAGTGCAGCATCCATCAGAACTCAGGCTAATCTGCTTGATTATTAGCCTCTAAGCCTTCCTTCCATGCTGAGCTTGTTGAGCATAAAGTGATAAGAGACTACACTGTCCTCAGTTAATCTATCTTTGCTTACTTGTCAGATTGATAATTGCATTGCCCACACTTCAGTTTATCCCCACAAAAATACACTTTTGGTTTTCAGCTAGCAGCATGGGAACATTCTTCACACTTGAGTATCATGTTGAAATGTGAAAAGGGTATGTAAACTCCAGATGAAGCGTGCTGATATAATCGGAGGGGCTCCAGGTACGTTTTTCTGGCCTTCGGGACGTTCAGGACCGGCTTTCCTTAACAGTGTCAGCAGCCTTGCAGCTCTGTGATCCTGAAATACATGTAGTGATCTTCCACATGATAGCGGTTTTATCTTTATTTGTTTTAAGATTAGAGACTATCACAATTAATTTACCTTCTTTCTTCACACAATGAAAACTTCGACTTTTTTTTTTTACAGCTTATCGTCCGCTAAGGGCTTTTAAGATCGAGCACAACTTGCCCTGCAGCTGAAGTTTCATGGGAAATAAGCTGAGCATGAAGTATTTAACAAAATTTTAAGCCGTTGGCTCCATAAGTAGATAAGAAGAGAATCCGCCTTTGATCCACGTGAGCCAGATCTTTGTGAAACTGTGGGTCGTTCCTTGAGTCAGGGCGACGGGCTTATAATTATGAGTGAGCGTGACCGTGTTATACAATGCGCGGCACATCTTTACTCAGTGCTTTGACCTTCTCCTCTGAGGTTTTTTCTCGTCTAAGTTTGCCCTTTACTGGGGCATGTTGTGTAACTGAAGGGGCACAACGTGAATAACATTGATATTTGTGCAACTGCCTGTGCTGAATGAAGAGCTAACTGGAGCAGGAGAATGGTGCTGTTCGGCAAGGTTCATGGCTGTTATTCCTACAGGCCATGAGCGTGAAAAGAGCTAATGCCATCTGACAGTTCTGGAGCAAGTAGAGGAGGGCTGGACAGAAAAGGAGGAGATAGAGGGGGGAGGGGGGTGTTAAGAGATGCAGAGAGGTTGGGGGTGTTGGATGAGAGAAAAGTGGTGGATGAGCTAGATATGGACAAAGCTGGGATGAAGGATATGGGAGGGGAAGGGCTTTAAAGGGGGGACTATTGAGACCTCTTTTGTTACCCGTTGTAGACAATGGCATCTAAGAGTCGCTGTTTCTTATCCCTGAAACATATTAGAAATCCAAATGTTTCAGCGTTTCCTTAAAACGTCTGTGCAAGCTACTGCACATGAACGGTGCTGTGGAGTTACTGCAGGTTAAGCCTGTTTCTTAAACCCATGCAGCACCTCTACAAGGCAGATTTGTTTGCAACTACCATTTTGGAATCCTGCTTTTGAGAGAATGCTGTGTTCCAAAAGCATCAAAGCCATTTTCGCATGTATCCCAGGTTGAAGGAAAAACGGGTATCGATCTGCCAGCCATGTTGAATCGAGAACCCTTCGCTTTGTCTGATTCCTGGAAACTGGTACCGCTGAAAGCACAACAGACAGACAAAAGATGGGAGGGGAAGATGCAGATGACAAACGAACCTGTTGAGGAGGGATCCCACTGTAATTTGACAGGCTCCAGTCAAGCTTCAGCAGCGCCTCTTTTAAAGGAGGCCTGGTTGACACCCCGCTGCTGAGCCAACCCATCATTATCAGCCTGGCGGAAGCGCAGAGATTTGCCGTGTCTTGTGATCTTTTCCCCGTCTTCCTCTTGCACCGCAGAAGTACAAGTGTCACCGTGGCTTCAAGTGTTCACAGATCCGCTGGAGCTCTTGCCTTAGGAATTTCTAGTTTTATCTGTTTAATGTATTTGACTGAGGAGACTATGAATTGACTACAAACAGCTTACACTGTAAAGTGTTGTCCTCCTCCACAAATGTTGAACTCCACTTATTCAACAGCAATTTCCCTTCTTCTTTACTGTGTCCATGGAAACATTAAGGTTGTTCATAGGCCTGCACAATATACCGCAAATTTATCGTTATCGCAATATCCAGCTCTGCAATATGCATATCGCAAAAGACAGCGAATATCGCAATAAATCGCAAACCCAAAATGTGTTAAAACAATCTTATGGCAGATTGACACTTTTAACGAATCAAATAAATCCCTTTATGCTTTGACCAATCAGATGGACGCCTTCCCATTGTTGACCAATCAGATGGTGGCCTATTATGTTAGATGTTTGTCCCCCATGTCGATGAGGGTCATTTGGAGTATAATTTTTAAACTGTTGCAATGAAATGGGAATGTTGTTTTTGTTTATTTTTCTATTTGTTTATTTACCGCAAATTTATCGTTATCGCAATATTGATCACTAATATCGCATATCGCAAGTTTTCCTCATATCGTGCAGCCCTAGTTGTTCAGTAAAATCATGCTTTCACAAAGGATGTAAAGAAGTTGCAAAAGCTTTGGATCTTATGATGGAAGGCTATTTCTACTGTCGCCGTGTTACTTTTTTATTTATACAAAAGGTACTTAATACATTTATTCAAAGTCCTGCTCCGATCATCTTTTGATCTTTTGTAAAAGCTTTCCCAGTCGTCTTATAATAATCATTTTGCCATTTTTAGCCACATCAAAAAGCCTGGGTTGTTTTTCTCGGACATAGTTTCTGCAGAGCGGCAGCAGTTCATTAGAAATTTGCCTCTGATCCCGCCCCTATTTCCTGTCATCCATCTGTTTACACTCTCTCCTGCTAGCTTACAGTCCCTCACACCTGCAGCCTAACATTAGTGGTGCAACAGAAATGTTGAGCAATATATTGAAGTTATCCATCCGTTCAGTTTAGATCCAGATTCCAGCTCAGGCGAGGAAAACAAAGACGCACCGCTACATGGATCTTTTTTTCTGCACGTGGAGTGGAGGAGAGAGCTTGTGGCATGCAGATTGTAGCTTCTACATAAGAACTACAAGCTTTTTCAAATGGCATTTTATGTCTTATTCACAACGATCTGAATGAAGACAAACTCAGAAATGCCATTTTGAGCTTACTTTTCTTTAAATGTTTTCTCTCTCAACAGGAAAGGCAACAAGAACATGTTAAAAACACCAAAAACTCGATTGTCATTAAAGTGGGTCTTTAAATGCTGTAAAATGGTACAGTCCCATTAAGTTGCATCACTTGGCAGACATGTTTTTTTTAACTTTCGCCAAAGTCTTGTTTCACTTTTTAGGTTGATTTTTAGAGTTGGTCTTAGATGTCCAAAAATGATGTGTGACATAAAGGTTTGCAAAGTTAAAGTGCATACCTTTACGTACTGAAACAAACGTTTACCGTAATTGGGTAGTTTAACATCATTTAACCCCTCTGACAGAGGCACGTAGGCATGTGTTGCCTAAACCAGAGGTTAGGATTAAAGGCAACATTTCTGCTTGTTTTCTATGGAACTGTTGCTGTTCGCCAGACACATTTGATCTAAGTAATCAGCACTAGATAGGACAAGAATATCTGACCCAAGGCCTGGAATTTTCAACCTTTTCCCTAAACAAAGTGACACAATTGTGTTATATGAAGTTGTTTTAAGGTTTTAAATGTTGCTGTCACTCCAGCGATCCAAAAGAAGTCTTCTCATACAAGTCTCCTTCAGTAGAGATAGGGGTGCCTGAGTTTCCCCTTTAGGGAGATTTAAAAAATATTATTAAAATATATGTATCAATTAAAAAAAAGTAATTCTTTGACAATTCTGGACTTAGTCGTCAAACTAAAGTATGGCTGCCCAATCCTAAGATGAGATCTTGAGGTCTACCATTTCTTTTCCACATTAGAATGGGGAAACACGTTAGTTGGGGAAATAAGCAGAAACCAGGACATGGGGAGCTGGAAAGCAGGCAGGCTGGTAGATCTTGAGGACCAGGTTGAGGCGGCCATCAAACGCTCAGTAACATTGTTGACTTCGTGACATGATCGTTTTTTTGCTGCCATCAAATGTTTTGTCCGCTGTGATGCACTTTGTTGTTTTTATGTTATAGTAAATTAATCCTTCCATGTTTCAACCCATAGGGTATTTCCCAATATCAATTTGATTATCAATTTATCTAATTTTGAAACGATTTTTTTAAAGGTGTAGATGACCCACAGATCTCAACATTTACCATCAATAGTTTTGAATTGGTGAATAAACTTGTTTTGGTTTATAGAAGAGTATCAGATTCTATGTGACAGGAGAGTGGAAGTGGAATAACGGAGACCCTTGTTTGTGCCTCAATCTTGTAAAGTCGGTGTGGGTCGGTGTGGGTCACTAGTTCAGCAGGAAGGATGGTTGGTTGATCGACAAAAATGTGAAAGCGGGTTTTGCGGAATGAGTAGTGCCAGTTTTTCCAGATGTTTAATTATGTATGCAAAATCTTCTTGGAGGCCCCTTTTCCAGTTTCATTATAGAGTCATTCATAAAAAGGTGTTGCCTTTTTATTCATTTTTATTCATTTTGTTGAAAGAGAGTAATTGACAGGTCTTGACTCTGAAAAACCCATCAGATTGGAGACTTTCATCGGTGGAGTTTTTGAAGTTCAGGGTGGGGTCTGTGCCGCCAACTCTCAGACGTGATTGTAGTGGTTTGTGTTTGAGCTACTCAGTTTGTTTGATCTGTAAGAGGGGTTTGTTGTAACCATGTATGCAGACGGTCCAAAAAAGGCATCTAAAGCAAAGTGTGAGCTTAATTTTCTCCCTATTAAATAAATGGAAGGGGAATTTAAAAAAAAGGGGCTTTTGGAGGAGCTGCGTCCACAGCCGAAGTTTCTACCCACAAGGCGGCAACAACCAGTCAAAGGAAGCACTTCTGTTGACGGGAACCAAAAGACATCAAAGGTGGCGTGGATTGTTTGGCAGCAGATAAGAGGATTTATAATGCGAAGTGCCTCTCAAACAGCCCTCATCATTACAGCTGCTGGCCCACTTTCACAGATGAAAATGGCTGCAAAGCTGCCTATCAGGGTCCATATTGATTCATACTCAATGAGTTGCTTGTATTTGGGAGTAAACAAGTTGGCTAATACTTGTAAAAATATCTCTTTGTCCAGCTGAGCTTCATCTTACTGAAGCTTGTTTTTTGGTGCAATACTGCCTCCTGCTGATGGAACAGGGTCATGCTGGAGAGGCCCACCAATGTGTCACTATGGCGGTTTTCTCTATTGTGCAGAGACCTGCACTCATTCTGCTGTAAGGAAACATTCTTTCTAATATTCTTTAACTTTTTCATCCTCTGCCTGATAAACATATTGATTTGAAACAGTTTTTGCTTATTGAAGCAACTGACAGGGATTTTTTGCTCTTTAATTTACACTTAATAGCAATGCATAGTTATATTTTTTTATAAGAAATCAATAAAAAAAAAACCTTTTTATATATATCAAAACCTTTCCTTATCACAATAGAAAAAACCTCATGATCTTTCTGGTTCCGTTGGAGTAAACTAGTAAGTGGCGAATATCTAGCTACCACATACAATATTTGTCTTTGTTTTTTGTCTTTTAATCAAACTCTTGATCTCTGCCACGTAACCACGCTGAGATCATTTCCAAGGTTTCTTCCTCAAAAGAAGAAGAAGAGAAGGCATATCAATTTCAATTTTGAGAGATTTCTCTGACAAAAACCCTCAACTGGGAGGGCTTATGTTATCGTTTTTCTAGTTTTCTAGTTAATCAATAAAGCATGGTTTAAGCTTGGTTTAAGCTTTCTGTTGGCTACAGAGACTTCAGTTTTGACAAATCTTTAATGCATTTGGTTTAGATGTCAACTTCGGAAACATTTGACTGTACAACTACCAGATTAAAAGTAAATTTCAAAAATATGTGAGATAATTGTAAATACATCTGTAATTCCTTATGACATGACATGTAGAGCAGCTTCAGAGGCAGTTTAATATTTACAAGGGAAACTAAAAGTAAAGCTGCCATAGTATATTAAAAATTACCATTATGGCACTTAAAGAGATGGGGCATTGTGAAAACTCAAGTTCATTCTCTCAGCTTTCATGAGCTCAGTGATTGTGGCCCCATCAACTCCGTCTTATGAAACTTTAGGGTATTCAGCGAAAGAACAATAAGTATGCCTTTGGAAAGCAAATATGCTTGGAGAACGCAGAGACCGTAACTGACCATGAACCTTTTCCCTCAACAAAAGCGTCTTACCAGAAGAACCTGTGGGATGATCAAAGTTTGCAATGTTTGACGTCTGGGATCTAATGGGGACACGTTTGTTGTATAGTGGACAACAGCAGCGATAATACTGACATGAAACTGCACTGAACCCAATTGGTTTCTAATCTTTTTAGCTTGTGACCTACTAAAGTAAATCAATTTTAACTTGTGCCCCCTGCAATCACCGGGTATGAGATAGTAGACACTCCAAACTATTAGTTCAGTGTTTTCTGTTGTTGTCTTAAAACGCTAACTTGAAAAGAACTAGATCAGTGTTCAAAAGAGCAAACGTGTGGAAAAACACAGCAGTACCACCTCTGGGTGTTTAGTGGTTACAGCATTTATATTTGACAGTTGTTGATGATGATGAAGAGATTGATTCTGTCTGTTTTGATCATTGATTAATCATTTAACTTCTGTGTGAGTTACAAATACCAATACTGTCCTGTTGCTAATCAGTTGCAAAGGTTAGTTGTTGTTTTTTTCAGGTAGATGGCAATGCAATGGAAAAACACAACCAGAGTTGTCTGTGTGTGTGTGTGTGTTTGGGGGGGGGGGTCAAATTGTTTTTGCTTTTAGAGACATAAAATATGTTTTTAAATTACTTTCCATCATTTTGTTATGGTGTGTTGAATGCTGTTTCAGACAGGTTTCCTCAAAAGACTGCTGGACCAAACATCAACCTGCTAATAAAAGAACAAAAACATATTTGTCTCAAAAACTTTATGCAGACTTTAGTTACCTAAAAAGTTAGAAAAGGGCAAAATAGTAATAGTAACAGCCGCTGGGATTCTACTTGCACATCACTTGTTTTGGTGTTTTTCTGCCAAAACGTTCCAGTGGTAGCTTGTATTCAGTGTCTAACTACAACCAGTCATTTGTGTCGTGACCTCTAAAGCGTCAACTCTTTACTGAGGAAATGGTGCTACTGTAGTTTCAACTCTTCACAGCATAAAAGACTAGTTTCTTAGAGAGCTGGAAGTCGATGGAGAACATAAACAACCTAGGGCTTTGCACATAAAAAGAATAAAGACATTTTAAACTAATAGATTCTAATAGCCTATTCATAGCAAAGCATCTGGACTGAGCCAATCCCAAAAACATGATAGGCTCATAAGACTGCTTTACTTCTCATGATGGGGCCCAGTTGGCACCGCCACAGACACGCTACAGTTTTACCTGCATCACCAACATGCCATTATTTGTGATTGCAGTCCAGCTGCACTGAGTAAGGTAGACAACTTAAGCTCCAGATCAGTTTGACTCTTGTGTCGTCATGTTTGCAATTTCTTTTGTCCGTGTGATATCATTGGGTGTGATTCATCATGAAATGAGGACCAATAGCTTGCTATTTTTATTTTTATTTTAAGGAACTCCATACCATCTGGTCTATATCGCTCTTTTGTATCATTGCGTACACTGACACCCTCCATATGTGCTGTTCAGCAAGACTATCTAAAAGTTACATTCTCATAGGAGTACAGATTTAACTCCAAAGAAATCAAGGGGATACACAGACTTGATAACAAAGGAACGTCCATCCATCCATCCTCATTTGTGTGAATTGCTCCTCACATGAAGATGGCAGTACATGCAGACTCCTCCAGATCTCCAGCTCTGGCCGTTTGTGTAGAGCTAGCAAAACAAAGAAAAAGGTTTGCAGATAACATGAGGACTTCGAGTTCACTTCATCTGTCCTTTGTTGAGGTCACATGTTTAGAGCCAGTTGCTTAAGTTGCACACAAGCTCCCCAAGCAACACCAAAACTTAAGTTGCCCAATAGCAATGCCTAAAGCAATGGTGCTGGCCTTAACTCATTGTGCCTCACAGAAAGGCTTCAACATAGGAAAGCCACACGATAACTTCAGGCACACCAAGGGCATTGGATTTGCTACCACATAAAACTAAAGGAAAGCAAGCCAAGTCTAAGGCCATGGAGGTCGATAGCACGACAAGCAGCCCCTGGGGTATGGCACAAGGACACAGGAATGACACCCTTTGGTCCTGAAAGATGCATAACAGGCCCAAAGAGGACACATTATCTTGATCTAAGCAACAAATGATAAGTACTTTAACAGGATGTCAAGCAGTCCTCACTTGACATCATCCCTCCTATCAAAAAACACCATTTCACCTTTGAAGTCTAACTCCAACTAGATTTTTTTTCTATTATAAAAGCGATTCCAGTGGCCTTTTGATTATAATTACGCTGTTTTTGGTGTAATCAAACATCCTGTGCTGTTTTTTAAGACATTTTGTGCCCCGTAGAAGGACTTCATGAGAAATTCTCCTCTGGTTTGTGGGTGAGACTGTTGGCATGGGAGTAGCCCTATGTTAATATCCCAGCATGCCTTTGTTTATAGTTTCTCACAACCTCAAGCAAACATTAGAGTAGCATAAAACGACGAGCAACATTGGAGCTATCCAGTTGTACAGCTTTGAGGCAGATGGCAGCTTAGACGAGGAAAAAGAAGACGTCAGTGAATCAATTTGTCATCTAGTGGAGGATTTTGGAATTGGAGGCGAGTAGGGAGACTGTGGCCCGATCGTGGCAGTTGCTGCGTCACAAACCCGAGCTTTTTTAAACCACAGGTTTTTGTCTGCACTTGATTTATCACAATTTGCATAAATAAATCCTCAGAAACCAGCTTTAATCTTCAGTTCTTTTATACATGTTAAGAAAACACCAAAATCAAGTGGATCTTTATGCACTTACACACAACTATCGACAAATGTTGAGAAGGAAGTGATTTTACTTTTTTCTATTGCGTTTCTGAAGAGAAAATGTACCAATCTTACAGAATTTGTAGGCCTTTGTTGCACAACCTGAGTGCAAAGGTTGAAATTACCAGCTAGAAGTCTTAACCTCAACTTTAGTGAACACGTGGGATTGGCTTGAACTTGCTGTTTGTCAAAGTGACCAACAATATCGTGTTGTCTGCAACAAAATGCAGAGTAACCTCACAAACCAATTTGTAATCAAGCTGATGATCATTTTGAATATGCTAGAATGTAAATACTCTTTTTACGCTACTAAAAAGCCTTTGTTTTAATAAAGTATTGTTTTTTATTGCCTCTGGTCATCAAAGCCACCAAATTAAAGCCATTAATTGAAAAAGTTGTTATTGCTTGAAAACATTAAAAAACTTTTTTTCTTTTTTTAAAACATATGACCCCCCAAAAACCCAAAGTTTTCTTACATTTTTTGCTTATTTGTTAGAATGAACAGGTTTATAACTGCGCCACCTTCTAAGTGTGCATTTTGGAAATAAAAAAAAAAATTTAATGATTAAAGCTTTTTTCAAGTGAAAATGCTTTGCATTCTAGATAAAGAAAAAACAAATGACAGAGTTGTATTTTTTTTAAGCCCTTTGTTTCCAGAATAGAGGTTTGTGACAGTATGTCGGGGGGAGGGGAGCTCAAGCAAAAGACATATCCTTTGTTACTGAAATGCAAAGCGGAAGTAACAATAAAGCTCATTTAAGCCAAGTCATATTACTGAAGTTTAAGCCCAGAGACTTTATGCTGCAGGTGGAAGGTCTAGAATCACAAAGTAGTAGTAACATGCATTTTTTCTAATCAGGTTTTCAAAAAGAAACCATAAAGTAAAGCAATTCGTTCATCCTCATATTTGTGATCCTCATGGTAGATATACTGTGTTTTCCTTATGTCTGAAATATCATTTGTCTATAAAATATCATCCTAAATGACCCTTGTTATGATCTGACATAGGGCTGCACGATATGAAGAAAACTGTGATATTAGTGATTTAATATTGCGATGAAGATATAACT
The DNA here is from genome assembly GCA_037389245.1 of Oryzias sinensis. NCBI lineage: Eukaryota > Metazoa > Chordata > Actinopteri > Beloniformes > Adrianichthyidae > Oryzias > Oryzias sinensis. The sequence goes on along the minus strand of CM074495.1, from coordinate 26,872,704 downwards.
TGAGGTACATGAACAAATAGCAAAACAACCAAATACATAATTTCCATTTCACTGCAACAGTTTAAAGATCATGACCCTCGTCTACATATTAGACGGACATAAAAGGCAAGGCCAGGCAAGGCAAGTTTATTTGTTTAGCACAATTCATACACAAAGTAATTCAAATGGATTTACAAAAAAGAAAAATGCATTAAAATCACAATGCATAACAGTGCAATTACTTTAAAAGACAGTAAAGAGAAAAAAACATAAACTGATGTGGGGATAAGGACCTTTCAGTTATATGCACGGCTAAACAGAAATGTTTTAAGTCTAGATTTGAACATGAACACAGTAGAGGCCTGTCTCACAACCTCAGGGAGACTGTTCCAGCTTTTAGCTGCAGAAGTCTGAAACGCTGATTCCTCTTGCTTAGTCCTGACTCTGGGCACCCGCAGGAGGCTGGTACCTGAGGTCCTCACAGTCCGAGATGGTTCATATGGAGCTAACATGTCAGAGATGTACTTTGGTGCAAGGCCATAGAGGGACTTGTAAACAAGCAGAGCTGCTTTAAAGTCTACTCTTTGAGCTACAGGAAGCCAGTGCAGAGACCTGAGCACAGGACTGATGTGATGGTACTTCCTGGTTCTAGTCAGGACTTGAGCAGCATTGAGCAGGCCGTTGCAGTAATCTAACCTACTGGAGACAAATGCATGTATAAGTATCTCCAGGTCTGGCTTTGACACTATGTTTTTGATTTTGGCAATGTTTTTAGATGGCAAAATGCTGCTGATGTTACTGGCTTGATATGGATTTTAAAGTTCAGGTCAGAGTCCATGATGACCCCTAGATTTCTGACAAGATTTGAAGGTTTTAGAGACAGAGAGTGAAGGTAACTGCTGACACTTTGTCTTGGTTTCTGTGGACCAAAGACGATGACCTTTAGTGTTGTCTGAGTTTAGCTGGAGAAATTTGGTTTGCATCCAAAAGGGCTCCATCCGATTGGTCAACAACATAAAGGCGTCAGTCTGATCTGTCAAATGCATAAATGGGCTTATTTGATTCGTTAAACACTTCAAGATTGTTTTTAGCACATTTGAGGTAACCAAATATCTCTTTTGAGATATTTGTATTGCACAGCTTGATATCGCAATAATGATAAATTTGCGTTTTATTGTGCAGGCCTAATCTGACATTTAACACATAATGACTTGACCATCTCAGTAGGGGGGGAATGCTTGGGTTGAACGGAGAGCCCCCAGATTGCAGTGCTTTTAAATTATTAACTTGGAAAATGGCCATTTTAGGAGCACTTACCTTTTTTAAGTGATCAACTGTCAGTCCTGGGTTCTAAAAGATCCAAATGGTACATTACAGTTCTGTTTCATGCTACCAAAAACAATTCCAGTGAGAAATGACTATGTTGTTTCAATAATTGTTTCAAAGTCACATAAAGAATACAAAGCAGACACAGAAAGAATGATAGAAGAATTATGGCTTGTCATGTGGGTTTTGTAATGTACTTTTTTCTTTTTCTTTTGCCCTGCCAGAAGTCCATATGGTTAAACATCCAAATAAGCATAATTTCCTGTTGAGTTCATTGACTGTAAATGAGAACTGGACTGAGTAAGTGTGGTGTGATGTCAGCCATAGTAAATGACTAGCTTCCGGTTCCAACAAAATGAAGTCAATTCAGCCGCCATTTTTTCACAGTACAGACATCGCCATGTTGGAATTGACAAGAACATGATAAAATAAAAGGTAGCAGAGAGAGAATGGTTATTCTGACCAACAGAATGATTAATAGACGTTTATTTCTCTATAGAAGTCTATGGGATTTTAGCTACTTGAAGCCAGCTGTAACTTCCTGTTTGGAACATGGAGGGGTAACGCAGTCCAGTTCTCATTTGTAGTCAATGATATAACCATAAAGACCTTATTGATCTATTTTTGCAGCTTTCTTCAGATTATAAAAAGTTCAGTTTTACCCCTTTATACTTCAGCTTTGGTGACTCAACTGATGTTGAGTTTCAAACATGCCTCAAGCTAATTCCTTCTAAAGATTTCTGTTCTTTTTGCCTCTAGCCTCCCTACATCTTTCCAAGAAAGTTTCTTACTTTTTATGTCCTCCACTGACTTCTAATTTCACTGAGAAACTTTTACCTTTGGATATATTAAAACTCTGCTTTTGTATCCAATATACTACCATCTTTCAGTCATCATTAGGTGATGCCCGGCTTAGACCATAGCTATTGCAAAGGGTTTAAAATCAAAACCATTGTGCTGCACTGGGTCAACAAAACATCTGTGGCCACTTCTAAGCAGGTATTTCATTTGATCTCTGACACTTGATGTAGAGAGTGAAAGTACAAAAAGACTTCAGTTTAATCTTTACTGTGCAATAGCTGTGTAAAAATACTTTCTGAGCTCGCACAATTCTCTTCCTTGACTACCATTTTCCACCTGCAAAGAAGTTAGATGTTGTTTTTAACATAATCTTATCTCTGGATACAGTTTTAACCACTCTAGTTTTCAAATACCATACAGACCAAAAGTTCTGGTGTGTCCAAACCTTTGGTCAGTACTGTATACCTTCCCAGTTTATTCTCCTCTAGTGTCACTGGACACTATGGACGCTATACCGGTGTATATTTGACCACTAAGTATGGTTTGTTAGATTTCAGTTTTATGGGGCTTTTTTTATTTTTTTGCTTTTCTTTTGTGTAACTGTATTGCATGTACAAAAAATGAGAACCTATGTTTGTAAACATACACCTGCCTCTACCTTTTAGTGATAATACAATGTTTTTAATTGTAATTCATTGTAATATGAAGTCACTAAAAATGACTTCATATTAGAAACATTTTCACTGAATATTGGTCTTAAAATATTACATGTAGACATTTGCATTGAGTAAAGATAACATGTTGGCAGATTTAAAAGTCTTGTTCTCATTGCTTTGAGTGTGCTAACTGATCCTGAGTGAAGCTTTTGTTTGAGTCCTACCTTATTTCTCACATATGCTTCAATCAGATTTGGTCAGATGACTGATAGAGCTTCAGTCTTTGCATGACTCAATTTGAGGGTTAAAATCCACCTTTTAACTTCATGCTTGGTCTTCTACTCTTATTTTGAAAAGGTTTTAAGCGACAACAGAGGGTTAAGGTCAAAAATGACGTGTAGAGTCCCCTACTATGATCATCAGCAACGGAAATCTTTTCAAATCATAAGAGGGATTGACATGTTTGGTTTTACCTTCTTTTAATCAGGGGAACAGTCATTAAACATACCTTGTAAACCTGATACGTATATGTTCATGTGAAGTTGTATCTTAAACCTAGGCAGGTTTTAGCCATCAGCCTTGTGGGGAGAGCAGTGGCATATGGTGGGGGACTTTCATAGTATTAGTGTAAAGCAGGAGCTGAGGAGACGAGCACTGTTGGACATGTCCTCACATTTTTACCTATTTACTATTTGCTTTTGAGCTACCAAACACTGTCTTGAGTTTGTGTCTTTCTCAAAGCCGGTGGGTTTTGTTGTGTTGTTTCACCTGTGCCTGTTCTCTGGGACCATCCCTGTTGAATTTAAATGTGAAAAGCTTCTTATATGTGACTTAGTGTGCAGAGTGCCAGAGTCATTAGCATTTGCATGGGGGGTGGGGCCTTTAGGGGGAGTGTGGGTGACTCCTGCTGATGTAAGAGTGCAGAAGTTTTATTAACTTGGGTGGAGCTGTGGAAAGGGTGAGCTGAAGCTTGGTTAGGCGACTGGGTCTGCCCTGATTAGTGCAGTGGGTGGTTGTGATCAGGTAGAGGAACACCACCTGGTTTAGGACCGAGTTAGGTCTGGTTAAGACAGCTGAGGGTGGAGCTTGAAGCCAAAACACTGGAAGCCTCTCACTATGACCCTCTCCCCGAAACACTGGAGGGGATGAAGGAAGAGAACCCACTGGATGGTAAGACATTGGCAGCTCCTAAAGGGTTAAAGTAACCCAATTTACAAATCAGTATTTCTGCTGATTCATGTTGACGTGTTTAAAGTGACTTTATTTGCTATAGATCTTAACCTTGAAGGTACAAACCCACATAAATGCCAAATTCAACAGACCTTCTTCTCATAAACAGGATGGTTGAAAGAATAATTGGCTAAATTATGTCAGAGCAAAGAGCATCAAGAGCAAACTGTAGATCCAGACAGTTTCCATACGAAAAATGAGTCTAATTTTATTAAGATATATTTTTTAACATTGTTATTTTTTATTTAGTCTATTAAGTTTAAAATGTGAGCTTTTATGAGGTCAGGATGACAGGGGTATTTTCAGTATTAATAATGGGTTTAAAAAATTGTTGGTGTAAATAAACAGGTCTCTAAATGTTTTCTGATTCACTTGTTTGTTTGTTTTGGGTTTGGACCAAAAATGAAACATTTAGTTATGTGCAGGCCTCATATTTTTTTTAAAAACTTGAATATTTGTCTAATACTCTGTGTTTAAGTTAGATTTACATGTCATGATTGAAACTGAAAGCTAACGGTTAAAGAATGATCCCGCACCTCTGTGAGCACTCATTCATGAAAAGTAGGTGTGTCTGTGTCACTACAAACACGCTTGTGATTATCTGTGGGATTTTAGACTTGGTTTTCAGGCACTTTAAATAGTAATACCTCAAAATGGTGGTCATTGGATCAAATTTCACTGGTGTAAACCCCTAGCAATACTAAAAGTTAACATGCAGAAACACTGTTTTTATTTTCTCCGAGTTTGCAGTTAATGAGGAAATATTCACTTTTTTAAAGGCTTTTTAGAACGGTAAAAAAAACCCAAATAAAGGAGCCTATAGTTTATTTTTGGGATACCACAAACGGGTATTTTTTAGAGAATGTCTCGTTTTCTCAGAACAGGATTGACCTCTAACACCGGTGCAGAAAACAGATCCCTTTATTCCACTAGTTGAGCTGGTTTTCCCTGATCCAGTCTATTTGAGGATTTAAAATTGGTTTAATGCTTGACCATCATAATTACTGGGGCCAATACCTCTGGTTATTGATTAAGTTAGAAAAATATGTGAAAATGATGTGCACAAACATAAGTGAAAACATAAAAACTGCTCAACAACATATACTGTTGCTCTTCCTAGGAAAAAGGGTAATAAAACAGGAGACAGACTCCAAGATTAATTCCCAGTTAAAATCTATAGAACTCCAGAAAGACGTGAAAAAATGTCAGTCCAACAAGTTAAAACACTTTAACATAATCTGGAAATACAGTATGCTGATTTAAAGGAAAGCCCTATAAGAGGCTGGGACTTCTAAGTGTTCAACGTTGGTTAAGAAAACCAAGATCAACTCCAAAATAGCCAGACGACAACAATGCTGCCAGACTGACTAAGAGTCACAGTTCTGCTGAGCCATGTTGTTTTTTGGGACGTCATAGATGAATACTTCTTGATGTTCTTCTCAAATATAATAAGATCAAAGAAAAAAACTTGTGACAAGCACCCAAATAACTGATGGAAACATGTGTAATTATTAGAGAACAAAAACAGCTTTCAGGTTCCTTTTGATTTCTCTGAGCTGTTATCAGCATAGGGCTGCACGATATGAGGAAAACTTGCAATATGCGATATTAGTGATCAATATTGCGATAACGATAAATTTGCGGTATATTGTGCAGGCCTACATCAGCATATCATCTTCTAAATCATAAACTTTTCTATTAGATCTGATTCCAACCTGAATGAAAAGAGATTTTTCCAGCAAATCAGTATTTTCTTATTAAATCTAATTAAATTGTCCTGAACAGTAGGTTATTTTCCTTTGGATTTCAAGCTTGTAGTTGTAACTTCCCCTTAAATTCCCTCCATTTATCCATAAGCTTTATGTAATTACGGGACGATGGCTAATCTCACTGTTATAACTGAAGTTCTTCAAAAAAAACGATGTACATAGACTCCATTTTAATATTTCCGAACTCATCATCATTGCAGTATAAATCAGTTTTTCTGATGGCAAAAAAAACTCTGCTAAGTCTCAGACTTCAAAGAAAGTTTTATTTGTGGAGCGATTTTAATGCAGGTTGAAGCACAAAGTACTTTACCTAAAAGGAAATAAAATACTATAAAAAAACAAACAAACGGAGGCCAACCTCACAAAATTCGCACACCTCCCTCAGCAAATTACGACAGATGATAAACTTGTGTCCGCACTGTTAAAAAAAATAAAACTTAATGCACTATTTATCACTTTTAACACATTTTACATTTCTATATTAGGTCAAATTAACTCAATTGAGCTTTTAAATGTATTATAATGTTAGTTCCTCGCGAAAAACAACCCCAAAGTTGTATTTTGATTCATTCATGCATTTCTGAGTATTCCCCTATAAACCTGCCCTCTGAGCACCAACGCCTACCTACCAATTCAGAAAAACCAGCAGGGTTTCACGTCGTGGCGTAGATAAGGGAGAAACTGCCAGCACACACACTTTCTCCACGGAGCTAGGGGTGATTGGCTAAACGCTTTCCTTTAATATGTGCAATATCCACATCCATCTTTGCAAAAGTTTGGAAACTGTGACAATCCTAGGGAAAAAAAAAGAAACCAGGCTGGATGTTATTTTCTTATAAAATTGAACTTTTTTTCAGTTTGACAGCTACTGCTTTGATTCAATAACAACCCCATAGGTTCTCTAGTTAACCCTTTAACATTGCAGCTTTGTCTTCAGTGTTGACATTTTTTCGACTACTGGGATTGTTTCTTGCGTGTAAAGCCAATGTAAAAAATGTGTTGGGCTTTTTAACCCTTGATATTCTTTTGACTGTTGTTACTTTTCAACCGTATCCAATTAATGTAATTCCAGCGGATATTGAAGCGGAGAAAATCATTTTTTCACTTTAATGCAACACTTTATTTAAGTAATGTGTTGCATATCTGTGCAAAGCCGATATGAAAAGCCACATTTCTCCATGTCAGAATCTCCTGTTTCACATTGATCGTGTAAACCGTTGAAGAGTTATAGTATGTCAAAGAGCGTGGGATATTTAGCTGTCGCCGGGGACATCTCAGATGTTAATGGTCTATCCTTTAGTCGCATGCACCTGTATGGGGTTTGACCCGTACGGGGGCTGCAGGTTAAAGGGAGAACAGCTGTGTCTTGCTGTTCTGTTGTGGCTTGTACAGTCACCATGTAAACAGAACATACCATTGGGCTGTGTATGGTACGTGTAAATTATATAATTCTTACAAATGCTTCACGATACACTAGCCATACACAGGGCAATGGTAAATTCCATTTTGATGGTGTCCCTTATGGGTGTCTTGTACAGTCACCCTCGACACCCTTCACCACTGAGTCCTAATTGACTGCATGCAAATGCTGCATGCACGCTCAGGGAGGGTGTGCAGGTGATATGCAAGTGTCTGTAAAATGTCTGCAGTATGACCTCAAATTGCTTTCTAATGGACTAATTTCCTAATGTTTAACATTAAAACTGCCAGCACAGAGTGCGCAATATGCGCGCAATGAGAACCAATTATCACTAAAACAAGTCTAAGTGGCTTCCTGCTCGCCATGCAGAGTGTGCTTGTGTGTTTTTGTGTGTGTGTGTGTGGTGGGGGCGGTTTGAGAAAAGGAAAAATCTGTTTTTTATTGGGCCGCCTACTTCACCCTAACTTAACATTAGCTCTTGCCCCCCACATTCCCCGTAGAACCCCACAGGCTCACCAAGCGGTCTGTGATCTAAACATTTTTGTGCAGGCCTCCTGTGTTCCCCATGCATGTTTGCCCATTTTTCCACCTACGGGCAGCCCTAAGCCACCCGTAAGGGCAGTTGTTACTAAAGGTTTAACTGACCTTTCTCCAGTAATATCCTTTTCAAACTTCGCTTCAACCTGGAGGTTGAAGGGTTGGCAGCTTAAATGGAGGCTCAGGCGAATAGACTTCTAAAGAATGATAAATGATCATCAAATAAGCAGAGCCAGTGAATTTTGGCATAAATTCTTTAAATGCACTTGACACCATAACAATTTAACAACAAAAAGAGGGAGATTCAAAATAGGCAATAACATGGCCAACATTTTACCCACAACTCTTATTTTCTATTATTCTAGTTTTCTTTGGTATGTGGCAAACAGCAGGTTGATATTTAAAAAGCAGAGGAAGTGGAGTTCTATTGTCATTCACCTGGTGTCTTTTGTGTTTTCACATATCAAGCTCTGAAGATTTTGCTCTGTCCTTCTCTGCCTGCTCAACCAAATGCCTCAATTAGTTAATGTCTGTGTGTTTTGTCAGCTTGGACCTGTGTTTATGCTTGGGCGTGCACTTTAGTCCTCATCAGTAGCGCCAGAGGCTGGGAGGGAAGGGGAGGCTAATTTGGGTGAGGGTTGTGGAGGGGGGGCATTGTTGAGCACCAGAGAAAATAGAAATATCAGTTCCACTCAGATAACCCTGGCTGTCATTGGACCTCAAGCCAAGTGGTGACCTCGGGGGCTTGAACTTTGCTGGTCATGTGACCAGGCAGTGAAGTGACCATTGGAGCTGCTGGGCTCCGGCTGTGGCCAGAGAGGGGCAGACTGTCGAGGAAAGAGGTGGCCGAGGAGAAAGCAGCAGAAGGTTGAGGGGGGGAAAAAAAAGAGTCATGACGAGGCCAGGCCCAGTCTTCTTGAGCTGAGCCTGTGCTTGAATGGGGTCCAGGCAGACTGGGAGAAGCATGAAATGGATACGTGGGAAGGTAAGCAGCTCGCTGGAGAAGCTGTTGCTTTCTTTTCAAAGGATCACACCCTCCAGAGTTAGCTGTGAATGAGAGGGGGGTGGATCACAGATGCATCTCGTATCTCTAATGGTTTCACTTCTGGGTAAATCTGAGAGGCTGCATTTTTATTACAACAGAAGAAATTCTGTTTTTTGTTGGGTTCTTATTTTTTTGTTAGAAAAAAACAAATGTTGAAAATTCTCTTTACAGTGTGAAGGATCACTTGCTGCTGTGCTTTTGTCTTTGTATTTTGGTTGATTGATCTTCATGCTCTAAATAGATAAGCATTTCAAGATTGACCTGAAGTTCAGGGGGTGTTGTAGCTCTTTCCAGTGCCCCTTGTCTTCCAGCGCTTTGTGGGTGTGTATGTTTTAAAAACAATTGAGCGGGTAGGTGTGTCGCTCAGGGTCTTTTCTTCATTTTTTTTGGTATTTATTTTGTAACCCCTTTGAATGGTTGGTAATTGTGGCCAGTTACTTTGGCCCCTTTTTTTTTTTTTTTTTTTTTAGCTGTTGACTCGTCTTGCATAAAGACAGTGTTATCCCCTGTTGTATTTCTTTAAAAGGCTTGTTTTTGCCAGCTTTCACAGTACTGTCCATCCACCACACCATCCAGTTGCTCCTCCTTTCCTCCCTCTGTCCCCTTGTATTGCAGGAATTTGGAATGTGATCCCTGCACCCTCTTAGGATTTACCAAACCACATGGCAAACCAAAGGGATCCCCGCGTCACGCGGGACCCCAATGTCCTCATTTTAATCGTTTCTGCATCTTCTGCAACATAAACCGCAAAACCTGTAGAGCACTTTCAGCCGGCGTGGCCTTCATTTTAAGGGTTTTCCTTGAGGTGACATGTGAAAGAAGCATGTTACTGTATGCGTCCCCTCCCCCCTGTGCTAATCCCTCAGGCAGCAGCCTTGTTTGTTTGTGCTCCATCTGAAGGGGTTAACTCCATACAATTACTGCTGCACATCCCTGTGGCTTTTCAGTTCAAACGTGCTTTATTAATCCCAGAAGGAAGATAACGTCTGTGTCTGTCAATAGCAAGCTACCTATAGCCGCATAGTTTTATTTTTTTTAAGTGAGAAGATAGGTTTTAAGCCTTCAGAGGCTGTGTGAGTGACTGTTTATGAGGATGCAGATTGGAGGGGTACAAATCAATGAGTGAACATCAATGGCTGCAGTGGGGGGAGGTCACGGAGCCCTGTGACTCTGTAATGCTGGCCTATAAATAGCCAGTGGCAGAAGTGGCTCGTAGCTGCTTTGCACGCCGGCCTTTTGCCCTGATTTCACTGAAACGTCCATCTCCGCCAGCGCCGTCCACGTCAAACCAAACCATCAGGTCCGTCATGTTGCAGATCTTGGTCTCTCAGAGGTGTGTTATTTCAGCTCCACCCTTCCCCCAGCACAAACAAGCAGTCACACTGTCACAGGGCTGAGCTGTGGATGCTTGGCTTCACGTCTGTTTCTGCACAGGAAACCATTGGCTTCACACGAGATGATCTACGGATGAAAAACATTTATTATTGAGACTGTTTTGGATTCTTTTTTTCTTGGTTGTGTGTGTTGAGTTTGAGCTTCAGTGATTCCTCTCTGGACCTCTTTTCTCTAAGGAGATTTATTTATAAGCCAACAGATACAACTGTCTTTGAAAAAAGGTTTCATACATAAAAAAGGGCGTGCGGACTAAAAATGAGACATTTTTGAACAGATTTGAGTAATATTTTTTAAAAAAAATCCATTCAACTGGGAACCCATAGACAAATTTACAACATGTCATGTTCCTTTTTTCTTGCATAAACCCAACTTTCCAAAAGTTTTTATTCGTGTAAATCTTTTCTTGAAATGTTTTGAGCACAAGCTAATGACATTTATTGAGTTTAGGATTTTTTCTACATTTTGATTTAATCCTTTTGTAACTTTAAAAGACAAATGTAGAACTTTCTTTCACAGAATAAGCACTAACAAATATCTTGCATTACACCCGTTTGGTTCGATGGCTTTTGAAGCTGTTTAAAATGTAAAGAGCTATTGTTATATCTATAATAAAGCACTAAATACAGATAAAAAAAAGCGGAGACATCTAACCTGTCACCTATAGTCCAGATTCTCAGCTGGTGTGGAACTGTGTAGCCCTGCATGAACTAAAAGTCTCTTTTTTTTGTGTATTCTGAGCTCAACCTGCAACTGCATGCACGTCACTTTGAAGATTAGCATCACAGTGTGGGCTGCCAGGAATGCTATATTCCACTCCCACAAGGCCTTCACATGCCTTTTACTTCTGTGAATGCACTGATGTGTGCTCACGAACATACCAGTCCTAGCTGGGGTTGGTGCTGGGGGGGGGTTGTGGTCTTTTTAGCCCCCAAGGTAAGAGAGATAAGTTTCAGTGAAGAGGAGATATGAGGAGGATTAAAAAGGGGAAAACAGAGGAGGGAAGGAGGGAGGGTCCCGTCAGCGGAAAAGTACAGCAGATCCATGCAACCCCCGCTCTCCGTTTCAGCCGAGGGTGATTGTGATGGAAAGCTGGAAACAAAACCTGAAGTGAAACTGGCAGCCAATCAGAAAGCTGCTTTACACTATGCCTCAGCTTTTGTGCGTGAAGGGTGTGGAAACCAGGAAGATGCATCTGTTCTCAGCAAGACGTGTTACAAATAGCCTTAAATGAGCTTGAACACCTTTGTGATCCAAGGCAGCCTTAGGTAACCCATGTGTCCATACTTTTCCCTGTAATGCTTTATAATCAGCTTGTGTGCCTTTTTCCCAGTGATACTGGGAGCAGTGGGGGACCTTAAACGTTTTTTGTCATTGATCGGACCTTGACGTGCTTAACTTGCTTTTCATGGTTTGTGTTAAAGTTGGGAATGAAACCCAGTCTGACCCCTTGAAGACAATGCCTGCTTTAATGAGCCTTGGGGGGTGTGGGGTGACTTTGTGCGTGTGTTGTGGGGTGACATAAGCTCTTTTCACACTACCCATTCAAGGCAGGACTGATGTCACTTAATTGCACATTGGCATCCTGTTTGCAAGTACAAAAGTGAAATGGAAATGCAGATGTGGAATGGGAGGTTCAAGATGCCTCTAGTTTGACAACTAATCTAATTAGAGGTTTAGCATCTAATTGGCCTTTTACTGTATGTTTTCTGTCGAAGATACTGCAAAACTGTTCTCACCAAGGAGCAAATAACTGCTGTTCAGTCTTGTTATGAATGACAAATACTGCACTAAAACTGAAAAATGTCTCAATAAATTAAATGTTGATTTAGATTTTTTAGGGCATCCATCACCCTAATGTTAACATTTTGTGTCCACGATTTTTTTTCATTGTGGGCCTATAAAATACATTTTTCCACACTTGGTATATTTAAGGCACAGAATACTCTGACTCTTTCTAGACCTAATGCAAAAGTGAGAGACTTGTACTTATTCTAGCTTTTTTATGGTTAGGTTGTTTCAATTTGACCTAAAAATAATAATTTTGCGTTTGCATGTTCATTTATTTTTTTATTCAATGTAATTTGTTTGCATTTTCTTGACACATTTTAATATTCAACACCTAAATGAATGCAACATACAGTTTAAAATGTTGTGTTTTTTATTAAGTAAAAAATACTGGATGAAAAGCAATGTATCCCTTTCTTTTTACATTTTTAATACCTCTGTTTTATCTTATCTTTGGTAAGAAAAGTTCATTTTTTAACATCAAAGTGATTACGTCGGGCAGTCTCAAAGTTTGATACAGCGGAAACATAAAATAGCAGTAAAGTCAACATCCAAAGAACTACAGGCATTGCTTGACTTGATTAGTCTTCAAGACTCACATTCAAAATTTGTCCAGATTAAACTTCGAAATCTAAATTTAAACTTCTAAATTTATGTCTGGATTGAAATGGGAAAGCTTAAAGAAAACTCCAAACAACTCTCGGTTTACAAATGAGGATATTTGCATTTAATTTCAGAACAGCTTTAGACTTGTGTCAAAAATATTCTTTAGGATAAAAGTTCTATTCTATTGAGTCCAGCTTAGGCAAATGACCAGTGATGTATCCTGAATTCATTAGGTGTTTTGTGTCCTTGAACTTCCTTGATGGATATTCTGTTGTGGACTTTCTTTACTTCTAGGACATTTACTGCTCTAAGAGATCAGCCAACAAAACCTTAACATCAAATCTCTATGGGGTTGCCTTGGGGTCGCCATCCCCTAGATTTGTCTGCCATTTCCTCATATTTCAATTTCTTCATCTGCCAGGCTTCCTTAATCTAGTCTTGCCATGTTTTCTATTTCTGCCATCCAAACCATTTCTGACCAAAGTGAGATATCTGCAGTGTTTTAGAGCTTGAGCTGCTTTCTTTGGTTGGACTTCAACTGCCAATCTCAAGCTTTTGCCAACAGCCTCGTTTGACTCAGGCACTGATGGGGCTTCTCCCCAGCTGGCCTTTACGATGAGATTCAGTAGTTGGTTATATGGCCAGTAGTAATGGCGGTCTGCTAGAACGGACTAGGAGGTACATAACAAAACTGTGGGGTGGGCTGATGCTCAGATAATGGGGAAACCATTTGCCGGTCAGTTGGCTGTTCAAATCCCAGATTTAAGAATAAGTCCACCATAAGCATTTTTTTTTTAATTTTGGGAATGAGACAGCCCATTGTGTAAAAGTTTTTGCTTGACCAACCATGTGCCAGCTCTTTAGTCTTTGATTTCTGCGTAAATATGGGAGAGCACATAGAGCTTTCAAAGGAACAAATTTTTCTTTTCAACCTTACGTTTTTTCCTAAATTTGCATTAACTTTACAATGTTGCCATCATACAATTTCACGGAAATTCAAGCCATTCCTGCGACTTTTTGTTGGCATTGCAAATTTGATCAATCCTCGCAACTTTGCCACAGTTTTTGCTAGTCTGTCTTCTTTTGAAAAAGTTCGACCCTAAGAGGCTAAACATATTTCTGAGTAGTCGAATTAACCAAAGGTGCTTAAAGATTCCACTTTTTGTGCTGACATGGCTGACAGTTTTTCAGTTCCAAGAAAATTCACAGCTAAATATCGTGTTAAGGCCTGTTCACACCGGGACAAATTTCTCCCGCGATTTTCGCCGACGTTTAACGCCTTGTCACTAAACAAAGGTCACCAATGTGAGTGTGCACACCGACGCGAAAAAACGCCACGCGTCAAAGCGTCACTTTTTAAAAAAACGCCTCGGGTTCGTTTTTTTGGTTTGACGCACCGCGTCGAAATCTATTCGACCAATGAGAATGGCGCTTTTGCACACGTGTCTGGAGCTTCTGAAGTTACAGTAAAACACAACTTGGGGGCGCTCAAACACAAAACTGCCTTGCTGAGCACACATACCAGCGAAGAAGATAGACGCCGAGTTGCATCTACACAGCCACGAAGAAATAATGACGGACATTCTAAAATATCCCCGAACCAAGCACCAGTTGGAGCTACTGGTGCTTGAAATATTCATGTTTTCTTTGTATATTTCTGACAAGCGCGTAAATACTTGCTCTCTCCTTCTGAGTGAAAAGCGACTTTAAGAAGCGTAAAGTTGCGCGGCGCCACCTTGTGTACAGGAGTATTTCTGTTTTACATTAAGCGCCATCTAATGTCAGGGAATGAAATTGCATGTTCACTCGGCTCATCGTCAGCGAAAATCGCCGGGGTGTGAACACAAAAAACGTGGCGAAAAACGCTGGCGAATAACGGCTGGCGAATATTCGTCCCGGTGTGTACGGGCCTTTAGTCAATGGTCTCACTGCACTACCCTATCTGTATCACAAAACAAAAGCAAACATCAAGAAGTCTATTACTACAGTTTCAGGTCTGACTCCTCCCCCATGAGCACATATAAACCAGCTCTTTTACCAGCTATTTTAGAATTGACAAAGCCTTTTGGATAAGCGGGGAAACGTCTTCTAACTTTAAAAACTAAGTCCAGATAACATCCCCTAAACAAACTACTATGATGGAATCAACCTGGATGAATGAGAGTCTTCATAGACGTACAGTTTGTAAATATTCTTCATGAAACTGCAGGCGAACAGTTGTCTTTTCCATGTCACATTTGCATTAAAGCTCAAACAAAAGTTGATGATTGACAAGAAATTTCGAACCGTTGTGTGAAAATGACAATTATGTAGATGCAGTGATGTGTGTGAATTTAAAGTTACAAAAAATTGTGAGGAAGAAAAAAACTGCTTAACAATGTAAATGTCCCCCTACAGCCTTTAGATTTATATTCTTGAACTATATTCTTACTTTTATTGCAGCTTTTATGTAAATTTGCCGCATCTTCAGACTCGGCAAGATCGACCGAATTTCAATTTAACCCATGAGTGCCAAGACCAAATTTTCCTTAAAAATAAAATCATGTGACATAGACCACTGAAGAGAAGACAGTGGTTAGAAATGGAAACAATTATGTGGAGTTACATTAGATGGAAGTAAATGCCATTTTTTGGTATTGAAATTTAAACTTCTTCTTGTGATACTTTTTCAGTTACCAATCAAAATCAGGGATACTCGACTAATATGTGAAGGACATTTCTGCAGAGTTCAAAGAAACGACCAAAGCTTTTGCAAGAGCAACATTTTTGACATCAATGTATTCATGGACAAACATGAGAATCCATCCGTCTTTAAACACATTTAAAGACCCACTTGGCTCTCATGATGGAGAACATGTATAAAGAAAATTAGGATTAAGACTGCGTTTCTGAGTATCTCTTTATTCAAATTGTGATGGATCGGGAGCAGATAAAAAAACCCAAGCTTTAAAAGAGCTCAGGTTTGTGATGCAGACATTGAATTGCCAAAGTCGCCCTTCTCCGCTTCATTCTGATGCATCCACTTGCAGATAAATACATCCATTAGCATCTCTTCTTGCTTCCTCAACCAAGCTGGTATCTGGTTGAAAACTGTACAGCTGTATGGCTCCGAAGTTGCTCGCTGTTTTTGTTGCACCGCTAGTGTCAGGTTGGGGTTGTGAGGGGCTGTAAGCTAGCGGGAAAGTGTAAACAAATGGATGACAAAATTATGTCCTAAAAAATGACACAGGCTTTCTGATTTTGCCTAAAAACTACTGGGAAAGCCTTTTACAATAGGTAAGAAATAAGTCTGAGTGGGACTTCAAAAGATTCTTTATTAAGCTGTTTAAAACCGCGTTTTCATTCTGCAAAAGTAGCAGTTTAGACTTCAGCCACAAGATCTACTGTTAGAAAAGAAAAAGTGATTGAGTAAAATGTTACTGAATTTATTTTTTGGAAGATTTAATTTTTTATTTTAAAAATGTTGGGCTGCATATGCATAACCTCTTTCCAATTTTTTCTTACCCAATAATATACTAAATGAAGGACGTTAATACAAATTCAGAAATCCAAAACCTGGTTTTTAAAAAAATGTTTAATCAAGTTACATTTTCCTTTAACTAGAAAATAAAAGAATATTCCTCCAATTCACTAACCAGTTTTCGTTTGTTTCAAAGTTATATTAATGAAAATGTGTTTAAACTGTTTTTATGATAAAACATACAGTATTTTCCTATATTTGCCGGGGTTAGCGACCAGAATCATCCGCGAAAACGCAGAAACAGCGAATATTGAAACAAGAAAATGCAGAAATATTTATTATATTGTTTTATGATCAGCACCATATATTTCAAGCTTATTATTACAGATAAAACTCTAAAAGTCTGCGTATCATGAACGGGTCCCAACATTTTATCGCCGGAAAGCACAGCAGAATACAGCAGCACTGATTTGAACAGAAAGCACAAAACAGTCGAGTAAAGTCAGCAAGAAATTCTGATTTCCAGGTTCTATGGGTCTTTTGATAAATGTTAAAAACTGACTGCAATTGTCTCTGTTGTTTTGTCTGAACACAAACAGCCTACAAAAGCATGAATAAATGGTTGAGGTGTTGTTTCCTTTAATGAGAATGGTTCTCTCAGTGCTGCCGACAGAGAAACAGTCTACAAAGTGTAAGATCTGGGAAAAAGACTAAACCGCCCATCTCTAGTGCTCATTGATGTTATGTCATTGATGTTTCTTAATTGTGTCCTTGATGTTTTAACATCTTGTGACATAACAGGTTTCATAAGTTGGTGTATATTACCTGGCACACTGAAAGTCCTGTTTCCAAATAAAAAAATTGTAATTTAAAAAAAAAACTGTAAGTATCTGTAATCGATGCCATGTGACAGGTTTTGTCTTTGCAGGCTTTATCTTTCCCTAGTTTCCTCTACTGATTGTGGGATTGAATCCGGTTTTCTGGTTTATGTGACATTTAGGAAACCAGGACATGACTGGCTGTAACCCCGCAGACTTATCATCTAAACACACCCACCTCTGTTCACAGTCGTCTTATTGTACCATAATAATTTGCCACCACAATGATGTAAACAAAACCTTTTAAACATACTTTCTAACTTTTTGTTTTGTATATAAACTTTCGATTAGTGGTGTAGACATAACTCAGTTAATCAACAGTCTACCAATCTGTTTACTTAGAGGTTTAAACCCCAGGCTTGACAGTTAACGTGCCCTTGGGCAAGACGCTTGAAGACGCACACGGATGCCACTGATGTTTTTGGTGTTTTTAACATGTTCTTGTGGCATTTTTCTGATGACGGAGTACATACAAAAAGGAGATTAAGCTAAGAATTATATTCCTGAGGATTTTTCTATTCAATCGTTGTGACATAGAAATGATATTTAAAAAAAGAAAATATTAGTTACACGGAAAATACAGTGGGCGGGCCATAAGCTCTCTTCTCCACTCCATTCTGATACATCCACTTAAAGACAAACGGAACCATGTACGTCTTTGATTTCCTCGTCTGAGCTGGCAACTTACTGAAAAGTGTATGGCTGGATAGCTTAAAGACCCTTCTTGTTGCATCAGCAATGTTTGCTTAGGGTGTGAGGGGTTGTAAGCTAGCAAGAGAGTGTGTTAAACTGAGATCTCTGTTATGGGTGATGGTAAGGGGGGACGGAGTTGCACCACACCAATAGTTTTGTCCAAAGCTCAGAGCCAAATTTTTAATAAACTATTGCCACTCTGCAGAAACCATGTCCTCGAAAACGACATGCTTTTTAAAAAAAAAAATGGCTAAATACAACATTATCATAATATCATAATAAAGACCACTGGGAACACTTTGAAAATACATCAAAATATGACCAGTGTAGGTCTTTATCTCTGCATCGACCTGTATTTTACAAAATTGATGGTATTCAGTAGGAAACAACTGTAGTGTCTTTATTTTAAGTGTCTTTCTTATTCCATCTCTGTAAAACTATGCAGAGCAACAGATTTAGAAAAAAAAAGTTAAAAACAGTAATTTTGTTTGCCAAATTTCCCCCATCTGGTTCACTCCACCAAGCAATCCAGCATCTTTCACTCATTTGGGACCAAATATTTGTCACTATTAATAATATAGTGGTTATGTGTCAGGGCATTAATGGGAAAAGAAAAATAAAAAGCATGTTTTTTGTAAGCAGTAGTGGTAGTTTACGATGTCTTAGATACTCTTAGACTTACAGGCACCAGTGTGGAGGCAGCTTGTCTGAGGCGGTGTAGGGACATGTCCTTTACATGACTGCATCAGAGTCAAATATGCGGCGGGAAAAGCCCTTTAGAAGGGAAATCCAGATGCAAGTATCCTGAATATTTTATTATCTACAGGTGGAGGAATCATGGGTAGTGACACAATGAGATCAAGTGTGTAGAGGTGTGAATCAGTCTGTTTATATGGTGGCCATGCACTTGAAAGACGGAGGTGATAGATTTAGCAAATAAGCCTGAGTAGGGCCTGCTAATAGTTATTGTGCTGGTAGCTCAGTAAAGGAAGTCAGGCTTTTCACATGGGGTGGCCACTAAGGATAGAAGGCTTGCGCTCTCTAAATGGGAGCATGGATAGACAAATGGCTGCCGGAGAAGGCAAGGACACATGCATTTATTTGATGTGCCATGTGTTTAATGATGTCAGGTTAATATACTCGGCTCAAAGTAAACAGTCTTTTTAAAGAGAAAAAAGTGGGAAAGTTTGCCCTTTTTTATGATGTGATATTTCTGCCACCAGATTGCGAACAAAAGTCCCAGTTTTGAGATCAAAATGTCCTAAATTGCCAAACAAAACTTTCAAATAAAAATATTAAATGTTTGGTTTCAAAATCCTTTTCTTTACTTTCAAAATACACTTTTGCGTTTGCTATACAAAGGTTTTCTAATGCGTTGTCTCTCATCTCGCCTTCTCCTACCTATGATTTTGCGTTCATAAGTTTCAGTTTAGTGTGACGTATGTGTCACCAAACAGCATGCTGATTGATCTAGGTTCTGTCCACCCTGACTGGGTGTTTTCCTCCAAATACAAATTTATTGAGACGGTTTTTTGAATGTGGCAGAAACCGCTCTGTGTGGAAATATGTGGCGACTGACTCTACTGTTTTACACACGCAGAAAATAAAATTGCAGACACGGTGTATCCACGCTTATATTATATTTAGAAAATACCAGTTCTACAACGGTTGTCTCATTTTATTTTGCTTTATTTATCCATCACCCCTTAAAACTTTGACGCAGCTAAAATTAGCATCCAGTTGTTGGCATCCATTGACGTTAAAGGAAAAATCGTCATCGCCTAAAGTCTAAGTTTTACTTGTTTAACCCACTAAACTAGCCCCCCGTTTTTATGTTGTTGTTGTGTTGTATAAATATGTATGTGCCTATATCCATCCTTTTAATCAAGATAGATAAATTCTGAGCATATTGTAAAAATATCCTTTTACATTATGCTTAAAGGTGGAGCAAAGCCCTTCCATCCTCTACTTTAGGATTTACACTCTGTCCCATAGACGGTTCAAATAGGAAGTTGGATGCATGATATAGCAAATTTATGAAGGTGGTAGGCCCCGCCCTGATGAGCGTCTGAAAGTTTGTATTTTAATTAGATTTTAACACATAAAGCGCCATGCAAAATAAAAAGGCATTACACCAGGGGGCGCTGTTTTCCAATTTCATTTGAATCACCATAGGTTGATTGGGGATTCAAAATTGTCCCTTAGGTGTGATTGTCTGTGTCCTGGAATGGACTGGGAAACTGTGGACCGTGGACCCTGCCTTTGATTTTCAGGTGCTGGGTAGACCCCAACATCCTGATGACCCCTAACAGAAAATGAATGGAAGGGTGACGTGAGGGCAGTTGTAGTTTGAACTTTTAGAAGCTGTGGCAAAGATCCTTACATCCACAGACAGTGAGGCTGTGTGTATGCTTTTGTTTCCTGCACACATGCACTTCATTTTCCCGACAAAGGCGATCCAGAAGCGGGCTGCTGCCAAGTTAAAATAGCCTTTTCATTGTTTTGTCTTGCATGTTGACAGCATTCAGTGTGGTATATGTACTCAACAGACAATATTGCACATCCTGCTGGTGCATTTCCTTCAGTCGTGGTCAATTGTCTTCATTCCATTTTTAGTTTTAGCCCCTGGTCTTGTCACATGTTTCTTTACATTCAGGAAAAGTTGTATTTACGGTAATCCACTTTGTTTTTAATTTTTTTTAATTGGTACTCCAGATATCTCCCCAGTCTTTGAACATATGTCCTGTTTCCATTTATTTGTGGAAATATGTCGATTTTATTTGAATTCTTGGATAACTTGAAAAATCTTGTCATTGACTGAAATACTCGTGAGACACTAAGTCCTCTTTTGAAACCTTTCTTTTAAATATAAGGGCTAATTATTCTTTTTGTTTAAGTTTGCACAACGTTGAAGTCTAACCTTAAAAAACTGTAGATGGGATGTTAATTCTAGGCATGTCAATGACCTGGTCTATTAAATAAAATGTTAGGGGGTGGGTGGTGTGAAAGGAGTTGGGGGGGTTGTGTGTAGGCATGGGGAGGGGGGCCCTATTTTTAAATTTTTGTGCTTGTTTATTTTAATTTACATGCTTGTTTTGAATTATTTCTTTTGTTTTGTTTTAATGTAAAGCATTTTGTGTTATGCTTTTATATGAAAAGTTCATTATAAATAAAATTTGATTTGATAAACCCAGAAATTGGTTTCTAAGGAAGTAATGTACTCAACAAACATGATAAAAATCTTTAAACCTGTAAAAGAACAACAATTACAGTCTGTAGATCCTGGAAGTGACTTGAGAGCAGCGTCATGTTACACATCGTGTTATCAATACAGTACTGTGTAACCCATGGGTCAGGTTAGAGTATACAATAGAAAGTAGCACTCAACGACCTTTAAGGTAGTTTAAGTTCAAAGCAATACATTCTTTGATGTGTGCCCCTCCAGGACAGTCAGAAAAACACAACTGACTAAATTTAAAGGGTATACAACTCTAAAATCAAAAATGTTGATGAAATGATACTGATGTCATGACATAGTATAAAATAGACCATGTGTGGTCTTGAATCATATGCATTTGTTCATTATGAAACGCATCCTGCTTAAAACAAATCTCTTTGAATTTAGGACTAGTATTATTTTATTCATGTTCAGTTTTGCGCTAAGAATAAAAAATACAGGATTGAAGATTTAAGGAGCTTTTAATGGTATTTTACAATGAGAAAATATTAAGTGGCAGTTTTACTAACTACTACCTACTGTGCAGTTGAAACAAAATTTAAATGAGTTGTCAGAATCACACTACTAAGTGGATGTAACCATGAAATCAACAATTAAGCACAATGTGCTTGATGGATATTTATTTTACATTTTGTAATTTCTACACCCCTGTTTTAAATATTTTACACATTTGTAGTTTAGTTATATTTGTTCTCAATGTCAATCCAATCCCCACAGGTCATCTAACGTCTAAACTGTCCTTCATCTCTGCTAATACAAAGTCCCTAATTTGTGGAATTGCTGTTTTTTTCTCCTAAAAATCAATTAATCGATCTGAATTCAATCAAAACAAAGTAATAATGAATCAATAAAGTAGAGATATGTTATGCCTTTCCTTTTCCAGTGACCTAACATAACAGCAGCAAAAGCCAAAGTCCACTAGCTTGATGCTAACGTATAGTTGAATTTCCCATAGGATGGCTAATGCTAATGATCGTTCAATCTAATGGTACATTGCTGACTAAATGAATAGCTTTTATACGCGCAGGCATGAATTTTTCTAACTTTTTAAAAAAAAAAGTAACCATTTGTGGTAAAGCACAGTATGTAAACTGTATACGATTCACATGAATATCTTCAAAACATTATAAAGATTGTGTTTCTAAACATGTATAAAAGTGTAAACCGTGTAAATTCAAGATTGAATTGAATTGAATTGAGTGGATCAAAAGAATCAAAAAATCGTGAATCAAATCGATCCAGGCCCTGGTGAATAGCATAGAATAGATTCTGGAAATTATTAGTGATATCCAGCTTGAGTTGTTACCCCAATAATGGTTCAGATCACACCAACTGCCATCCACCCCGTCTCCAGCGTGTCCGTCAGCGCCATGCTCACCTCACCCTTAAAACCCTTCCAGTCCAGTTTCAAATCCCACCATAAAACAGAAACAGTTTACATTAAAATGACCAATGACCACTCCTCCTTGCATTTGACTGCGGCCTGTTACCCAGTTTCTTCCTCCTTAATTTAAGTGAATTCTTTGATCCAATCTTTCACCCCCTCCTGAATAAATGATCTTACATTGGTATCACTGGCATCCCTCCTTCACTAGTTTCTCTCATACCCATCAGGCTGGACTCTGATCATCCAACTCCCTCTTCTGTCACTTGAGGTGTGCCGCAGGACTCTGTCCTGGGGCCTATCCTCTTTATTATCTATATCCTTACAGTATTTTCTGCAAATTCTACACTTTAGTTGAAATGCTTTGCCGATGACATCCAGCTCTATCTGTCTAGCAAACCTAATTCCTTCTTCCTCTATTCAACCATTAATTCCTGCTTCACTTGTAATTAAAAACAAAGCAATGACAAAACTGAGCTCCTGCTTATTGACACTTAATCAATAACTAAACGTTGCCCAGAACATCAATAGAAATAGAATAAGAAGCTGTACCTGGTGGAAGTTCCTCTTAGAACAATTTACCAGACTCATGGTATAGTTCTTAACTACAAAAGTTAATTTCTAATCCCATAGTGGGCTCACTCTGGGATGCCTCATTGTCTGTACAGTATTGCTGCCCCTACAGTCTCCTGCAGGCAGCAAACCTAATCTCGCACCATTTTAATGCTAATCTGTCTTCAGGGTTTAGGGAACCTATTCAGTGTTCATTATCCGTGAGAGGCTTTATGCTGTATGACTACCCCCACCCTCCAGCTACCAGCCCTCCAACTCCATCTAATTACCTTTATTTATTGCTTGAAACCTTTAAGCCCCCACTGGAAGCTGAGCTCTTAGCTCTGTCACATCCCTCTAGTGAGATACACCAGGAAAATGGGCTCTGCTGAGTATATATGATTATGCTACTGTGGTCATTTTGCTGTCTTAATATTGCACTCCACAATAAAGGCGAGTAGCATGGTCAACCATTTTGGAAAGTCACAGTATTAATCAAATCAGGTCCCTCCCATGAGAAAACTGCATCATTAGTGTTTGTGTGTTCATGTCTTGGGCCTTTAATGTGTTTCATCAATCAATAAAACTTTATTTATAAAGCACTTTTCACACACAAGGTGTTGGGAGTCCATTCGTATATGCTTATTTATGACAAGTTCTCAAAACAGTTTGATTTGCCAACACCGTTGACCACCATGTGGAACAGATGCTGTCGGTAAACAGGAGATCCTCCGTTCAGTCATTATGCACACCTGCATCTTCCTGTTCCGGATCAATAGACCTGACACCTGGCAAGCGATGAGAGGCCAAGGTCACCTAAAAACACCTTTTAAGGGTAATGTGAGGGAGAGACTGGATTTATTTACAGGGTGCATTAATGACATTTTTCAGAACAGCAAATGGGAGACGGTAATTAATTTCTAATGTCCACAACTTTACCTCAAAACAAACCGTGTGGAGTTTTTATATCAGGAGTTCAAACAGCACATTAAAGACAGAGCATCATTAACACAGAGAGCCCACATGGGTCAGTTTCAGGAAACTGTTGTTCTGCTTCCACTGTTGTCTTTTCAAGCATGGAGTCTCTACAAAGGTTAGAAGTCACTCGTATTTCGTTTTTGAAAGTCCTTCTATGTGAGACTTTGTTTTTTAACTAAAATCGTTCTCAGTGGTATTTTAATTATGATTTTAACCAAAAACCCAAAATTCCTAAAAAGCCATTTTTCATGTTTCTCTGAAGTCTCTGTTGCTACAATTTGCATTGACTATATCTTTCATGTACGATACACAGGAGACATGGTTGATGTTGTGAGATCAGATTTTTATATTTTGAAGAGCTCTACAGAACGTCGGTAAGCAGGTCTCCACGCCCGAGCTCATGAGCTCATTAAGTCTTTTTTCACGGTGAGCTTTTACATCTACAACAGGAGAGGTTTTTGAATGATGGCCGTTTTCAGTGCTACATCCGTCTCTCTGTGACCCAGTTTGATGACTAGTCTGAGGAAGGAAAAAATATAAACAGGAATAATTAGGTCTAGATGCAAATTAGAAAAAAAATCATAAAGGGAAAGATTAATCCCATTGAATCAGGATGAAGTGGATGAAATAATTATCTTGACTGTTTTCCACCACTTCTGGGTCTGAAACTATCCGCTGGTACATTGTTTACAGGATAAGCTGTTGACGTCTGACAGCAGGTGAAGATCGCTGTATTGTGATCTGTTTTATTCCATTTTCCCTAGAGCTATGGCTGTTAAGATCATTTCCCCAAAATAGGATCAATAACATTTTAAAAAGTTCTATTTCATTTTAGTTTCATACATAAACTTCAATACGCAGGCGTAAATATGAACGATCGATGTTTCGGGACTCGATGCAAATGCCGGTGACGTATTTTTGACAGTGAGTTGACAGGAAAAATTTTGTTTTGAAGAATAGCAAGAGTCGTGTTCAACACAGGCATGTCAAACGTAAAACTAAATGTTGCATTCACAGATTTTGCAAAGTTGTGCAGAAATTAATAGTTTTGTTTTTATGAAAATGTTTCTTATTGACAGCTATCTTTTCATATATGACTACCTGCTCTGTTTACCACCAAGACTTTCTTCCTCCTTTTTCTTTTTTCCATTCCTGGTCAATACTCTTTTTAGAGAAATAGTTTTTCCTTATAAGCATCTAGAGCACACATGTCAAATTCAAGGCCCGGGGGCCAAATGTGGCCCTTCATGTCATTTTATGTGGCCCCCGAGAGCATAACAGTTTTTTCTTAAAATATTTCTTAAAATAAAAAATTAAAACTGATGTGTATTTATTCATATCTAGGTGAAATCTGACTTGAAATATCGGATTGGGCAACTATACATTAGGACTTAAACACTGTCCATATAACCTAACCTGACAGAATCAAATTTAAAAAGATTTATGCTAGAGGAAAAAGCAAACATATGTTTTCTATCCAACTGTAATTGTCACTTTCAAAAGTTATTATAAATAAATAAATTAGTTGTTTAACATTAAGGAGCAGTTACGTTTAATTTTCATTCATGTAGTTGAATGTATAAGTCATATCCGGCCCTTTGAGGACAGCCGGTATGCTGATATGGCCCTCAGTGAAAATGAGTTTGACATCCCTGATCTAGAGGAATGTTTGGTAAAAATGATTTTTTTCTGATCTACTGTAGTTTAAGAGCCTCCTTACTGACTCTTCCTTATTTCTTTATTTGGGAATCATCCATTTGAAGTCTCCTCTTCAATAAGGTCACTCGTGCACAGGTTCATGGCACCAGATGGAAAGATACATACTTTCTTTTTTTAAGAACAAGTCCACCTGGGTGTAGTTCATATGACTGTGGCTGGGAACATGGCTGCTCAGAATGTTTTGGTGTTTACGAATAGATGATAAAACATGCTATATTATACATCAGGATATGTGCTCAAATTTAAGTCCCGCCTCCAAAGCCTATTGATTTGATGCTGTGTTGCCTAGAGCTACATAGGAGATTATAAAATCGTTGTCAGCCTCTTCAGATTACTAATCTGGTTTAATTTATAACACTTTGCAAGACAATTCTATGTAGGAAGCACTGATCTCCTATGTCAGTTTTCCTAAACTAAAGTTTTAAGGATAACAGCAAATGCTTACCGTACTTTCTGCCCAACCTAACAAAGCTGGAACAAGTCTGTAACGGAAAATTTAGAAAACATCTCTGCAGTTAGCAGAGTGCTTATCGGTGTGTGACAGTCAAAGAAGTGAAGATACCTTTTTATTTTTATTTTTTTTTTGTCTCTTCATGTTCTGATTATTACAAGCAAACAAGCCAGCAAGTGTTGCTGCCATGTCAGTTTTATCCAGACCTTTTCCTACAAATGCAGTATTAGGATCCCTGCAGACAGTTTGGTCCGCTTCAGTTTTTGGTTTGCTCCGGAGACTGCAGTGGGTGAAGAAGTAAACGAATTCCTCCTAATTACTCCAACCCTCTCCATACTCCAACATGCCTCTAAAAATCTCTTTTGATATCTTAGAATCTGATATTCTTAAGAACTGCATACAATAATTTGAAATCCTGATCTGCCTCTGCCCTAACATCAATGATCCAAGTTGAGATCTTATCACATTTGGCAGAATTTTTCACACACTAAATTTTTTTTTATTTTTTTTTATTTTTTTTTTGAGGGAAACGTCTCTTGAGCTTTTTTCCACATCCATTTCTTTTTCCTCCCATATGCAGATGATGCAGCTGACCAACGGACTTGCCTTATCTGTGGAGACCGAGCCACAGGCCTGCACTATGGCATCATCTCCTGCGAAGGCTGCAAAGGCTTTTTCAAGCGCAGCATCTGCAACAAGCGTGTGTACCGCTGCAACCGCGACAAGAACTGCGAGATGTCCCGCAAGCAGCGCAATCGCTGCCAGTACTGCCGCCTACTCAAATGTCTGCAGATGGGGATGAACAGGAAAGGTAAAGAAAAGGTGGAGTTGTGATGAGTGTCACAGAGTATCACTGTTTAATAAATCTGTTATACGGAGAATCTGTTTTTGTGCTAAAAAACACAGTTATTAGTTATTCTCTTTACCAAACTACCAAAACGTTAATAGTGTCTTTGCTACTTTTTCCGTTACTATTTATTTACCTGCTAAATCCCCCAAATTTGTCTTCTTAAAGGTTAAATCATATATTTGAACCTACTAACCTCAGAACTTCTGAAAAAAATGATCTAAGTTCATAGAAAATGTACATATGTTTTCTCACATTGAGACTTCCTGTAATTCATATAATGGTCATGACCTTAGGTCTTGACACACACCACCTTGAATTAAGGTAGAATCTTCTGGTTGCTCCACCTCTAAAATGTTTGTCGGTTACTATCAGGTTGACATTAAAGGGCTTTTTATGTCATGTTTGGCGGAGTAACCCCCATTTTACGCTGGTCTGTCTGCGGTGCGTCTCCGCTGCGTTGCGTCCGTCTCTTGACCGTCACTTTATTTACATTGACTGTTGCATCTCCCCTGGATCCCAGAGGAGTGGTTTGTCCTGTCACCCGTGTTGTTCGTCCTGCTCTGTTCGCTCGTCCAACACTTAAAGAATCAAACCCCATGCCCTCTCCTTCCAAACGGAGTCCTTGGAAAGTACAGGTTTTCTGTCATATATGATGCCATATCTTTAAACCTCCACAATGGAACTTTCGTCATCTCTGGTGATGTTATCTGCGGTCGTAACGCATGAGCACGTTGCTGTAAATATGACATAAGGTTGGACAAAGAAAAGTTTTATTTTGAAAGTACAACAGAAGTTTTTGTTTTGAAACCTGGACCTGATTCTGGTTCCCTGGCTTTCTAGCACAAGTTTGACGTGTCAACGGACCGGAAATAGAACTCCTGGGTAAAGCTTGTGTTTCGGTACAGAGGGATAGACATGAAACGCAGACATGACAGAGGCCTAAACATTCCCATTGATTTATGAATGTCTTCTATTTTTGGT
Organism: Oryzias sinensis; assembly: GCA_037389245.1. NCBI lineage: Eukaryota > Metazoa > Chordata > Actinopteri > Beloniformes > Adrianichthyidae > Oryzias > Oryzias sinensis. The sequence goes on along the minus strand of CM074495.1, from coordinate 26,844,971 downwards.
GTCAACGTAACGCAGCAGTGGCGAAACAGTGGGAATCAGCCTTAAGGCTATTCCATGGAATTGATGGGTGATCCACCTGAGTGAGGCATTTTTAATTTTTTGTTATTATATAATTATTATTTGTTATTTTACTTTATTTATTTTATTTCCCAACTAATGACTCATCCGCGATGAAAATAATGTCCAGTATAAACTGAGGGAAGTGACTTTAGAAAAATAAATAACAAACAAAATAGAAAAGAAGTAGTCCGCTCCTGCACTTGATTAGTCAAGTGGACCGGTGGACCGAGCGACCGTGTCTCTGAGTAGCTCAGCCGGACTTAAACCTTTGTGTTTGAGGGGAAGGGAGGATGCTTTGTTACATATGCCCTATGTTATGGAGACTTCGGACTGCGATCAGTCCTGCAGCTCTACAGGGAACGAGCTACCGAACTCAGGAGAACCGGGTCTTCCGGTAAAAAGTGTGAGTCCGGTCAGAGCTGTCGCCAGTGACATCTCTGATGCTAAAGGGTTAAACCTGCTTTATAACTTCTACCAAAGTGACTTTTGAAGGAGCTGGTCTCATATCTTGCACTGTTTACTAGTAGCAATACTATACCTGGGGTTTAAACAATACCTGCTGGATACTTTGAGAGAGATTTTCACTAATAATTGGCACTGATACTGAAAATACATAGAAAAATAATCGCGACTGAATATAAAAAATTGATAAGCGACAAAAGTGTCACTCAAACAGAAGGTATTTGTGCTCCATTTGAGTGGCTGGATCCACATTTGGTCTCTTCATTGATGGCCCCATGCTGCCATCTACTGGACAAAGCTGCAAGTGACCTCTCTGGTCTCAAATATTGACTGTTTGGTTTTAGATGCCCTGACACTATAACACAAAATATAACAATCCCTTAAATGCAATGCCCCCCTAACCCCCCAATAAAGACAGATATTTAAAGTAGGAAACAAGTGACCAATTTTCCGCCACTAGGGGGAGCTGTGAAGCTTCTTTTTTGTGTTTTGAACACTTTGATTTCTTCTCTTTCTTTTAATCATATAGCAATCAGAGAAGATGGCATGCCAGGAGGAAGGAACAAAAGCATTGGGCCTGTGCAGGTAAAGACTGTGATTTACTCTCACTGTTGAAAAATCTATAGATGCTCACATGAAGCAGCCGCATTAAAAGACCAAGCCTCTCTCCTGAATAACAGAGTTTGAGTGCTTCAGTGCCACTATGTAGATGCTGATTTTTCCCATCGAGCTCAAATTTCATTGCTGTAAACACAAATAAGTCTGGAAATTGTGTGACAGGAAGACGAAGAGCGCCATGCCAATATTTAGGACAGGGATACTTTTCTGTTCAATTCAGCAAAACTCACAAGTGTTGGCTTCCCTTTACAGATTGCCTTATTAGCAAAGCCCTTGTAGAAAGAACAGCTCTCTCTCATAAATATGGAATGAGTTGCCCGCTTCTGCTTGTGCGCTGAATTGATTGAAATAAAAGTGTATTGACCCCAGGCACAGACACACAAGGCGCTACATTTTCTTTGACGGTAGAACCTTTTGAAATCCTTTTCATCTGTGTTTTCTGATGGCACTGACCTACAATAAGTGTTATTATTGGTGTGTGCTCCGCTCACGAACACACCAACCAACACCTCCTGTCTGTCTTTGTCTAGCTCCTATCTCCATTGTGCGACTGTGTCCTTGCTTCTCCTCAGTGGAGTGAAAAGTAGTCCGTAAATGTGAATCCATTGAGTTGAGACAAATTGTGGTTGCATGAGTGTCCAATAAGCCCGTGTATGATTTAGATAACGGAGGAGGAGATAGAGCGGATCATGTCAGGACAGGAGTTCAAGGAGGACGTCCCAGAGCACACTTGGGGGAACAACGGTGACAGTGACCACAGCTCTCCCAGCAATGGAGCCTCAGAAGGAAACCAACCATCACCTGCCTCCACTCTTTCATCCAAGTGAGTTGTTCATCGCATTTGCAGAGCCGTGCAGGGCCATCACTCGCACCATCACTGAGATAATGATCCAACCCTGACATTGTAACTCCTCATTCCCATCCTTCCCAGAATTTAGTTTGAGGTATTCAGCAGCCAAAGAATGTCTGGATATGCAGCTTCTCAGGTTTGGTGATGATAGTGCAGCAAGTTTTTTGTGTTTGCTATCTCTCTTTTTTTTTTTTTTTTTTGCCATGGAGTCAAGTTCATTGTCTATCTGCAGTCATCAAGGACAAATATTGTCTAGGTACTGGCATGACGGCATTTATTTTAGTCTCATTTTGTGCAAACATGTAGTCTATCTTAGCAGCTTTTCTGCCTGATAGCTCTCCAGAGGAATTCTTGTTCTATCAAAATAATCTTTGCTGAGAAGAACAGTGTAGGTTTAATAAACAGATATAGGTTTCAGTGTTCATATAGCAGTAATGGGAAAAAAAATGCAAAGACTTGTGTCTAAGTCACGCATACCTGCATGGTTGCTGTGCGGTTTTGGGTGGTTAGAGCCACAGGGGTTCGTAGAAGGGAGCGACTGCATCTGAAAGCGAACGCAGGTGTGTCTTGCAGCTACTTCCCTTGTGGCATTAAATGGAACGTACCCCTGTGTGGGGTAAATGTGTTCTGGAGTATTTGTTGGGCTTATGGAAGTTGCATCCACTTATGACGTACAGGTGATGCTGTCACACGGTGCCCTAACGTCACTTTCTAGTCACCAGTGATGTGCCCTTCACATGTGGGGTGTGCCGGTGTTATGTTAGTGCCTGTCGGATGTTCACACAAACGACACTTTGATTGTCTGATTTCCTTATTTCTAACAGTCCGGCTGTGAGCCAGGAGCGCTCACTTATCACTTGAACAGGACAAATGGGCCCTTTGCACAGTTTGAGGATTTGGGGGGAGGGTCTTAAAAAAATGAAAAATCCACCTATATCACCCTTTACTAACCTTCCGTGTCATTTTAGTGTCTGTAGACAAAACACGTGCCTGAACATTTTCGCTCTATGGGTTCACCAAGCAGTCTACTACCTGATATTTTGTACCGGTCACCTGCGTGCCCCGTATATGTTTGCCCATATTACGCCCGCAGACAGCCTGTATCCATCCGTAAGGGCAGTTGTGACTAAGGCATTAATGAGGAAGATGGTAAAACGCATAATTAAATAGGCTTTTCTTTTTCTACTTCAACACCATCATACAGTATTTTTATGTACAATCTAATACTTCAGTCCTAGAGAGGACTAGGACAGAGATAGGATTTGCAATATGTCCTAACAACAGTCATGCGCTGTATATTCCAAAATATCTGAATTTGAATGCATCTCCCAGACACCGACACTCTTTTGCCCTAAAACCTGCTCTCCGTTGTTTTACTTCCAGTCGCTCTGCAGAGATGAACGGCTACACAGCAGCTCTGAGGGACCAGTACATCAACACCTCAATGTCCACACACTATCACCTCCTGCCTCACCTGTTCAGCTATGCTGCCCAGTCTGGCCTGCTGACCCCACAGCCCCGCAGCCTTTACCCACAGTCCCACCCTCTGGTGCTGCAGCTGGTTGCTGCAGAGGACCTGGCCCCCCTCACCACCCCGATGCTTATAGAGGATGGGTCAGTATAAATGCTCATTTGATTCTACACAGTCAAAGCGTTGAAGGAGTACTGCAATTTTAGCTGTGGCTTCAATTTGATCTCCTTTTGCATTCTCTAAATCTGCAAAAGCAGGCTCTGCATTTCTTCTTCTGCTTAATTATTTTGAAGCCATGGCTTGTTGAATTTAACACACAGTAAATTTGCTAAAACCACAAGCCAATATAACTTTTTTGTTAGAGTCACACCAAAGTGTAGTCCAGTCCCACTGTGGGCTTTGAGCCTTTGTTCCTGACACTGCATCTCCGATCCGGGTGCCTGCAGGTACAAGGTGACACAGGTGGAGCTGTTCGCCCTGCTGTGTCGTTTGGCAGATGAGCTGCTCTTTCGCCAGATCTCTTGGATCAAGAAGCTTCCCTTCTTCTGCGAGCTCTCCATTGAGGACTACACCTGCCTGCTCAGCTCCACCTGGCAGGAGCTCATCCTGCTCTCCTGCCTCACCATCTACAGCGCCCAGATCTTTGGAGACCTGGCCGACGTCACAGCCAAGTACACACCATCTGATGACGAACTCCAAGGGTTAGTGGAAAACGACGTCCACACGTTTGGCTGGAGCAATTTTTGATTGATTTTGATTTTCCACATTGATGGAAATTTTAATTCATTTGTTACAAACCTAAAATTTGATTTGTTTTTTCAAGAATACGGGATAGTATATTTATAGTACCACTAAAAGACATGATTTTGTTATGAGAACTATTGATCTGTACTAATAATTGTAACTGCTGTGTTTCACATTCTTGGTACATTATTTATTTATCAGCGTTCAGTTAACGTCTTGGAAACTAATTCATCGTGAAAAGAAGAAGCTCTTTACCACAGAGAAAACATAAACAAAAATATTCTGAAACAAAACCTTATCTGTTGTGACGACAGATCAAATTATAAAATTATATGGAATAGAGACACAATTCTCAAGATTAAAAAGTAGAACTATAATCTGTGCAAAATCCTTCCACCTTTCTTTAGTTTGCTGACCTTAAATTGTATCATTTCTGAACTAAAATCCACACAATCGAGTGTTTCATACACAGATACAGTACAGACCAAAGGTTTGGACACACCTTTTCATTCAAAGAGTTTTCGGTAACGCTTTATAATAAGACTCCTTAATAAACTACTTATAAGACATTAACAAGCACTAATAATGCTTTAGTAAGCTGCTTATAAGTACTTTAATTAGCATTTGTAAATGTCTTACAACTAACAAGTTTAAATGAGCTGTTTATAAATACATTAAAATATTCTTTAATAAACTACTTATAAGACATTAACAAGCATGAGTAATGTGGTATTAACCTGCTTATGAAGACATTCATTAGCATTTGTTTATCCTATTCACAAACTAGTTATAAAGTGCTTGTATGGGATTAATAAATATATTAACATCACCCCTATTTGGTCACGCTTTAGATTGGGGTGGGGGGGGGCTGCAAAACACTCAATAAACTGTTAATAAGAACACTGTTAATATATTTATTATTATTAATTTTCCTCAATAATTTATCATTTATTCAGCCACTGAAATGCTAAGGTACTGTCGTCCTAACAAGACTGACATTTTAAAGAAAAATGGATCATTCTCCAAAATGTGACCTTAACTAGTGACCTGTACCTTAGACCCAGGTGTAGCTAATTCATTAACTCTTTTGCCGCATACAAAAAGTTAATCCACTATTACCATTGGTTTATAATTGGTTCCCTTTATGATGAAATCTCATTCCAGTGAAACCACAGTGCTGCTGTGAGGGAAGTTGTCCTGCTTGCTGCTGGACAGCTGATCCTTCATGTTATCTACATCACTTTGTACCATGAAATGAGAACTGGCCCTGGTGTTTTGTTGTGCTGTAACTACAGAGTTGATCCCACACAGCCACTGGATTAAACAGTTTTGGCTGATTTGTGGAAACTATCTAACAAGTATCCATACACAAGGAACCAGGTATTAGATGTAGCCCGCTCGATTACAGACATTCAGATATTTGACTTGGAGTCTACACTGAAACACATCCTGTAAAGCGAGCCGCCTTATCTCTGGCTTTGATTTTTCTGTCCCTCACTACCTCAGCGGTGTTTTTCTTGGTTAGGATCCAGTGAAGTAGTCCGTGAACAGGAGGCCTCCTCAGGACAGAGCTGTGGCTAGCACTGTCTGCCTCATGAAATACGCACCGGTCCAGCCCGAGCTGGAAAAAGATGCGTGGGGAGACGGTCCTGTGTAAATCAGACCGGAATTATCTGACCTCATGACACATGCTGCGCTAATATACGGCGGTGCTAAGCCACTCCGGATCATTTGCTTTTAGTTTAGGGTTTTTGGGAGGGGGTGTTTGATTTACAGTGACGGCTCGTTTGGAAAAGAGATTGGATGTGTGAGAACCAGCAATGCAGAGAAGTGAAGCTTGATGAGTGAAATTCATCTTTATGAATCCTTAACTCCTTCATGAAGCTGTTTGTTTTTTTAATCTCTTTGAGTTTATCTGACGTATTTCCTCCCTCATTTTTGCCTTCAAAGCCCGTTATCTCAGTAAAAAAGAGGCACGGAGGGGTTTAGCAGTTTGTTTTTACCCACTTCCATTTTACTCTAGTTTTCAGTCAAATCAGCTTCTTTCAGCTCTGTTTTATTCCCCCTTTTCTGCGACCTGATCATGTTTGTTTTGTCCATCAGCTTCAGTGAGGATGGCATGGAAGTGATGGAGAGGCTGATTTATCTCTATCGCAAGTTTAATCAGCTGAAGATCAGCAATGAGGAGTACGCCTGCATGAAAGCCATCAACTTCCTGAACCAAGGTACCAACAAGTGGGCCACAGCTACACAGGGGGCAGCGTGTCATCACAGCCTCGCTGAGTGACAAACTCTGTCTTCCTGCAGATATAAGAGGACTGTCCAACGTCTCTCAGCTCGAGCAGCTGAACAAGCGGTACTGGTACGTGTGTCAGGACTACATCGAGTACAAATACCCACACCAGCCCAAACGCTTTCCAGAGATAATGATGTGTCTGCCGGAGATCCGCTACATCGCAGGTAAGGCCGCTAAGTCCACCCAAGACTGCAGCTTACTGGGGATTTCTGTTTCTACAAGGGCTGGGCAATTCATCAATTATATTGATTTATTATAATTAGCTATTTAAGAAGGGTTTTTTTTGGCGGAAAATCTGGATCCTTTTTTTTTAATTTTATTTCCAGCACCCTGCGGTCTTGGACATCTGTTTTTTGGTGTAAGGTTAGTCGGCAGCTAGCACAGAAGAGCTTGTTTTCCGAACAATAAAAAGTTTAAGTTCTATGGAACTGAGTTGGTTTTGTGAAATCAAGCCACACGCTGTTTAAAGGCTGTTGCTACCGATTTCCTTTCAACACTGGAAACTGAGACTCTGTCCTCCCGTTTTCTTGTTTTACTTTCAATGGCTTAGGTTTGAAATCCTAAGAACAAGTTAGTCGACGGTTTCCTTTTAACGCAAAAATGCCAACTGCTGTTGACTTTTGTGTTTTGGGCTGTCTGTTTCAGGAAAGCTGGTGAATGTCCCACTTGAACAGCTTCCCCTTCTGTTCAAAGCAGTCTTGCACTCCTGCAAATCCAGCCTGACCAGCTACAGGACCGGCCCACCGCCCTGCCTGACCGCCTCCTCTGGAAACTAAACCATCTCCAAACACCAAGTTGAGGCAACGGTCTCCCCTCCTGCGAATGTGACAAGCAGCTAGTTTCTTCTTTTATTTCTGTAATATTTTTCTTTATATATTTATTACACGACAGAGCTGAATGTATGCTGATTTACACTGTGCACATGCTTCTGTACAAAACAAATGCTCGTAGATGCATTGGTCTTTGGAGTTTACAAGTGTATATCCAGTTTGCTCGATGTGTCAGTGTTGCCATTGCTAGACTAGACTTTAAAAGAGTTTATTTTATTCAGACGGGGCAGCGAGACACATTTATTTGTGACTACCTCAGGAAGATGTTGTTGCTATTTTCAGGTACCTTTTCTTGCTTTTAAATGAAGAGTTGCCCAGTCTAAAACCAAACCTGTGGATGCTTTGACATCCGCACATTAAGAGACTGAATGTTTAAATGAGCTGCATAAATCAGAGTTTGAAAAACAGTGTTTTGATACACTCGAGATGCAAATTTATTAGCAAAGTTTAGCTTCTTTATATGCATGGACTCAAATATATTCTGCTTAAGGGGGACGGTCCTGTCAAGTTAACATTCCAAGAGTTAAGGTGACAGCTGTGGGATCATAGTAAAAGGAGCATACGGGTATTTTTAACAATCATAGACTAGGGATTTAAGGCTTTGATTGCAGGGGAAAGGGAAAATAGCTAGGTTTGCTGATTTTGATTGATTTTTTTTTTTTCTTGACCAAAGTATTATGCAATGCTTTTTTCAAACACCCACTGATGGGTAGGGAGCTGACAGCTCAACAAAAAATATTTCTTATCAATGAAGGATCAGGATAAGAAACTAATCAATATTTTTCAGAGGGGAGACCCTTAATTGGACACCTGTGTCATTCAAACTCATTTAAAATGCTGCTAATCATATGCATATATTTGTGCACATATGCATCTACCAGAGTTGGGGCTTCTTATCATAGAGCTCTGTTTTGCTTTTTTTGTTTCTTTGTTTTGTTTTTTAAACTCTGCTGCCTTCAGCGTCACAGAACGTGGTGTTTTCTTGGTTAGCTGTCAACACACTATCTACACTGACTATACTGCAGTTAAATTGGCATCTGTGAAAACCGGAATGAGCTTCATTTTAGTTTTTAAAGGCTCGAACGAATGCCCAAAGTGGGAGTAAACGTGTCGTCCAGCAGACAGCCCAGCCCGGGTTTGAAAATCCTCAGCAACGGCTCTCTGCCTGCCCTGCAGCACCGGCTTTCCTCAACATGAATTCATGGTGCCGTGCAACTGTAAATGCTTGCATAAAGAGTCTGGCGTCACAGTGAGGACGTTCACCCGACAGCTCAGTTCACCGAGCAAGATCTGCAGCGTCGTCCATCTTCGAGGGACTTTTATTGGAAATAAAATCAGAACAATTAGCTGCCATCAATGCATTTGACTTTATGTCTACTGTGTCTTGAAAGACAGATTACTGGTTAATCAAAGTACAATCTTCGAATAATCCTATTTTCAGCATCAATTTGCGTTTTTTTAAACATAGTTTTAAAGGACCAGGATTGCTTGCATTCAAATCTCGGATGTTTTTCCACTCAGACTACCGTCTGTGTGCTGCATCTCAAACTGAGAGCTTTGAAGTGCTTCACAGTTTGTGTCACTTCTGCTGGAACCCTGTCTCACATGTTCACCACCTCGCTCAGCAGAATGTAAGCAGAACTCCAGAGGTGGTTTAAAATAGACCCGTCTGCTCTGTGAAAATAGGAAATATCAGGCCAACAGAATCCCAGATGGACACCAACCAAACTGTACAGTGCATGTCGGGTGGAATCGCGATGCAGGTGAACAGATCTTTGTTACTGTAGGCACATAGTTTACCTCTGGATCATCATATTAGAGCTGCATTTCGGGCTCCAAGCTCACGATTTCACAGATGATCACTTTAACCTGGTTTGGAGTGTATTTAGTTTGATGCGACAGGCGCCCAGGTCTCAGTGAATCCAGGCTCGGTGGATTCAGGAGACTCACTCCAGGCCTGTATGCCCTCTGTGACAGATATGCACATGTTTTGAATAATAATCACTATAGAAAATGGTCTCGTTATGTGTGAGATGATCATTTCAGAGGAGTCCTCATGGATTCCTCAAGGTTTCTAGCTGTTTCATGACTTTCAAACAATTAGAATTGCAGATGAAATGCAGTCCTGACTGTTTTTTTGTATCGGTGCAACGGTGAGGTCTGAAGACCTGGACTGCCTGATGGCGTCCGCTGTCGCCACACCGGTGTGTTTTTCTCTCTCAGGTCCCTGCCGACCTGAATCAAAACAGGGTAAAGTGAGTGTTATGTATTGCATTCAGGACTTCCTCAGTGACCATGATGATGTACTTTTAGTGTTAGTAGATGTAGTTTCCAGGACATAGTAGGTCCTCCTGTAGAATTGCTTTTTATTTTTTTCCTCCTCCATCTTATTTCACTCAGTCGCCACCCTTCCAAGCCTCCATTTAGAGAGTGTTGATGTCATCTGAAGGTGAGACACGCAGGGCGATTATGGCTAGGAGTTTTATTCTTCTTTTCTGATGGCATTGGTGATGGATGGCTGAGAGCCAGAGACCTCTGGAGAGTGAAGCAGCTTTTTTGTTGATGGTCTCCATCCACTTCTTTGTGTGCAGCTGCAACAACAGCATCAGGCAGCAGTCCTTTTTAGAAGTTTCAGACAAATCAGTCTTTTGATTTTATGCATATTATCTACTCTTGTAGTTTTGATGATATTTTTTTTTTTAATTGTCTTTTATGTCGTCTTTGTCGCGTTTTCTGCAGGGAGGATGGTTGAAAAGAACCTGTCCATTTCAAAACCAAATGTTTTAACAGTTGAACCTCTTAGACAGTGTAAGACGGACCGTGCATGCAGACAAATCTAAAAACCAGACTTATTTCGGTTATTCTTACATTTTGGTGACATTTGTTTTGGCCCATGAGTGTCAGGCTTCAGAAGAGCAGCTTAAATCCCAGTCATGCTGCACTACATGGATTGCTCTGTTGTCTGCCTCCAGCCTAAACCGACTCCCATCACCTTTAAAAAGCATGACTACAGGTTTCCGTAGCAACACATTTTTACATTATCTCCAAACGTGACTTTTGTTGGCCAAAGTCCCTCAGTATATCAGGTCCTTTTTGAGCAAGGTCTCCAGCTTTAGTCCATAGAGCCAGTCCAAGTGGGCGGAGCCAGACTCAGCCTCTTCTCCTCCTCTCTTTAGAACTTTGTAACACAGTTTTGATCTGCTCTCTTTTGGAGTGCAGCAGATCTAGTTAAAGACGGAGGTTCTGGAATATTCTTACACCTCAGTAAAGACAGACTGGAAGCTCAACAGGGTCACCTCACTGCCTAACTGGATCTTCTGTATTTGTAGTTGCAGTGTGCAGGGATAGATGCTTCTAATCCAAAACTACCTCTTCATTTCTCCTTGACATGTTTTTGTTGTTTTCACTCCATGATTCAGATTTGTACCAAATACACAAAGCTGTCTTATTTCTCTTTTTGAATGTATAAATATTTACTTTTACCTTCCAATAATGATGCTGTTTGTTGGCAGTGTTTGTTTCCCACCTTTAAAACTCCGACTCTCTCTTTTTTCTTTTTCACATTTGAATGCTTTATTTGATGTTGATTTAATGTGATGTCATATTTCATGCCTGCCTTCTTATCGTTAAGCCAATTTCAAATATGAAATCCTGTCAACGACAGTGTCGGCGTGCTGATGGAGCGTTCACGTGACGTTCTATCGATCGCTGCGGCGCAACAGCGCTTTGAATTTCTACGATTACCTTATCAGAACTTGCCTTGTTATCTTCTGAATGTGTACATTCTATTCTCCACATTGTGATATGTGTGCGTGTGCACGTGCTTTAATCCCTATTCTTCTCCTTGATTGCTGTTGTGAGGCGGTTCAAGGTCACCCGCAGTGTCGTCACCTCTGACGAGTGGTGGCGTTGCGACGGATGAGCAGAGCCGTGGTCAGACTGCTTTCCTCGCTGTCCTTGAGTGGCAGCGGGAGACCACGGCTGATGCAGATGGGGGGCGGGGTCATGACTGTTACAACACCCAGCTGCTCCCAAAGAGCTTCATCCAGGACTTCACTGGCATTTCATTTTTAACGGTTCACTCTCTGGTCTCAGAAATCATATTTCACTAGTTGTCATAAACGATTTAGGTTTTCTTATTTCATTTTCAGACCCGCCTCTGGGTCAAATCACAGCTCTGTTGTACTGGAGCACATAATGAGAGGAGTTTAGTGGGCGTAACTCAGGGAAAAATCAAACTTACTCCTGCCAACAAACCACTGAAATGTCTGCTTTTCTCTTTTCAGGAATCACTTTTCCACTCTTGTTACTGTAACTACCTGTGAAAAATGTGATCCATGTTTAAAGCATGTTTAGAATGTGTTAGGACTTGAAACCAAATAAATGTGAATGTTATGCAAGTGCAACCGCCGCTGCCTAGTTTCTGTCTACCTTCAGCCTTTCCAGACCCGGATGATGGAAACGGATGAGACGGTTCTGTGTGGGCCAGAACTTCCAGGCTCTTGTCCCTGACCTGCAGCTCTGCACACGCCAATGTGTTATTCAGTCAAATAACCCGGCGGACACCGATCCACACTGAGCACGTCCAGACTGCTCATTTATGCAAGTCGAAGAAATGCAGAGTCTGCAAAACACTGGCGTTCACTGAGATGACTGCCTGCAGAGTAGCTTCTGCTGCTTTAGGCTTCAAAGGGTTAATGTAGGACAGTCTGAAAGTAAACGTTCTAGCATAACACTTATACTTATGCCACTCTAACAAAAAACCTTAAATGCACTCCTAAAACACAATAAATAACTTTCAGTGTTAGCCACAGTCTTCCTAAGAACTTGCTGTTCCAGAAAAGTGGAGGTTTTCTGATGGATTCAAAGTTGTCATTCTTTGGTTTAAGAGGTTTAATTCTTTCAAGTAGCAGAACAAGAGAACACCAGGAAGCAGAGATGGACTGAAAATATGTGATGAGGGAATTTATTTCATTTATTTGGAAAACCTGGGATGTTTCCGCCCTGGAACAGAGAAGACTGGAAAGAAGTTAGCTGTTAGGAAAACTACAACTCCACTCCCTAAACACACCAGTATGTTTGATTGCTTTTTTCAAAGCATCTATAAAGTCAATAATTATAGCTCTTCAACCCTTTTCAATATTTTTTTAAATTTAAAATCCATCCATCTTCAGATCCTGCTGAATCATGGGACTGCTGGAGCCTAGGATGGTATGTCCTGAACAGGTCACCAGTCTATTGCAGGGCAGCACTCATCTAGGGGCAATTTAGAAACTCCAATCGACCTAAGAATTTTGATTTTGGACTGGAGGAAGTCAGAGTGCCCAAAGAAAAACCCACATGTGAACAGGGAGAACATGCAAACTCCACACAGCAGGAACTCAGCCAGAGTTTGAACCAGGGCCTTTTCACTGTGAGGTGAGAGCGCTAACCACTGCACCATCGTGCCATCATGCAGCTCCATTTGAAGTCTAGCTTAAAAAAAAATCCACACATTTTTTTAATTTACTCTGCATAAACAAACCCCTTAGAAATAATTAAAGAATCTGACTCACTTTGTAGATTTTCTTCTTATAAATCAATGGATTACCAACTAAAAGAAATGTAAAAAACTATAGTTATTTAGACATGTTATCTCTGACTATGATAAAAACATTTTTGCTATTGCAAAACATTCTTACCAGAAGACAGAAAATAAGACGGGTTTTGTTGAAACAATTTTTAAAACTTCCTTAAGGCTATAGTTTCCCACCTTTAAAAGTCATTTCCAGAGGTGCTTCTTATTTGTACACGTAATGGGATATTTGTTTTCTTCTATTTTTCCTTCAAAGCATGCTTACAGAAATTCTGTGCAGTTAGAATTATATTTGATTAATTGTATCCATAGAAAAGAAGACATTTCCCACCAAGCTTCTTCCAACTGTAGGTGGCAGACGTACTAGTAAACAGTAAAAAATAAAAAAAGAAGCCCCACCCTGCTTGTCCAATGTGAACACTATGGGCTATAATCACGTTCAGTTTTTTATCAAAAAAAAAATAAAGAGACGTCAAAATTTTTTTTATACATCAGGCTTTGCTGCTCATTTTTAAACCGTAAAATCGTGCTTTTAATGGGAAATGGCTCTTTTCAGGAACAGTGGTCGTTTGAGGAACTGCAGCATTTAGTTTTTCTGTATTTTTTTTTTGTATCCGGGAATGGAAGACAAGGACTTGGTTCTTCTGTGGCTCAGCACCAACTGAAGTCACGGAGCTTTGCTGATGCATCACTGTGATGCAATAAAACATGGGTCATAAAAGTAAAGGGAGACGTCATGTGATTGTTTGACTTACATTATTGGCATGTTGTTGAGCTGAGCGAAGGGAACTACGGTCATTTTCCCCGTCTGAATTTAGGCTTCAATTTTCCCCATTTGAAATCATACAGTTAATGTCTGAGATCTGCTGTTCAGTTTATGTAGGAACATCAGACCAAGACTGAAAAGAGCTAAACTATAAAAACCAGGCAAAAAAATAATAATCACAAAACAAAAGCAAAGCCACAATCAGGTAGATTAGTACGGTGGCCCTGAAGTTCTGATTGCATCAACAAATCAGTCAACGTAAAGGCATACAAGAGATCGCAACAACAATTAAAAAATAAAACAAAAAAAACATTGCATTTAGAAATAAAAACAAAACTCCAGAAACCAACAATTAAAAAAAAAAAGATTGTAAAACAAAAGTTGATTCATCTTCTAATCCAGGGAGGGAAACAAAAGTAATGATCAGAAATGACCATGATTTCAGGAATCAAACATTATCTTCCAGTCATCTTATTTAGGTACATTTTATTTGATTTCTAGAAATTACTTTTGATTTAGTTTTTTTTTTTAAATTACTTTCTGTATCTTGAATTTTGTTTTAATTTCTAAAAAGTAATGTTTTTTTTTTAAAAAAATAATCATTTGTTATTAAAAACAAGCTTACCCAGTGTTGTTATAATGAATCTATTGAAAACGAAAGCGCTCTAAACCAAAAGGATGAGGAGGCCTTGATGTTGGTGAAACAAGGTCTGTATCTGGAAAGTAAAAATAGCTGAGCGTCATTTGGTCGGATGAAAAATTTAAAGGGACACCTGGAAAGGAAAACATAAACTTGAGAAATACAAAAAGATTTTGTTTTGAAAAGGACTGCAGCCTAGTGTGCACTAACAACAAAATGTTTTAATAAATCAGTTTGCCTGGGTATCAGGCTAAACTGACCGAATAAAAAAAATCTCTCCAGCTCCATTTTTGATCTCAAATTATTCAGAAACACGGTTGAAAACATCAAAATTGATGTTGGATTATCATGTTGGATAAATTATGCTGCTGCTATACTGGTAGTCTAACTGGAGGAAACTCACGACTGAAAAGCTGAACGCACAGGCCTCTTATATAAAACACAAACCCAGACAAACACACACAGGTTATCTCTCAGTGAACTGATGGTTGTCATTGGCGTAGCCGAATGCATCATGAGGTGACAAGCAGGCCATAGGTCCTGAAGGCAAGGCTCCATCTTTTCAAGGCTGATGCAGCAGGTTTTGACAGAGTGTCCTGACCCCTCTGTCCACTCCCCACCCCAAAAACATCACAGCGAACGTCCAATCAGATCCCAGCTCATCAAGGCTGCTGGCCCTCAGGCACACCAGCAGGGCCCCCGTGAGGGTCGAAGACTCACTTTCGTTCGTGCTTATATAAGAGTGCCGGACCTGAGCGTTAAATCAGACGGGAGATAATCATCTCCCAGGATCATCTGCCTGCAGAGCGTGTTTATTTGTGCAATGCACTGCTGTTTGTGGTTTCACCTTGGCAAACGCCAGCAGATGCCCTTCACACACGAGTCTTATCTGTACTAAACGTCCAGCATCCTCTTTTTTCTTGATGTTGGACACGGAGATAAGATTCCAGGCCTAAGTCCCACATTCCCAGTAAAATCCCTGCCGTCGTGGATGGGATCTCACACTAATGTTGGGGTCTGATGCTGCTCTCAGCCCACCATTGTTAAGGCATTAAAAGCTCCAATAGAGTAATCTGTGAAGCCACAGTCCCAAAGACTGCAGTGAAACAAACAGCTCAAGGTGGTGGTGGTGGTAGTGGGGGGTACCCTGGGAGGGGAGGGGCTGTGAGCAGAGGTGAGGAAATTCTCCATTTCTTAGATGATTAGTTATCTGATGGTGATAGAGAAGAAGAAAGCTGGGATTTTAAAAGTTTTTCTCCCAGTAATGAGCTATGATGCACGCATGCAGTTCCAGACAGGAGCATCTGGCTTTTTCCTCAGGCTCCTGTAATGGGATGTAACACCAAACACATTCTCCTGATGCATCTGTTAAAGACCAACTCTGTGTTGTTTTTGGTGTTTTTGACGTGTTCTCGTGGCATTTCTTACGACGATAGAGGACATGTATAAAGAAAATAAAGCTTAAAATTGCATTTCTTTATTTTTTATTTATTTAACCTTTATTTACCCAGGAATTGTCCCATTGAGATTAAGAATTTCTTTTTCGAGGGAGTCCTGGCTAGGGGGGAAACAATAAATTACATTTACAATAAAAATGTCAACATTAAAAACAAATAAAAATTAGAACTCATGTAAAACAGCTACAGTTAAAAGTGACTTTCTCCTCCAATCTCAGCTTGGATTTAAAAATATTCAGAGGAATGAGTTCTTTTAATTTCCATCTTTTCTGTAGAGTGTTCCATGTGGAGGGGCAGAAAAGACAAAAGCCTTTTTCCCCAGTTCTGTACGAGCAAATGGAACGGCGAGCGATAGATGGTCATTTGAGCGCAGTCCGTATGATTCCACAGTCCTCAGCTTGATCAGGCTGCAAATATAGGAATGTAAAAGTCCAAGAAGGTATTTGTAAATAAAAATGCACCAGTGTGTGAACCTCCTGGTGGACAGAGAAGACCATCCCACTTGAGAGTACAGTTCACAATGAGGAGTCGAGGCCTTTGCAGTTTGTCACAAACCTCAGGGCGGCGTGATATACGGAATCAATTTTACTCAAACATTGAGCTGTTGCATTCATATATAAAAGGTCTCCATAATCTAAAATGGATAAGAAAGTTGTGACAAGTCGTTTTTTAATCCCAAATGAAAAACAACACTTGTTTCGAAATAAAAAACCCAGTTTCAATTTCAGTTTCCTAACAAGTTTTTCAATGTGGGGCTTGAATGAGATTGCATCATCAATCAAGATTACCAGATATTTGTACACGTGAACCAACTCAATTTCATTTCCTTCCAGAGTGGAAACTGTAGGAAATCCTGTGGTGTTTTTCTAGAGTTTGAGAACAGCATTAATTTGGTTTTGTCTGCATTAACCATTAATTTTAGCTGGAGAAATGTGTGCTGTACCGTGTCAAAAGCTTTTTGCAGATTTTTAACAGCAGTGGCAGGGGATGGGTCAAAGCAGTAAATAATTGTGTCATCAGCATAAAAATGCATATTTGCATGAGACACATTTTGATCTATATTATTTATATACATGACAAATAGGAGGGGTCCTAATACAGAACCCTGTGGCACCCCCGTGTGTACATTTAAGAATTCAGAACACAAACCGTCCTGTCTAACACATTGGGTTCTGTTCTTCATGTTATTTGTGAGCCAGGAGACTGCATGATCTGAAAGGCCAAAACTGATAAGTCTTTGTTTTAACACAATGTGATCCACAGTGTCAAATGCTTTTGATAAATCAGTAAAGAGTGCAGCACAGTACTGCTTATTGTCAAGAGCAACAAGAATGTCATTTATCACTTTTGTAGCAGCAGTAATGGTACTGTGCTTTTTCCTGAAACCCGACTGTAATGTTGAGAGAAGCTCATTTCTGAGTATTTTTTTCTAATAAAAATAGCTGTGAAATGCTACGCTGGGCGGGTCACATGTTCTTAGTTTTCCTTGTCTGAGCTGGAATTTGGATCACAAATGCACAGCTGGACAGCTCCAATATTTGTTGCACCGACAATGTTAGGTTAGCGAGGAAGTGTGTAAACAGAGAGCTCTCAGCAACATTGAGGGGGAGGGGGTAGCTCTGTTCAAACAACTTGGAGGTAAACTTTTGGTGAACTCCTACCGTTCTGCAGAAACAATGTCCTAGAAAACAACACAGTTGTTTTTTTTTTGTTTGTTTGTTTTTAATTTTGGCTAAATATGGTATAATCATGATTAAAAGACCAATGGGAATGCTTTTGATCAAACAATAATCAGTGATTTAACATTTAAAATCATTCAAAAGAGCAGTTTCAATATTTTGTTTGTGCTTCCAGGATCCTGAAATTAGCACTACAGCTATCAAACAACCAGTATAGCTTTAAAGAGAAAGGGGTTCTGTCTGAATTCACGCACTTTAGAAGAAGATATAGTGTGGGACTATCCAATGCCCTGCACTTTATTGCAATTTGGACACCGCGCTCACTCCTTTTTTCTTTCTTTTAATGCCAAATATGACGTCACCCAAAACAAACTAATACCGTATGTACATTTTATGAAAAGCATTTATAAATCCAGTGTTCTGATGATTAAAACTTGGAATGCAAATGTAGATTAAGGGGTAGGTTTAAATAAGAACTGGCTTCTGCCTATCCCGTTTTCAAACATTTATTTTTGAGTTCAGTCTAATGGACATTTTTCTTATGTTTTTATTTTTATTTGTCTTATTTTATTTTAGTTGCTTCTTTATATTTATTTATTTTTTACTATAATATTTTGTCTTGTTTTACATGATATGTTTTACTTGTTTGAAATAAATCTAGTCTTACAATTAATGTATTTTCTATAAATCTATTTTTTCTCAAATGAGTAATTGTTCAAATGCAATGCATTGTGGTCTATATTTATCTGCCAATTTAGTAACCAGCGAGGCACACCGTTTTGTTTTTTTTACAGACTCCTGCAGATTTTCAGAACAAACTTTCCAGATTTTGGATTCATGTATTTGCGCCCCCTCCCCACAAAACGGCAAACGGCGTAACCAAAGAGTAGAGAGTGAGTTTGAACAGCTAGTGTCTTAAAGATTTTTTTTTATATATACCAAAGTCCACATATGGGAAGATTAAAGTGTAATTGAGGGGAAACAGTGTAGTCATTTTCATGAAGGTGAAGTTTTTTTTTCCTCTTTGTTCTTGTCCAACACCCGATATGTAGCAGCAGTTGGGAGGGGGCTTTGTGTGAAACATCGACCGTGCTCCAGGCTTTTTCTTTACAGAAATATTAAATACTCGATGTCATATGATTCCAGCCAGACACAAACCACAAATCTGCTTTTCTCCTCCTCCATGAATGAATGAATGAATGAATGAATGAATGAATGAATGAATGAATGAATGAATGAATGAATGAAGATTGAATTTTGGAACAGTTGGTATTACCATGTTTTTAAAAGAACGCAAGAGTTTTGAACACAGATGCCTAAAACCCATATATACGTCAGAGTTTACAAAGACTTTTCATCGGAAGTGGTGTTAATGTCACATTAATTATTAACTATGTGGGGATGCAAGCGTGTGTGTGTGTTTGCATCTCACCTCTCCTCCAGTCATCAACCATCATTCGTCCCACCTCTGGATGTTCTAGTGCCCCCACAGCTGTTACAAGCTGAGTGGATGTTTCTTTCTACCCTTTGAAAAGCTTCACTATGTCTGCTTCTTTTTAATCAACTTTTGATTAAACTTGACTGCGGTTGTTTCTTAGTTAGTCAGCATCTTACTGGCGGATAAAAGTAGAAACTAAACGGGCCGGGCTGGCTGGAGCTCACAAGGTCATGGTTTTTGGTGATGCCAGATTGTCGGGGTCTTCTGCAGATTCATCTCTGGATCCTTTTTGGAGCATTGCAGCCCATGCTTCATCTCCAGAAGAGACGATGCCACACTCCTTTGCTCCAACTTGACAGGGCTCTCCTATGTATTTGGGAGGAGGTCTACGGTTTCCTCAGCAGTTTAAATAATGCAAATTTAGAACCCCTCCATAAAGCAAAATAAGAAGGAAAGGACCAGACTTTGGCACAGGCATGGTTACAGTCTGCTTGCATCCAACAGATACCATCTAGCTCAAGACTAAACCATTTTCCTAAACATTTTCCAGTGACAACCCCAGTAAACCTGCAGTAGAAAAAAGGTATTTTCAAGAAATACTGTTGAAAGAAACTCCCAAAACTCAATGAAGGACATTTGTCTGCCTCTGGTAAAGCTGTTTTTGTTTGTTTTTTAACAAAGAACATTTTAAACATTTTAAAAATGTGCTCCTTTTACTGCAGTAATGTTAGTGCTGATTCGTTTTTTGTTTGGATTCTGTGAACTACTATGTCAATTCTTTGATTGTTATTTCAGATAAGAGAAGGAGGAGACCTTGGAATGTGTTGCATCACCAGCCCCTCGCTGATGGCGCCATTCTCACAGTGAATTTGTGAAATGTTCAAACAAAAGCAGCTGAATTTGCAAAGAAGTTGTCTTGAGCTGATTATGTCTCTATAGAATAACAAGTTTCTTAATAGTTCCTTTGCATGTTTCATTTCTGAACCAGGTGAATAATCTGGAAAACTTGAAATAACTGAAGAGGTGCATCTCAAAACATGCGGCTGCTCTGTCTGGCCAGCAGTCAGCCTCTGGGGGCCGGCATAGCAGGTGCGCTCGCTCCACCCCCATAGGCCCTACAACAGACCTGCCAGGATGTCCCCGCCTTCTCCCAACAGGTGTCCGGACGGACTCCGGCAACCCTGCGGCCCCGAAAGGGAGACGGCAGAGTAAAAGGATGGAAGTTCAGGATGAGAACGTCTGGATTGATCCTCCATGTCCTCCACCTGCTGAGCAAGTCACTGAACGCTTCATGTTCCCAAACCTAAGTCCCCGATTGGTTGATGCAACGCGGCGACCTTACCAATGTTCAGATATTTGCAACGCTCAAATCACGCTGCAGGACCTCAGATCGCGTTTGTTCCATTTCCTTAACATAGAAACTGTCCGTGAAGCAACGCAAATTGCGTTAAGTGTGAACAAACAAGCAGAGAGCATGCAGCGGCGAAAAAAGAGTCAAGAATCGTCTCCCATCGTTTGTCAAGTCGAGTCTTTCAACTCCCTTCGACTCGAGCATGAGCCATCACTAATATTCACAATAATACCCAAATATTTGCAAGAGTTGCAATTGTTTGCTACTCAACCTTGTTAGGAACACGTGTAAAACACACAGTCCGACGCTGCTACATGTTAGCAATGTTAGCATATTCACAATAATACCCAACCATATTAACCCATTTATCCCTTGTGCTATCTTAGATGACCCCACCCGTACATTGACGTGTTCTTCCTACCATGACAAAAAGGTGGAAAGATTTCATGTAATCCATGGACACCAGTGAAGGTCACAAATCATTGAAGAAAAAAGGTTCAGAGCACTGTCTAGTGGGTCTAGATGACCCAACTCCCAACGTTGAAGTGCCTAAGATAGCACAAGGGTTAAATATATCCCACATATAAAGCACACTGTATTTGAAAAGAAAAAAAAAAGCTTTTAGGTGTTTTAGGTGTGCCCTGTAGTCCAGGAAATATGGTAAGTTGTGCTTCAGAAAAGCACAACGCAAAAACATTTTGTTATTTTAATGGATTGTAGGTGTTGGCAAAAATTCACTGGAGCTAACAGAAATTTTACTTTATTTTGCATAAAAAAGTTAGTCTTTTTGGGAAATGAAACCTTTTTCATTGCAGATCCAGGTGAGAAAGATTTGTCTTTATGGTTTTCTGCCAGATTTGTTCTTCCAGCATATGGTTGATGGTTGAAATGTTTGAGATACTTCTATTCTTTTAATACTAAACAATTTTCGGTCCTTGAGTAAAATTTCGACCTATATAGTAGCTGTATCTACTCTGTTTAACAACACTAAGAAGTGATCTTAGTGATTTGTGTTCTTATTCCAAGAGTCAAAAAAGAAATCAGAAAATATTCATTTTATTACACAGCACCTGGAACAATCTTCCTCCATCTATTCGCTCTTTAACTTCATTCTTGGCATTTAAAAATGCCTGTTTAGAACATCTTTAACACTCATGTTTTTGATTGAATTTGATACTCCCTGCCTTTTTATTCCCTTCCCCTTGAACTTACTGCTAAGAGGTGTAACGAATGTCTGTGTGTGTGTGTGTGTGTGTGTGTGTTTTTGTGTTTGTGTGTGTTATCTTGTATATTTTAAGTTCTTCATCATGTCTTTGATGTATATAAAGTTTGCTCAATTGTACCTGTTGGTATTTGCTTGTGTTGTTGTCTCTTAAGGACCCCCTTGAAAACGAGATGACGCATCTCAACGGGCTTATCCTCCAAAAGAATAAATGTGAAATGTGAAATCTCAGTGTATGTTGCAGCATCTTCTATGGGCTAGTTTCTTAATAAAAAGGATAAAGGTGGGGGTATACTGTTGTTTTATTTATTTATTTAATTTTTACCAACAATGGAACCCCCAATGCATCAAATATATTAAAGTAAACATTAAAACACTTACACATTGTTGGCACAGAGGCTTTGGCACAACAAAAATGTCCTATCTAGAGTTGAATAAAGGCTGTCAATCAAGCAGCAGAAGAATGAACACAAACCGTGGATGATGGACATAATGTGGACCTTTTGATTTCACTGCATTACCATATAATTATAATAATAGAATTACTTAATCAATTATGGAAGATGGTTAAAGATCTCTTTTCATATCACTTCACTTGGCTT
This sequence comes from Oryzias sinensis, assembly GCA_037389245.1. NCBI lineage: Eukaryota > Metazoa > Chordata > Actinopteri > Beloniformes > Adrianichthyidae > Oryzias > Oryzias sinensis. The sequence goes on along the minus strand of CM074495.1, from coordinate 26,822,910 downwards.
CCCAAAAAGTGATTCATGATTTTTTTCAATGAAAAATAATCTGCACATATTTTTGATGCTTGATCTGTATGTGCTATGATGATTTCTGAGTGTTATGTCCATTTTACTTTATTTTTGTCATGTGAGTTATTGAGACTTAATGATTCTTAATGACCTGAAACTGTGTTGGTGTGGTATAAATAACTTATTAGAAGTTATGAACCAAATAATGATAATTCATGTAAAGAAGATGGTGAGGTAGAACAGGGGTGGGATTTATAAAGGTTCGCCTCCTTCCTCTCCCTTTCAAGCGATAGGATTTAATGACTAATTATCCTATGTTTGATACATCTTTGTATGGATTTAAAACTGTTGATTGTATTGTTTGTGCTTTATTATTGCTTTATTCGCTTGCAATAAAGCATTTCCAAATCCAAATCCAAGGCCACAAATGGCTGAAATCCTTAAAAAAAGGTTGTTTTAAGATCTGAACTCAGAATTCCTCCCGGATACACTCTTCTCATTTTGCTGTTGGCCTACTGTATCTGCATCAGTCATATCAAGGTCAGAACTGGCTGTGCGGTTCTGCCTAAACTCTTGCACTTTGGCTTCTCCTGGCTTGTGTTAACACGGAGCACACGCTCCACCACGCTCCTGAAGCGTGCCTTCACCAGGTGTGGTCCTCCTCTGGCCCTCCGCCCTCCCACATCTCTCTCATCTTATTCCCCTTGACCCTGACGCACCGCAGCCTAGACGCTGATAACGGGATGACAGCCGCGCCATTCCTTCCTTTTTGCCAGTTGACATGTTTCCAGAGAGAAACAATCTTGTTCCTTCAGTTTAGAAAAAAAAATCCTCCTCTGTTGTCTTCTTTTGAGTTTTTGGGAAGTCTTAACCTTCGTCCTCCATCTTGTGTTTGCCGTCTCCCTGATCAAGAGACCGGTGGTAACGCATCACCGTAGAATTCCAGTTTAACCTTTTAAACGTTTGACAACAGTGAAGTGGCTTGGGAAACATTTCTTTTTATTAAAAAGAAAAGGTTTCAGCATGCTTGGGACAAAACCAGGTTACAACAGGAGATGGTTCATTTTTACATTTCCCAAAACTTTTCACCAACAAGCAACTCAGCACCTGTGCAGCCACAAATAAGCAATCCAGTTACCTCAGTCATAATCTGTGATTCTGGGATATAGGAAAAATAAATGGAGTATTATTTTTACTCATAAGATAAAGAAATGGAGAAGAGGAACAAAGGCCATCCTGTCCTTAGCCTGAAAAAGCCTTTCTGAGAGTTCATGTTTGTGGGTTGGATGCCCTTTACTTATTTGTGTCTTTGCTTATTTATTTTATTAAGCTACAAACAGGAAGTTAATGAAAAAAAATGAGGCAGAAACATTTTTAAAGTTTCACAGAAAAGAAATGCAATAATTGAATGAAAAGCAGCAGAAAAAAAGGTGAACTGTTTTTATCTCCACCTTTTCTCTAGGAATTAGAGAAAAAATGTTTAGTCAAAATGTGTGTTTTAAAAAGACAAGCACTTTCTCTCTGTTTAAAATAAAATTCTTTATACCAAACTCTTTTTGTTAAATTCCTTTTTTTGTTTTTTTAAATAAATTGGCAAGATTTTCTTATTTGCTTCAAACATTTTTCAAAATGATTTCGTCAACTATTTCCTGAAACAAACCTCTTTTTGATTTTTGGAATGGTAGATTATTTTGCTCTCTGTTTTCTGCTATTTATCTTTATTGCTCTATACTTGAGTAGTTTCCTCTATTTTAGACGTAGGCTATTGAGGATGGGGTCGTGCACTGGTGCAGTGGTTAGCACTCTCCCCTTACAGAGCTTTGAATCCCAGCTGGGACCTTTCTGTGTGGAGTTTGCATTTGTAGGTTTTCTCCGGTTTCCTTCCACAGTCCAAAAACATGCTTCATAGATTAATTGGTGTCTCAAATGCCTCCACTGAGTGGTCCGGTCCGGTCCGGTCTGAATCCAGTCCACTCTGACATTTTGAGCATTTGCATTATAAAATGGACTCATTAAGTCAAACAGAATCGCAGCACTATTGGTTGGTTGTAGGCCCATAGAAAAATTGACGGACCGGTTAGGGCGGAGCTACAGTTGAAACCCGTTGATTGGCAGAATGTCATTAGGACAAAAGAAAGCGTCTGTTTTCCTCTTTGGCACCCACAATTGCTCAGACTGGCAACCTGTTCAGGGTGTAGCCCACCTCCACCCAACAGGAGCTGGATTGGCCCCAGCAGCCCCATGACCCCTAAAGAGATTCAGCGGGTACTGATGATGGATGGATGGATGGATGGATGGATGGATGGATGGATGCATGGATGGATCACACACATATGAAATCAGGTCAAAACCTCACCGTCTACTCAGACAGGTTTCCCAACTGATTGTTCCTGTTACTGTGTTTTTATTTTATTCTTATTCTTTTTATTTTTCCTTGTTTTTATTTTGTTTATTAATTTGTTAAATAATATCAGCCTCTGTACAGCACTTTGGAAACTCTTTATTTGGGAAATGTGCTCTTTAAATAAAGTGGATTGGATTGCACTGCAAACCCAATTTGCTTAAACCCAACGTCTTACTTATCTAACTCTTAAGCTGTAGAGTTTTTTATTGGTTTTCAGACATGAAAAAGGCAACATTTTTCTCTTGATGTTTCCTAAGAAGTTATTTTGGATGTTTTGTGACACACAAACACCACACTCAAGCGTCTGCCTTAAGTTAGTGCTTAAACGTTCTCTTTTCACAGAGTTATAACAGGATTTAAATACGAGGACACACATTAGAAACACATTAGAAAATAAGTAACGGGAAAAAAAATTGGCACTTATCATCTGGTAAAATTATTGTCCTTTGCTGCTTTATTTAGATGCAAACGTGAATGAAATTTGTTTCAAAAAAATAAAATACAAATATATTACAACTATAAGAAAATGTCTCTGCTGAAGCCCTTAAGTACACACAGAATCAGTGCCTGTGAGTGAACTCAGTGCTGATCTATTTACTGAGGAGCCTTTAAAGCAACTCACTCTCCTGAAAGCTGAATGAGGAGCCCAAGGAAAGAGACTAAATGAGTTTTAATGGAGTTTAATTTTGTCACTGAATTTTGCAAGTAAATGTATTCAGAGAAGCTTTTCATTTTCCAGTGCTTTGGTTGTTCTTCAGTCCGATGTCCGTGGTTTTGTAAGGGATGCTTTTATGACAACTAATTACCAACCAGCCGGAGGTAGCCTTGAAACGAAGGTGATTCTGGCATAAACCTGCACTTGAGCATCTGGTGTCCAGATAAGGAAATCTGTCAGCTTTGTGCCCATAATGCAAAAATGTATCAAATATAAATAGCGATAAGACTGGCAATTATCTGGTGAAGAGAGAAGATTAATTGAAGCCGAAAATATTCTGTTTAAGTTCCTGTTTTCATTTGAATTTTTTTGAAAATACACACTAAACTTTTAAGATCTATCTCCAAATGGTTAAAGGGGGAGTGGGGTCAAGGATTGTTTTAAGGGGAACTAGATAATCTTTGCCTGGATGTTTCCTCAGACTGAAAATTTGTATGAAGAAGTGTTGGAAAAAAGATTGAAGGCTGAGTCAGTTCTCTTTTTCTTCTATGCAGCTCATTCAAGGAACCCTTCTCACATTTTCTTTGTAACAATGCTAAGTAGCGATGGCTGTCATGTATGCGTGCCTTTGTAGGATGAGCAGCAGAGCTGAGTATGTCTGTGAAATACAGTGCATTCCACATTATAATGCTAATGATATTTTTCTATGATTACTCTTAATACCCGATGCAAATGACAGTATAAATTTCAAGTCACTAGTATAGTCAGAGTAAATATTAAAGTTCACTGACAAACTTCCAAAAGACAACAGTATTTTTTTCAAAAATGAAAACCTTAAAATACGTTCTTCCACACTATCACGCACAACACAGTTTCCCAACACTTGATAGATTCTAAAGAACTGAAAAAGGTCATTTGGTGAATTTACTGAAATTAAAAGCTATTCCAATCAAAAACATCGTAACGTAGGAGCCCTTATTTCATGGAAGCTTCACAATTCTTGCATCAATTGACTTTGTGAATCTTTGCTTAAATTTCTTTGCAGGATGTCAGAATGGCCTCCCAGACCTGCTCTTTGGATGTGAACTGCCTCCCACCCTCGTTGATATTTTGCTTGAGGATGCTTCAGAGGTTCTCAATGGGGTTGAGGTCAGGGGAGGATGGGGGGGCCACACCATCAGTTTATCTCCTTTTATGCCTATGGCAACATATGATGAAGGGATCCTATTTGCAGCATGAGAAGGTGCATTATCATTCACGAAGATGACTTTTTTACAGAAAGCACAGTTCTTTTTTTGTACCACAGTGGTCAGTCAGAAACTTTTCAGAGGTCACACCTTCACACCCTCAGGGACCCTAAAGGGGCCGACCGGCTCTCTCTCCATTATTCCAGGCCAAAATGTGACTCTGCCACCTCCTTGCTGACGTTGCAGCCTTGTTGGGACCTGGTGGCCATCCACCAACCACCCATTACTCCATCCATCTAGACCATCAAGCGTTGCTCGACTCTCATCAGCGAATAAGACTGTTTGAAAAGGAGTCTTCATGTATGATCAGGCCCACTGCAACCGTTTCTGCTTTTGAGTGTTGTTTAGGGGGATGTTTCAGTATAACTACACGCCTGTGGAGGATCCCACACCCTGATGTTGGTGGGACTCCAGAGACACCAGCAGCTTCATGGAACTACTTGCTGCATTGTAACGGTATTTAGCAGCTGCTCTCTTAACCCAAGAGCACTATAGGTGGGTGATTTTCACCCGAGCAAAACTATTTACATGTCTTCACCAGGAAAGTCACACAGGTTCCAGGAATGGGTGGGCCAAAGATTACGTTTCCAGTATCATTATATTGTTTTAAAAGAATTTTTTGCTCTCAAATCCCAAGTTTTTCAGTCATTTTTGAGGATGTTTTTAGGAACTTCCTATGTTTTTCTTTTCATTTTGTTACACATACCATAAATAGATCAAGTGTTGATCTATTTATGACAAATACTTTTTGTTGGGTTTATTATATCGGGTAAAAATTATCCGGCAAAAGTGATGGTGTAACTTTTTGTAGCAAAAGTGTTCTAGGGTTAATCTGATACATTTGTCTGGCAGAAACCTTACCCATACCAAGGCAAGGCATTCAACTATTTTGTGCCTTTCAGCAGCAGGAATCATTTTCCCATCTTTCCCAATGCTGCTTGAAAATGTTAGTCTGCTTATAATATAGAACGTCCTTCTTTAGTAGTTTTTCTGTCATGGTGCCTGCGAGAGTCATCTACTCCCCCTCCCTTCTCTGCTCTGCTTCCCAGATTGGACCCAACTGTTGGCACTCACCTCATCACCTGCCAGCTCTTCTTAAGAAGAACCTTCACCAGCATTCATCGCCAGTTCGTTGCCCCTCTATGGTGCATTACCTGGTCTCAAGTTAAGTTTTCAGGTTTATCCACAGGACAGTATCCACGAGTGCCGACCTGGGTCTTATCTCTAGACGAGCTGACTGAAAACCACCTGAGATCCAAAGCCTCCAGCCACGCCATTATTTCCAGCCGCTACACAAGATTTACCACGCCGTTGGATAACCAACATCCAAGCTTTAATATCCGTACTCACCTTCTGGTCCTCAACCGATCATCTTCTACCTACTGGGACAATAAATCTTTAAAGCCATTTCAGTCTTTTGTGATCCTTCCGGGTTCCAGCATCTGGGTCTGCTCAGCCTCGTTGATCATGACATCTTCCTCTTGTTGTACTCACTTGGCAAACTAATCACTTGTGTCTGAGATTGTCAGTGATCCAGAGAGACCTAAATTTCCAATATCAATAAGTTTATTGGAAAATGAAATCATTTTATTGATTTGACACTTAAAAACAATTTTCATGATAAATTGGAATGTACTGTATTTGCCTCATCTCTGCTGATGCAAAGCTGATTTTCCACTATTAACACTCGTTTGTACGGAGCCCCTAAGGGGGATATCAAAGGGGAAAAAAAACACATCAAGGAAAAGTTCTGGTTTCGTGTGCGAACAAGATAGGTTTTCGTGAGGAAGAGAAACTAATATTTTTTTTCTATTTCCCTTTAGGGCAGGGGTCACCAACCCTGCGAGCGACCCTGAGCACCTCTTGTGGTGCCCCCAGGAAATGTTCAGAAAATAGCACTGCTCAAATAGCAAATCAATATATTGTGGCGATCTGGGGGTTAGCCCCGCCTTCAGCTTTTAAGACTCGTGGGAAGTGGGGAATCTCGGGTGTGTTAAATCGCTCACCAGAAGTGAGGTTAATGCTGTTTGGCTGGTGGTGGTTGTGTTCAAAATAAACGGACAGATATGATTGTCTGCTAACTTATGAGAGGTTGTGCTTTGCATGGGGCACGGGTAGCAGGTTCGGACATGTCCAGTCTACTAAGTAAGAGTATAGTGAATTAAGACTCAGCGCAACGGTACTTGCCTGGATAGTGGACAGTGGCAATTCTGTACTTGCTATTAGTAACTGTGGCACTTTAGTTCTTTTCATTCATTCATTCATTCATTCATTCATTCATTCATTCATTCATTCATTCATTCATTGTTCATTCATTCATTCATTCATTCATTCATTCATTCATTCATTATTTTTCCTATTCTGTTTTTATCCTTTCACCAGATCGCAGGCTGCGGGCCCTATCCCTAAACCACTTATAGGCGAAGGCTTGGGGACATCTTGAACAGTCGCCAGTCTGTGACAGGGTAAGTGTCCACAATAACGCATCCATTCACTCTCACACCTATGGACAATTTAGAGTTGCCAATTAACCTGAAACATGTTTTTGGAGGGTGGGAGAAGCCGGAGAATCCCGGAAGAGCCCATGCATACCACGGTGGTTTTATGCCAAACTCCACACAGAAAAGGTCCCCCATTGATGTTCTGTTTCAGGTCCCCCAGCCGGGACTTGAACCTTAAACACACTTTAGTTCTGCTATAAGTAAATATATGGCAGAGTATAGAGCGACCTGAACTTGCAAATCAGGAATCCCACGCCTTTTGGCGTGGCGTGTGTGTGTGTGTGAGAGAAAGAAGAGGGGCCAGTGGGCGCAAGTTGCGAGGTAAAACGGCGCACAGAGACCATTACACAACACCTAGATCATTGGTTGGCTTAAATTACTCAGCTCACTCTGTAATGTCATTCCCCTACACTAATTGTGCCGGATATTTTTAATACTTGTCTGTATTTTCCATATCCATTTTATTTTCTACCGGTTGTTTAGTTGGTGATAGTAGCGATCTAGAAAACTAAAGGCAGCAGGTAATGCACGGAGAAGCTGGGAAGACAGCTGCGCTTCTTTAGATCATTAATAAACAATACATCATTTATTTATGAATGTACTGAGGAGGATTTTTACTGTTGGTGTTGCACAAAATGAGGAAAATGCCAAATATTTTTGGAGTAATCAGTGATGAGTTCTGTAATGTAGTTTTTAATGTTTTATGAGACCTAAATATTATTTTCACACACACAGGACCAAAGACACACAGACACACACAGGACAGCACACACAGGACCAAAGACACACACAGGACACCACACACAGGACCAGAGACACACACAGGACCAGAGACACACACAGGACCAAGAGACACACACCAGGACCAAGAAAGGACACACACACAGGGACCAAAGACACACACACACAGGACCAAAGGAACACACACAGGACCAGGGAACACACACAGGGACCAGAGACACACACAGGACCGAAGAGACACACACAGGACCAAAGACACACACAGGACCAAAAGACACACCAGGACCAAGACACACACAGGACAAAGACACCACACAGGTTAGCACCACCTGGGACCAGAGACACACCCAGGACCAGGGACACACACAGGGACCAGAGACACACCCAGGACCAAAAAAGAACACACAGGGACCAAAGACACACCCAGGACCAGACACACCTGGGACCAAAGTACACAGGGACAGCACACACAGGACCAGAGACACCTTGGGACAGCACACACACAGGACCAGAGACACACACGGGACCAGAGACACAGGACCCAGACACACCTGGGACAGCACCTGGGATGAGGGGACACACACAGGACCAGAGACACAGACAGGACCAAGAGACACACACCAGGGACTGGCACACACAGGACCAGAGACACACACAGGGACCAGGAGACACACACCTGGGACCAGAGACACACACACAGGACCAGGCCACACGGGACCAGAGGACACACCTGGGACCAAGACACACACAGGGACCAAAGACACACACAGGGCCCAGCACACACAGGACCCAGCACCACAGGACCAGAGACACACACAGGACCAAAGACACACACAGGGCCAGAGACACACACAGGACAGCACACACAGGACCAGAGACACAGGACCAGAGACACACACAGGACCAGAGACACACACCTGGGACCAGAGACACATAGGACCAGAGACACACACAGGACCAAAGACACACCCAGGACCAAGACACACACAGGACCAAAGACACACACAGGACCAAAGACACACACGGGACAGCACACACACAGGACCAGAGACACACTGGGACCAGAGACACACACGGGACCAAGACACACACACTGGGACCAGACACACGGGACCAGCACACACACAGGACCAGGGAGACACACCTGGGACAGCACACACACAGGACCAGGACACACACAGGACCAGAGACACACAGGACCAAGACCCCTTTTTACACAGGACAGCACACACAGGATAGGGGACACACACAGGACCAGGAACACAGACGGGACCAAAGACACACACAGGACCTTTTACAGGACCAGGGAGACTTTTGCAGGACCAGAGACACACACAGGACCAGAGACACACACAGGACCAAGACACCTGCTGGGACCAAAAGAGACACACAGGACCCCAGCACACACAGGACCAGAGACACACACACAGGACCAGGGGACACAGGACCAGAGACACACCTGGGACCCGGCACACACAGGACCAGACACCACACAGGGACCAAGACACACACACGGGACCAGAGACACACACGGACCAGAGACACACGGACAGCACACAGGGACCAGACACACGCACGGGACCAGGGGACACACACAGGACCAAAAAAGGGACACACACAGGACCAGGGACACACACACAGGACCAAGACACACAGGACCAGAGACACACACGGGACCAGAGACACACACAGGACCAGAGACACACACGGGACCAGAGACACACACGGGACCAGAGACACACACGGGACCAAAGATACACACAGGACCAAAGACACACACACACAGGACAGCACACACAGGACCAGAGACACACACAGGACCAAAGACACACACAGGACACACACCTGGGACAGAGACACACACAGGGACCAGAGACACCACGGGACAGAGACACACACGGGACCAGAGACATGCCAGGACCAAGACACACACAGGACAGCACACACACTGGGACCAGAGACACCCTGGGATAGGCGCACACCAGGACCAAGGAACACACCGGACAACACACACCAGGGACCAGAGACACACACAGGACCAGAGACACACACGGGACCAGGGGACACACACAGGACAGCACACACAGGGACCAGACACACCTGGGACCAAGACACACCTGGGACCAAAGACACACACCAGGGACAGCACACACCAGGACCAGAGACACACACAGGACCAAAGACACACACCGGACCAAGAGACACACACACAGGACCAAGAGACACACACAGGACAGCACACACAGGACCAGAGACACACACAGGACCAGAGACACACACAGGACCAAAGACACACACAGGACCAAAGACACACACAGGACAGCACACACAGGACCAGAGAGACACACACAGGACCAGAGACACACACGGGACCAAAGACACACACAGGACAGCACACACAGGACCAGAGACACACACAGGACCAGAGACACAGACAGGACCAAAGACACACACAGGACCAGCACACTGGGACCAGAGAGACACACACACACACAGGGACCAGAGACACACACACAGGATGAGAGACACCCACACAGGACCAGAGACACACACAGGGACCAAAGGAACACACACACAGGACCAAAAAGACACACACAGGACCAGCACACCTGGGACAGCACACAGGGACCAGAGACACACACGGACCAAGACACTTTACCTGGGACCAAAGACACACACACAGGACAGCACACACACAGGACCAGGGGAGAGACACACACAGGACCAGGGGACACACACAGGACCAGAGAGTTACACACAGGGACCAGAGACACACACCCAGGACCAAGAGACACACACAGGACCAAAGACACAGGACCAAAGAACACACACAGGACCAAGACACACACAGGACCAAGACACACACAGGACAGCACACACAGGACCAGAGAGACACACACAGGACCAAGAGACACACTGGGGACCAAAGACACACACAGGACCAGACACACAGGACAGCACACACAGGACCAGAGACACACCTGGGACCTTTTTACCTGGGACCAGAGACACACACTGGGACCCAGAGACACACACAGGACCAAAGACACACACAGGACAGCACACACAGGACCAGAGACACACACAGGACCAGAGACACAGACAGGACCAAAGACACACACAGGACAGCACACACAGGACCAGAGACACACACAGGACCAGAGACACACACAGGACCAGAGACACACACAGGACCAAGACACACACCTGGGACCAAAGACACACACAGGGACAGCACACACAGGGACCAGGACACACACAGGGACCAGGACACACACACAGGACCAGAGACACACAGGACCAGAGCCACACACAGGACCAGACACACACAGGACCAAAGACACACACCTGGGACCAGAAGACACCACCCTGGGACCAGAGACACACACAGGGACAGCACACACACACAGGACCAGACACACAGGGACCAGAGACACACACAGGACCAAAGACACACAGGACCAAAGAGACACACAGGACCAAGACACACACAGGGACCTGACACACACAGGACCAGAGACACACACAGGGACCAGAGACACACACACAGGGACCGAGACACACACACAGGACCAAGACACACGGGACCAAAAAGACGCACACAGGACCTGACACACCAGGACCAGAAGGACACACACACAGGACAGAGACACACACAGGGACAGCACCCCACACAGGACCAGACACAGGACCAAAGACACCTGGACCAAGAGACACACACCAGGACAGCACACACACAGGACCAGAGACACACACCGGGACCAAGACACTGGACACCACACACACAGGACCAGGGGACACACACAGGACCAGAGAGACACACAGGACCAGAGACACACGGACCAAAGACACACACAGGACCAAAGACACACACAGGACAGCACACACAGGACCAGAGACACACACAGGACCAAAGACACACACCGGACCAAAGACACACACAGGACCAAAGACACACACAGGACCAGACACTGCCTGGGACCAAAAAGACACACACAGGACCAAAGACACACACACAGGACCCAGCACACACACAGGACCAGAGACACACAGGACCAAAGACACACACAGGACAGCACACACAGGACCAGAGATGTACACAGGATCAGAGACACACACAGGACCAAAGACGCAGACAGGACCAGAGAAGCACACAGGACCAAAGACACACACAAGACCAAAGACACACACAGGACATCACCACACAGGACCCAAGGAACAAACCTGGGACACACGACCAGGACTTACACAGGACCAGAGACACACAAGACCAAGACACACAAGGACCAAGACACACAGGACCAAAGACACACACAGGACATTACACACAGGACCAAAGACACACACAGGACATCACACACAGGACCAGAGATGCGCACAGGACATAAGATGCACACAGAACATCACACACCAAGCAGAAATGAACCTATTGCTAAAAATGATGTCAGGAGTTCAGCTCTAAAAAATGACAAAAGAACAAAGAAAACAAGGGCAATTTGATTTATTATTGCTAGAAATATTAATATTTACTGAAAGCTTTGTTTGTTCATATTTTGCACTCAATTACGAAGAATATATTTATTATTCTGGATTAATATTCCTGTCTGTTTTATTCATATTTATGTTTTAACCCATGCTATATTAGATGACCCCACCCTTACATTGATGTGTTCTCCCTACCATGACAAAGGTGGATAAAGGTGGAAAGATTTCATGTAATCCATGGACACCTGTGAGGTTCACAAATCATTGAAGAAAAAAGGTTCAGAGCGCACTGTCTAGTGGGTCTAGATGACCCAACTCCCAATGTTAAAGTGCCTAGGATAGCACAAGGGTTATCATTGGGATTCAAAGAAATGCAGCCTCATATGTCAAATAATCTCTATTGGTGCAGCAACAGCAAAGTGTTTTCTGCCTGAACAATTTCACCTGAAACACAACTGCCATGGATCCCGTTGTCATATTAAGCTTATGATGTTCCTTCTCAGCCTCAGATTCTTGTGAATTCTATGTGTGGGTACAGACCTCAGTGAACAAGACTACTGTAAATCTGTAGCTCTTCAACATGGCATTAAATTTGCACCTGCCAGTTCTGTCACCAGGGAACCCGGCGCTTTCATGAGGCACAAAGGCCTGTCCTCACCTGTCCCTAAACCCAGGTTCCAGTTATTTGAAAATGATCTCTTTGTCCATCAACTTGCAGAGTTCTCTGATGAGCAGCACTGGGACTGGGATCTTTAGGGATGCTGTAAGTCCTTTAAAAGTTGGAGTCAGTTTATTTGTTTATCTCTCCATCTAATACTAAAAATACAAAAAATATATTAAAAGCACTAAATGAAAATATTATTGATTCACTTGTTGAGAACTGAAAAAAATGTTTCAGTCCAGCATAAAAAATTCAGTTGCATGTCAGTTTTTGCAAAATAAGACAAACATTTAAAAGGTAAAACAGTTTTCCTGTATTGATCAGAGAGACAAAAAGCTTCTTGACCTCTTTGACAAAAAAAAAAATGTCTTTCTTGTTTATAAGTACCATCTATTTTTAACTTTCTAGCTGACTGTTTCCATGTGAATGCACCAATATAAAAAGCTGTAGATCACTATGCGCATTGATGGATGATTACAGGGAATCCTATTTAAAGCAAACAAGGTTGCAAGTAAAATTCAATTCAACTTTAACTAACAGCGTTTCCTGTTGTCATTTGAACACAAAAGGCCTCATGTGAGAGCAGGACTCTGGAGTTGGTGCCGTTCAAAATCAGGAACCTCGTCAAGGGCAAAAAATGGCAGCTACTGCCCCCCCCCCCCGCACACTTCATACATGGTCCCTCCTGCGTGCACAATGACATTGTTTATTCTGTTATTCATACGACTTTCAGTTTCCTGGTACAGACATTATGATAATGAGGCTTATCAGTTCAATATCCCAAACAAAAAAACAAACAAAAGAAAGACCTTTTGGAAATTTCTACTTTCTTTATACTTAATTATTTTAATGACATATATCCTGTTTAAGCATTTCATTTTTTAAGTTTAACCAATTTAATCAATTTTTTCCTGAAAATTTAGATATTGTAGAATACACCACAAACCAAGTGCACCAGCAAACACATTTCTGATATTTTTCTGTTACAGATGTCATCGTGAGTTCTTCTGGGTCAACTGTCCTTTTTCGGCAAACCTCAATAAATAGCTAAGACCGTTTTGAATGAGCTCCACGCTTTGTCACCATGGTAAAACATTACGTTGGTGCCAAATTCTTGGTTGTAATTTAAAAATGTGTTTATGCGACATTCACCAGAAGTTGTCAAAGTTCAGCAAAACAAAACAGAGAATCTCCCAAACATGCAACAGCAGAAAAATATGAAAAAGAACAAGCAGAATAGGAGTAAAATGAACACATCATTAGAAAAAGAAGGAAATGTAAACACTACTATCTGCACTCCGAAAATCTCAAAAATGTGCCAAAGCTAATTTTTTTTTAATATTTATTTCGGTTATGTTAAACAAACTTAAAAAAAAACATCAACATGAGCATTGACACTGAACAATGTCAACATAAACATTAAAAAAAAAACATAAACATTGAACAACATTAACCGAAAAAGGTGTTGGGTGAAGCCAAAGCTTATTTCCCCAACCCTGAATACAAACATCACATACCTACAAATTGTTAGAACCTTAAATAAGAAAAGAAAAAGGAAGAGGAGAAAAACAAGAAACAAAACAAACACAAACACTTCTCAAAATTACCTCACAACCACCAGAGTCTCTCAGTCCAGAAGGTATTTTTGATATATTTTAAATTTATACATTTTCTTAAACTGAAATATGGATTACAGATGCACACATCATAGGGATCATCATAGCGATGCAGCGTCGTGCAGGGGGACACTACTTTTTTTCGTTTCAAAACAAAGTTTATCATCTTCCTTTGGGGATGGCAGTGGCTCAGGCAGTTTAGCAGGTCGTCCAATGATCGAAGGGTTGGCGGTCTAATCCCCTATTATCGTGGCTAATGTGATCAGGTTATTGCAGTCAGAAACAAGATGTTCAGACACATTAAAAAACTGTAAAGAATATTCACCACCATCTCTGTTGACATGTCTGCAGCACATGGTATACCACATGATACTGGTGTACATAACACTCATTACACGCATCATACGTGGTGATGCAAAGAACCACAATACTGCAAGTCTGACTTTTAGAAGGTTTGTTAACATACTTTGCACCGCAGTCAGCAGTTAAACTAAAAAGTGTTTTTTACTAAAGTAGGAGAACATTCAATCAATTCTGTCTTCTGTGAAACTGTTTAGAGCAGGGGTGTCAAACATACGGCCTGCGGGCCGTATCCGGCCCGCCAGGTGGTTTAGTCCGGCCCATACATGAAGAGTTAAAATCACAAGAATGTTTAAAAAAGAAAGCAAGTGTCTAGTCCATTCCTGTGGCGAGTTATGATTTTTTAAAGAAATAACCGAAATGCGCAATTCCGCCACTAGGGGGAGCAAAGGAAAAGCTTAACAGGTGAAACAACATAACTGCATGTGCCAAAAACGAAACCTAACAGCTCTGTGTCTGGGTAGGCAGTAGTTTGGTTCCCTGTGAGCCTCACCACTGAAGGATGATCAGTAGTGACACCCTAATGATCAAAATGTTGTCAAAAATAAAAAAAGGTTGAAGAGAAGTTCTGAGCTTTCCAGGAAAATGGAAAGCGTTTTATTTGTTCACGGAGCTGAATGCGAACCTGCATGCTTGGTATGTCATCAACAGGTTCTCCAAGAATATAACATTCAACACCACTATGAGACTCTCCACAAAGAAAAGTTTCACCATTTGCAGTTAAGAAAGAAAAAGATTCACCAACTATTAGCTGGACCAATAAATAACCATCTGGATTTACTGCAGCCGTGACGTCAGTGATGGAGCAGTGACACTAGCTACCTTATTGCAAACAAGTTGGAGCAAACATCCAATTCATTTTCTGATGGTGAACTAATTGAAAAATGCTGAAGGCTGCAGAAGTCTTGTTCCCAAAAAGTAGTCAACCCTTGTGCTATCTTAGGTGACCCCACCCTTACATTGACGTGTTCTTCCTACCATGACAAAGGTGGATAAAGGTGGAAAGATTTCATGTAATCCATGGACACCAGTGAAGATCACAAATCATTGAATAAAAAAGGTTCAGCGCACTGTTTAGTGGGTCTAGATGACCCAACTCCCAATGTTAAAGTGCCTAGGATAGCACAAGGGTTAAACATGAGTCTGTCAAGAATTACGATCAGACACAACATCTCTGAGGAAACATGGATAGCCTTATGAAGGAATCCAGTCATTTATTGTATTTTCAGTCACTATTGATGAAAGCACCAACATCACAGATATGTAAAGCTGTGCATATTTATTAGAGGTGTTGAAGAGACGTCACAGTGGAGTTTCTGGAGTTGATGGACACATCAACTATGACATAGTCAGCTCTCTAGTTACTGTGCTGGATGATGTTGAAGTGAACTGGTCACATGAAGTAATTTTGGTCACTGATGGCGCTCCATCAAAGGTCAGGAAGAAGGCAGGTGTTGCCACAAAAATTCAGGCAGAAACCAGGAAAAGATTCTTATAATAATGAATGATAATAATAATGGACATTTCATTGTGTTTTGCACACTTGAATGACAGTAAATTTGTTTCTGCAAATGTGTTTAGACGGTCTTGTGAAGTTTCAGGAGAGAAAGGAGGTTAACTCCAAACTCTTATGTTCACAAATGTTTGCAAGTTTATTTTAGTGTAATTTTGTCATCTTATGGATGTTTACATTTTGGGAAGATGTTTCATTTTTTTTCTGTAGCCCCTCTTGAATTTATTATCAGGATTGCTTCAGTGTCAGATTTAAAATATTCAGGCTGTATGAAATTGAATAAACCAATACTTTTTCAAGTGAAATTAATTTCATTTAAGATCCATTGGCCTCTGTGAATGAATGTGTAATAAGAAATGATAAGGCTACCATGTTGGTTGAAGCATGTTTTCCAATTGGGTAAAAAAACAAGAATAAAGCTTTATTTTGCCTTTACGCTACTGGTCCGGCCCACTTGAGATCAGACGGGTTGAATGTGGCCCCCGATCCAAAATGAGTTTGACACCCCTGGTTTAGAGCATTTAATCAGAAAGATTAGTGCATGGCTCTTCATTACATTCCTCTTCATGTAACCTGTAGCAACTGAGTAAAAACAATGAAACCTTCTTTTCTCTGATGGCTCAGGTCTGCCCTTCTTTTCTGCCTTGAACTGTTCCTGGCACGCTCTCAGAAGAGATGCCAACTCACTAAAGGGCTCATATCATATAGGATAGTTCTAAGATGTGTACCAAACTTTAGCACAGACACAGCATTATTGTCTGAAAGTATAGGTCCTCGATTAACCCTCCTGTTATCTTCATTTGTGAGGAACAGAGATGATGTTCCTGGGTCAATTTGACCCGGTGCATGTTTTATTAATTAAAAAATGTCTGAAACCCAAAAAATCCTAACAAACAGTGTGAATATATCATTACAAACTCCATTACCAATCATTCTTTCAAAAACTTAGTGAAATGGTGTTCCTTACCTCTAACAGGTTGTGGTTGAATTATTAGATAATTCACTCGTTTTTTCTCTAAAAATATACATGTTCAAAAAATGTTTTTAATTTTTCACTACTGTATTGCTTTTGAAAGACTAACATATAAAATACAATAGTTTTACATAACATTGAAACATAATCTTGAAATTTTGTTTTACATTTTACACTGTAAACCAGAAAAAAACAAAATCACAATACAACAGACAAGCAATTGCAATATGAAGTTGTGTGTGTGTCTGTACATATCCACAGCACAAGAGTGACCAGTCATCACATTGTGCTTTGTGCAAATTAATTTTGCACATTTCGGACAGGTCATGCTTGTCTTGACCTGGATCTTGTTTGCAGGTCGACCGTCCCCCAAACTCAAACTGGATGAAGCTCGTCTGCTGGACTTTAAATATGTAGTTGTAGTGTTAGATAAATTAATTCTTCTCTGAGTTCTGGTAAATTCCCTTTCCGTCCTGGGGGGGATCCCTCCTTCATGTGGGCACCCCTGAGGTTTTTTCGTTTTTTCCCAAATCCGTTTTTTTAGGAGGGCGCGAAGGAGGGCATGGATGACCGTTTAGTTTTAGTCTGTTTGTTAGTTCAATTTAGTATTCTCCTATTGAATTCTATGTAATCATGATCCTTTTGAGTTTATGTTTAACTTTTTCAATTGAATTGAATTGAATTGACATGGTCACATGAGTCACTGCCATCCTAGTGGGGCCTGGCACTGTCTTTATTATGTTTTCTGCAGACAGGTTTGTCTGACGCATATTTGGGGATAAAGACCAATGTATTTCACCATTCTTTGATATTAATGTCCTGCTTATAGGAACAGGAATAACAATTCCCTCATCTGGTTCAAAATCAGAATTATTAGAATCAGAATTTAGCTCAAGATAGTCTTCTGATCATGATCAGTGATGACTTCCAGAACCTCCTGGACTGTCATCTTTCTGCTTCTGCTGCTCATTTTGTAAAGTTCTGCCTGTGTGATGTTGGAAGGACTCACATGCAGAGAATCTTTTAAATGTTTTGCCCCTCCCCTGTTGAGTGTCCACTGAATGTAGGTTGACTTTTCCCTTGAGAGCATAAATGGTTCCTGTCAAAAGTCATAACACCTATGCACCTGTGTGTTTGTGTGTGTGTGTGTGTGTTTGTGTGTGTGTCTATGTGTGTGATTGGGGTGAAATATGTCTCACAGCTGCAAATAAAGGAATACTAATAATAATAAGACATCCTTGTGCCTCCAGTTTGACTGCCGGGTCAAATTGACCCAAACAGTATCTATCTGATATAAACATGCAGGGGGTGGTTACAAATATGTGAGGTGAACCATTTTCATAATATATGTTGAATACGCTAATTAAGGCAAGCAGAAGAAGTTTCATGCCGAAAAAATACTTTGAACTATTTTTCCTAGATGTTCAAACTTTAAAACGGGTCAATTTGACCCGTAACATAACAGGAGGGTTAAAGAAAACGGACCGATGAGGACCTTCAAAATAAAAGACAAGAAACAGAAAACAAACCGCAGACTTACAAGTTCAGCAGCAGTTATGCAATTATAAAACTATTTCAGTTTTTTTAAAATTGAACACAAAAAGCATCAGAATCAAAAGAATTTCTTTCTTGGCATTTTTTGCCAGTTGTAGAATTTATTTGTTGTTTTGACAGTTGTTATCAGTACATTGTGTCAGATACTTTTACTGCCTGAAAAAACTTGGAAAAAATTATAAATCGTTTACAGCTTTTCTGCTTCAAACAAACTTTGATATTTTATTGATCTTAACCAAATGTTTTATGTCACAGGGAAAATGCTTAAAACCTAAAACCCAAGCTTTTTAAAACGGTTTATTTTAATAATATAAAAATATAAAAAAAAATAAAAAAAAACAATCCTGAAGATATTGGTGCTTGTTGGATTATGCTCAATAGCCCAGCCCTCCCCTCACATGTGAGCCATAGTGAACTATGACTGTTTTCTCATTTAACTTCTTTACCAAAGCAGCCATTATCAATGAGTTTTTCTTCGCTCCCGCTGCCCCTTTATTACGGCCGGTTGGGGTTGGAAGGTTTGACATTGAGAAACAATGTTTCTGCATTTTAAATCACTTAATGAAAGGATCAGACCTTTTTTTTACTGTTATGATAATTCAACAGTCTGCAGTCCATACCACACATAAAACAACAAGCACAAGAAAACACTGCACAAAAACACAACAAATACAGACTGAGCACAATGTAAAAAGAAGTATTAAATACAGTGAAAATATGTATCATTTAACTGTTCTAACAGTAACTTTAAGATATTTCTATGTTCTTTCTCAACAGATTTAATCCAAGCAGTTATGATTCTGATCAAATGAGTAGCAGTGATGCTTCATGACCATCCATAAATCAATCTCAAGTGCTGTTTAGTTTTGTCAACCTTGAGAGAGTTTCAGAGGCAAATTTAGGGTTTATTTTGACCTTGTGGGATGACACTGGGGAAAACCCTCTGATGAGTTAGCGTTTTCTCCTGCTATTGTTGTCATTCTACCTAATTTCCCTTCCCTAAGTGGCTGGTTGTTCCCGGCTTTGTCAAGGACACGTGTGAGGACTCTGAATTTTTGGATTTTCTTTTTTTGTGTGTGTGCAAAAATCTTTCTTTTCCTTGTGAATGTGAAATACCTGTAAACAATTTGATCCCACAATTCCAGGGTAAAGCAGTTACATGTTGGGCGGATGTGTGTTCTGACATCTCAGCATTGGTCAATTCAAAAACATTTACCACCACTGATGGAACATATGTCATAAAATAGGTCCAAATGTTAAACAATCCTTAAAAAAATGGGTTTTGCTGTCTAATAAAATTTGAAATCAAAAAAAGTTCCAGTAATTACAATAACCTAGCAGTTTCTGAGGTTGGTAAAGATTTTATTTTGACTTTTTCCCCCCTGCCTTTCAGTAAAAAAAGTTGGTTTATAAATCATAACTAATAAAGGTTAGCATTTCAAAAGACCACAGTTATAAACATTCCTTTGAAAAACTTTACATGGAGTGACATAACATTTCATAAAGTTGGTGAAGCTAAAGGGAGGCAAATGGGGGGCGGGGGGTTATTAGTAATAATAACAATAATACAATTTTTAGAAATATAGATTTGATCCTTTTATTTCCCTTTCCCACTCCTGTTCTCAATTGCCACCCTGTCAAAATTTCTTCTGCCCTCCCATGTAAGCTGCAAAAAAAAAAAAAAAAGAGATTGAAAAAGCAGCCAAAATCTAGAAAGGACACAAAAAATATTTCAAGTATGTCAAGTACGAAATTAATTAACTGATTCAAAAGTTAAACTTAAATAAAAAATCCTCCCAAAAGTGCCTTAAAAATACTAGGTGAAAATAAAATTTTAGAATGGGACACTGTTAAACTTTTCATTTTTATTACTTTTTTTTTATTTTAGGTAATTTTTGTCTGATTTCATGCTGTTAATTTTGATTGCATTTTAGTTAACCCTTGTGCTATCCTAGGCACTTTACCATTGGGAGTTGGGTCATCTAGACCCACTAGACAGCGCTCTGAACCTTTTATCTTCAATGATTTGTGATCTTCACTGGTGTCCATGGATTACATGAAATCTTTCCACCTTTATCCACCTTTGTCATGGTAGGGAGAACACGTCAATGGAAGGGTGGGGTCACCTAAGATAGCACAAGGGTTAAGTGTTAATAATTTTCGTATGTTGATAGCAATGTTAAGCTGATGAACGTGGTTAGGTTTGTGTCAGATGCACAGGTGCCAGGTCTAACCCAGATTTATGTCACCACATCAGCTGTAATAAAAAAGGAACAATTATTTTAGAAGCATTGAGATATAAATCATAGAATATACTTGGAAATGTGTTTATGCCTGTTGCCTTTGAACAGGAGGGTTTCAGAGGCCACAAATAAATCATTCTACAGGCCTGTTCACACCGGGACGAATTTAGTGCGCGATATTCACCGACGTTTAACGCCTCGTGACTAAAAAAATGGCACCAATGTGAGTGTGCACACCGACGCGAAAAAACGGTTGGTTGGTTTTTGGGTTTGACGCACCGCGTCAAAAACTATACGACCGATGAGAATGGCGCTTTTGCACACGTGTCTGGAGCTTCTGAAGTTACAGTAAAACACAACTTGGGGGCGCTCAAACACAAAACTGCCTTTCTGAGCACACATACCAGCGAAGAAGATGGACACCATGTAGCGTCTACACTGCCGCAAGGAAAAAATGATGGACATTCTGAAATATCCCCGAAAACGCTCATGATACATTTTCAGCTCTTGTACCAGTCGATAAAACTCCCCATGTTCTATTCTTCTCGTAACTATGGGATGTACCCAAAATCGGCGTCTTTTCCGCTGCCTTTCATCATTCTACAGAACAATAATTTCTTCATCGCTGGAGCTGGAGCTACTGGTGCTGGAAATATTCATGTTTTCTTTGTTTGATTCTGACAATCTCGTAAATACTTGCTCTCTTCTTCTGAGTGAAAAGCGACTTTAAGAAGCATAAAGTTGCGCAGCGCCACCCTCGTTTTGATATCATTATATATATTATGCATGTATATATTATTCAAAGGTGCTCATTACGTCGATCGCGATCGACCGGTCGATCTTCAATGTATGATGGTGGTTGCGGGTCAGAAAAGATTAAAAAAAAAAAGCACTTCTTTAAAATCCACCAGCCAATCAAAATCCTCACTGAGAAGTACTGGACTTGATTGACATGTAGATTGGCCAATCGGACATCGTCTGAAGCATACGTCGCTGCAAATGCACATTATGTTCTTTAAAGGATGATACCGCGGCCGCGTGTGGGAGGAGCTACTGGTTCTGGTCTGATCGCTGCATGGAGCGATGTGTTTATCAATGCATGGTAGACACTGAGAATGTGGAGAGGTCAGGTTTATTATTTTGAACAATTCTACTTGGTAATCATGTTTCCATGTTTGAGTTCATAAAATCATCCCAGGGAAAGTCTCTGCTTCAACTCCCGCAGGGAAAGCTGCGTCTCAATCTGACGCCCATGTTTGCATCTCTCTGACAGAGTTTGAAGCCAAAGCCCCTCCTCCGCCTTTTTACCTGCTTTTCCTCTCTACCTGTTCACCTGTTGACATCCTCTGCAACTGAGAGTTGTTTCCCCCGCTCTCCTCAGTGTATTATGCACACAGAGCGCAAAATACGGTCATAGCAGGATGACACCGATAGTCGGGGCGCTCCAGCGCAGCACAGTGATGAAAGAGCCGGACGCAGGTTATAGCGGGGATAGAGCGGGTTAAGAAAATGAATGGAAGAAGGCGCTCCGCTGAAGAAATATTCAATATTGTATACATTAGTCTGAACTATCTTTTATTTAGAAAAATCTTTTATTTTATCAGTCTAGTACGACAAAAAACATTGACAAAGGCTGTTTTGGGTGGTTTTGGGCTGGGTCTGGCGGTATTCAGATGACTTTTCGGCTGGAAAACTGTGACTCTATCTGGCAACGCTGGCGCGAACTCTCAGTCTGTCATCAGCGAGTTGGTTTCTGCCCCGCAGCACGTCAAATTCCCGGCAGAAGATCGGAGTGTTTATTGAAGCCGTCCCGCGTGCCTCTCCCTGCTATCAGCTTTGCAGTTCTCGCCCGATAAATACAAGCTCATCACGAAGCTGTTTTTTACGTGGCTCGCGCTTCGTACGGAGCCATCAGCGCCTTTGAAATGAAAAATGAACAAACTAAAATAAAATTTAATTATTATAAAATACTCATTATTTTCCAAAGTCACGGGGAGCCAGAACAGATGGATGAAAGAGCCACATGTGGCTCCGGAGCCATGGGTTGCCGACCCCTGCCCTATGGCAATAAAGAAGACAAATAAAAAAATGAATAAAAAAATGTAAAATAAAGGGCAGTCCAAATATAAAACTGAAAAGAGTGTAGGACCCCTCCTCAAAAAACCCTAAAAGACAAAAAAAAAAAAAAAAACACAAAATGTGAATTCCACAGTGTTTGAGTTCCAGACAGATAATTGAAAGTAGAAAGTTTATTAGGCAAAAAAAAGTCATTTCTGCATTTCTGGCATTTCCAAAAAAAATTAGACGAAACAAAACCTAAGGCACACACAGAAACGCACAATATATTTCGTTTCAACAGTTTTGGTTTAGAATAAAGTTTTTCCAACAAATTCCAAGGACTGCATAATTTGGCTTTTCGTCATAATCAGTCAAGGTGATGAATTTGACTAAAAGAAATTTTGTCTGAGTTTTTGCTAAAAAGCAAACATTCATTTAGGTTTCTCTGTGTTCTGTTCAATGTGCGGATAATTGTGACAATAAATCCTTCAGTGAAGAACATTTCACTCAAATACAAACGTTTTCTAAGGACTTCATACATGCTAATGTTCACAGTAAAAATATCAATAACTTTATCATTTTCCTAATTTTGACATTAAAATTCAATTTTAATTTGTAACATATTCACATAAATTTAAATTAAAAAAATCTGATTTTTTTATTTAAATTTATGTGATTTATGGTGATTAGTGCCAATATAATTTATTCTAGTAAGATGTTGCAAAATGTACATTCTCAAGAAGTATGGATCACACAGCTGCTGGCTTTACATACGTATGTTCATACATAAATAATAATTACATATATTTGATCACAGATTCTCATTTTGACAGCTTTCAAAATTTGCAATGTTTTAACTAAAATAAAAACATGGACCAAAGGGTCCCTGACTTTTTCTAAATGTGTGCAAATTTTATTTTCAAATTGCTTTACCATAAAAAAAAGACAGAACACAAGAGAGATATGAGTGAAACCACCTTGACTTACCCCAGCAGTCAATTTGACTGCATGCTTTTTACAGGGGGGATATATTTCATTATTACGCTCTATTGTCTTTTGATTTCTTTGTGCTCTCTGAAGCTAAAACCTGGTCATCACTTCATTCTAAACCCAATGGAGACAAAAAATAAAACGCATTTAAAAAAATGATCGTTACAGAGGTTTTGTCCTTTATGAGGAAGAATTTGAAGGAGGAGCAGGTTAAGAGTGATGTCTCTTTGTGTTTAGAAGAAACTTCATTAAGCTCGGAGAGAGATTCAGGAATAATCTTAGAGGTGTTCCCTAGCAAAAAAGGACAACTAGAAACATCCATTTTCCGTTTGCTGACATCCCATCTGCTAATTTTCAAGGAGCTTCGTAATATTTTTTGGAGGAGGCCTCCAAAGAATTTTAAAAAACAGTGTGATCTTTTAATTGACAGCATTTTGTTCTGTCAAGTGTGCCATGAATTGCAAACTTCTGATAAGATAAATATTTCATGAAATAGAGCAAATTAGGCTACAAGGTTCTGATGACAGTGGAACAACATGAAACGTCAGCAGAACCTACGGTGTCAACCACAAGAGGACTCAGCCTGCTGTTGGATAAAGAAGCTGAGCCACAACCTTCAGCACAGAGGCACTAAACAGTGAAAGATGTAGGAGAGTGGACTGCAATACAATTGGGGGAAAACAGTGGAGTATGTCAGATTCTTTACAGGAGGCGCGGACCCAACAGTACACGCCACCCACACACATAAACACAGACGCGCATGCGCACACACACGCACACAACATTGAGGATGCCCTCTCCTCTTTTCTGTGTTTGGTTGATGTAGTCATCCAAAACCATTTCAGGGTCTGCACCGTTACTATGGAACACACATTGACTGTATCTGAGAACTGGACTGAGTGAGTGCAACCTCACCCACAGAGAAGGGGTTTATCCCTTGTGCTAAATTGACGTGTTCTCCCTACCATGACAAAGGTGGATGAAGGTGGAAAGATTTCATGTAATCCATGGACACCTGTGGAGATCACAAATCATTGAAGAAAAAAGGTTCAGAGCACTGTCTAGTGCAGGGGTGTCAAGCTCATTTTGGATCGGGGGCCACATTCAACCCGTCTGATCTCAAGTGGGCCGGACCAGTAGCGTAAAGGCAAAACAACAGCTTTATTCTTGTTTTTTACCCAATTGGAAAACATGCCTCAACCAACATGGTAGCCTAATCATTTCTTATTACACATTCATTCACAGAGGTCAATGGATCTTAAACGAAATTAATTTCACATTAAAAAATATTGGTTTATTCAATTTTATACAGCCTGAATATTTTAAATCTGACACTGAAGCAATCCTGATAATAAATTCAAGATGGGCTACAGAAAAAAATGAAACATCTTCCCAAAATGTAAACATCCATACGATGACAAAATTACACTAAAATAAACTTGCAAACATTTGTGAACATAAGAGTTTGGAGTTAACCTCCTTTCTCTCCTGAAACTTCACAAGACCGTCTAAACACATTTGCAGAAACACATTTACTGTCATTCAAGTGTGCAAAACACAATTAAATGTCCATTATTATTATCATTCATTATTATAAGAATCTTTTCCTGGTTTCTGCCTGAATTTTGTGGCAACACCTGCCTTCTTCCTGACCTTTGATGGGCGCCATCAGTGACCAGACTGACATCATGTGACCAGTTCACCCCAACATTGTCCAGCACAGTAACTAGAGAGCTGACTATGTCATCAGTTGATGTTGTGTCCATCAACTCCAGAAACTCCACTGTGACGTCTCTTCAACACTTCTAATAAATATGCACAGCTGTACATATCTGTGATGTTGGTGATTTCATCAATAGTGACTGAAAATACAATAAATGACTGGATTCCTTCATATGGCTATCCATGTTTCCTCAGAGATGTTGTGTCTGATCGTAATTCTTGACAGACTCATGTTTAAGGTCGACTGCTTTTTGGGAACAAGACTTCTGCAGCCTTCAGCATTTTTCAGTAAGTTCATCATCAGAAAATGGTTTGGATGTTTACACCAACTTGTCTGCAATAAGGTAGCTAGTGTCACTGCTCCATCACTGACGTCACAGCTGCAGTAAATCCAGATGGTTATTTATTGGTCCAGCTAATAGTTGGTGAATCTTTTTCTTTCTTAACTGCAAATGGTGAAACTTTTCTTTGTGGAGAGTCTCAGTGGTGCTGAATGTTATGTTATTGGGTAACCTGTTGATGACATACCAAGCATGCAGGTTTGCATTCAGCTCCGTGAACAAATAAAACGCTTTCCATTTTCCTGGAAAGCTCAGGACTTCACTTCTACCTTTTTTTCTTTTTGACAACATTTTGGTCATTAGGGTGTCACTACTGATCATCGTTCAGTGGTGAGGCTCACGGGGAACCTATCTACTGCCTACTCAGACACAGAGCTGTTAGGTTTCATTTTTGGCACATGCAGAGTTATGTTGTTTCACCTTTTAAGCTTTTCCTTTGCTCCCCCTAGCGGCGGAATTGCGCATTTCGGTTATTTCTTTAAAAAATCATAACTCGCCACAGGAATGGACTAGAAACTTGCTTTCTTTTTTAAACATCCTTGTGATTTTTACTCCTCATGTGTGGGCCGGACTTAACCACCTGGCGGGCGGGATACGGCCCGCGGGCCGTATGTTTGACACCCCTGGTCTAGTGGGTCTAGATGACCCAACTCCCAATGGTAAAGTGCCTAGGATAGCACAAGGGTTATTGAGGCATCTGATTGGTCTGTTCACCATTTGAATAACTTTTATGCCCCATTTGATGTCTAGGGGTACCAAGAGGAGTACAAGATAAAAGTAATGTTTTTTAACAAAAACAACAAAAGATCGCCTCATAAAAATTACACATTTGTTTCCAAATTAATAAATAACAAACAAATGATAGCTTATAAGGTGAAGCAAAAAGGCTTCAGGGTGAACCATGCCCAAAATGACAAAATACATCACTTAACTGAAATCTTACTAACAAACAGGAGAAAACATATGTGAAAGAAAATGGGAGCCCTACCGCTTCACTTAACCGTTGTGCACTTTAACAATGGGAGTTGGGTCATCTAGACCCACTAGACAGCGCTCTCAACCTTTTTTCTTCAATGATTTGTGATCTTCACTGGTGTCCATGGATTACATGAAATCTTTCCACCTTTATCCACTGTTGTCATGGTAGGAATAACACATCAATGTAAGGGTGGGGTCATCTAAGATAGCACAAGGGTTAAACATAAATACAAACAAAAGACTAAACAGAGTGGGCCTGAACACATAAACACAAAAACTACACAGTGCAACACAAACTTACAAAATAGGTGGAGAAGAGCACCAAGCTGCAGTGGAGACAGGTTGCAGCAAAGCGCCATTTTCCCAGGCTGGAGGTTCGCATGGTGCTTTTAAGGCTATTGCTGTCATGGTTGCCTGTCAGACTCCTCCCCCTCCAGCAGCTGCTGCTCATCTCCCTCAGCTGTGACTACTCTACTCATCCTACTCCTCTGCATTCAGAGGACAAGACATGCCACGAGAGTCACCTGAGCCGTACCACCTCGAGCAGCAGCAGCAGCAGCAGCAGCAGCAGCAGCAGCGACCACAGCTCTCCACCGCTGACGCCTCTTGCCTCTGTGAGCCACAGTCTCTGTGCTCCCCAAGTTCTCCTGCTACACCACGCATCTACTGGGCCACCGTGCTCATCAAGAACACCAGCCACGTCTCGCATCTAGAAATCCAAGCCACGAACTTTGGCTCGCTCCTCGTTCAGGAAGCTCCTCGTGAACGGTTCCAGAACCTCCAATCAAGAGCCACAGCCTCGATTACCCACGACGTCGTCAAGAACTCAAAATAAACATCTTACTTACCTGCCTCTGCCTTCTGGGTTTCAGCATCTGGGTCCGTCCCGCGTTCTAGTCATGACAATTGCCATCAGTTTGGGGCCACTGGGAGCCACGCCTTTTCCAGCACCACACCTGAAAGTAATTAGACAGACACACAAAGACCCAAAAACAAACAGGGGGGTATTCCAGAAAGCAGGTTATGCTAGCTCCCACGGTAAGTTTGAGGCTAAGGAAGTTGATAACCTCAGTTTTCGGTTCCAGAAATGGAGGTATGTTTCAGGGTATGTCAAGTTGCCATGGCAACTCATGCTCTGAACATAACCTGATCCGGAGCAGGTTTAGTTGAAGGTTAGTTTGATTTCAGAGAGGTGAAGCTGATTTAGTGGATGAAGAAGCTCAGATAATACTTTTTCCACCGTGAGAGGGTGATAAGACCACGTATGGATGTTGAAAAAATTAACTTTTTTACATTGTTGATCTAACTTAATTATTTGCTTCAGTTAAGACAAATCATTTTTTGTTAAGTCAGCTTAAAAATAACATGTAGTTTTCAGATAATTATTTTCCTTTCATTCAAGTTAATTCAATTAAGTAGGTGTAACTTTGGTCTTGTTGTTGGAGCGGCACCGCAAGGAAATCTGGGATACCATTCCCTTTGCCTGTCCGGACGGATTTGGGTTTAAGTGTGAATTTTGACCAAATGTGTTTAGTTGTTTAGCTGTTTTACTGTGTTTTGCCGAGTTATTTTGACCTACTGTGCTAAAGTCTCTGCACCATGAGTGAAAGGGAGGGAGAGGATGAGTTTATATAGCACCTCTACTGTTTTGTGTAAATATAAAGTCGGAAATTTCCTAGATCAATTCATATACACTGTACATGTGATAGTGTTCATTTTTATTGTTATACAAATGAGTATATCTGCCGGCTCAAACTTAATCATATGAGAGTTCAAGAATTATGATTAATTAAGATGGTAAAAATATTAATTGAATTGGAGCAATATGACATTTAGTTAGATAAATATGTAAATTTGAGTTGTATAAACAATTATTGAGTTTTATAGATGTAGGAAATTAGGTTAAATAGATTTAATCAATTATTTGTTACCAATAAAAGTAATTCATTTAAGTTGGCAAAATTGGATAAGTTATATATATATGCGTCACAAAGAAAATGGAAATAAGATCAGAAACTTGTGTGTTTAGTTTGTCTGTTCTTCTACTACAAGCAGAAACTTTTTTTCGCTGATGCAGCAGTGTTACTTTTTTGATGGTCTTATAATCTTCATACGCCATCATTAAAATGTCCAACTCCGTCTCACTAAAGTATTGCGCTTTCTTTTTTTTCTCCACGCGTTTCCATGGTGACTCCGGAAATCAGCGATCCATTGAGAATGTCTTTATGTGCATGCCGTGCACGTGCATTAACCCAGGGTTACCAAGTTGAGCGTAATTACGCCAACTCATATCTGGTCTAAGCAAGTTCAGGCGGATTTCAGCCAGAGTTCAGGGTTAAAGTCGGGGTAGTTTAAACAGGCTTCATGGAATACCCCCCTGAAGTCCCACTCTGATACAAACAAGATACACAAAACACAGAACAAAAAGAAAGAACCAAACAAAATACGACCACAGCCGTAACAACAACTTGCACTATAGAAATAATATAAAGAAAAATTAGGATTAGTAATAACATGTAAAGGTATCTGAGCAAGAATGGTTATTCTGAAAACAGAATGACTGATTAACAGCTTTTTATTTCCAAATAGAAGTCTATGTGAATTTAGCTTTTTGGAAACAGTGGGAAGTTCCTGTTTGGAACAGCAGGGGGAGGGGTCCTTCAGTCCAGTGCTTTTATGCTGTCAGTTGGCACAGGGGCAGAGAGAAAAGTTCATAGAATATAATTGTTGATGAGTTGAAGGATTTCATTACTATAATCTACATTTACTAGGTAGATAGGCCTGAACTTAAAGTACTCAATCATTATGGGTTTTTTTGTGTTCCGATGTGTTTTTACCTATTCTCTCAAATACTCTTACATATTTTCCGATATAATCGCAGTTATGTACAAATAATGTCCAAGCAGTCAAAATGACTGCAATGGTAATTCTAGTAATTTTGGAATTCCGGTAGACAGAATGTTAAAGGGCCCATGTTATTCTTAAGCATTTTATAGTAAGCAATATCCATGTATAAGATTATAGATTACCTTTCGCACACACAAAAAACAACCTTTTTATTAAATATTAGTTATTTTCGGAAGCTATTTTGCTACCAGGAAGAAAGACGACTTCACCTCTGAGACACCACCTTTCGCTCCTTTTGGGTGCTGCCCTTTTTATGACGTCAAGCATCAGCGTGTCTGCATTTCACCCACGAAAACAACACCCAGACCCCCTTTCTCTGCGGATAAAGGGGGTCTAAGCGTTAGGGGCGTTTCCTGGAAGGGGCTGTTCTCACTGGTCCACATCGCAATGTGAGCACCCACTCCTGGGTTCTCCCAGCCTTGTCCCACCAGGTGACTCGCGCCCCCCCTGAGATGCGTCAGTGACCCCCAGGGAGGCGCACCTCACAGTTTGAGAACCACTGGAATACTGGGAGAGTCTCTGAATGATTTCATGATCCTGGACATGGAGACGTGATTACTGATGCTTATGTGGAGCCCTTTAAAATAAACACGCCTGATCTCTTGACATCATCTGGGTCTTCCCTGCATAGTAAATGAGATATACGGTCAATGCTACCATTGCAGCGATGATGCAAAAAATGTTTGTCAGTAGCTCCTCCCACATGTGAAAGGCGTGTCACGCTTACTACTAAACACATTTTTGGACTAGTGTCCAGCAGTGATATTGACGCGTCTTTTACCGCACAAATTGTGTTCATTGTGAATGAAGCCTATGGTTTGATGAACTTGTTAGGAATCTCTGAGACAAATCTATGTGGTGATACTGCAGCCTTATAGAGACCAACAGCCCTACCACACGAGCCTACATCGTGTTACGTTGTCCATCCATTCTACTGTTGGGTGAAGGTTGCAAAAGAGCAAACAGAGTTTAAAAAAACAACTTTAAAAAAGTGGCAAATAGAATTGATCAAAAACTCATTTTAGGAAATATACAGATATTAATCCCAGCAACAAGTGCAGCAATCGTGACTTCTATTGTTTTGATGAGTTGCATCAACCAATCTTTGTGATTTGTGGCCAGTAGGTGCAGCAGTCATCATACACAGGCTTTGAGTTTCAAATTGTAGTCCATTTGCAAAAAGTGCAACACAAGCAGAACCAACACCCCCCTGAAAAAACAACAACAAAAAAAAACCCTCTGTACTCTACACTCACTACACTACTCACTCAAAGCATTTAACATTACAGCAACATATTTACCAAAAGAAACACCAACATTTGGATTTTCCTCCTTTGAGGGAAGCCTTCACCAACAAATACATGTTCAAAGATGAAAAAGGGGCCCACTGATCAACTATTAATCAGTGAGCTCGCAATCATAAATCTAGTTAATTATCTTTAACTTGTGCACACAAACAAAGTAACTCATCCTCCTGCAACTTTCACCCAGAATGATTGCCATACTATCATTTCTTATCCACAAAGATCCTGCCACTCAAGCAGAAAATGTCAGTGGGTGTGCGTGTTTGTAGAGGGGGGGGGAAATAGAAATCAACAAAATATAAATGATGAAGTCAAAACATTAGTCTAGCGGCAGCCCTTCCCCTTTATTTATTGTACAAATATATCTGGGAGACAGAGACAGAGCTTGTCTGATGCTGGGGCTCCACGCCGCAGTAGCCACAGCACACTTGCAAAACAAAAATGTGCAAGAGACAAACACTAGATAGGCCATAATTCTTGGCCCTTGTGACAGAGGGCCTGGCTCATCAGGGGCCCCCAGCTCCACTCAGCCATGTTTGGTGACATGGGCACCCCAACGGAGGAGAAGTGTGAGGACCTCGCTCTGAGGTCAAGAGTGATACACACTGATAAATATGTGAACCCTTCATCCCTCATCCTCTGCTGAGCAAACAGTCTGATGACTGAAACACTCTGCTTAAGCAGCCTCACAGGTTTCTGTAAAACCTCCTGAACATCTGTGGTGGAAAACTGCTAAAGCAGGAGCTGAGGAGGAATCCAGCTCCAAGATTTTGATCGGTAATAGTGGGTCCATGTAGTTTCCTGCTATATGACCACCAGGAGGAGCTTTTTTCTGCTCTGTGCTGTCATCTCTCATCATTCTTCCTCCTTGTGCCATAAACGCACAATGGTCTCCTCTGCGAATCACCGTCCATAACTTCTGTTTTTGATTTGGCTTTGATTTTATGTCGGATGCCCATCCTGACTCCACCCTCAGCATTTACTCCGACTTTAAAAAGCCGTGGGCTGCTGCACTCCTTTGTGGTTGTATTTCTTTTATTCACGGTTTTGCAACCTTTTCATACTGAAAGCCATTTAGAACTAGTTTCTTCCTTGTTGATCAAAACCTAGAAGAAAGTCTTTTTACACCCTTTTAAAAATGTTGTTACTGCTCTGTGTTTGGATCATTCAAATATGTATTCATTGTAATACTTTTCTAGCAAAAATAGAAACAGTACTGTACAGAGAATAAAAATTTTTTCTGAAAGTGGAATTATTATTTTTTTTACTTTTTAAACAGAGGCTGGTATGACTTCCTTTCAAAATAAAAGACATCCTGTGCTGCATAGGATAATCCAACTGAAGCTAAAGTACAAAAATGTCCTTTCCTCTTGTGATTTCTTTGATCTACTTTAATGATCTTTTTCCCTACTTACTACAGCTTAGAACCTGAACTTGACTTTATCAATTTATGATCAATAGAAATAGTATATAAAGAAAACATTTTTTTAGCAACTCCCCTTTGTTTAGCGTATAAACTTCGCTCTGCAGCATAAAATAAGATTTGCTTTAAACTCATTAAAGAGCGATAAGACAAGCCAAACTTTCTAGCATAGCTTTGATTTGAAATCTATAGTGGAGGAATGGTAGAGACCACAAGGTCTCTTGATTTAGGTGTTAAAAAAACTTTATAGTTTATCTAACTCTTCTAATCTAAATTTAATCAATTTTAATTCGTGATTTTTAACAGTTAGCACCACATTTATTTTACTTTAGTCAGAGAGTCATTATGGAGGGTTAAAAGACGCATGTGACTTTGGAGCCTCAGGTTGCACAGCGCTGTCTTAACCAAAGACTTTTTGTCTAATTCCAAATTAAAAACCAATTTTTCAAGGCTTCTTTATATATTAAGGCGCTTTAATTTTCAATAGAAATTTTATTTTACTCAACTTTAGGATGTGGCCTCTGAAAAAAAAAAAAAACAACTTTATTTGTTTTGGTGCTCTACTGGATAACTGCTCCAAACTTATAGGGGTCTTGGCTGTGAGAATCCTGGCTCTGTTCCTGTTTCCATGCAGTGACCCCCCCCCCCCCCCAGCAGCACTAGCAGCCCAGTGCTTCCTGCCACAGCTAACAATACCAGTTTCAATATGCTTACTAGGCGAAATTCTATTGTTATTAATGCCTCTTTTGCTTACTCTTGAGGGACTTTCTGCAGTCGCTTCAAATCAAACGAAAATGGAGATGAATGAAAACAGTTTCTTCATGTAAACATTATTATAATAATCATTTTTTGAAGAACCTAATCTTATAAGAGGTGGAAAAGGCCTCAAGAAGGCCTGTAAACTGTGCCACCCCAGCTGTCTTTTCTTCACACAGTGCTGTTCCTGCACAAACCATCACCGATTCCTCTGCGCCTCACTCTCCTGTCCAGGCATTTTTTCCCCTAAAGAAGCTGCGAACATCCGTCATGTGATCTGGCCTCCGCCAATGGCTGCGCGTCAGTCCAAGTTCTGCGATAAGGGGAGGACAGTAAAGAGCGCTCAGCCTGAAGGAGTTGGACTCTCCTCGGTCGTCAGGGCTCATCAGCGCACTCTGCCCGTTCCGGCTCCAGAGCAGCCCGGCTGCAGACGGCGTCTATCAGGAACTCTTATCTGCGCTCTGGTGCAGCAGCGCATGCGAGGCTGCAGCAACGCGAGCAGTAAATCCAGGCTCATATCAGACTGCCTCCACTGACAGGCTGCTGCGCAAATGTTGGGAGACAAAGCTCACGGTGAGTCCGCTTGTCCTCTGCTCTGCTCATTTACATTTTTCATTTATTAATTTGATAAATGTTTTAATGAAGAGGAAGAAAAGGGGGGAATGTTGAGTGGTCTTCTCCAGACTCCCATTCCAGAACAAAAAGTGTCAACCTGATCAGGATTTGAAAAGGAGAAAAAGGCCCGTTTTGTATGAAACATTGAATTAGATTTACAATTAAAATAAAAGTTGTTTTTATTTATTTATATCTTTATAGTTGTATATTTTTGTTTAGGGCTAATACATTTTAAAAGTGATAAAATATTTAAAACGATAAAACGAATAGACTAATACAATCTGACTAATGCACTTTTAAGTAGAGAGCAAAAAATAAAAAGAAAACGAACGTTTTAAGTATAAGTATTTATTCATAGTATATTCATTGTATATTATATTTATAGTTACGCATTTTAACAAAAATAAAAAAAGAGAAAATACATTTACTTTAACTCAACCTTTTGTCAGTTTTAATTTCACACTTTAAAAAGAACAATAATAATTGTAATAATAAGAGCTATCTGCATTTTCATGCGTTTGCACCTCAGCGTGCGCACTATCCAGCAGCGGCTGCGGCGCGAGCCCGCTGTCTGCTCTGCGGCCTCCGCGGATCCAGATTTCCCTTAGCTGGAGTCAGAATGACCTGCTGTTCCTTAATGTTTTTTTCTTTTCTATTTTTTTTAAATAATCTCAATATTTCCGTATTTTTAACATGGTTTTACATGCATTCCCTGCATATTTGCTCTGAGCTCAGAGATAGTTTTCATAATTTCTGACATGACTTAACATTTTTACAGTAAAGTCATCTTTTGACTGATAATTTGGAAGATAATAAAATCTCTTGCTACGTGATTAAGGGGTTTGAAAAACCAAGCTTGAGACGCAAAATCAAGTCTTTTCAGAATGGATTAAAAAATTTCGTTACAGGTATGCTTTAATAATTAATTTGATGTATTTAAAAATAAACTCCTGTGATCACACAGGAAATGCGCTGAAAGGAAGTAAATGGAACGCGTGTAGTTTGGTGTATTTAATTAAGGATTTCTGCCACGTTCTGTTGAAAGGGCAGCATTTAAATCTTCAATAAAAACAGACAATAAAAATAGAATATATATATATATATATATATATATATATATATATATATATATATATATATATATATATATATATAATATATATATATATGTATATATATGTATGTAAAATCGAAATGTATTTTTTTGTTCTTTTATCTTTGGAAAAAGCATGAATTTATAAAAATAAAAAATAAAAATACATATGTCAAACTCATATTCCTCAAAAGCTATTTTTGTTTTTAAAAGTGTTTTTTAAAAAACCTTCAAGGTTTATCTTATTTTGAAAAAAAAACAGTCAATATGAGGATTTACAATAATTCGTGTTATGACGTACTGTCTTTGTTGGGTGTCTGTGTGTGTGCGCGCGCGCGTGAGTCAGGCGTGACTTTGAAGGTGATGGAGTACACGTATGATGAAGACTTGGAAGAGCTGTGTCCGGTGTGCGGCGACAAAGTGTCGGGTTACCACTACGGCCTGCTGACCTGCGAGAGCTGCAAGGTAACCACGCGCGCCGCCCTCATCCCGCTGCGCCAGGAAACGTTTACGCACCGATTTGCGCGTAAAAGTCACGCTCATCACTGAATACCGCTTTATGCCATCTTCTGCACATTGACGCGGGAGTTTTTTCCCCCCACTTTAGCTTAAAGTTAGTTAAAACAACAATACTATTATTAATGATGAAAATTATTTGCAGTTTATTTTTCAAGTTAGCGCCTTTCTCACCAAACTGTTGTCACACTGATTCAGAGCGGCCTGCTGTGCCCACTTCTGCTGAAGTCTTTACGGTCTCGCCACTGTGCAGGGTTTCTTCAAGAGGACGGTGCAGAACAACAAGAGGTACACGTGCGCTGAGAACCAGGAGTGCAAAATAGACAAGACACAGAGGAAGCGATGCCCCTTTTGCCGCTTCCAGAAGTGTCTCAACGTTGGCATGCGATTAGAAGGTACATTGTGATCTGCTGCGGCAGTCAGCCTTGTGTGGGGGAGAAGGGGGTTTGGGGTTGGCTGGGAGTTACAGTACTGTGCCATTCCAACTACTTTAAGATTGTTATTTAAATGAAAAAGATGATTAATCTAAAATAATAGGAGAAAATGTTGCTATTTGGCTTCAAATGTATAATTTATAGCAACAATAATTTATATGAAGTAACTGGCTTATCTGCTCATAATTCAGTATTCTCCTATTGATTCAAAGATTTTTATTGTCATTGTATTTCTACAGCAAAATTCTGTTGACACTCAGTCAAAAAGAAGAAGTAAACATCAAAGAATTAAAACCAACAGGCTAAAATATTAACTTCCAACTGTTTCTGTCTGTCTGGCTTGTGGCTTTTTTATGTTATTTCACACACATGGGATAGGATTAATTCCCAGACAGCAGTGCAAAGGAAAGCACCTGCTTCCGTAGCAGAAAAAAAGGACACATTCTTGACTTACTGATAAAATTTACTGGAGACTCCCCAGGGAAGAGGGAGTAGCTGCACAGACTCTGGGGATTCTTCTCAATCCTAAAAAGGGAAGCAGAAATGAATATTGACTGTGTGGGAATGGCGGAAGATATACGCTTCCAATGTGACTTGGAGTTTTCTGTAGAACTCCGTCTCATGCAGAAGCTTTCTAAAGCTTGAAAAAAGCTGGTGTTTCATCTATAAATCTGTGTCCACCTCTTGTTTCTTTTGTGATAGCGGTGCGCGCAGATCGCATGCGTGGGGGGAGGAATAAATTTGGCCCAATGTACAAGAGAGACAGGGCCTTGAAGCAGCAGAAGAAGGCTTTGATACGATCCAACGGGTTCAAGCTGGAGAGCACGGCTCTGCCGTCAGCCTCCCCACTGCAGACTGACTACAGCTTCACTGGCACCCTGCACACGCTGCCCACCATTTCCAAAAGTCTGCTTCCTTCCACCACAAGCTCTGTCACCCCTACAGACTACGAAGCCAACCTATATGGACCTACATCCCTGGGCATGGCCATGCAGTCTCACGTGCCTCTCAACCCGCAGTACCAGTACACGGCCTTTCCCAGCAGGGCAATCAAAGCCGAGTGCCCTGACTACACCAGCTCCCCCGAGTCCCTGACTGGATACCCGTACCCAGATGTGTATCCGTCGGCCTCACCGCAGCCCCCCAGCCTGCCTCCGCTGGTGCTGGAGCTGTTACGCTGCGACCCCGACGAGCTGGTGGTGCAGAACAAGATTGTTGCTCATTTGCAGCAGGAGCAGAGCAACAGGGGGCGGCTGGACAAGCCGAGCACCTTCAGCCTCATGTGCCGCATGGCAGACCAGACCTTGTTCTCCATCGTGGAGTGGGCTCGGAGCTGCATTTTTTTCAAGGAGCTAAGGGTGAGTGACCTCTTACATGAACATTCACGCTCACCTCCAAACACTGTCACTTAAAAAACTGTTTTTTTTGGAACACATTGAAACATTTCTGCAGTGACAAAGACAAAATATGGTCGGTTGAATATTTTCTGTGCACCGACTGAAAAAAAAGTCTGTTCTTATCTGTAATTATCCAGTAGTTTTACTTTAATTTTAATTTCAAGATCTCTCTTTTCTTAGCATTTCATTCCATATTGCAACTGTTTTTTACGCTCTGAAAATCCAAACATTTTGATGATAAAAAGGTTTAAACCAAACGATTGCCAAATAAATCATGCTAATTTTTAAGAATACTTATCCAGATCTTTTTTGTGTTCATTTTATTTCAATAAACCCACTTTGACGGAATTTTAACTTGATGTTTTGAAAAGCAGAAAGCATAAACATGTGCGTGCCACCCTTTATGGGTTAAGGCCATTCATTTTCCTAAAATTGTTGCCACTTTTCAATGCTCATTTATCTAATTTATTTTGATGCACGTCAACATGTTATTATTTATCAACATTTAGCATTCAGCAAAAAATTCCAACCTAAATAAAAAAATGCAGAGATGGGGACTGCATATTGGGTTATGAACAGCTTCTACTTGTTTTCTTTGATGTTTGTTTCAGTCTCCAGATCTCAGTTTTGCTTTCAAAATGTTGGGAAAGGTTTTTTTTTTTCAGAGTATAAACATTTTTTCCATTATGTGTGTATATAATCATATAAAATACTTACTGATAAAACCTGCCAGTCAAAGGATGGTTTTGTTGTCATGATGTTTCTTCCAGACTCTTCCTGCAGGAATCCAGATATTCAAGCTTTCATATTTGATTAATTGAAATCATAGCCTCACATCTGGCTCGGAGTCCTGTAGAAATCTGTCCGGACTGAGGTTGCAGCCAATGCTCAGAGGACAAACCACAGCTGTCTTCCAGAAAAGCTTCATTTCAAAAGCATAAACTGCAAACGTCTGATTTTACTAGAGGTTTTCTTTGTCATGACAGCAAGGCAACATACATGTTTATTTGTTCAGCACGCACACATGCATTGCAAACGGTACTGACTGGGCATATATCAATGTCCTAATCCACCAGCGCCAGCAGTGTAATTGTCTTTGTCAGCCTGCTTTACTGTTTGGAAGATTTAGTTGTTCGGTCAAATTGAAATCAATAGACTTGTCACGGTTAACTGTACTGCAGCTGACAACATGGCAGCTCCACCTGATGAACTCTTCTTACATGAAAAATGAGAGCTACAGCATGACACACACAAAAATGTATCCTCTTTTCCCTTTTCAGAGTCATGATATGATGCGTCTGTTTTGACAAAAAAAAAAAATGTTTTTCGCCAATCAAACAGATTTACTCACAACAGAATCTTGGATCTGGCCTTGGTCAGTTTTGGTGAAATTCCTTGATGCCTTTTGATTTTGCTGCTTCTGACTTTAGAGTTGTTGTCATTTGAAGCCTTCCAATTTTTTTTAAAACACTTTTCGTAGCTTTTCATCATTTTTTTCTGTCCATAATGAAAAAAAATTGACAAACGAAGAATGAATATTGGACAGGTGACGGTGAAGAGCTTTGGTGATCATCAAAAGCTTTTTCTGTTGGAATGCCAAATCATCTTGAATGTTGATTTTCATATTTGCAGAGCAGATGATAATTGCTGCATCTGCTGTTGCTTCTTCTTTTTTTGAAAGAAAAACACATTGTGCCATTTAAACTTGCTCTGACACACTTAAGCACAGAGGAACTCAAACAACAAACAGTTGCTTTTTTAGTTCTACACCTGATTCGACATTATGCTTTTTGCCTCTGCTGCTAACAAAGATGTGTAATAATGGAGGAAAGCACCATCTGCTGTGGTGCAGTTTACACCGTACGGCGGGATTTAGGCTTCGGCCTGTTGAACAGAAATGACAATCTAATCCTGGAAGTAAGCTGAATTACTGAAATGAGCCAAAAAGTAAGGAAAATGCAAATTATTGATTACAAATGCCAAGTCACGATGTCTGATCTAAAGCAAACAAACTGAAGAGGCTTAAAGTGTAGGTTTTCTTTAAAATCCCACTCCGAATAAAATACTTTTTTTGGTGTTTTAAACATTTAACATTTTTCCGATGATGGAGAACGTATATTAAGAAAATCAAGCTTAACATTTATGAGTATTTCTTTCTTCAAATTGTTGTGAATCTGAAGCAGGCAAAATTGAAATTTGAAAAAAAAAAAACATATTTGTGACATAGAAAATAAGATGAGCTGGCCACAGGCTTCCTGCTCCGCTCTATTCTGATGCATCCACTTGCAGACAAATAGATCCATGAACGTCTTTGTTTACCTCGTCTGAGCTGGAATCTGGATCAGATCTGTACGGCTGGATGGCTTTAAAATTGCTCGCCATTTTTGTTGAACCGCTGATGTTGGGTGGGGGGTGTGAGAGGCTGTAAGCTAGCGGGAGAGAATCTAAGCAAAGGGATGGTGGGAAATGGGAGAAGGTTTACTCCGTTCCAACAGTCCTGCCCACAACTCAGAGGTGAATTTCTAATAAACTCTTGTCGCTCTGCAGAAACTATGCCCTAGATAACGACAATTTTTTTTTTTTTTTTACAATTCTGGCTAAAAACGTCATAATCATAATTAAAAGACCACTGGGAACGATTTGAAAAAAGATCAAATGATGATCGGAGTGGGTCTTTAAAGGTTAGAAACTGGACTTGACTCACCACCTTTCCCGCCTCATGTGTAGCTGTTTTTGCGGTGGTGTTCATACAAATAGAAGCTTTCTATTCACAGAAGGAGCTGAACTCTATAAAAACGCTGCCTTGCATGCAAAGGTTGCATGTTCCTTTTTGCGTGTTATTGTGCAATGGACAAAATATTTTGCTGGAAGTCAAAGTGATCATTTTTCCTTCCAATTGTTTGCTGCATTTACTTTTTTTCCCACTGTGTTCATAACACGTGTCCTTGGAAGGGACAGCTGATTTGGTCGCCTCTTCCAGTTAATCTACATTTTTGTCGTTTTTTTTCCCTCCTAACTCCAATGACATGTGAAAACCTAGTAACCATGGCAACTATACCATATTGAACAATTCTGCCTGCTTATTTCTGCTTGCAGCTACATCATAAAATGACAATGTTAAAATAAATTCAACACAAAAACTGTGATTGACGTGGTTTTATCGAAAAGTTACAATCTTCTGTGTGTCTTACAGGCAGAGACAACAGACTCATGAGGTTTTTTTCTTTAATTATTATTTTTCCCCCCCACAAAAAACAGGATTATGATTTAGTTTATTTGTTCCCTCACTAACAAAACAAGGTATCTTTAGACATGTGTGCACTGCTTCTAAAACTCACAAGAAGACAGAATTTTTGTACATCAAAATTAAGTAGTAAGATTAGGTTGTGAGGAGGTTTGATTTAACATTTTCTGTCTTGTTTTCATCTAAAAAAAATAGTTCCTTAGAAATTGCCCTATTTAGAAATGATTTCTTTATTACTACAAATATAACCTTTGAATATAACCTTGATGTTATAGAGCTGACTTTAAGTATTTTCTGTGTGAAGGATGCAACAGAGAAAGTCCTACTGTCTCATCTATTTTAATATACTGTATAAGCATTTGCCTGCAGAGAAGTACAAACATATTAGCAGCACATTAATTATACACAGCTTTGTATATCTGATAGTCAGTTCTGTTGTTTTAAAGTTGCAACCCGCTTTATATCTGACAAAGACAGATGCAGTAGGTGATTTATCTGCATCTTCTGTTTAAAAAAAGGTTCAAGGCAGCATCTGGGTTTTTAACTGTTCTTTGGCGTCAGTCAAATCATACTTTCTGGGATTTTTAAAAGCACAAAAATCAGTGAAATACAACAAAAATAAATGTTCTTTATGTTCAACTTGAGAACACCCTAGAACAAAATGAAATGTGGTTTCCATTGAATAAGAAAGCGTGATTTAAACCTTTTTATTTGAAATAATAGCACGAAAATTGAATCCTTATTTTTAGGTATTTTTCTCTTCAAATTCTGCATTTTCCTCCTGTAACTCAATGGTTTTCTGGTCTCAAAATGTTTAATTCATTAACAAATGCTATGTTCCTGATGGCCTTCTATTGAAAGTCAGACCATTCTTGTGTATGACTGTCAAACAGTGCGAAGAAACCGTCCACATTTGGCAGAGAGTCTGCGTCTGAAAGAAGAGCTGTTTGCCTCGGCCAGATAATTACATTCCAAGCAGACGATAACGGGGGAATGTCAGCCTTTGCTGCAGCTCTTCTACATTGTTATTAAATTGTTTGTAGGCTAGAAGCTCTGATTGCTGCAGTTCCCTAAAGCTGATCATTATCTTGTTTTGTTGTTGGCCTTTCACTCTTGAACCTGGAAGTTATTGCAGAAGTGCAGACAATGAATATCATCAGCAGTAACCTTCTAATAGATCGCAAATGACCGCGGTGCAGAGACCGTGGAGCGGATGACCTCTGGAATGAAGGTTGCAGGTTTGATTGCCACCCTGCCCATCCATATGTCGAAGTGTCCTTGGGCAAGACACTGAACCTCGCTTTGCTCTTGGTGGTTATCGGTTGGCGCCGGTGTTCGGCAGCAGTGTGTGAATGGGTGAATGGAACTGTGACTGTAAAGCGCTTCGGGACTTCATGGAAGGTAGACTTCAATAACATTTTCAAAGAAAATGTAGAAGAAAAGTATTGCTAATAACTCTGTTGAATAGAGGATGTCTTAGTTGTGTTTTGAGACCAGATTGCATCAAGCATTTCCACTGTTACATTATTGTGAAAGCTATGAGTGAAGCTGTGGTTTGCTTGATTGATGTTGGGATCTCAGATTTTCAATATGTGATTTGGTGTTGGTGAAACGTCAACATCCTATTCCTGACTTTGTAGCAACTGCATGTTTTTATTTAATCAAGTATTTTGATGTTATCACAGCTCACATTTGGGGATCTATATTTGTTCTTTTGATAGACTGACAGATGGATTAATGATAGGAAGCAACAGAGTTCACTTGGTTTTTAAGAAGGTGTAGCCTTTATTGACCTTATATTTTAACCCCTTCATGCTTTATGAACAGGAAAAACACGGAGGAATTTGCTTTTTATATCCCAAATTTTTTTGAGTAGAGATTGTGTTTTTTTGCATAGCCTTGCGGGAGGTGCGACTTATACTCAGGTGCGACTTATATGTGATTTTTAAAAAACAAACAGGCTGATGTGTTTGTTATTTCACCACTAATAATTGCTAGATGGTGCTGCGGGTGTGTGTATCAGAAAGCAGGAAGAAGAAGAACCGGCCCTTGGGTGGATTTGTTCAGAAGTGAAATATATGAAAATAGTATAATGGATTTAGTAATTGTGCTAACATGTAATAATTCTATGGTTATCTGAATATTTGTTCATATTCTGTGCTAAATAGGGTTACGGGAGTAAGTCGTACATATGATCAGTCTAGTTTTTATATCTGTTCCGTTGTCATTATTTGCCTTTCGAGAATAAATGTCCGATCTTGTTCCTGTATATTGTTTAAGAAATTTCTCCCAAAAGTGGGACTTATACTTCCATGTGTGACTTTTTTCTTCTTTACCACACTTTTTTGTTTTTGTCGTCTCTCACCTTGGTTGAACAACTTATAGTCCAGTAAATACGGTAATTTAAATAAATTCAGGCATGAACAGGCTGAAATGGTCTCTAAGCTGCCAACTTGTCCCTGGGTTGGTAGAGAAGGCAACAGCTTTGGTCAATCAGGACATACCGGTACTTTTAATGTCTGAAACTAGTTTGATGTGACACTTGTGGTTGATAAAAATATGCTCTACGGCTTATAATGCAACAGCCATTTGCGGTGCTGTAAAATGTCAGCAGAACCGTTAAGTGTGAACACAAATGTTTGCCGTTGACAAAACACCAGGGGGCCATGAACACATTAACATAATCCTCTTTACACAAACTTCTCTGAATCTGTTCTTTCAGACACGCTCCTGATTCTCCTCATGTTTATTTGTGAGGCAAAGCCCTCCAGAGTGTTTGGAGGATTTTTTCCTGCCACGTTTTGGCTCCGATGTCCCCCTCCTCTTAGAGAGGAAGCACAGGAGGTCACCAAGACCTCTTCTTTCTCTATCCATTTCCTTCATGGCTGCAAATGAGACCTCCACCACTACAAATGATGCTCTGACACTAATATGTAATAAAATCCTGTGCCAGATGAATGATTGTATGAACTAATAAACTGCCAAAAATGTTGCTTAATTTTTAGAGAAATGGATGATGATAAATCTAAAAGCAAAGCTCATGGGACTTGGGTAGAGCTGAAGAATATGCTCCCAACCCACAGTCAAACACTTCCTTCATGGTGATATTTTATGGTCACAATATATTAAGTTCTTTTTCACAAGCATTTCAAATCTCCTTTTACATAAACATGTAAAAATATTTTTTTTCCAGAAGAAAAAGCAGGAAAACCCAAACAACAGATTGTGCATTTTATTTGAACTAAGCCAGTTTCCTTTTTGTTGATCTGTATTTTTCCTAATCCAACTTTCATGTTTCCTTAAGGTGGGGGATCAAATGAAGCTGCTTCATAACTGCTGGTCTGAACTTCTGGTCTTGGATCATATTTTCAGACAAGTCCAGCAC
This sequence comes from Oryzias sinensis, assembly GCA_037389245.1. Classification (NCBI taxonomy): domain Eukaryota; kingdom Metazoa; phylum Chordata; class Actinopteri; order Beloniformes; family Adrianichthyidae; genus Oryzias; species Oryzias sinensis. The sequence goes on along the minus strand of CM074495.1, from coordinate 26,778,791 downwards.
GGAAAGGAAGACAGCATCCTGCTGGTGACCGGCCAGGAGGTAACAACTCCTTCGCACCACTTCCTATCAACACAACGCACACGTCTGTTTCATTCACGTACAGCAGACAGGGAGTGTGTGTTTCATTTTCTTTCATTATTTAAAGGCATCATGCTCTATTGAGAGAAAATGTAGTGTATTTTCACAATAGAACAAAAGGAGTAAAAGGATTTTAATATTTAGTAGATCTGTGATGCACCATATCACGTTACTGTCATGCAAACGCTGGAATGCACTCAGAAGTTACAAATACACTAACAGAATCAAAGTGTATCAAACGCACACATACCTCCATTTCGAGACATGCTTCAAAATTTGAGTTGCTATGTGTCAACTCTCTGAACCAAACCATTGTGCTTTTCCTTCTCTCTCTTAATGGGGATTTAATCAGCATTTGGCTTTATGTTCCAGAGATCCAGGTCATTTTTTAAGGACTTTTTTGTTAAAGACCCAAAATTGGGTTTTTGACGTGTTCTTGTGGCCTTTTTCTGATGATAAAACACATTTAAAAGAAAATTAGGCTTAAAATTCCATTTCTGAGTATTTCTTTATTGAAATCATTGTCAATCAGAAGCCGCTGTTTGAAAAAGCGTATTTGTGATGTAGCAAATACCCTGGGGGTGGGCCATAAGCTCTGTGCTCCAAGCTCTCAGCAATGGGAGGGAATGGAGGGTGCGCTTGCTCCATGCTAACAGTTCCACCCACAACTCAGAGTTGGATTTCTAATGAACTACTGCAGCTCTGCAGAAGCAGAATGTTGTAGTTTTTTTTATGGCTAAAAAAAAAGCAGAATAATAATTAAAAGACCACTGGAAACGCTTTGGCAGTAGATCAAAAGATGATCAGAGTGGGTCTTGAAAACCTACTGTATTGAACTTTTCTCAGGTAGCAAAGGGGTGTTGCACTCTGTGACTTGGCCCCTCCCACACCCCAGCCTTAGGTTTTGGCAGTAACGCTTCCAGCTGAAGCTAGACATGTGATAATATCAATTAACAAGCTAACTCTTTTTTAAAGTCCTCTTGGTCCGTGTTATATTGTGATGACACTGTCACATTTACAGATGCTGATGAGAAATGTTGGGCATTTTTCTTTCTAACTGTTCTCTGTTCTTAACCTGTGGAGTTAAAAGACAAAAGCAAATCTTCAAAATCATCAAAATCTGTTTGCTTTGCTGTTTTCATTGACTTATTGTGAGGGGTCTTCTTGTGTTAAAAATGAGGGTAAAATCAAGTCTTTGGATTCAAAAATGGTCTTAACTTTAGCTTCTTTATATAAATGATGTGACCCAAGGCATGTCTGCTGGGAACCTGCATTTTTCAAAGAACAACTTCCCAAATATTCACACATAAATGTTGGCACCACAGTGTGGCAGCACAGAGAGCCATTGTCCTCATACCAATCATGGAAGAGGAGCCATAGAACCGACAGCCCTATTACGGCCACCCACAGAAAGACCATCGCAAGAGCGAGATTGTAAGGGCTCAGTGAGTCTGAGCGGAGATTGGGCCCTGGTTTCCTAGGTTCCAGTCAGAGGCCTCACAGGCCTGAAGGCCCCATCTTGAACAAGGCCTATCACTGCTTAAAATCCCCAAAGCCCCACCCAGAGGCAGTCTAGGACCCCCCAAAGGTGCCACACAATGCCCCAGGCAGTGCACAATCCGACTACGTAGGAAGTCAAGTCTAGGGTGAAGAAAAAGGCTGCCCCCACACTAGAAGGACGAGGCATAATCCAAGAGAAAGGCAAGCATAGACCAGCAAGCATCAATCTGGATGACAGAAGAATGGCCCAAACATGAAGGGAGGAACCCAAAGCCATCAAAAGCGGGGGCACAAACACCCATCCAGCTCAGATTTGAGACAGGGTCACTGCTAAATGATTTTCTTCTCAAAACATTTACAATCAGCACAACTGTAGCATATTCAGGGTAAAATGAACTTCTTTGCTCTTTGTATGTGGTCATCAGTAACAGTCAACCCCCCCATGTGTACACAATATTACACACAACTAGTTAGGGGAGGCAGCTTCATTGTTGTTGTACATCAGGGCACAGGAAAATCTGTCAACAGCAACCTTAGCGGCATCCTAAAATCTCTCCTGATCTTGGAAGCTAAGCAAGCTTGGACCTGGCTAATCGTTGGACATTGCCTGGGACTACCAGATGCTTTAAGTGACTTTAACCACATGGGGGCACTTTCCAAAGCCCTCCCAAGTTCAGTGCATTGGGTCAGGTCAGGAAGGTCATCTGTCATAAAACTGAAGCCGAATCACATGCGTGAATCAGGGAGTGATTCATTGTGAAACACCCCCTGAAGAAGGTGTTTCTCAAATAAATACTTTTGATAAACCATTTAAAAAAAAAACTTAGCATTGCATTTATGAGTGATGTTATGTGGCAGAAAACGGGATTGGACAGTTGATTTTCTTGTAGCAGCCTCTTCGTGGCTGTTAGAAAGTAGCTGGGCTTCAGAGGATAGACTCCGGGTCTGCCAGAGGGAAGGATGGCGAACAGTGGTTTCTGATGTTTCTGGTCTGTCGAAGAAGGTGGTTTGAGTAGATCAAATCTATGTGGGAGTGGTAAGCCAAGAATCCACAGAGCTGTCTTAATGACCTGCTGAAGCTGCTTCCTGTCTGTTGCAAAGCAACTGCAGGTCCAAACGGCAGCCATATTTGTCAACACCATTGTAGAGCAGAAGACGTTTTTCAGTGGAGGTCAAAAACAAGAGAGCTCTCTAAACTAAGCTCTGTTGAGGACATGAGTGTAGTTCACAGTCATTTTTAATAATATTTTTGTTCTGGATTATGTGACTCAAATCTTTTGACGTTATGTTCTCTCAACTCTTTAAGGGGACTGTTTCAGCGTTTGGAAGTGTTTTAAGCAAAATGGTCATAGAATTTCCTCTAATGATAAAGTATAATGTATAATGTTAAAGTAAATAACTAATAAAAATCACACCCAGTAAAAATGCCAGCAATTTGTCTTCCAAAATAACCTGTTTAAATTCATACAGTAAAGTTCTTCTAGTTCTTTAAAACTCTTCCTCCTTTCTGCATTTTTATATTTAAAAAAAAAAAAAATTTAAACAAAGAAACACGACAAATCCTCTTTTTTAAACAAGGATTCAATTCACTGATGGCAAAAAATAATCCAGTTTAACCTGCTTGAGCCATTTAAAAAAAGGTAATTGCCCCCCCCCCCCCCCCCCTTGGGATTTCCATCTGTGATTTCTATCAGAAGTGAATTTTCTTTTTTGCAGAGATGTGCAGTTTAGCCAAAGCTTTTTCGTAAAAAAAACAGTCTTTCCGAGTAGTGTTTGGTTAGTGCAGATGTTTTCCTACTAGACTGGTGAAGATGCATTATTGTTGGTGCTTTAATTACCTCGTAAAGTTGCCATCCATGTGATCTTGTCATTTAAAAAAGCTGATAAATTCTTGGAAGATTCACCTTCTTCTCCAAACTTATGACTAAATTAACTGTGCAGTGTTGTTCACTAGAGTGTTTTTCAAAAGACATACTTGTTTTGGCAGTTTCTCTTTTCCTTTTAAAAGCCTGGATGATCTAAATCCTTCATGTATGACATATATGAATAAGAAAAAATGTGGATGCGATAGTGCAGATGTTCCCTATAGCTCAGGAAATGTCAGACACCATTCTATTTTTTCTCTTTCTTTACTCAAACTGCATAAGAAAGCTGGACTGAGTCGCCATTTTTTGGCGCCATGTTTGAGCCAAACTTCAATAGTAAGCAGCGATTGGTCAAAGTCAGTCTGAGTCAACGTTTCTATGCCAACTACTCTGGCCAATCAGGGATGAGCTTGTCGGAAGTCCACACTCCTACCACTTGAAAACAGGCTTGGGAGAATCTGTCAAATGTTTCAAACGTTCACCTACCTTTACTGAGGCATGTGATTGGTCAATTTATAGCTTGAATAAGTTGTACTACAGAAAGAAAAATAGGATCATCAATAACATGTTAAGAAAAAGGTATCAGAGCAAGAATATAATAATGAATAATAATGTTCTGACAAATAGAATGAGTAAGAGCTGTTCATTTCTCTATGGAAGTTGGCTTCTTGGAGGCAGGAGGTACTTCCTGTTTAGAATGTGAGAGGGGAGGTGTCACTCACTCCAGTTCTCTTATACAGTCAATAAACTGCAGAGCTGTCAAACTAATGTATTGCTGCACTGATAAATTATTTGTTTTAAATCAGTGTTTTTCAACACAGTTGGAGCCCAGTGTTAATTTTTCCTCCATAAAAATCTCAAGCCACACCACCAATGAAGCCCTGTAATTTTTGTTAACAATAAATGTGTTAACAAAGATTCCTGAAAAAGAACTAAATAGACACCAAGAAAAAAGTCTATAATGATCTTTCATATAACTACTCAGTGTGAAACCTGGTTCTGTTCGGATAAACACAGAACCGACATCCTGGCAATGGATTTTTAGACCAATTAGGTGAAAAGGAATAATTTCCCATGGCACACCTGGCCGTCTCTCATGGTACACTGATTGAAAAGCACAATTTTAAATATTGTGATTTGTAAAAATGCAATACACTTTGATTAGAAATCCCCTTATATATTATTTGCCAATGGAAATAAACAATAAGATATCAAACCATCTTACTTGAACAAGTTTGTCAGCCCTGATCATATACCTGTCTTCTTACCTTTTAAAATAAAAGCTACAGTTTGGAAATAGTGAGACCACTACAACACTGCAACTCTTGGCATTTAGGCCAGCTTTTGTTCCATTTGAGATTACAAATAATGACATTTTTTGCTGACTCTGCCTTTAAAAAGTTAATATAAAATAAAAAAAATATATGCCAGAAATGACATAACAAAGCCAAGCTGTCTCTTCTCTTTTAGTGAAGCTGAAATGATTTTAATTGGCCTGAACAAAAGTGTCATATTCCCCTTTGAATCACTTTAACCCTTGTGGTATCTTAGATGACCCCACCCTTACATTGATGTGTTCTCCCTACCATGACAAAGGTGGTAAAGGTGGAAAGATTTCATGTAATCCATGGACACCAGTGAAGATCACAAATCATTGAAGAAAAAAGGTTCAGAGCACTGTCTAGTGGGTCTAGATGACCCAGCTCCCAACGTTAAAGTGCCTAGGATAGCACAAGGGTTAAAAAAAACTTTGCTTGGGATTATTTTCTGTGAAATACTGAGGCTGTAGTAGAAGTAAACAGTCAAGTGTTATTTGTGGTTTCAGGTCCAGCTGTCATCCATCCTATCTCAAGGAGAGGCCACCCTGTGCAGTCTGGTCCAAAGAGGTCAGGAGCTGGCAGCAAGGTTGAGGGCGCTGCAGGTTGACCGCAGAGAGATCGCCTGTCTGAAGTTCCTTCTACTGTTCAACCCCAGTGAGTCATCCTCATCTCACGTGTTCTTCCATCATCACACACGCTCCACAAAAAAAAAAAAAAAAAAACGAAAAAGAAAAAAACCCAGCTTGAATTACTTTATCCTTCATTTGATTTCCAGTGGCTAACTTTTGTTTTCCAAGTGAAACATTGCAAAAAGGAAAGACACTTCATGCAGCACACCACTTATACAAAGTGTCTCCTTTTCAACGCTTTAGCAAAAGATGTGTTGTGAAAGGCACAAACTATGCGTTGCCTGTGGGTGATGTATATTTAGAAGAATGGCTGATACAAAAATCAATCAACTTGTTAGAGCTGCATGGCCATACATGCCTCAGAATTTGAATAGCAGCACTGACATCGTGATGATAAAAAATTGTCATAATTGTTGATAATCTGCACCTCTATTGATATAAGGTTACAAGTGTTTTTCAAGATGGCCTTTCCTCCCTCCAATAAATGCACTTAATTAAATTTCTAGGCTTGACAAAAGCCAACATTAACAAAGACAACCTTATCCATTGTCCACTAATGGCATTCAAAAGAAGATGAATCAATGGGACTATCATTTGATAGCTGGACTGACATTCATGTAGTGGCCGTTCAGATGGAGAGTGCATAGACGTGGCTTGTCCAGATTCCCAGGAGTGTTTGCTGTTTAGAGCAGGCAAAGCGAGGAACAAAGAGCTTTTGATCAGGGAGAGCACTTGTCATTCGCAGAAAATATTTGCTGTCTTTGCCAGCCTCGTTTTTTTTTTTTTTCCGCCGCTTCTTGTTCTGCTTCATCTTCTCAGAGTCAGGTTTGTTGGGGTAATTTAATCTGCCCTACAGCTCTGAAAAGATGATTCAGAACATTGATTCAAAATATTTAATTACTGTGTGAATGATTCTCTGGAGATGGCTCAGCTGGATGTTGAATGCCTTCAGCTGGAGGGCCAGGATACAGCCCTGGTCTCTCTCCCTCTCTCTCACACACACACACACACACACACACACACACACACACACACACACACACACACACACACACACACACACACACACACACACACACACACACACACACACGCACGCACGCACGCACACACACACACACACACGCACACACACACACACACACACACACACACACACACACACGCAGCTGGTTACCATAAGTGCAGCCGCAACCCTTTAAAATTTAAATGCTAACATAAATGCAAGTAAATAGTGAATTCTGGACTCAGCCAAATGACAGCTGTTTTTTGAGAAATTATTTGCACTTCTGGAATTTAGGCGATATTTGTCTTGTTGAAAATAATAATAAAATGCACAAAAAGATTTCTATCATTTTATTTTGCAGCATAACCACACAGACAAAGGTGTGTTTGTGCTTCAGAAACTTTGGCCTTGCTGAGCACCTACAGAAATTAACAGAAATATTACTAAATGAAAAAAAAAGTCAGTGATGGTTTTTTGTTTCATTTTAAAACATTTAAATGAAATAGACAATAAATTACCCCTAACAATATATTGTCAAACGTATGTTTTATAATTCTTTTCATTTTAAACTAGCAAAGGTGTTGTGTTTATAGAACAGAAAAGTGACCCTACAGCTGCTTTTTTATTCTGACGAAGTTCTTCAGGTGGGGGGGTAGAGTCATGACCAGAGCCAAACTGGTGGCAAAACTTTGTTAACCTACTATAGAAATGATAGCCTGACATAAAAGGAGAAAAAAAGAGCTGAACTTGAAAACAAAATGAATAAAAATGGGAGAGGATAAGCTGTCCCGATCTGACAGTGTTGCAAAAACAGAAAAGGGGAGGTAAAAGAATAGGGATGGTTAAATCACTCAATTGAAGACAGGTGTACACAATAAGGTTATGTCCTAATTGCTTCACTGCTTCCTAAAACCCCTAAAAACTATAGGCAGGACTATCCAGTGCTCTGATTTTCCATTTAAATTTCATGCTCACTTCTTTGCCCACCAAATGAGACGTCACAGATTTCTCAAGTACATTTATGAACACTTATTTATGAATCCACTGTCTTGTGATGATAAAAAATTTGAATGATTTAGTTCCTCTTTTTTTTTTTCTAATGACAAATTGTTCAAATGCAATGCATTGTGGTCTATATTTATCAACTTAGTGAGCATCAGTGCTCACTACTTTTTCACAGAGACGTTTGGGAAATTTCCAGGTCAATCTAATTTTGGAATTTTACATTTAGACACTGAAAAAAAGACTTTATTTCCCTATATAGTGCGCTTAGTGGAAGGAAGTGATACCAAAGAACTGAGCTAAGAATAAAACTACACCCAAATCCCAATTCCTGACAGTTTATGTTTAACACATTAAACATTGTCCTGTCTGTGTTCAATGCTTACAGGTTTGTTGCAAGGGTCGATGCTCTGCTGCTGTGTTGTTATAAATTTCATTCAAATTTGAACTGAATTTTTTTTTAATTTAAGCACAGAAATTAAAATGTTGTGTCTGTAAAAAATCACTTCATTATCAATAATCAACAATGTGAACATGAATGTAAGTCAGGATGAACTTGAGGAAACTGTGTTGGATCATTTTACAGTGAACTCTCTATTCCCTCAATGACAACAAAAAGGTCTTTTGGTTTTGTTGTGTTTGTATCTAAAATAATGAATTTTGCTTGATTATAAGGTCTTAGAACTTATACTTGAAATTGTGAATTAAATAAAATAAACGTAATTTTTTTTCCTAAAAATAAATTTTACATTTGAAACTTAAAAAAACAAACAATGAACTTAAAACTTTTTCCAAATGAAAACGTTTTTTTTTTTGTAAAAGCAGCCACTTTGTTTTTCAACTTTTTTTCTTTCTCGTTTTTCCCACTCTTTGCTTTCAGTTCTCAGTTTACAGTTTCATTTTAGACTTTTATTTTTCGGTATTGAGCCTAATTTTACTTGGGGATGGGGCTTTGAGCCGACTGGCCGCCGAGACATGATTGACATCTGATGATTTGGTGACATCATTTCCAAATCTTTTCTTAACTGTGTCATCCCTCCTCTGATGTGGCGTACGGTTGTGATAATGCTCTCCTAAAGTTTGATGCACCAGAAGTTTAAAGAATATTTTTATCAAATTTCTTTTCCTTGAATATTCAGTTTTCCTTCAAGTTTACAATGTGTCATTTTGAGTTAAAACCTTTTTGTTTTTGTTTCAAATTTACATTCTAGTTTTTTCTTCACTTTAAGCTGATCCTGATTTGACCCCATACAGTGGATTTTTATTTTTTCTATTTTATTTATTTAAACTTTATTTTACCAGGAAGTAACATTGAGATAAAATGTCTTTTTCAAGGGAGACCTGGGCCGAAAGGCACCATCACAACAAAAACATCGGGTTAAAACAATAAATTAGAAATAAAATACAATTAAAAGGAACAGTATAGCAATAATAAAAAGGTTAGGTGGACTGGGATTGCCTCATATCTCAAGTTGTTTCTTTGCAGATGTAAAGCTGCTGGAGAACCAGGCCTTCGTGGAGGGTGTCCAGGAGCAGGTGAACGGCGCTCTGCTGGAGTACACCCTCACCACGTACCCTCAGTTCCAGGAGAAATTCAGCCAGCTGGTGGTGCGGCTGCCTGAGCTGCGCTCCCTCAGCACGCAGGCTGAGGACTACCTGTGCTACATGCATCTGAGTGGAGAGGTGCCCTGCAATAATCTGCTCATCGAGATGCTGCACGCTAAGAGAGCGTGCGTGTGAGGGACACACAAAGAGTTGTCGTCATGTGTTGTTTGGTGAGAATGACTGTGTGGAAAAGATGGAAAACTCTTAGATTGACAGGTTTACACTGGATTGCCTTTATTGGGGCTTTTGCTTTGGGTGGACGTGAGAAAATCCTGTTTAGAGTTTGAATATAAAAGAAAGATAATTTTAATATTTGGACTGCTACTGTTTTCATATCCTGCAAAGCTACTTTAATGTGACCTTTATAAACTGGATTTTCTACCCGATTTTCAAACGTCTAAATTTAGATTTCGGGGTGGAGTTGTTCTGTGTGTCTTTTTGACTAAATATGTCTTCAATCTGTCATTACAATCCATTCCTCCGAGCTGCCAAATGACTTCAAATTGCAGGAAGAGACTCCACCTTAGCCAAATGCTACCAAGTCAGTCAAATCTGGTGCCCAGTTACCCAGTCCTGTATTAACTGCTTTGTTTTGAAATTTTCTCAGCTGTTTCTTTATGCCACTGTGACAGGACTTTGTAAAAAATAAAATCCAGTGCAAATGACTTGGTAAACTACTGTGCACTTTCCCCAGATTAGTCTTTTATTTAGAAATTAAATATTTTTTAGAGTGACTTCAAGGAACATTTCATTTATCTAAACTGGGGCTCTATGAGGCGCTTTTGGGTAATTATTGACTTGCCTGCAGCAGACATTTAAACTTCAATTTTGGGGAATCAGAAAGTTATAGAACCAACATTTCAAATCAGCACTGACCTCTAACTAAAAGTAAGATTTTTTCCAGCTACCCACACTTGGATTTTTTCAAATTTGTAGCAGACGGCTTTAAAAAAGTCCACTGCATGGGGATGTTCCAATCATTTGGTTGTAATGATGGAAGGCGGATTTCTGGTTTCAGATGGAGTGCAGACCTTCCTCTGTACAGCGCTGATGCGTGTTCACATTTTAAAGAGTTGGAAGATATCAATAATTCTTAGTAAAAAGAAAACCTTTTTTTGGTCTTCAGTGTTTGGAGGTCACCTGAGGTCGGGTCAGCCTCTTATTTTCTTTAAAGTAACAAGCTAAGACTTTACAGTCACACATAAAATTAAAACAAACAGACATTACATGAAATCTGTCCACCTTTATCCACCTTTGTCATGGTAGGAATAACACGTCAATGTAAGGGTGAGGTCATCTAAGATAGCACAAGGGTTAAGCAGAACCTAAAAAATGAGAACTCGGACATTAAGATTGATTTGCCCAGTTCTGCTGTTATTTTTATACCCCTTCACAAGCATTATCCATGGCTGATATTTGGTCATTCACAGCCTTGTAACCCTTGTGCTATCTTAGATGACCCCACCCTTCCATTGATGTGTTTTTCCTACCATGACAAAGGTGGATAAAGGTGGAAAGATTTCATGTAATCCATGGACACCAGTGAAGATCACAAATCATTGAAGAAAAAAGGTTCAGAGCACTGTCTAGTGGGTCTAGATGACCCAACTCCCAATGTTAAAGGGCCTAGGATAGCACAAGAGTTAATCCAGCAGCTAGAAAGTTTTAGTGATTGTAGGTTCATTTCTGATGAACATTGAGCATCTGACTTTAGGAAAGCATGCTTCCAGACACCATCAAATTGTATTTGCCGTCCCAAACTGGAAACAGCAAATGGATAAACGAGTGTACCAAATTTATTTTTTCCTATTAGTAACATTTAAAAGAAGAGAGACTTGGAACAGGGTCACAAATGAACAAAAGAACAGAATATGTGTGAATCAATGTTTTGGAAGTTAATAAAATAAATGGAAACACAGCCAATGCAAACTGAAGCATAAAGATGAGAAAAGACAAATGTCAAGAGTAAAGGATGAATGACAAATAAGCATTTTTTCCCCCCAATTAATTAAAAATGTGAAAAGCAGTCAGTGCTTATCTGCAATGCTCGTCCTTCAGCTTTCTCTGGTGAATTAAACCTTTCTTTCTGTACAAACAAGTTTCAGGTTAGCTAGCTCCAAAAAGAGCTGAACTGAAATTATTTTTGCTACTTTTCAATAAACTGAGCTGAAAAATCTGGCGAAGCTGATGAAGCCAGTTTCAGCTTTCAGGAATTTGGACAGGTTTCCTTTTTTTTTTTTGCAATGAAAACTCCCCAAAAGATCAAATATTTCAGCCTCAGAGGGGTTTCCCTGCAAGACACGAGGATTCCAGCTAAAATGAATTCAAAAGTTTTGTATCTAAATTTTGCTTGAACTTACCGAATGGTCCATTCAGAGGACTGGGACAAGAAGTGAGCTGAAAACTCCCCTCTTTCTGCTTCACACTACTTGAAATGCCACCATTAAAACTATAAGGTCACACGTTTATGTTGGAACTATTTTAGAAATCTTCGCTAGATACAAACTCATGAATATTAATGTCATTAAATTATGTTCTTAACCTGTAAATGTGGTTTTAGGGAATTCAGGACAGCTATTACTGCCTAAAAAACGTAAGCATTTCTTAAAAATAACATTTCTGCTTCCCCAAGTTTGCTGCATATCATAATGGTGTTAATTGTTGCAGAGGATTTTTGGTCAATGTTTCCCAAATATGAGATGTAGCCAAAGCTAATTTTTTCTTTTTTTGTAAAGCAACCCCCCAGCTGACAGGTTTTAGGAAATGAGGATCAGATTATTGACTGGCTGCATCCAAACATATATGGAAATATGCTCCAAATTACAGATGGGGTCAAACTCTTAAACCTCGTTACAACTGGGTGGTCCAGTCCGGCGCTTTCATTTGACGTAATGGCCTTCCACCAACGTTTAAACAGTAGCTCCGCCCTAACAGGTCTGATCTATTTTTCTATGGACCTACAACCATTGAGGGCCCACAAATGTTACAGTTTGGTATGGCTTAATGAGTCAATTTTATTATGGAAACGCTCAAAATACCAGACTCTACCGCTCAGTGGAAAAAAGGCTTTAGAGGTGTATAGGATGGAAGACCTGGTCTATCTCTAATTTATTGTTATTGCCATTTCCAGTGGAGCAAAAAAGCTCATTAAGGTTTGTTTCTAAAGTTTATTCATGTTTTCCTGGAACACGCCAGTTATTCTGGTTAGCATGGAAGTTGTAAATGGATGGAAGAAAACCCTTGAGCTGTTTGGCTAAAAACACTGCACTGTGCATGTGCTGGGTCAACCGTGGCACTTATTCTGGTAACACAGAAGCATGAAAACCCTGCTTTATGGCACTGAAATGGAGTGACAGTAAAACAAAGTTTCCAACCAAGTGGTCCATTGTGCTATTTATGTTTAAGTATCAAAGACAGTCACATCGCCAGCTTCTCTGTCTGAACACACACACTTTGGTTTTCCAGTTGAGACAGCTTTGTGTCATCTGTAAAGTATATTTATGTTGTGAAGTGAATATCTACAACAATATGAAGATACATTCTCACAATGAAAAAGTTATGTTGAGGTCTGCTATAGTGGAACTGCTTCTCTTGATATTGTTTCTTTTGTTTGTTTGAGTTCACTCTTTTTTTCTGTGAGCTGACAGCCTGTCCATCTTGAAGAAAAATCTAAGGTGTTTTTCTCAAAAAAAAAAAAAAGTTAATAAAATGACCAAAACATTTTTCTTTTCTTTAGATATATTTTATTGTAATAGCATCAAACCAATAAAAGTCATTAAAGTAAAGCTTTGTTTGCTCTTTTTGCACAGGTGTCATTTCCTCACATGTTATACAGAGATGATATATACAGACCTGAAAACAGCGATCTGAGAGGGGAGTTTTGTTTTTTATGTCAGCGTTATTCTATGCAAATGAGAAACTCATGCAGGCATGCTCATATTCCTACTATTACAGTCTCCTATTGTTGCATTTCAGAAGGGCAGTACATTTCTAGGTAGGACTTCTGTCTTATTTCCTCACTTCTTTCAGTTATCTAGTTGCTTGCGGTGAACATAGAGCCTGCAGACACATCTCGACACCAAACAAAGTTTCTAATATTGACTGAATAAGAGAACTGGACCGATTAAGTGTTACATCACCCATAGAAGATGGCTTACCTCGGAGTACAACTAAATTAAATCAGTTCAGTCACCTTTTTTTTTACGATTTGGACACCAGCATGTTGGAGCCAGACGTCGTCACTAAGCAGTGATAGGGTCAAGTCATCATTTTTACGGCAACCACTCTCGCCAATCAGGAACGAGTTTGTTGGAAGACCACACCCCCTACCAATTGAGAGTGGGCTACACAAAATCTGTCAATCAAACATTTCGATTGTTGGACGTAGGGGCCAGCGGGCACCACATACTTTTACCAAGGCCTCTGATGGTCGGTTTATAACTTGAATAACTTGCACCACAGAAAAAAAGGGGATTATCAAGAACATTTTAAAAAAAGGATAGCACACCAAGAATGTTTTTTCTGACACATAGAATGACTGAGCAATAGCTGTTTATTTCTCTATAAAAATCGATGCGATTTTGGAATGCTGAAGGGAAGGGGTCACTCAGTCCAGTTCTAATCAACATTCAATGATACTGAGCCAAATAGGATTCTCATTTAACAATACATCAGCTGCAGTATCATGTTCTGCCTTCAAGTATTTCATTCATTAAAGAACATGCAGCTTCTATAATGCTTACACTATTGGTGTATTTAAACACCTGAAGCTATGAATGCAAGTGTGATAAAAAATAAAATAAAAGAAAAAAACAGAGAGTTGATTTGAATCCATTTAGGCAACCAGACTATGAACTATTGTTCGGATGAAAGGTGCTGATCTCTAATGGGTTCATGGATCTGTTCATTATTCTCTATTAATACATAGGGAACAATTGCTCACTTGTTCATCTAAACCCATGTACCTATTAGCTATGTATATGTAGCTATTATTGTCATCCGAAGTAACCAAAGTGATACTGAGGGATTAAAATGTTAAATTATTATTAAATTATGTTTGCTTCTTAAAGTTAGACCCCTATCGTCTTTTGATCTATTTTCAAAGTGTTCCCAGTGGTCTTTTAATCGTGTTTCTGCCATTTTTAGACAAATATAAAATAAAAAAACTGTCATTTTCTAGGACATAGTTTCTCCTTCCCGTCCTCATTGCTGCAAGATCTCAGCTTACACTCTCTTGCTAGCCCAACACCCAACATTGTAGGTGCAAGTAAAATGGTGAGGAATATTGGAGCTATCCAGCTGTACAGTTTTGAATCAGAAAACAAAGATGTTCAGGGATCTATTTGTCTGTTAGTGGATGCATCCGAAAGGAGCGGAGCAGAGAGCTTGTGGCCCGTCCAACGTGTTTTCTTTGTCACAAGTAGGATCTAGTTCTAACAGTGTTTTTTGTCTGCTCCTGATTCCCAATGGCCTGAATATAGAAACACTCAGAAATGCAATTTTGAGCTTTATTTTCCTTACGTGTGTCCTCCATCATGAGAAAAATGCAACAAGAACACGTTAAAAACACAAGAAAATGTTAAAAACACAACTTTATTTGGAGTGGGTTTTTAACCGTCAAAGGAACCAGGGGCCACTTCTGCCACATCATTGTTCAGGTGAAACAAAAAGGGGAAAAAAGATCTCAAAAACGCAATGTTTTATTTCCAACATCTGCAAAACACAAAATGCAGATGGCAAGTGCAAATCATTTCATTTATTCTCATGCTGTAAGTAATTAAAGTATTTTATGAGCCAAAGAAATGAGGTGAATGGGGCTTTTACATGAGGCACATACCAACTTCTGCTCACATTCCTATTTTTAACAAATTTTAATGAAAATTTGTGTATTCAGATTATTTTGTGCTGTGAATTCAGACATATTTAATTGATTAATTAGTGGGCAATTTCTCAGTATGCTTGAAAGTTCTGATCATCTTTTTATTAATACTTTCATGAAAGCAAACAAAAAGCTGTCCTCAATACTGACCTCAATGCAGACCTGGAAAATAATCTACTTTGCCTTCTCTTCTTTTACTCCTGCTTCTACTTTTTTCCCCTCTTGCTTATCTGTGTCTATCTATTCTTGTCAGGATAGTCCATTCAAACTTTATATTTTGCTGACCAATTTTAAATGCCTGTATCTATGTTAGGCTTAACCCTTTTTACGCGCTTTTTGGTCCGGCGAAGGCACGCTGCAGGGCAGTTATTGGCAAGAAGACGTCTAAGAAGAAACACTGATAAGTGTTTATGACATAGATTGAGGGGAAAATGGTGAGAAGCAATGTGGATCAGGATAAAAGTTGTTTCAATGAGCCTGCATTCATCAGGCTCATTGCATTCATCATGAGTTGCTGTGTCTCATCATTGTGGTGTTTGGATTTTGAGAGATTTCTGTTAAGGAACTACAAGGTAGTTTTTAGGATAACATCACAGCAGCGGGGGCTGCATAACGACACAGAAAATCATGTAAAATGCATTTTCAGCTGTGCTAAAATAAACATAACAGGTAAGGAAGGATTGGACCCTTTTTTCCTCTTTGATAACACGACAATCGTTGCTTTAACCCTTGTGCTATCCTAGGCACTTTAACATTGGGAGTTGGGTCATCTAGACCCACTAGACAGAGCTCTGAACCTTTTTTCTTCAATGATTTGTGATCTTTACTGGTGTCCATGGATTACATGAAATCTTTCCACCTTTATCCACCTTTGTCATGGTAGGAATAACACATCAATGTAAGGGTGGGGTCATCTAAGATAGCACATGGGTTAAAGAGTTGGAAGATATCAATCATTTTTGGTAAAAAGAAAACCTTTTTTTGGGTCCTCAGTATTTGGAGGTCACCTGAGGTCGGGTCAGCCTCTTATTTTCTTCAAACTAACTATTGTCATGGTAGGGAGAACACGTCAATGTAAGGGCGGGGTCATCTAAGATAGCACAAGGGTTACATTTGTCCGCAGCTCATCTGTTGCTATATTCTGACTGTGTTTAGAGCATGTGACCTCCGGCTACGGTGGTCATTTTGGTCCAGCTGTTCCGTTCTGAGGACAGATTGTTTTCAGACAGAGGAAACGAACCAAGACCACCTCTAAAGATGGGTCAGAGAGCGGTTCCTGGTCCCAGACCACGGTCTGTTTGGGTGTATTCAGACGTAAAATTTGTTATCGGGGCAAATAAACTCTGGTTCACCTTAAGCCAACCAAATGTGTCCAGTCTGTATACGCCCTAAAACTCTTGCGTCGCTATGCAGGTTTTTACGACTGTTTTTGGCTCTATGTACAAAAGCCATTTAATGCCCGTTGAAAGTTAAACCAGGTTTGCCCCCCATCCCCGGTTGTAATTGAACCGTAGACATGTAGGACCCTTGGTAGAGTGGTGCTTGGACATCACTGCCATCAAGCATCAGATGTCCTTTCAGCGCCCTACCCGCCAATTTTAACTGCACCCCTTTTGTACACTACAGTTAACCATGACACTGCTGGTTCATCCCCGCGGTGACCAAAAATCCCACACCGTCACAGCTCTACTACATACATACACAGACACACCCTCACAAACACAGACATGTATTTCACAAGGACGGTGGGACCTTGGACCATCTGTCCCCTACCCCATCCCTGGAGGGGGGTACCAGGCCCTCTGCGATGGCGGCGGTCTCCCTTGGGTGCTGCCTACCTGGGCCTGGCAGCTCTCTCTCCATGCAGGGAGAGGGATCCCTGAGTTCTCTGACAAAACCAAGAGCCGGGGGGCGGTTGTTCTCTATCCGCTACCGTGTGGGTGTTGGGGGTTCTAGCTGCCGTTGCTGCTGCGGGGGTGGGGGGTGGGGTCTTGGTATGGGGATGACTGGGCATTCTCCCTCCTTTTTACATTCCATCATCCATTTTAAACATACTTTCAAGAAAGCATGTTTAGCACATGGTCTTGGTGCTTTCCCTGTTGTCCTACAAAGCTCTACTTCCTATCTAATTACATGTAATAATACACATCCATTTTCATTAGTAGAGGTTAAATATTAATAAAATAAATAAGCCACATAAGATTTGATGTTTTTATCAAGTGAGGACACTGAAGTAGACCATAATGAGTTAGAAGATAATTAGAACAGTTTCTGCCCAGTTTGTTTTCTCTTTGAAGAGCTGGGAGACTATTTTATAATGCATTATTTGTACATAAAGAGGCCGAATTGCATTAGTTTAAGCTAAACTGCAATAAACTGATGTCATTGATTTTATAAGTGGCACCTCACAGCACATGCATGTTAGATTTCATGTTAAATGGAGTGTTCTACAGCAGTAAAACGTAATTTAACAATTAAATTCAAATAAGAGGCTAAAATTACCAAATGCTATTTGCCCCCTAAAGTCAGATTGTTTTTTATTCTGAAAACAATTTAGTGTCAGAACCCTGGACATTAAGTGTTGGGAAAACATTTGAATTTTTATAACACCAATAAAGTGCGACCATATGTCTGATGATCAAAACCGTTTACATGATTGCACACTCATTTGATCTGAAATAAGGTTTATGAGGAATCGTTTTTTTTCTTTGTAAAACTGCAGTGGGCTTTCATTTTCACTGTTTATCTGTCTTAATAAAATGACCTTTCTAAATAAAATTAAACTATGACTGGATTTTAAATGCAAAAGAGGGGACTAGAAAGACAAGATGCAACACGATTTTCCCATATATTAGCCCAATTCTTGCACACATAAAACGTAATAATTCATTTTCAAATAAAAAGCTGTTTTTTTTATTTGTAAATTTTATTGAAAGCCAGTTGTGCTGTTCAGATAACTAACATAAACAGCAAAAGTACTGAAAATAGGACAAACCCTGAAGACAGTTAACTTTACTTTCATAAAATAGCAAAAATAAGGACTTTGCACCTATAATCTAAATCAGACAGACTAGCCTTTGCTTTGTCTCTTTTGATTTGGACTAGGACTGGACTGGACTAAAATATGAGAAGCAAATCTCCAGCAAGACAGGATGTTCAGCGTCAGAGATACTAAGTGGAGGTTTAACTTTAAAGATCCTCTCCAATCATCTTTTGATCTATTAAAAAGCTTTTCCAGTGGTTTTTAATCAGGATTTTTAGATAAAATAAAAAAAATAAAAAAAAATAAAAACCTGTGTTGTTTTCTAGGACATATTTTCTGGAGAGCAGCAGGAGTTCATCAGAAATTCACCTCTGAGCTGTGAGCAGGACAGTTGGTGCGTGAGCCTCTGCTCATTTCCCACAATCCCTCTTCTGCTAGCTTCCAGCCCCTCACAACCGCAAGCTAACATTTTGCGGTGCAACATAATGGCGAGCAATATTGAAGCTATCCAGTCTTACAGTGTTGAGCCAGAATGCCAGATCATACAAGGAAAATAATACGTACATGGACCTATTTGTCTCCAAGTGGATGCATCGGAATGGAGCTGAGCAGGGAACTTGCGGTCCACCCACTGTACAGTATTTTCTACTAAAATTACGCTCTTTTTCCAACAACATTTTTTTCATCTGGTCCTGATTCACAATTACTTAAATAAAGAAATACTCATAAATGTGATTTTAATCTTAATATTCATTATACAGGTCCCCCATCATGAGAAAAATGCCACAAGAAAAAGTTAAAATCACCCTAAACACGGTTTATCATCAGGGTGGGTCTCTAAGCTAAATAATCTAAAAACAGTCAACTGGATGCAAACATGATTCTCAGAACACACTAATAGAATGATAGATCACCTCATGATCTGTGCAAATTTTAGTAATGACATAAATGAATCCTCTTGGGGTGTTACTGGTCTGAAAAGATGAAGGTTCAGCTTTCCTTCGCACTCCTTTCCTTCAATGTTGTCCCTCTAATGTGTATCCTGCTCCTTCCTGGCAGTAGTGTGTGGTCAATGGGAACAGGATGCGCTCCATCTGCAGCTCAGCAACCTGCGTGAGGTACAGTGAAAAGCATTAGCTGCACCGCCCCACTCATTTGCCAACCCGTGTTCATGAAGGGATGTGTGTAGAGGGGGCTTCGGTGAGGGGGGTTAGTGAGAGCGAGAGCAGGTGCTGGAGTGATTAATGGCTGATGGTGTGAATGGCCACGGCCATCGCTCCCTGAATGAGGAGGTGAACTTGTGCTTTGTTTCTGCAGCCAACAATACAAGCGAGCAGCACTCAAACACCACGCCGGAGGTGCTCCTCACAGACGCTTCTGCATTTAATGAATGCGGCGCAAACTTTCTGCTCTCTCCGCCGGCAAATTCTAAGCTTTTAACAGTGACTTAACCCTCTGCTAATGCCACAGCCATCTGCGGCTTGTCACATACTCACTTTAAGGAGGGATGTAGCAGCAATTCTCACACAGACCTAATGCAGCCCCCCGTACAGCTAAATGGAGGCCATCTTTTCTTGATTTCCATCCTCCACTCAGCCCTCTGAACCATATTTAAATCTTCATTATCTGAAGACTTGCTGTTACCCAAAGAATTGAAATCAACAAGAGGATGATGTCTTCTCCAGCAGCCCTCAAAGGCTTTTACAGAGAAAATGCATCTTCTGTAAGTTCAGGTCTCTGTCTACGCCTGGATAATAAGCATAGAAATGAGAGTATAAACAGAGCTCTGCCTTGAAAACAGCACTATAGACTATATGGTGTATGAGTCAGTTCATTCACTCGGCTCAGAAAGCAAATGAGGGATTTCAATCAGCCCAGGATCAAATCATGTTTTCTTGTTTCAAGGCTGTTGCAGATACTCCTTTAATGTGATTTGAAAGCACATCAGCAGAAAGAACACTAATCTGAATGTGCGCCTTCCACAGGAAGGACAGAGGCCACAGGTGGATGCTGGGATATGAGAAGTGCAGACAGCAAAGCGCATGCTGCAGAAACATGTGGGGGTTCGCTTTAAGCTGACTCATTTCTTAGACAATGGCTATATTTATGGTTTACATGTATTAGTACAATTCATGATATAAAAATTTACATTTAGAACTCATGGAACCCAAATAACCAGCACAGCAAGTATTTCTTTTTGCTTGGCTTGTGCTTATCTCTTAATTTATTTTTCCTGTATAAATTTAAATATTAGTTGAATTATCATGAATGAACCTGCTCAAGAATGTCTCACACAAAAAAGAAACTCTACAAAACTAGCCTTTTGGCATTTAGAGGCACACATTTCAATGCATTTGTTTTGCTGAAAAACACAATTTTTCGCTCTGGTAACATGCTGGTTTCAGGCAAGGCTGTCCCGACTTCTCATAAGTGCTGAGTGACATCGAGAGCAAAGCATATTAACCAAAACAAGAAAGAACCCCCCCCCCCCGCTAAAAACACATATTTACCTGTACACTTAGAAACAAGAACAGAAAGTAATGCATGGGAGAAACTTGAATGGTTGGAACAAGTTTTACCCCATTACCCCTGCATTAAATCAAACTGTCAGACGATTCTGCTTTTTTTACAGCAGCCATTTGAAACAACATCAGCAGTTTAACACTAGAACTTCATTTTGACTGTTCTCAAAATTTGCTATGTCTTTACTTGGTTAAAAAAAATCCCTATGTACCAATAGGACCCTGACTTTTTATAAATGTGTCTACAATTTATTCTAACATTTTCTTTTATCACTAAAATGGAGATCTGGTTATTACTACTCAAGTCTTGGCAGTCAAATTGACTCCATGTCATGATTTGTCATTTGCTCCATTTTCCTGATCTTTTTTCTGTTCTTTTTGTCTTTGGTTTTTTGAGCTCTCTAAAGTTAAAACTCAGAGCTTTATTGGACAAAAATGACAAATTAAAAAAAAAAAATACCGTCATGGAGGCTGCCATGAATTGAAAAAGGCCATATACATTAATTTTCCCATGAAATGAAACTAATTATATTTTAATAACTTGGTGACAATTGAACACTAAATTATAAATTTGTTTATTTATTTTCCTGATTTGTTTTTACCAGTGGTATAACAATTTATCGACTTGACTGATTATTAAATTTACAGTATTCCTACAGTCCAACCAGATCAGTCTCTGGCAAGTTGTAAATCAGATCAACCTATACCGGTATAAAGATGTTTCAAAATGAAATACATCAATTATGTGGATATTGGAAAATAACATTTGGGTTGAGAATTGGTAGGTTTATTTCACTTTGACATGAAAGTGACCAAGTGCATCACAGCGGACGACACGCATGTAATGGGATCAAAAACTGATCAATCCATCATTGCAGTCCAATGTGTGGAAACACTTTGAAGTCATGTGACCATACAGAGTGCTAGAATGTTCTAAGAATGTTCCCTTAGGATTAATTGGATGTGGAAAAACAACAGTGGGCTAAACTTTAGGAAACTAAAATGTGAATGGATTTGACATTCATTCTTGTTTACATGTTTATTTGTTCACATATTTAATTAAGTAATGCGATCAATTTTTTGTGCATTCAATTAATTGTGACGTGTAATAATTATACTAATTTAACAGTATTTTATTTGCAATTATTGTTAACCTCAAAAGCTTCAGTAAAAAAGACTCATTTTTAAATATTTTCATGGTGGCAGTCAAAGATCAAATTGCAACTGAAGACTGGCTTTATGAAGTTTTCCTAATATAACAGACGTCTAATCTTTACATTTATACAAACAAGGGGGATTTTTTTTTTTCAATATCGAACAATTAGGAAAAAAAAAAGAACAAAAAAAAAAACAGGACAAAACATCAGGTCCATAATTTTGTAAGAACAATTTTCTGAGCAAAATAAAATCTATGATGCCTTATTTTACAGTTTCCACATACCCTTTTAATGTATCATAACAAACACCTCGTCGAGTTTTATCCCTACATAACATATAATATCTGTGGCATTGTGGGCTTGTTTGTGTTAGTTCTGTGAAGAACTACAAAGTCGCATATTGACTACGCCACAGCAGCAGAGCGGTGCGTGCCGCGTACACAGCACTACACAGAATCCAACCCTAATCCTTAACTACTAAAAAACTACATAGTGAGGGACTATCTAATGCCCTGGATTTTAAAAGCAATTTGGACACCATACGCACTACTTTTTTTTATGAAGTGAAAATCTTTACATTGTGTTCAGAGGATAGTTTAAGAATGTTTTACATAAATACATTTATTCAGCAAAAATTGTTCAAACACATTGCTTTGTGGTCTATATTTGGCAATGTAGTGAGCATCGATGCTCGCAGAGACTTCTGGGAAATTTGTAGTGCACTAGATTTTGGAACTGTAGATTCAGACAGCCCTACAAAATGGCGAACGCACCATAAATAGTGCATTATGTAGTGAATAGTGAAGGAATTCAGACACACTCCAAGACTAGCAATGGAAGCAATGCAAAAGGCATATTTAAAGGAGTTCAAACTAAATGGTCTTACAGTTGGACCTTTGTTTTTTATATTTTAAGAACATAACAAGTTATAGATTTAAAATGAGATTAATGCAATTAAGAAAATAAAACACTCTGACTTGTCCAAAATTGATTAATCGCAATTAATGTGATTATTTGACACCCCTAAAGTCATTTACATTTGATTCTCTTACAAGAAAATACAAGGGAATCTGGAAACCTTCACCTTGACTGTTCAGTATCCAGGTATTTATCTCTGACAAATGGAACCAATACTGACTGTGAATCATATCAGCAACCACCATTTATGATAGGAATCAAATTGTTAAAATGAATCGTTACACCGCTAGATTTTTACCACTTCTTTCAAATACTTTTAGATCTTTTCAATATAATCCAACTTGTATAAAAAAAAAAAAAATCTTAAAAGTCAAAATGACAATATGGTCACTATAGTAGTTGAAGAATTCCCGTATATCAGGTCTTAACTTGTACAGTGTGCAAGAAGCTGTGGATGCAGTGCAAAAGATTGCAGGCCAAGAACAAAAATAACATTACTTAACAAGAGATTTATGTGATTGGAAGTTTTAAAAAGCTCTGCTCTTTTTAGTGGGAACACCAACAGTCTTATCTAAACTCTATATGGTGTCAAACCAGCTAAACTTTGTACCTGATGGCTTGAACCCCGTCAGCTGCACTACCTGTTAAAATCAAGAACAGATCAGAATTTAGCTGGTGGAATGCGCAGATGCAGTGACAAAGCTGACACGTAGCTTACTTGGTTTTCTGATGCTTGTTTCGTGGAGAAACTCACAAAACTCTCCTTTCTGAAACTCTCTGATAAAAGGAAAGAGATATTTTAAATTAGAATTGGCTTTTGTCTTCAGAAACCCAAACATTTATTTGTGCAAGGCCAAAGTCAAGCGGAGTGTAAAACAAACAAAGCCCCAACTTTTATCACACAGAGAAACAATGAAGCTCTTGATATGAATGACAAAATCAACAATTATGTGATTTTTAAAGCCTGAATTGTTTTTTGTCAGAGTTGTTTTGTTCATCATCCTGACTTATAACAATAGGATTTTTAACCACACTTTACACAAACAGGACAGACTGCTGTTGGCGGGATGCTCTTGATGAGCTGCTGATGTCCAACAGTGTAATGAAAGTGAATGACAATAATTTGCAGTAAAGATATAAACACATAAGCATTCTCTTAATTCTGAACTTGGATGATTTTAGGCTGTTTTTTTTTAATCAGAGTATTCTGTTTGAATTTTTTAGTTAACCTCTTAAGACCTGACGTACACATGCATGATGTCCTTAAGTGTGGACATGACATTTTGGGTTATATTACCGCAGTATTTAATTCTTCTTAACTGTGGCCCGTGACTACATGAGTAGAGTGTTGGTTCAAAAATTAGTTCAGGTCTGAAGAGGTTAAAACAATGATTTCTGTCAACAAATAAAACAGTGTAACACCACTAGCATCACACATTTTCTGGACACGTTCCTTTCAAGTCTAATTATTTGTTCTTACATTTTATCAAGAAGCATTGAACCCCTCTGAATAAACCTTTTTTTGTTTCCACGATGTTGTGTTGCTTTGCTAAAGAAAGTGCAAGCAAAGATGGAAGTAATCCACCCCAAGGCCAAATCCAAATTCGAATCTTTAAAAAACTTTTTCGGACAAACCACACAACTCTAAATGCCCCAACAATTGGAGGGGTGGGGAGACGCCTACATAGGGGTATGGGAAGAATACGGATTTGGCTCAAGAGTGTGCTCCGAATAAAAGAATAGATGCGGAATGAAAACAATTGTGTTTTTCAGCAACGTAAATGCAGCCAAAAACCTGTTTAATTTGGTATTAAATGTAGAAGTATATCCCATTTAAAACAATGGTGTAGGTGGAACCACAAATGAAAGGTCTATGAAAGAGGACACCGCTGGTCCTGATGGATTTTGTTCTTCAAGGCAACTGAACTTTAAAAGTTGATTTAGAAGAATAACGAAGATAGCTGCTCATCCAAGAACCTTCTTAAGTTATTACTGCTGATGGAAATTTTGGGTTGTTTATGTACAGACGATTACTGACATGGGGCAAAAAAGTTATTTAGTTAAAGGGGGAGATACAGTGAATAATCTCCTGATTTTCAGAATAACCGATAGATGTTGTGTTGGGTCTTGGTGTGGTTCAGAGGTGGGAGAATTCATCTGTTGTTCCCTTGTCTGTGGGAATGTGAATGGGACCCTAGTCCCCTGAGCAAAGATGCCAAAAGTGGATTGTACATTAGGGACAGGAAATCTATGAAGCTACGTTGAGACAAGAAAACGTGCATTACTAAACGCAGGTTCTTGAACATGTGTTTCTGAATCTGCCCGTCCAGTGTGAATCTGATGTACACACTGGACAAGCAGAGAGGGGTTTCCTCTTATTTTTTTTACTGTTTACTGGCACATGTCCTCCACCTGCAGTTGGAAGAGGTTAAGTGGGAAACTTAAGTGGTGCAAATCTTGTAAATTTTGGTTCAGGTTTATTTTTTTACAGTTCTATCCTGAAACATGAAAGACTTGGTGTTATAGAATTCCATCCGAGCAAAACTGCAATAATTAATTTCTCCTCCATTATCAAATTTCAAGCAATTGGCAATGTGAATTAAAAAGGACGCCATCCGTACGTCACTACCAAATCAGAGTCCCTGATTGGTCAAATTTCGACATGGTTTAACTTTCAACATGGATTCAATGGTCACGTGGTCTGTACTTAGATACCTCGAAACAATCCTTAAAAAAAAAAAAAAGTATAACGCAGCGATAATGTGCTTTGTCCTAATAATGCTTCATACTTAAACAGATGCTAAACATAAATAACCTACTACTAATGAATTGCAGAAGAGGAAAATATGACGGTTTTGGGGCCAACACTGCATACCATAGATGAACACAGTACCTTCCTAAACAAAGAAACTTTACAGCTGCTTATAACTTTCTGTAATTAGACTTTATAGTTTGCCTACCATTCTTAATAACCAATGACATGGAGGTGGAACTGTTGGCTCCTGACGTCTCACTGGTCTCTGGACTGGAGGGAGTTGGTGGACTGCGGCTCCAGGAGGAAACAGGCACCCTCTGGGAATGTAGGAAGCTGGTTGGCTGAGAGCAGTTCTGAAAACATATCCCAATATTTATGAGGAAGAAAAAAACATTTCTGCCACTGGGTGCTTTTTGTGTCCACTCACCGTGAAAGATAAGGCCTTTCGCTTTTCTTTGATCCTTTTGATGGCATTCCTCACCTACGTGAGAGGCAGCAGAAGGTTTCTCCAAAAGAGCCTCTCTTTCTCCACAGTTCCATTCTGCCTCAAAGGCAACACAAACCCTAACAATGGAACAAGTGCTTCCTTACCTCACTGTTGTAAACAGCATATACTAAAAAGATATAGAGGCCCTGTGAAGAGAAGCAAGAAAAATAAACTTGAATTAACAACACGATTTTTGTTAGTTAATGTTACTTTGTTCTTTCTTATAACTCCTCAGAGACAAGTTCATTTAAAAGTCCATGGCTATCAAGTCAGAGAAGGGCTTATGAAAAATAAAAGTTTGTTACATTTCATAGGCAAGTTGCCAAACTGCTCAAATGAATGAATCGTAGAGCTGAGTAATGTCTCTAATTTTATGGTTTTAAATTGAAATGCAAGTTTTTTGCTACACACAGAAAAAAGGTTTTAAAATTATATTTTCAAATTTAAGGGGAAAAGTTAACTTGTCTGAAACTTTTCCCTAAAACCATGTTTAGTAGAATTTTAGAACACCACATGTGCCTTTAGACATTTGGAAAGTTTAAATATTATAAATTTGAAGGCAGGGCTCCCGTGTGACATCATATCAAATAACTATTAGCTTTACTAAAGAGACAGAAAATACATATATTATTAACTAGTTTAGATAAATCATTTAACTTTACTAATCTGATGATTTAATCAAGTCTTTTAAATTGTTATTATTGTCATAAAAATATTTAAACGTCACAATATCATACCCTTAAATTCCTGCAAAATTTTGATGACCATGTGTTTCTCTATATTTCATAGGATCATTTTTCTATGCAATAAAGTTCATAGTATCTGTAATTGTGAACTGACTTCTTGGTTCTTTTGTTATCAGACACGGGTGGTGTCAAAGTCAGACACAACTTCATCAGAGTCGTCACTCTGACGAAGACGTCGGTCGAAACATGTCAGGTATTTGAAAACACAACTCGTGTCTGATAACAGAAGAACCAAGACGTCAGGATCACTTTTATTTTACTTCTCTTTCTGTGCTGGCGTTTACTGCCTAATGCTCATTGAAACCAGCAGACAGGGCTCTCGTTTTGTGGGATATGGAAACTTGTTCTGAAATTTATACTGAGGTGGTTCTGTCAGATCTGATGATCTTTTTTTCTTAGAATAGTGTTGTAGTTAAGGGTTGATGTTAGCAGCAGCTCGCTGAGACTGAGCCCTTTTTTCTTCAGCCACTCTTTTCTACTTTTGATGCGTCTTCAATGTCCCTCACTATGCTGCTTAAAGTGATCTATTCTGCATTGGCGTAATGTTTTCTTTCACCTCTGGTTTGACTTCATGAGGTGGCTTTTTTGTGCAGTTTCCAAATTTTCCTTGGGAAAGTGGAAATTTTTTTTTCCTTTAAGGACGAATTTGGTTTTAGGTAGAAAAGGGCATCTTGTTCCTCTTGCTTAACCTAAATATGAACTATGGAAACTTAAAATTCTTCTATCGAATACAAATCAAAGCTCCAAAGTGTGACAGATTTGGCCACATATGTAACCTCAGTTGTTAAAATTGACTGTATAAGAGAATAGGACCGAGTGAGAGTGACATCACCCATAGAAAATGGCTCACTTATGGTTCCAAAAACCTGAACTCCGTTACTGTTTTTCCATGATTCTCAATGTTGGAGCCAGACACCGTGAGTAAGCAGTGATTGGTACCGGTCTACTTTTCTATAGCCACCACTTTTCAAAAATCAGGGGTGTGCTTCGTTCTACGTGAGACCACTTACTTTTGAGGCACCTGATTGGTCAGTTTATAACTTGAATAAGTTGCACTACAGTGAAAATACCATGAATAAAAATGCGAAATTAGCAGCCCCGTGACCCAGAAAGGGAAAAAACTGAATCGGAAATGAATGAATGTTAAAAAATGAAAAGCATCAGAGCAAGAATGGTTAATCTGACAAATAGAATGACTTAGTAATAGCTGTTTATGGGATTTCATCTTTTTGGGAGCAGCAGGAACTTCCTATTTGGAATGTTAGGGGTGAATCAGTTCAGTTCTGTTGTACAGATAATGTTTGTTAACAAAGCAGACAATAAAAATGTCACGTCACAACAATGGCCTAACCATTTGCGGTACGGTGGTCCCTCGCTATGGTTCACCTTTGTGGTCTTGCCATTTTGCAGAATTTTTCAGTGCAGTTTTCTTGCTTTTCTTTTCTATTGTGTTTTGCTTTCTGATTGGCTGTGGATTTTGTCAATCAATCGCCTCCGTGTTGCGACTCCTGTACAGAACACGTTCAGCTTGTCAGCTTGTTACATAAATCTTCGATTGTGAGTAGAGTAAGTAAGTAAGTAAGTTTTATTTATATAGCGCCTTTCACAGATAAAATCACAAAGCGCTGAACAATAAACAAACAATACAACCCAGTAAAAGCAGAAAAACCATCAGTTAAATATAATGCAAGCAAAACTAAATTGAAGAAAAATAAACATAGAATAAAAGTAACAATAAAACCAGTCAGCTAAAAGCATTTTTGAATAAAAGTGTCTTCAGTCGACTTTTAAAAGAATTGACGTGTCGGCCACACGAAGGGACAGAGGGAGGGCATTCCAGAGTCTGGGGGCTATTCCCTGGAACGACCGGTCACCTCTGGTTTTGTACTTGGTCTTAAAAATCTTTAAAAGATTTTGATTTGAGGATCGGAGGGCATGGCTGGAAGCATAGGGACAGAGCAAGTCTGATAAGTATTTTGGGGTCTGTCCATTTAAAGCTCTATAGGTTAAAACTAGAATTTTAAAATCAATACGCCACTTGATTGGGAGCCAGTGCAAGGAGGATAAAATGGGGGTAATGTGTGCCCTTTTGTCAGATCCTGTTAAAAGCCTTGCAGCAGTGTTTTGAACAAACTGAAGACGGTTAAGAACAGATTTATTAAAACAAGTAAAAAGAGAATTACAGTAATCTAAACGAGAAGAAATAAAAGCATGGATAACCATCTCTAAGACTGAGTTAGATAAGAACGCCCGCAATTTTGCTATGTTACGTAAATGATAAAAACAGTTTCTAATTAAAAGGCTGGAATGATGGTCCAAAGACATTGACTGGTCAAACCATACACCAAGATTTCTGATACAGGGCTGTACAGAGGAGCTCAAAGAACCAAGATGCCAGGAAATTATTGGGATTTTGTTTTCTGGGGCAACTATTAGTGTTTCCGTCTTTTCTGGGTTTAGTTGTAGACTGTTACTTGTGAGCCAAGATTTAACACAAGCAAGGCAATCTAGCAGTTCTGTAAGTTTGTGGAGTTCTGTGTCATAGAAAGAGCAGTACAGCTGAATATCATCGGCATAGAAATGGTATGACACATTTTTAAAGTTATTTTTAAAGAGCTTTTGGTTTTATTCCATAATCCTGGATTTATTTTTCTATGAAGGTGCGAACTTTGAGATTTTAAACAAGAAAGAAAAGTGTGAAAATGTTCATGTCTTGCTGAGTAAAGTGGATCAAGTGTGTAGTGAAGAGGTTTTACAGCCACATCAATATTCTTGCTTCACGGATTTCACCCATCGTGGGTTTCGTATGGAATGTATCCTTTGCGATAAATGAGGGAGCACTGTTTGAAAAAATCTCTGCGAACGTCTCCGTGTTGTTCAACGACAAACACATTAATCCCAAACTGTGATTTAAACCTGTTAGAGATAATAAAAAGTTCTTCCCGAATGTGTGTGTGGGCTCGGTCAGGAGGTGATTTGCTAGTCGGATTTAGTATTGTAGCCTCAGAATATGAGAGCACATTAAAAGGAAAATTAAGAACTTTACTGTTAATAATGTTCAGGCTTGATCACTATAAAATTTAGAAAGAACTGATCCTGATGAACAGGTTTTACTCCAGTTGTGCACAAGCAATTGAGAAGAAACCATTCTAATCAGTCAGAGGAGGTCCCCGGAGAGCCTCATGGCGTCATCTAGAGGCAGCCAGCTGCACAAGCCAAATTATGGTTCAATTTTTCACCACGCTGATTGTTGTAAGACACAGATTGTCTTGTAAATTTACTGTTTATGCAAGATCCTAAACAGGTGGCACATCCTGTCAGTGGTACTGCACACACCAGAGGGGAAAGGTGCCGCTTCATAAGTACACACAGCTGTTTGTTTCAATTATTGTGGGGACAATATGAGGATTTTATTATGTAAATATGGATGATTTACGTGAGAATTACTAAAACAAAGGGACATTTTTGTTCACACAAAACAGTTTTAGGTGGACGTTTGGTGACAACTTCAGAGATTTCCATACTTGGTCAGTGGATTAAATTATTCAGAACGAACCAATTTCCTTAAAAAAAAAAAACAATTCTGTACTTTAGGAACTTTGCCGAAACTAGACATTGTTTTGCAGCACAGATTGGAAAATGTGTTTAACTTAACAAACCTCATTTTTATTCGAATTGTTTGCATTTTTTTTAAAGCCCAAAATGCAGATATGAAGGGACTGCATGTCTCAGGTTGCAGACCCCTTGTTCAGAACTTTGCAAACAAGAAATAAAAGTAAAAAAAAAATAAAACAGGTTTAACTTTTTATGCGACTCCGTGCTGCAATTTAAACCAAGTGTAGGAAAAATTTGAAGATTACACAAGTGTCCAAATATTTGTAAATTGTGTTTGTGCTACAAAGAACCTTCCAGTGATTAAAACTGCACACAGTGCCCAGCCACTGGCCCAATCTCAAGATAAGTTCTAGGAAAACAGCTTTTAAATGTCCCACTTTAACTTGATTTGACTTCAGACAGAACCGGACACATAATTCCGCCAATAAATATAATTGACAAATATTTCATTTTCTTTTAACTGCAACACACAACTTGCAGAAGACCTATCTCTGCTGAGCCTTTTATTGAGAACAGTTTTGTTTCATTACCACCTCTCCCTATTTTCATAAAAAGAAAGGCTGGCTAGGCCAGATCCTCCTACCTACATGAGGAAAAACTCCTACTGTAGTGTTATCTGGCCTCAAATGGACACTGGCAGTAAATCTAAATTAACTAGCATCTCTTTGGGGTCACCCAGGGGCTAGCTCATTTTGATTAATTGGAGCCCGGGAAGGGCAAAGAGGGGTGGGAGAGGCATAAAAGGACAAGTAAAGGGAGAAAAGGCACATTTTCAGAAAGGTGTAAATGAAACAAGGGCAGAGTAAGGAAAATGGTGAGTAAAAGCAGTTAATGGGAGAGGAAGTGAATGACGTTTTATTTGAGGAGGAGGGCTGAAGTCGGATGTGGTCTGACCTGTCGTTCAAAGCAAAGATTGCTGCCTCCCAAACACACAAAAGACTCTCACACATACTATACGAGTGAAGAAAAGATATGGTGGATTCTTTTTCAAACGACAGGCAAAAATAGCAGAGAATATTAATAAGTGCAAATCACAGGAAAAGCATCAATAGCTCTTATGTGAACATGTAAGCAGTTTTTGACGACAACACCGCAATGAATGTTTTCAATTTTTTGCTGCAAAACAAATCTGTCTATTTCAGATTGAACATCTTTCTCTTTCGGCTTTTTCCCCCCATCAGGCGTCGCCACAGCGAAACAACCTCTCTCGCAACCTCCTCAGTCGCATGGTTAACTTAGCAATGTTTTACTCCGGATGCCCTTCCTGATGCAACCCTCTCATTTTATCTGGGCTTGGGACCGGCGCAGAAGCAGAGAAGGGAATGGGGGCAGCCCGGATTCAAACCTTGATTTCACAGACGGAAGGCACCGCAAACCAGTACGAGCTAAACTGGCTCCTTATTTTCAGATTGAACATGTTTTACAAAAAAAAAAAAAAATCTTTTTGTGTATTTCCCCTTCACATGATTTGATATGCATCTAAATATTGTATTACCTGTGTTTGGGGTGCACCATCAATAAATGGTCTACTTTTCAAGCATATCTTATATATAAGGTGCACTGCACTATAGGGTGCTGTAAGTGCGACCAAAAAGTCAGATAAATCTGGACTTTATAACAAGCTACGCGTTAGCCACGTAAGAATTGTAGCGAATTCACAATACTGTTAAGTCCCAACCTTGTTTACAACTTTTAGGCTACTCCAGCTCAGCTAACTTAGGTACGGCAAATACAGTAATTACATCCTGATTGATTTTATACCTTTTTACCAACATAATCTTGTTTATATCTGTTTTTGATAGGGGTGTGACAATTCATTTTAACAATAATTCCATTTAATTCACTTTGAATTCTGGTTCATTTTGAAAGATTTCATTCACCGACCTAAAATTGATCCAGAACATCTTTAACCAAGACTTCAAACCAGATAAATACCTGCTGCTGAACAGTCCAAGTGAAGTTTTTTCAGATTCCTTCTATTTCTTGCAAGACATTCAAGTGTACATTAAATATGTGTACCAACAAATGAGTAAACAAGAATTAATGTCAAATCCATTCACATTTTAGTGTCATAAAGTTTACCTTACTGTTGCTTTTCCACATCAAAAAACAGTCTAAATGGAACATTATAAGAACATTCTAGCACACTGTATGGTCACATGTCTTTGCTAAATTCAAAGTGTTTCCACACATTGTCTGTTGGCTGCTGTGATGACACAGCGGACAACGTTAGAGTACATTAAACATATCATGCCTCAATCTGTAATTTTGAAACCATTTTTTAATGGCATTGGTCAGTTCGATTCGATTCGATTCTGCCTCAGATCGATTGGATTAATTGTTTCACCCCTATTTTTGAACAGATACTGCTGTTACTCTTACAACTAGATGCACTTCTCGATAAGCATCTGTATCCTTTACATCCCCAGTTTTCAGATTTACTGATGAAGATTCTATTACACATACTAGTCTTCCCGATAATCTTTTTATTCGGATTGTCATTGGTTACTTCACAAAAAAGCTTTTCAGAGAGAGGTTGAAACACAAAAGATAAACCAAGTCTAGTTGACAGATTTTTTTTACCAAATCTTCTTTCTCTTTCAGCTTTTTCCCATCAGGGGTCGCCACAGCGAACAAGTCGCATGGTCTACTTGGCAATGTTTTACGCCGGATGCCCTTCCTGACGCAACCTCCTCAAAGCAACCGGGCTTGGGACCGGCAGAGAAGTAGAGAAGGGAACAGGGAGCAGCCCGGATTCAAACCCAGGTTTCACGGACGGAAGGCGCCGCAAACCAGCACGAGCTAAACCGGCTCCCAGATTTTGTTTTACCAAATACTTTCACAAAAAAGCTTCCTCCTTCATATAGTTTTTCATGGAAATTGAAGCAAAAACAGAGAAAACCTCCAATGGTTATTCTAAATGATTAATCAAATTAATTACTATTTGTTGTTCAAAAAAAACAAAAAAAGGTCAGCAAAATAGGAGTATTTATGCCATTTACAAGATGAAAAAAAAATCAATTACTAAA
This sequence comes from Oryzias sinensis, assembly GCA_037389245.1. Taxonomy (NCBI): domain Eukaryota; kingdom Metazoa; phylum Chordata; class Actinopteri; order Beloniformes; family Adrianichthyidae; genus Oryzias; species Oryzias sinensis. Next base: position 26,745,697 of record CM074495.1, on the reverse strand, counting down.
AAGCACATATTAAAAAGCTTTTATATGATCTTCTGTTTAAAATTAACATAGAAATGTTTTAAAGCACTTTTCACAAAATAGATCAACATTTTTGAAACTGAATTGAAACACAAAAAATGAAGCTGCTAAATTGAGCAAATTTTGCAATGGTGACTTTTATTCATCAAATCTTTATTCACCAAACATAAAAAACAACACATAATTGATTCTAACTGACAGTATTATTTTGGGTTAAAAAAAAGATTATTTGTCTCCATGTAATGCAGTTTGAATTCCCAATCACGTTTATCATTGGAGTGGGTCTTTAAAGATTTGCTTTTGGTTTGTGGTTCAGAGTTGCACGCTTTATTGTCCACATATATTCATTCACATTATGTTGACAATTCTATGCCTACATCTATTATCCCTATGCTTCTTAAAAAGAAAATCAACAGGATTTGAGTGGGCTGTTTCAGACTCAGAGTACAAATGTTTATTTTATTTTGTTTGCTTTGTTGTAATTTTTGACATTGCTACAATTATTACATATTAAGTTAGGTTTTTCTCTTTTATATTCTTGTTCTGTATTGTAGTCACTTTGCTTTGTTGATGACATTTATAACCTAGCTTTCTTTGTGCTGTTGAATTCTCTATCACTGTGCATTCATTGTCTTGTTTGTTATACACTTCTTCAGATCTTGGTTGAAAGATTTTCAGGGCTTCCTATTGCTATGGGTTTCCACAAAACATTTACTTACTTGGAAAGAATTGAGAGCGATGAAGACATAAGCCATAACCACAGACAGGTGGACCAGCACTCCACACAGCCAAGTCAGACCCAGGACTGGCAGCAGGATGAGAACCGGGCGAGTGACAGCCCTATAGACACACGTATATAGTCAGATGAAATGAGAAAACATTGTATGGTCCTTTACAGAAACGCCAAAAAAGGCATACTTGCAAGATCAAGCCAAGCTCTGTTTTTTTAGAGGTTCAATGTCAGCCAGGTGCAGTCAATTAGCTTAACTTGATAGACTGATTATCAGCTGGTGTGGATACCTTTGTCATTGTCTTTGGAAGCATAAAGCTAAATCTTATGTTAGAAATTACCTTATAAGGCAAAAAAAAAAGAAAAATGAAACCACCTCTAAATAATAATTATTGGAAAGTATAATGCCTAAGACTTATGGTCCTTGTGTACATTCTATAAGTAAATACACATTGTTTAGAAAATTGCTACAAGACCCATTGTTTCTATGTAAAATTAATCAGGAGTTTGGTTTGAATATTTGAACAAACTCAAAGGATCCTGAAACGAATCTGACCCGAACAAACCGAAAAAAGAGATATTTGGTAATATTTCAGCAATCTATATTTTTTTGACAAGCATAAGCCAAAAATATAAGGTTTCTAGTGTCCTACTGCAGAGGAATGTTGATGCTTCAGGTTTGTTTTGCAGAATCGTTCTATCCAGCTGCTAAAGCTTGACCCAAACTGGGTAATGAGACCGAGTAAGAGTATCAACAACAGCAAAACTAACGGCACAAAGGAAGGAAAAACGCTACAAGATTTACTACGCAGTTCAAAATATTTTCAAGATAATCACAGCATCCTGTATTATTAGGGTATGTACCTTTTATCATCTAAAATTTATATCATTTTTTTCCAACATAATATGTGTAACTTCAGATTGAAAAGTCTTAAAAGAAGAATTTTAAGAGAAAACCTTTTTAAATATAATAAATATGATATTTTCATTTACAATAGCCAAATATTTTTAAAGCCTTGTTACGGTCTGGTATTTTGAGCATTTCCATTATAATTGGACCAATTAAACCGTACCGGATCGTTCCATTTTTGGGCCCCCATTGATTGTAGGTTCATAGAAAAATGGGATGGAAGAGTTAGGGTGGAGCTATTGCCATCACACAATGAAAGTCGTTGATTTCTGAAAGGTCTGTAACGATAAAAGTAAGCGCCAAACCAGCGCTAACGTTTTCGGCTGTATTCCTCTTCATCGTCCGTAGTCTTCTCTCAAACAACATTAAGTGCTTTTTATATACAAAGCATCAAAAACTAAGCGGAAAAAAATAGAGCTGCTGGATGACCTCCATTGTAGTTGTTGATATATCACTTTAGCTGAAGTTGAACAACTATGACGCAAAGCTATGCAATCGGTTTACGCCCCCGCGCCATGAGGGTCCAACTTTGAGTGGAAAGGCTCATCTGAATTATCTGAACCATTCTAAACTGTACCGTACCTTACCGCTCAGTGGAAACCAGGCTGTAGAAGTTTTGTACATTTACATATGCTAAGATTTAAGATTGATCAAGTCTGTTGATACCATCGAGTCTCTTTAGATGATTTTAAAAGCAATATCTCTTCAGATATTTCGCCTACAAATTTTTATTTAAAAAAAATAAATGTCTGAACAACTTCTAACTTTTACTGAGGGCGACAGTTATTTTTCTGTCCGCTGGCAACCATCCTTTCAATGATCTGGTGCTTATATGGCCAATAAACATTTCACAGGGCAAGAAAAGGTCGCCTTTGTTCAAATAACTATTGTTGCCGCGGTGCTGCACCTGGGTAGAAAAATTGAGTTTTCAGGCTGAGCAGTCTGTGCAAGGACAAAGCCGACTGTCTCTTCTGTTTAGTTTTGAAAGTCTTTCTAGCTCTAATCTCCTGAACTGACGAAACACAGCTGGTGCATACATCCCCTTCAGTTTATGTGCAACGGAACGAAAGGTGGACTGAGGGAGAGCAGTGTTGAAACATCTCCATCAACATTGGACTGCAGGAGCATATTTTACATGCTGTATTGAGACAAGCACAAATTTAAGGGTTGTGAGTTATGTATGTTAAGCAGAAAAGCACCCCAATTTGCCTCAGAAAATAAAAAATCTCAGTTTTTGTGACCACAATACAATTGGTAATATGATGAAATTGAAATGTTTCATTGGGTTTTTATTTTATTCTCTCTAAGAAAAACCCTTTTGCTGAATAAAAATATATAAACTAAGAAGTAACAAAAAGACTCCAGAATACTCATTACTTTCCAAGGTATAAACAGGCTTTTCTTACCAAATCAAGCAACAACCAAATCAGGAAGAAGTACACTAAACTAAGAGTGCTTGGTTGTGTTAAGCTACAGCCACACTGGACATCTGACACACATTCAAGAGTGTGCTTAATATTATTTAATGCCAGTTCAACATATTGTGTTCACATTTGACAAGCAGAGAGGGTCTTTTTGTTTCTTTTTCTACTGTTTACTGCTGGAAGAGGCTTAGTGTGAAATATCAAAGCAGTACAAATCTTGTGAATCTTTCTCTGGGCTTTTTCATTCACAGCTCTATTCTGATTAATGAAAGACTTGATGTCATAATTCCTGCCGGATACAAACCACTATTTGTGACACGATTTGTTGACACATTTGGCACTTGTGACAACTAAAGGTGATGTTATCTATTCGTCATTACCAAATTGTCCCTGATTGGTCAAAGTTCAACCAACGCAGGTTCAATGGCTGTGCCTTTGTATGTAGATCCCAAAAATGGCCATATAAACTTGCATGCCTAATCAAAAATGAGAGAGTTATGGATTCAGAAGCTCGAAGTGCACATTTACTCAAGTTTACATAGAATTTTCATTGGTCACTTAACCCTTGTGCTATCCTAGGCACTTTAACATTGGGAGTTGGGTCATCTAGACCCACTAGACAGTGCTCTGAACCTTTTTTCTTCAATGATATGTGATCTTCATTGGTGTCCATGGATTACATGAAATCTTTCCACCTTTATCCACCTTTGTCATGGTAGGGAGAACACGCCAATGTAAGGGTGGGGTTATCTAAGATAGCACAAGGGTTACATGCAACATGCAAGTCGCCAATTGAGATGTTAACATAGCTTTATTCTTTGCTAAATATTCAGGTGTGAGTAATACAGACAAAGAACTCTGGTTTGAACAAAACAGGAAGATTAAAACATATCTGAAAAGGTGGTCTAATTCTGCTTACAAACAGACCAGGCACGATTTGATTTGGTTCTCTCAACATGTGTGGTCATACTCCCAACATCAGCAGCTTTTTACAAAACAAGCTACTATGCGGCTGAGTATTAGAAGAATGATATACTGTGGGAGTCAAGCTGAAGACTGTGAGCTGTGGACAAACCTAGAAACACACACACAAATCATCGCACACATACTTTGTTTACAAGTTCTACTCCATTTGCAGAATTGGAAAAGAACAGAATAAAAAGAACAAACTCCATTCAAACCAAATGAGCAAATCCTAAAATCAGACACATGTTCTACTGGACAACAGGTTTGTGTGGAAATGTCTGGCTAAAGTTGTTCTTAAAGTCACACTCTTATCATCTATTTCAAAATTATCTCCGCCTTTTAATCCTTATTATATATTATATATTTTTAGCCCAAGTTAAAAAAAAAAACCTGTGTTGTTTTCTAGGACAGGAAATTTTTCCTTTGAGTTGTGGGCAGGAATATTGGCACGGTGTAAGCTTGCCCGCTCTTCCCATCATCCTTTTGTGTACACACTCTACAGCCCATCACACGCCAAACCTAACATAATTGGTTCAACAAAAATGACGAGCAATGTTAGCGCTATTCAGTCGTACAGTTTTGAGCCAGATGCCAGCTCAGATGCAGAAAACAAATACTTAAATGGATCCAGCTGTCAACAAGCAGATGCATCAGAATGGCGCACAGCAGGGAGCTTGTCACCTGGCAACAGTAGCACCTACATCATTGCTACAAGCTTTTTCAGTTGGCATTTTTTTGTCTGCTCTTGATTCACTATGATTTGGGAAATGCAATTTTAAGTTTAATTTAGTTTTTATGTGTCCTCTATCATCAGAAAAATGCCACAAAAACATGGTAACCCTTGTGCTATCCTAGGCGCTTTAACATTGGGAGTTGGGTCATCTAGACCCACTAGACCACATGTGTCAAACTCAAGGCCCACGGGCCAAATGTGGCCCGCCATGTCATTTTATGTGGGCCGTGAGTAGGGCTGTGATGATGACCTCATCACCGCACTTTTTTATTTTTTTAGTTTTTTTTTTTGTTGAAAGTTCACCATATGGTGCGTGATTGGAACTATAATAAACGCATTAAACACATTCATCTTTGCTGATAATTTACTCTTTCTGCTAGTCCTGTCTTCAGACTTTCCTTCTTTCTTTCAGACTGTTCTCTCCTTCTCTCCCACCGTGCCTGTCACTCTCTCTCCTCGGCGCGCTCTCTGTCTCTGCTGCACGTGGCACGCGGCTCCCTTACACACACAGGCGCGTGCTTTCAGAGGCACACATCCTCATTCTACAACAGAAAATTCCGTCTCGAGAGGAATTACAACAAATTTACTGCGTTCTAATTATTAATTTCCATTGTATTCATTTCCGTTACAAGCTGCGTGCGTTCTTGAGTGCGGGACAAGGCTGCCCGCTGGAGGATTTTGTGTTGGGGGGGGTTATTACTGTTCTCAGTCACTCTGTAATACCAAACATGAGCGCGCACTGTTAGATTTCTATGAATATCACTACATGTTTTGTTTGGGAACTATTTTGTGCAGCGCAACGTTACGTGTCTGTATAAACAAAGGCGGAACCTCCTGCCCTGCGTTCTTCATGGGTGTCAGGCTTTATGGCTACTGGAAAGGTGACAAAGTGTCTGCAGTCTGCTTATTACTGGGCAATATATATTATTCTGAGAAGATGTCTGTACCAGAGAGCACAGGTGAAACTCGCACGCAGCTAGAGAGCGGTCCACTGCAGAAGAATCCAAACGCAGCTCCAACACACGTGTGCGCGCTCCCTCCTCCCAGTCCTACACACGACGCAGCGCACTCACACAGTCACAGTCAATCTGCAACACCTATATAGTTAGTTCATTAGTTAGAAAGGTAGTAGTTAGTTGTTACTGTTATTTGTTAATAAAGAATACTACGTTGTAATTGTATTTATTTCTGATGCGGGCGCCGGGGGATTTTGTGATTTTTTTTCGGGGGGGGGGGTTAGCCGCGTCACAGCGCCCCCTGGTGGTTCATCACCGCGGTGATAAAAAATCTGACACGTCACAGCTCTACCCGTGAGAGCATAAAAGTTTTTAATTTCTTAAAATAAAAAATGGTGTGTACTTATTCAAATCTAGGGGGAAATGGACTTGAAATATCAGATTGGGCAACTAAACATTAGGACACTGTCCATATAGCCTAACCTGACAGAATCAAATGTAAAAGGATTTATGCTAAAGTAACAAGCAAACATATGTTTCTATGCAACTGTAATTGTCACTTTAAAAAGTTATAATAAATATACAATGAGTTATTTAACATTAAGGAGTAGTTACATTTATTTTTCATTACATTTAGTTACATGTATTAGTTATATCTGGCCCTTTGAGGACAGCCACTATGCTGATGTGGCCCTCGGTTAAAATGAGTTTGACACCCCTGCACTAGACAGTGCGCTGAACCTTTCTCTTCAATGATTTGTGTTCTTCACTGGTGTTCATGGATTACATGAAATCTTTCCACCTTTATCCACCTTTGTCATGGTAGGGAGAACGTGTCAAAGTAAGGGTGGGGTCATCTAAGATAGCACAAGGGTTAAAAACAAATTTTTCATTGGGGTGGGTCTTTACTGAAACTGGACATTTGAGGACTGTGCTCCAGGATTTGGTTTTGTCAACTGTTTCTTGGTTGTTTTCTGTTTTGAGTTTTGCCCCTGTCAGTCACACCAGGTTAATATAGCGAAGAATCGATAATGAATATAGTTGTGTTTGAGGTGGAGTGGTACCTGCCAGCTAATAAGATTAGCCGATCCTCGCATCAGCTCTGTGATCTCTGGAGCCATTACCAGAATGCCGCATGGGGAACACTACATGGTGGAAAGCAGCGCCTTTATTTAATGTTATATCAAGAAAGCAAAGTAACTCCAGCCTCTTCGTGAGGGTCTATGAATGTATACACAAGTAGCTTCACTAAGTATATATTTTTGAAATTTCTTTTTATGATTAACAAAGCATTTTCCAATTAAATGTGTTCATTCTTGTTGCAAAAAAAAGAAAAAAAGAAAAAAGGACGGCCTCCAATTAACAAATAACAGTACTGTTTAACAACTGGTAAAAAGTTAAAATTCCACCTTCCATTTTTCTTGTAAAAGTCATGTTTCCAACATTGATCATGTGAACCATTGAGCAGAAGTAAGCACCACTGGATGGATACAACAAAAACACACTTGTAGAAGACTAGAGGTTTAAAGGACAGACCCAGAGTTGCACCCCTGAAACACACACACAAACAAATGAACAGACACACACAACTGTGCTGAGACCAGGTGTTAAGTTGATAAGCCCTTTCCAACTCCCACTGTGAACTCTTAAACTCTCACACAGTCTCTATTGACAATGACTGCTCACCCAAATAGAAAGTACTACTCCTCTGTGTATGGGTGAGGGAGGGAGGGAAAGGCAGAGAGAGCGTGGGCGCACAAGAAAAACTGAAAAAACCTTTTATGAAAGAGAGAGCACAAATTGCAGGAAGGGAGAGAGTGACCCAGAGTGGTAGACATGCCATTGAATCTCACCAAGTGAGGTCAAAGGTCTGCATCTTTGATGCTGAACTTGGACTGAGCATCTTAGCTCGTCGATGAGCGCTGGAAACGGTCACCATGACAACCCGACACAGCACAACTGCATTGACCTGCAGACAGAGGACAACAGCATCAACATGGCCTCGGTCAAATATGAGACGTGCCGCTGCAGATCCACTTATCCTCACGCTCCACGGAGAGGAGGGAATCGTGCTACATCCGCTCAGAAAGAAGAGAAAAAAAAACAAATCGCTGCAGCTTCTGCAGAAAGCATGAGATGGAGGCAGCTGCAGGGAAATCTTGTTGGTTTATTATTTTTGCGCTGAATGGGATTTCAGTGCCGATTTCAGTGCCTCATTTTGAATTATATTTCCTACTTTCCGTGCTACTTTTGAGGTCCTTTTTTGATCAGTGTAGTTGTTTATCATGTGATCGTTTGGAGATATGATTCCTAAACTTGACAGGCATTGTGTCTCTGGGTACGTCACGTAGATGTCTGCTTAATCCAGTGTTTTATAATGTCTGCACAATGATGGAGGAAACTGAAAGGCTGCCAATTTTGCATTTTCACATCTATAAGCAGTTCAGTCCTTTCACCATAACACAAAAAAATCTGTCTGGGACCTAAAGGACCTGTTTTGTGTGTAGCAGTGTCAGGTGTTCAAAAATCCATCCCAGCAGACTGGGCTTTTAGTACACAATAAGAGACAACAGATAAAACAAGACATTAATGTCTGATCTCTGAGTATAAAACGAAATATTTGGACATTTGAAAATAAAAACCTGTTCTTTATAATGTGCTGGTGGGAAAAAGAGAAATGTTTTGTTTATGTTAAACAGAAAGAACGTAGCTGACAGAGGTGTCTGTCTTTTTGAGCAAATTCTTTGAACTTTTTTATGATTCCATATTATTTTGTTCTGTTAAAGTGATGTGAACACGTTCAACCATAACACAAAACACCTGATCTGTGAGGCCTCTGCACTTGGATTTTTGTGACATTCTTCGGTTTTTGTCACGTTCTGTTTTCCTGGTGAGTCACACCAGGTTTAGGTTGTCAATTCTCCACACCTGTCCTGACTTGTGTTAATGACCCCTGGTGTATTTAAGTGTCTGGTTTTCAGTTCATCATTGTCAGGTCATCTGTTTTGCTTTGTCACCGCCGTGGGTTTTATCATGTTTAAGTTTAATATTAAATGTTTAGGTTCCTACCACGAAGCCTGGTCTCCTGCATATTGGGTCACACATCACCAGTTCCTGAGTCAATCAAAAAGATTGTATAAAATAGTTTGTGTTCTACAACACAATTTAAAAGATTTTGTAAAGTCAAAAATGGGGGGGGGGGGGGGGGGATTGCATTTTCAAAACTACGGTAGTTTTTGTTTTGATATTAAGAAAAAAAGAGAGTCAGACTTGATGTTGATTTGTTTTGTCCTTGGCATGACTACCCGTCCCTTTTGCGCATTGCAGGTTACGTAAATATGTAAAAATGTACAGCAAGGTTACACAAATGAAAATGGTGAACCCGGTAGCTCCACAGGTATCATACCTGTGGGTATGAATGCAACTTCTATGCATTCGGAGAAGTTGCATTAATGTTCTTTATAACTTTAACGCTGGAGCTTTAACTCCAGTGTTGACATTGTTTAAATTACCATGACTCTTCAAATATTTTTTCTTTATTTTTGTAACTCCAACAGATTCTGTAGTACAGAAAACAACTTTGGGCTAATATGCAACTCTTTACAATAAACGTAAACCAACTCATTCGGATCAGGAGAAAAGCAGCTTTTGCTAATATGAAACATGCAAATTGGTGTAAAGCTGCTCTTTTGCACTTCAGAATCTGTTGGAATTATGGAAATTGCATCAAAAACAGAAGAATAACGGTAGTTGAAGGAGTATGTTTATAAATGAATCTGCAACAGAGACCTGAAGCAGGTGAAGGCGAGGCTTTTTCACAAACCACTGGTGTGTTGGTGCCAAATAGAAATTGCATCTTAAAAGTATAATTTTGTGTTAATATGTGATGGTAAATTGCTTCTATAGCAACAAAGTCAGTCACACTAGGTTTTATTGCCAATTATCAATAGTTGTCTTGATCCTCAATGTATTTAAGTCTCTGGTTTTTAGTTTGTCACAGCAGAGTTCACAAACCTGTTTGGTTTTGTCCTGTTGAGGTTTATTTACTAAATGTTCAAGTTTCTGCCACCAATCCCGGTATTCTGCATTTAATGTCCCACACCACTGGTTCCTGACAAAGCTTAACCCCACAGAGTTCAAAATATTTTGTGTGTCTGACACAGAAAAATACACATCCTATCCATCCACCTATCAATAAAAGATGGAAAGGGGTTTTAACTATTACTTATAGTTATTGTAGTAGTTATACTGCAGTTATCGTAGTTAAGCTGTCAACTTCAAAAACTTGTAATCTTACAAGGTTTCCTCCAAAGTATTTTATTACATGAGTGTTGTAAATATTGTGTGTCAAGTTTCAAGTTGTTTTTGTTGAACCTACAAGGGTTTGGGGGACATTTTGTGAGATTATGTAAAATCAGCCATTCGACACACCTGATATCTTTTTTCTGAGGAGTCAGCCCTTGTTCGAGGTTTGAACTCTAGTGGATTCACAGTAAAAGTGATGTGAACTACGTACTAATCAAGAATACGTACCGCCAAGACAAAAACAACAGGGCCCACAAAGGCCCAGATTGTGTCAGTCTGCACGTTGAGCCAGCAGTGATCTTCGGCTTTGTACTTGTCCACTGATACCGCCAATGTTAGACCAACAATCAGAACAGGCACTCCTGAAAAACATATTGATGAAAGAAAAGATGAACCTTCGCATAACTCTGACAAAAAAAAGAAAAAAAAATTATAGATGTATTTTTGTGAAATGGATTGTTGGCGCGTGTTCAGTTAAATATTTTGTCTGTTCTGCTCCTGTTGGCTGTTTAGTCTGAGCAGCATTCTGGACAAATGCATGGAGATGTGAGTCCCATCTGACTGTTTGTACGACGAGCTCACATGGTGTTCTCAGCTCATCATGCGACAAAACAAACCCTCGCAGACAGATCTGGAAACACGAACAGCTGCAGGATGTTTTTTCAAAAACTGGGTTAAGGCTGAGGAGTAACATGACAAGACATCGCGTAATGTTTTCTAGGTAGGATATAATAAATAACAGCTATAAAACTGATAAGAACAGAACCTATACAGGTCAAGAGTCGGAGGCCACAGAATGAGTTAATGTCATTCTTCCATAACCAGGACCATGCTCTATTTTCGGCCCTTACTGTTTAGCTATATGTATTTCTTTATTATTTTCCAATCAAACAAAAGTGAATGCATAATACACATAATTCAACTTTTTAAAATGTAAAATAAGTTCAATGAGGTTTGAAAAGGGTTAAATCTGAGAAACAAATACATTGTTAAATACTTGAAACATAGCAGTCATACCAGCCTCTCTAAAAGGAAATTATGAATTATGGGTTACTCCTTGTAGCAATGGAATAAAAAAAAAGCAGGCCACTCTTTAAACTTGGTTTTAGTCCCACGCCAATGAACATCATGTTTTTGGTGTTTTAACATGTTATTGTAGCATGTTTCACATATGGAGGAGATATATAAAGAAAATTAAATGATGTTTAAAATTACGTTTCTGAGTATTTCTTTATTCAAATTGTTCTGAACCAGGAGCAGACGAATAAAATGCTGATAGGAAAAGCTTGAACCTGTGACGTAGAAGCTACAATTGGTGGGCCACAAGCTTTCTGCTCTGTTCCATTATGATGCATCTACTTGCAGACATACAGATCCATTTATGCCTTTAGGCACAAACAGGAGAGCAGACGGCTGGTTCCACGTGCAGCAGGTTTATTGACAGAAGGACTGACATGAGTCAAGCACAACTAGAAGTCTGTGAAGCTAAGGCAGGGTCGGGCAGGCAGAGGTCAAGCACGAGCATGGGAGCATCAGACGTCGGATATCACAGTGCAGCTGTGGGTCGAGGCAGGTGGCAGGCAGTCAGAGTCAGAGAAGGACAGAGAAGCCTGCAGGCTGGCAGGCACAGACCATAGTTGGGTGATTGTCAATGAGAGTCAGGTGAGCGGCATCCAGGAACTGTGCGCTGGGGCAGCTGAGATGAAGTGTGTTAGTAATCTGAAGACGGTGACCAGAGAGAAAGAAAGAGCTCCAGCTTCTGACATCTTTGTTGATCAGGTTGTTGATTGTGGTCGGTGGAATATGGGTCCACTCCTCTTCAATGGCTGTGCGAAGTTGCTATTGGCAGGAACGGCAGCACGCTGTCGCTGTTGTCAGCATGCCAACGGCACGCTCCCTCAAAATGTACAAAATCTGTGGCATTGTGCTGTGTGATTCAACTGAACGTTTCAGAGTGGCCTCTTATCGTGCCCACTCTAAGGCACACCTGTGCAATAATGCTGTCTAATGAGCATCTTGATATGGCTAACCTGTGTGGTGGGGAGGAGAAGGGCTCAATTCCACAGATTTAGACAGATTTGTGAACAATATTTGAGAGATATTGTTATTTTGTGTTTGTAAATATTTTAGATCTTTAAGTTCATTTCATGACAAATGGGAGCAAAAACAAAAATGTTGCATTCATATTTTTGTTCAGTGTAGAAAAATATAACGTGAAAAAAAATTCTGTCAAGCCTAAACCAGAAAAGTGATCTCTGAGAAAAACAAAGTAGAATTCTGAGATGTCATGTTTAAGATGGTTAACACACACATGTAAAAATGGTAACTGGCATATATTTATATATTAGAAGGCCCAAAGCGCTTTACAGTCACAATTCCCTTCACTCATGCACACACATTCACTCACTGAGGGCAGCTCCGCTGCCAAACACTGGCGCCAACCTACAGCCACCGGAGCCAATGCGGGGTTCAGTGTCTTGCCCAAGGACACTTTGACACATGGATGGGCAAGGGGGGAGTTGAACCTGTACATGCATATACAGTATATTCCGATCGGAGGTCGACCGCCCTACCACTGCACCAAGGCCGTACTTTCTGAGAGGTCTTAATTTCACAAAACTGTCTGTTAATACTCATATAAAATAAAGAGGAAGGCTCACTCCATTGTTAATACATCATGTCATGTAAGTTCAATGCTCAAATGCATGTCAAGCTGCAGAAACAGAGATAAATCCTTTTTCTGGGCCAGTAGAGTAACCAACAAAAAACCAAAACCATTTAGGATCTCATGTTTCTATTTTGTATATAATTGCAAATGATCCTTTGGAATAATTAAACTACATGTACTTTTAAGGAAACACATTTATTTACACATTTTCTAGCACAACATATGTTAATTATAAGGAGCTTTTAAACTATTTGAAGCTATAGTGGTATTGAAAAATTCCAAGAATCAACCCAAACTGTAAGAAGATTTTAAAACACGTACCCCATCCAATGATGTAATACAGCTTCATCCTTCTGTCCTCACTGATGTTGACTGCCACGACTTTGCTCCAGAGCAGAAGGCCCTCCACCAACATCCAAGAGAAGGAGGCCATAAAGAAGAGGTGGAGGAGTGCAGTCACCAAAAAACACGCTGCCTGCAGGATGGAAGGAAAATTAGAGCCGTTGCAAACACGTTGGCCCGTACCCATAGCTGCTTAGGCTACATCACCGAGGGAATTTTTGTTTCAATTTTGGAGAACTATACGGTGAATGCGATTTTTATTGGTACCCAGAGACATAGTAGTGGTGGTAAGTTTGTTCAAATCCACACCACAAGTAGAGACGAGCAAGCTAAAGTAGGAGGCCCACAGTCTTGTTAAATGAGATAAGGACTGCAAATGGGCCCATTTGGTTCTGATAAAGAGCTTAAGCCTTAGTCACATGCACCCATACGAGAGGGTTGACCCGTATGGGTGCTTCAGGTTTTTGGGTTGTCCAGGCCGTTGAAGGTTGGAGGGTGGAGGGATTGCATCTAAAGAGGAGCGTAGGAGTATCTTGCAGTTCTCTTGAAGCTCGTGTGACCACCTTAAAGGACGTCATGGAAACGGAGCGCACCATTGTCATTTGTGTGGTAGGTGTACTGTGAAGTTAACGGAAGTTACATGCATTTATGTTGCATAGGTGCAGTTGTCATACGGTGCTCTTTACGCAGAACGCCAGTCATTTGTAAGGAGTACTGGCTCCTTACTGACTGCTCACAGATGCTTCCCTCACAGGGTGTGCATGTGTTACGTAAGTGCCTGTAGGATCCCCACACAAACACCGCTCTTATTGTCTAATTTCTTAATGTCATGCCCCAAGAGTCAGTCACCAAGCAAGGAGATGTGCAGGGAGCGTACACTGATCACTTGAACAGCAGTAACATGCTTCCTGCACAATGTGCAGGGTTTGGGGGGGGGGTCAAATAATCAAAAATCTGTACAAACTTTTTTTGGTCTTTCATTGTTCTTGAGAAACCAGTTCATGCTTTTAAGGATGGGGCAGTGGTGAGCTGAGGTAGAACAGGTGACATCTGGATCAGGATCAAAGTCTCTCTGAGAGTGTACTCTGAAACAAAAGCTTAAGACTTTCCCCCTTAAACCTGCATTTGATTAAAATATTGGTCCAAATTTATACTTTTTCTTTATTATTTATTACTAAGTATTTTTGCAATGACACATTTTCAAAATAAGTTTTATATTACTATGCTAGTTTTTATTTTATATTCCTACAATTCTTGCAAACTACACTAGCCTTTTAGAGTCAGTATTTTAATTTATCGATTAGTTAAGTAATGATTTATATTCTCATTTTTATAATCAGTATAATAACTATAAGGGTTTTTATGACAGCTTTATTTGAAAATTTTCTAACACGTTTTTATTAAAAACACCTGTGTTTCTTACAGGCTGACAGCATGTTCTTGTTCTTTCTGCAGAAAACTGCTGATTTTTACCTTTTGAGATGATAAAAACACTTGTTTCCAGTGAGTCAGGGGTAATCCAGATGATTGAGAACAGCTTGGACTATCTCAAAAAGTAGATACATTTGGATTCCTCAATAGACTATGCCCGTGTCTGTGTACGAATTGCTCCATAAAACCCTTAAAGACTATATGGGGCAGGACTATCCAACTCCCTGGATTTTAACCCAATCTGGACACCATGTTCACAGATTTTTATAAAAGCCAAAGAAGACGAGAACAAAAACTTAATAAATATTAACTATTTATAAATCCACTATATCCTGATGATGAAAACGTGGACAAATAGTGGAGTATAATTTATTACAGAATCGAAGTCCAAATGGTAACGTAAAAAACAAAGCATAAGCATACAGCAGACTTAAAATACAACTAAAAAATAAATTCTAAACTTAAAAGCTTTTTGTAGAGATGTCCGAATCTACAACTCCAAAATCAAGCCCTAGAAATTTCCCAGAAGTCTCTGCAAAAAACCAGTGTGCATCGATGCTCACTAGATTGACGAGTGAAGACCACAATGCATTGCATCGGAACGAATTTTACCAAAAAAAAAAATTTAAATGTATTTTTTTACTAACCATCCACTGTCATATCATTTAGATTTTAACTTTGTGAAATAGATCACGTCATATCCGCAGTTCAAAAAAATCAAAGCAGTGAGCATGGTGTCCGAATTGCTTTTAAAATTCAGGGCACCAGACAAGTGAGAGTAAGCATTGGCTGCAGCCTGCAGAATTGCTCAACATAGTGGAATGCTGGAACGCTGAGGAATGTGAACACGCTGTGGAATGTTAACCCCGCCCACGTTGAGCCCGTGCATTTGATTCACCTTCGTCAGTGCAGTTGTGATTGCAGGAAAGGGGAAAAATCAGTGGAGCACATTTTATGTCATTGGTAATTGTATGAGGAAAAAAGAGAACAGAGGGGAGGAAAATTTGAATGGTGCAATGATTTTTTTATGCACACTCAAAAAAATGATTCAAGCCCCTCTTTCATGCAACACAATAAAATTCTGTTTGTTTTATTTACAAATATTTATTTTAAAAGAATGCATCTACATTTAATTGACCTAACACAAAATGTATTCATATTTTCCCCTATAACTTTTTCCACGTAAAAAACGAACTGTGGCATGAAATCGGCTAGTAAGACGATACACGACATGCCTCAATTATGTAAATAATGAATCTATTTCTTTATACCGGCGGCTTTATGTCATGAAAGTATTAGCTCAGTGGATTAATTAGCGGGTTTAACATACACAGCTTCTAAGTTCGAGGCTGGCTTTAGACTGCTGTTGCATGTTTTTTTTCCCTTGCCTTTCTTGATAAAATTGAGTTTGACTAACTCAATTATATTTCGTTACATGGAAGAATTTTCTTTGAGGTGGGGTTACTCATATTTATCGGATGGAAAACCTTCCCCTCAATTAAATTGAGTTCATCCAATGAGTTATTAACTCCCTAATACATGCACATGGAAACTTGTAAAAGACATAAGAAGACAGCAATCACTGTATAAATTCTCTAATTCAATTAAATATATTTTTTTATTTAGCGCAAATTCGAACCACAGACATCTCAATGGGCTTCATAGCGGTAATTGAAAGGTAAACATACAATGAAAAAGGGATCATGAATACAAAGAATGCATTAGGATAATACCAAACTTTAACAAAACAGACTAAGCTAAACTGATATTCCTGCCCTTAGACCCCCCTTCACGATAAGGAAAAACTCCTTAAAATCCGGTAGGTGGCAATATTGCACAGCGGGACGGGCTCAGCATGGGCGGGGTTAACATTCCACAGCGTGTTCCCATTCCTCAGCGTTTCAGCATTCCACTATGTTGTGCAATTCTGCAGGCTGCAGCCAGGGGTAGTTGACTGGTGCTACACAATATAGTCTCAGTAGTTAGTGGTCAGGGTGGGAATTCGGACATAGCCGTATATTTGGACACCAAACCAAAATGGCATACACTCTATGATGCACTAACCTGTGAGCAGCGAGAAACCTTTGACAGTTTGCATAAAGTGTAAATTATTACACACTTCACTTTTGGTTTAAATATAAATAGAAGCTTTTTCCTTGATGCCTCTTGTACAACATATTTTTATGCTTTGGGTGATGCATGTCATTTCTGGTCAAAAACAACTTTAGCTGCTGGGTAATTTATTCGTTTATCTATTCAATTCCTAGAAGGTATATATCATCTTACAAAGAAGGCTGGGTGTTGCAACCCCACAGAAACCACAAATGCAGCAAAAAAGGTGTCTTAAATGAATACATGTTCATTTGAATCCACATCTATTCAGGGGAAATGTTAATTGGTGTGGTGAGAATTTCAGCAAACGTGGGTCAAGTTTACAAAAACATGGAAACTCACCCGGTTGTCAGAGGCCCAATCGCTGCACATTAAAAGCAGCTCAGCAACACCAAGAGCAACTATCAGGTTCTTATGGACTGTGGTGCGGTCAGACTTAGGGACACTGCAAAGACGAACAGAATAAAGAACGCAGAGAACATAGAGGTTGAGTGATGCTTTTACAGTATTTCTCAGAATCTGATAAAAAATAAAACTGCTGCAGTGCAGTGAAATGCTCACACATTTACAGAGCACAATGTTCGCCTTTTTCATTTATTGATGAGACTGTGGCAGGGATTTGTGAAATGCTTTTCACCCTTGATGCTTTCAGAGTGCACTCTGCGATGTTTGTGACTCACCCCACAGCAATGAAGAGGATGAAGGTGAAGAGGAGGCCACACATAGACACTCCACAGCCAATGAACGTCAGCACCTGCAGAGCTTTTTCGTTTTCTGGGCTCCTCTTTGAAAGAAAAAAAAATAGAAATGAAGGAACCCACACACACACACAGAAAGGATCTAACATATAAATAGTGGAACATTCTGTTTGATTAAAAGCGTACACAAAATTGTAATAGCTATTACCTGAGCTTCATAGACTTGCAGCAGCAAAGCAAAGTTGGTGGTGTGGTTGCAGTAGCACACGGTGTAACCATAATGTCTGGACACAACTTTGCAGCCTTTAGTATTCCACCAGCCACCAGTCTCTGGACTAGTTAGACATAAACAGCATGTTTTGAAAGATCTTGATACACACAGAAATGTTGTTGAGCTTGATCTTTCTGACTCACCTAAGATCAAAATCCCAGAAGGCACACACTGGATCATACACCGTGCCGAGAGAATTCTATTTCATATAAGAGCACACCATATGTATGATGAAACAGACAGAAACTCTTCAGAAATCTTCAAAAAAGATGATTGACAGGGAGTGTGTTGACCTCCACTCTGTGCTGGAGCTGGAAGTTAACGGCCATGCTAACGGGCTGGTCATCACCCAGAACAGTGGTGGACACGACAGAAGAGCCCAGGAAAGTTCCCAAATATCTGGTGGGGTCGACACAAGTTTAAAGCTTTGGCAAAAACAAAACAAAAAGTGGTTTACCCAAACACTAATATGTAAAAGAGGAATCTTACAAGCAGGGGGGAGATTTTATAAGGTCGCTTCCTCCCTTTCAAGGAATCTTTTTACGGTAATTCTTTTTGACACTCTTAATACTTAATTGCCTCATTATGTAATGGACTATATGCAAAAGGACTAACATGTTTATTTACAATTGCGGGTAATATTTGATTTATTTACTAGTGTATGTAGACATGTATGTATTTTCCAATCAGTTTTATGAATATTATCCTATTGATATCTTTATATTCATTTCTGTTGTTTGTCTTTTTTGTGTTACTTTTCTTTGATTGTTTGAATTAAAAACCAGTTTACAATCCAAGTCAATCAAGTTTGTCTATGTTTATTTCTGTATATAGAAACTTGCATTACATAAATGTTAAGGTACGTTCACACCACCCTCAGCACTCTGCGTTCAAGCAGCTGCTTTCAATGAAAAGTCTAAGTAAACGGGCGTAAATGTGCATTTTCAGGCTTTCGTGTTCAAAACTCTCGTGCTCACATGTGGCTTTGTACATTTTTAACCCTTGTGCTATCCTAGGCACTTTAACATTGGGAGTTGGGTCATCTAGACCCACTAGACAGTGCTCTGAACCTTTTTTCTTCAATGACTTGTGATCTTCACTGGTGTCCATGGATTACATGAAATCTTTCCACCTTTATCCACCTTTGTCATGGTAGGGAGAACACGCCAATGTATGGGTGGAGTCATCTAAGAAACCCCAGGGGTTAAGACGGATGTACGGATCGCGTGCCCTTTTAAATCAAGGAAAATGCCAATTTTTTAAAAATTGATTCATAGTGATATTTAATAGGTTTCACACCAGTTCTCTTCCAATTGCAGGGGGCGGATATGGGCTAGTAAACAGTAGCAAAAGAAAAAGAAGTAAACACCATATGCTAAACGTGCGTTCAAGAATGTTCTTTTACTGCGTTCTTGAACATGCGTCACATGCCCGGTGTGAAAATAGTTTCAGAGTTGACTATTCAGGATATTTCTCAATTTTAAGGCAAGCCGTGTCATAGGTTGGAAAAAAGAACTTGGAGGGATCATTACACTGAAAAAACATGAAAATGAGGCAAACAGCTGGGACAAGAATGTTTGTTTAAAAGTGAATGTGTGGACTCCATAGAAGGGAGAAGAGTCAAGGTGTGAGAAAAAGTAAAGAGACACAGTTTGCTTCACACACTGGAATCATTGTGGAAACTTTGTGTTACTTTTAGAACAAGCTGAATCCTGAAACCTCAAATGACTGAGCTTTTGGTACATCCTGGAGTCCTAAGGATAAAAACTATTGTTCATTTAAAAAAAAATACAAACTATTAACACTCAGTTTACTGTGTACAATAAAAAACATAGAAACAGTTTTAACAGTTTTTTTCTTTAACCCTCTGATAGAACATCTAGCAAAATAAAGTAACAAAATATTCACCACTCACCCAAGTCTGGGGAGCAAGCATGCTTGACAGAACCTGTGAAATTTACATTGAACAAACTCTGAAATATGGATTGGAAAAGTGTGCTGCTCATCGTAAATGATTGCAGTCTGAGCTAAGTTTTCTGGTGCAGGATGCTTTAAACAACAGAAATACTAAAAACGTGCAAAAAATAACATTACCATAACATAAAACAGGAAAATATCTTTATCGATCTTGAGAACAAAGGATTGTTTCAAAGGATTCTTTCACACGAACAGGAGGCAGGAGAAACAACACCCCTCTGCCAGTAATGAAGCCCGGTGTGCATCAGTTTTTGCTTCTTTCATAGACCTTTTTTCTCTGTCTGGATCACATGCTTCCTCCCTCAAATCCAGATGGGACAGCTTGTAGTTTGACATTTTACCAAACAGATTTTAAATGTGCAGAATTCCTTTTCCCATCCAGTCCTTTTTCTGTTTTCGTTTGATTCCCCTGCGGGATCACAGGTACGATAGGACCTATCCAGCTACTATCAGGTGAAGGCAGGGTCTGCCAGTCCATTGCAGGGTCTGCCAAAATTAAATTTCCCTATGTCCGAAAATCCTAAAACTACAATCGTACATCTCATTGTCTTGTGTTACCGTGTTTTTCAACCAGTGTGCGAGATGGTCAGGTGTCCCATGGGAAATTACCCATTCACTGATCTAAAAACATTTACCAACACCAGGATATCAGTTCTGTGTTCATCCAAACAGTCCCTGATAAAACACTGAGTAGTTAGGATTATGAAATATCATAAAATATTTTTTTCTTTGTGTTAATTTGATTCTATTAAAGACACTTTGATAGGAATGGCGGTACCGCGATTTAGCCGGAGCTTCAGCTCTGTTTTCGGAAAAGTCCCGCCATACTTCATCTTTGATTAAGACAAGAGAAAAACTAACAAAACTTGAACATGTTTTCTTTTTGTGTAGCTACAGAAAACATAAATATAATGCTAGTCTTTTTGTGTAAATTTTATATAACATATGTTGATCATATAAATGTTCAAACAATTACAGTTGCCTTTGCACTAACACTGAAAATAATATAAAAAACATAAAATAATATAAGTTAAAATAATATAAAATTATATAAAAACAATTATTTTCTTCAGAAAGAATTTTTTTTTGTGTGGTTACATAAAATGGCATGTTAATAAACTGAAGGGAAAAACAACTACCAGGGTAAAATGTCAAATAATTTAGTTGAAAATTATTACTGAAAACTAACTTAACTTTTATTACATCTTTTAGAAAGAACATCAGCAACTTCCAGCTTTTTCTGCCACAATTATCACAAAAATGCACGTGAGATTGCAGAGGACAATACAGACTATGAGTTTCTCCTTTTTTAAATTTTTGGTTGCTGGTGTGCCGCGGGATTTTTTGTCAAGGAAAACGTGTGCCTTGGCTCAAAAAAGGTTGAAAAACACTGGTCTAGGAGGCATCCGGACCAGACGCCTGAACCACCTCAACTGGTTCTTCTCAATGTGGAGATGCGATTCCACTCTGAGCTCACTTCAGGTGACTGAGCTTCTCAGAGAATCTCTAAGGGGGCACCCAGCCACCCTACAGAGGAAGCTCATTTTAGCCGCTTATCATTACATTAGCTAATGCCGTTTTCTGTAAGCTAACAGAGACCCCTGTGCGTGCTTAAATGTTACCTTTGGCTTCCGTCAGTGACGGTGGGCACCATAGTGATGTTCTCCTCTGGATTGAATAGAGGCCGCAGAGAGCCGTACCACGTGTTGACCAAGGTGATTTTATAGAACCCTGCAATTTCAACACAACAGCTGGGTGAATTTTTTTTTTTTTTTTACCTCAAATCATGCAGCCAAAGAAAACAGTTCTAGGAGAAATGCTCTTTAGAAAGGATCACTTAGTGTTCACTGTGAAGTGTTGTTGCAAAACAATGTGCCGCCTCTGCACTTTACAGTGGGACCTTGAGCGAGTAAATAGGTGAATACATGCCTAACATTCACAAATCCGTTTCTCTGCATTGTCCCCAGTGTTCAGTCAGAAGAATTAAGTCTGAATAAGTGGTTCCTGACAGAGCTCACAGTGGCAGATGATTGGTGTTTGTGTCAAACTATACCGTTGCTATGGAGATCCTGTATTTTCTGAGGTGGCACAGAAATACAGTCGAGATGAGCGTGGCTTTCAGTGTCAGGTCCACAGAAGCTTGATACTTTGCTTCCCTCCTGAAGCTTCTGCTGTTGCAGTTCCAACTCTGAAAGCGCAGGAGAGCAGAATGCATTCACAGCCACGATGCAGGTTTATGAACGGCAAAAGAGACAAAAACTAATTTCCTTCTGCCCATGAAAAGAGTAGAGTAGCTTTAGGAGTCTGTTTGAAAGTTTTCTGAAGCATTTTTAAAGTGTGTTCTTATATTTACGTGTAGAGTCAAGTGCTAATAGGCCCAAAATATAAATTAAAGGTCTTTGAGCTTGTGTTCCACTATAAATAACTATTGCAATTACCTTAACCCTACCTAAAGGTTTTACTAAATTGACAAAACATTTGGAAGAAAATCTCAAAAAGTAAACATATTCAGCCGGTGGGTGTTCTTACTGATAGAATAACAAAAAAAAAAAAAGGAAACAAAACTGTTGCCCACACCAAGAGATGGTGCATCCGTAACAAAAACACATCTATAATAAAGCTGCTGGCTAACATTTCAGATAGCTGACTGCTGGCTGCACAGTCTAAACATGTCTGACATTTTAAAGGACACCTTGTGCACAAATTTGAATAAACAAAACTGAAATGATGTCAGAGCCAGATGCCGCAGCAGGGTGTGGAGATATGAAGATACAATATTTTCATAACTTCTAATTTTTTGTTGTTTTCTAGAGAAGCATTTGAAGAAAAACAGCAGAGAACCTGGAATAACAAAACTATGAGCAAAAATGAAATTAGAATCAGCCCTATATAAAATAATATAAAAACAGTAAGTACTAGTAAAAACATTTGAAAGTCTGTAAAAAAAAAGGGGAATAAGGTTTCAAGCTCATTTGGGGGTTTCATTAAAAGATGCTTACACTTTTCTGTTAATTAAATAGTTATTAAATTACAACTTTCCTCATTTTATTTGAACTGTTTAAATGGTAAAGTCTTGAATACACAATTATTGAACAACAATTATTAAATCAGCTCAAGCAAAATAACTAAAAAAAATCTTCTGCCTTATTCATTTTCAGACAAACAAACAAACATAAATCGATGTGGGGACACTAGCTTTGGCTCTACTTTTAACAACATAGCAGCACAGCCTTGGTCTACAAAGCTTCTTGAATGGTTTGCTTCATTATTTCACACTTAAAAACAAAATCTCTTTTTCCAGACCTGCAAACCTTTGTTAATTGCTGTAAAGATATGGATTCAGATACATGAAACAATGAGCTGTTCTAAGAGATTTAGGTTTTGGTGTTTATTTATTTTATTTCAAGATGTCATTAACATCCCCGGCATGACCTCCGGCAGCTCCGTGACCCCGAATGGGACAAAACGAGTTTAGAAGATGGATGAATGAATGTGAATAACATTAGTTTAGGACTAAAAGAGCCTGATTAAAAGCATTTTATCAGTTTATCAGTAAGAGGGTTCAAGTTCTGTTTATTTATTTTTGTTTCTTATTATGTTTATTATTATTTAATTATTTTAATTGTATTTTTCTGTTCTGTGGTTAACTTTTGGATCTATCTAATCATAGTGTCTACAGCGGTTTAAACAGCTTGGCTGTTTAAAGGTTCTGCTAAATTTCCTTAGTAAGAACAGGCTTGTCACATAGCTCTGTTGGTCATCTGTTATTTGTTTTGAGAGGTTTTATTTTAATCAAATCAATTCAAAATTATTATTATATTTTTTCATTCTGGTAGGGACTTTTTTTGCCGGTGGAACAAAGTAAACACAGACAATTTAATCTCAGGCCTTGCTGAAACAACTAAAGTTTAAAAATAACCAAAAAATAAAGTAAAAAAAAAAACATTGCATTTTATGATCTAAAGTTGAAATTGTGATGTGTGCATCATTGACAAATGGGATATATTTTTGTCTGTCACTACTATGAGATGCAGGTTTGAAGGTCAAAGACATTTGTTACGTCATCACATTAACTTTTAGTGTTAGTCTGTTTGGAGTCATTTTTGTAAACTGTTTGTTCAAAAAAATAGTTTATCTCTTTGTTCCTGATAAATAAACCCAGAGTCTAAAGGTGAATTTTTCATTGCCACTTTCTTTAGTTCTGAGTTCATCACTTGTGAAGCTGCAAAGCTCAGCAGTACCTAACACACCAATAGAGGACCAATAACAGTAAGGAGCTTCTTTCATGCTGCCATTCTTTTCCACCTCTAAAGCATATTTGTTTTGCCTCACTCTACTCCCTAAAACAGTGGAGAAAAGAAGTATTTGATCCCTTGCTGATTTTGCAGTTTTGCCAACTTAAAAAGACATTGACAGTCTGTCACCCTAATGGTAGGTTCATTTCAACAAATAGAAAATTACAAATAAAATCCTGAAATCATCTTCAAGGAGTTATTATATAAATGTATTTGCGTTTTACTGATGTAAATAATAACACTCTCGCCAAAGGTCTTAATACTTTGTACCAAAGCCCTTATTGACAGCACAGTCAGACATTTCTTTTAGTTGATGATCAGGTATCTGCACAAATCGGGAGGAATTTTGGTCGACTCTTCATTACAAATTATTTCTAAATAATTCAGATTTAGTGGCTGTTGCTTAGTAACTCTGAGCTTCAGCTCTTTCCATAGGTTGGATTGAGGTCCAGAAACTGGCTGGACCACTCCATGTCCTTGATTTGGTTCTTCTTCAGTCATTCTTTGGTTTCATTGGCTAAATGTTTTGGGTTATTATCCTGTTGGAAGAACCATCCAGCACCCATTTTTAGCCTCCTGGTGGAGGGAAGGAGGTTCTCACTCAGCATTCGATGGTACATGGCTCTGTCCATCCTTCCATCCACACGGTGACGTAACCCTGTGCAAAAAAACAGCCCGAAGCATGATGCTTCCACCTCCATGCTTGATATTGGGGATGGTGTTTTGGGGGTCAGAGACAGCATTTCTCTTCCTCCAAACATGACAGGTTAAGTAGATGCCAAAGGGCTCTATGTTGGTCTAATCTGACCACAGCACCTTCTCCCAATCACTCGCTAACTCATGAAGGCGTTCATTGGCAAAATTCCGACAGGTCTGCACATGTGACTTCTTTTGCATGGCTACTTTGCTAGCACTGCTGGATGTTAAACCATTAAGTATTTCCAATGGTTTTCTTGTGCATCCAGCTTCTTTGATAACTCCTGCTGTGTTGTTTTTATTTCTCACTGTTCTTATGATCACAGAAACCCTACCAGGTCAGATCTGGTTTGGAGCCCATGACTTAAAGGTAGATTGATCGTCACGTTCTTGTATATTGGCACAATTGCACCAACAGTTGTCACCTTAACCTCCACCTTCTTGCTGATGGTTTTGTAGTTCCATTCCGGTCTTGTGAAGGTCTGCAATCTTCTTCCTTAAATCTGCTCAAAGCTCTTTAGTCTTTCCATGTTGGAGAGTCTGACTGATTCTGTTTGTAGGTGTCTTTTCTACAGGTGATTAGTTCAAACAGGGGACTGCAATTCTGGTGACAGGTTGATTGGGAGATTTTAACTAGAACTTACAATGGTTACTAGGGGATCAAATGCATATTTGCCTCAAAAAATGCATATAAATTAATAAAAATTCTTTAAAGTTGATTTCTTGATTTTCTATCCGTCGCTGTTCAAATGACAGGATGACAGACTGTCCATGTCTTTTTAGTTGGGCAAACCAAAAAAATCAACAGGGATCAAATACTTGTTTCCTCCACTGTATCTATGGTGATCATTACAGATCTCTCTCATCTTTTTTAACTAGGACAAATTGTAGAATCAGTGCCTAATAACTTTTTGCCCCACTGCATATAGATCACATTTAGCACAGGCCTATTACACTTCTGGTCTTGTAGGCCCTCAGTGATTTTCACCATCAGGCCTGTTTGTGCTGGTGTTGTGTTATCATTCTTTGAGAATGATAACACATTAGAGTGGTTAGAATGGCATGCAGCAGTTATGATTTCAATCTCACTAAACTCCTGTGGGAAATGACACCTGTACTGTATATCAAAGCCCTCCACTTGTCAGTAAGACCCCCGTCTAACATCCCCTGTTAAATTCTGCCTTTCCTCTCTGCTTCTTTTCATTAAAACTCCTATTTATTCCTCACCATTTTAGAAAGTGGCGTACTAATGAAAGCATTATGGCGCCAATTTGTGACATCATAATGTCAGGACTCAGTCGTTTTGGTGGATTGGGAGGGGCTGGTGCTCAGAGTATAGGTTTTTAGAGGAATGCTTAGAAGTAGAGAAATGCTCAAGAAGTAGATGCTGAATGGTACAGGACCTTTAAACAAATTAATTGTGATACCGACAAAATGTCTTCTTATTTCAGACTATTTCAGACTGCATTTGGATATTTTTTCATGGGCACAACTTACATTGTCTGCTGCTTATTCTTTACAAATGTGCCAGCCTTTTCAAAAGAGGAAGATTTCTTATCAAAGAGTCTTTTCTAAAAAGAAAAAAAAACACCAAACACAATTGTGGGTGAATATGGTGTAGAAAAAGGTCTAAACAAAAAGGTGGAAAACAACAAAACAAAAGTTGTAGCACTTGGTAGTTGCGATAATAATAAACTGGAGACAAACACTTTTGCATAGATACATTGAAATACCTCAAAGCTTTTGTGATGCAAAGTATTTCTCTCTTATTGTTTTGATCATTTTAAACTGGTTTAAACTGGTTTGAACAGACTTGGTCCAAGTAGGAAACACATCTTTTGTCTCATAAGTCAACAGAATTTTTGTCTCTGTTGGAGATGCACAGGATGTTTAGGGAAAATGTGATCTTAAAATAATTTTTGTGGTCCAAACTTTGGAATTTTCTCACGATGCCCTGTTTTCAGTGTTTTCCCTTTCATTAAGGCGTGAATGTTGAATATATCTGAGAGAGCTCAGATGACCGGTTTGTAAGCTGATGTTCTAGGTTTAACCATGACGTTCTGTCTTTTTCTGTATGTGTGTGTGTGCGTGTGTGTGTGTGTGTGTGTGGGGGGGGGTCTTAATCAAACAGCTACAGTACATCAGATAAAGTATATATCAATAGGAGAAAATCAAGTTGTCTTAGTCGACTATCCCTAAGATTACAGGCAAAAGTCTGCGTTCAAATCAATATGTAAAAATTATCCGATGTATTTATCAGATTAATTGACTATTATGTAGTTAGCAACAAATAATCTTAACCAGATTATATAAATTGTGAGATTTTGAAATTGAAACACTTTGCATTTTCCTCAATTATCATATTATTTGATGCATGAATACATATTTATCTACATATTGATTTTTTACAATAAAAATGCAAACGAAAAAAATTAAACAGAAACAATATATAAAATAGGCATCATCCAGACACAGCATAAGTGGAAAACAAACTAACTAAAGTATCAAACTCTCCTTTTGGAGTATTAATGAAAAATGGCAGAAGAGTGGACCCTGATTTGCAGAGCTACAGTGTAAAGGCCAACAGTCATGTACATGTTGCCCATGTTGCGCGGATAGAAATTGGTCATACATGAAAATAGGTGGAAAAGGTCGTAGTTCTTCATGTGAAATTTTCACAGATATATCACGAATGAACCACGTTAAAACCGCGGAAGAAGTACGAATAAACTATGCAAAGAACACGTAAATCAACGAAGAACATGAACCTGTTTAATTCATTAGTGATTTGTGCATCACTTACTTGATTTTAATTGTATCTGTATACACAGTTATACATCAATGGTACAAGGGTAAAAAGTCAGTTAGATATACAGTATGTGGACATAAGAGGGAAGCCACACATTGGCATATGCCTCTCACTAAAATCACTTATTGTGGATTTTGTGTATAAACTACGTTAAATACTTATACACTGCATACTTCTCAACCGACCGAAAAAACGAATTGACTAAAACACAAAAAGCAAAGCAAAGTATTTGTAAAGACTTATAGGCACTTGTTGACTCTAGATCAGCTCATTTGCCGTTATCAGTTTATCGGTAAGTTTAAGTTATCAGATGTTTGTGAACATGTAAATAGGTTAATTATCTGATTACACAAGTGCGTTATCTAGTAGCAGATTGAATTAGCTAATCAATAAACTAAACAATGACTAGTTTTTAGGCTCCAGTCAAAAAATGACAACCCTATAAAATCTTTGGTCTTTGACGTAAATGCATGGTGCATTCTAATCAAGCACATTCTTGAACATGTCACTGAGAGTCTCTTACTGTAATATTGCAATTTTCCTCACCATTATTTACTTTCTAAAGACCAACAGTTACATAACTGTATTTTTATTTATTTATTTGCTTTTCTTTGTTTCCTCAATGGGAGAAATCAGGGTCTGGCCAAATATAATTTCACTTTAGAAGAAAATTCCAGCACTAAATATTTGTGTTGCAGACATTTTGGTGTAACTCACTGATGTTGGGGCTGGTAATGGTCAGCTGATCGGTTTGCGACATCAAGTGAGGGCTCAGGTGGGTCACCATTCTGTCAATACTCTTCACAACATCCATGGGGCCGTTCACCACCTGAAATAGAGTTCCCCTTGTGTCAGCGTCAGCAGCACTCACCCACTCTATCCTAACCTGCAGACTCAAAGCCATATACACTTCAAAATGACCATTCATTGCCACACAATACAAACTGCTTTCAGTGCCGTTAACTGTTTGCCAGAGTCTACGCAGTTTCACAGAGGCGAGCACAAAAAAGCTCAGCATGGGAGGCTTATGGATTTTGCCATTGTCTGAGCTGAAATCCTGCATTCTGATTTCCGCACCCCAGAAAGAAGCCTTGGAGAGAGAGCTGGGAGCAGAGCAAGGGAGTTTTTCGGATGCCTCAGGTTTTCAGAGTGCTTCTCATCCATTGAGACTGCGTTGAGGTGGCCTTGGAACACAGAGAGGGTGGGGGGTGGGAGGAAGGGAAGGCAGGCAGAGCTCTGAGAAAAATGGTTCCTTGTATGAGGCAATCATCTAACGGATCTATGCACACCCCGAATCAATAAGCAATATGAAGAAAAAAATGCACCAACTAATAATTGCATTAAACCAATGTTTCTGAAAAAATGTGGAGTGAAACGGAACGACTGAACGGCGTCTTGGTGGTACATTTGGAATTCATCGGCTCCCCCGGGCATTCTTTCAAATAATCTGGTACTTTTACAATGCATTTGTACAGAGCCATACTCCCCTCTAGTGGCATAACTACAAGATAACACAAATCAAAGAAGGTACAGGACCAATGTAAAAAACACTGTGGGGATGAATGTCTGAGAAAGCAGATAACCTCAGTGTGCCAAACAGAGCTGAATGGCCAGAGGTTCCTTTTAGGCAGATGAGGACACGTTTGGTCCAGATTCAAACACTGCAAGCAAAAAGCTTATATGGATGATATTTTTTGTTGTGGAAAAAAAGATCAAATAAACCTTAACCTGTGCCTAAAAGACCATTAGTCCTCGTAACGTGAGGTCATTTTTATACTTTTTTTTAAACTGCTCAAATGTTGTGTTTATAAATACTTTTTAAAATGATCCTTTTACTTTGTGTGATGTTAAGTCTATAGATAGCAGATTAGTATTAGAAAGGTTTTTGTTTGAAACGTTTGGGGGTTTGTTGGTTCTTTGATCACAGTACAAAACTAAGAGGGGGGGGGGTACCGGTTCGTTTGAACAATTCGATTCATATCATAATTTATGGTTGCCGCTCTTATTCCAATCAAAACTAAAAACTCACCTTGTCCAAATGACCTATTCACTTTAACTGCAACTTTTTCATGTTTTTATATGAAATTTATTCAAATATGTGTTTTTAAATTGTTGTTGTTTTAACTGTTTATTGTATTTTATAGACTGTTTATATGTTGTAGCTGTGCGACCTTGAGTGCTCAGAAAGGCGCCTTATAAATAAAATGTATTATTATTATAATTATTCATAGTAGATATTGGTTTGTTTTGAAAATGATTAACTGATCTAAAATTGAAATAAATACCTGGCACTGAACAGTGCAGGTGAAGTTTTTCAGAGTTCTGGCATTTCTTCGAGATTATCAAGTGTAAACAAATTATATGTAAAAACAAACAAGTAAACAAAAATGAATGTCAAATCCATTCACATTTTAGTTTCCTAAAGTTCAGCCCACTGTTGTTTTTCCACATCCAAATAATCCAAACTGAACATTATAAGAACATTCTAGCACACTGTGGTCACATCTTTGCAAAATTCCAAGTGTTTCCGCACATTGGACTGGAATAATGGCTTGACTCAAATGGTATCTTCCAAGTAGCTATTGTATTTTATAACTGATTTTATTTTTTGTACAATTAGTGAAGCCTATTGAGACAACTGTGTTGTAATATTGGGCTACATAAATAAAACTGAATTGAATTGAAGCCCAATTCATATCATTTTGAAAGGATTTTGTAAAGGTATGGGTCGATTCGATTGACAATTTGCCTCAGACAGATCAATCTGGTTGGATCAAAGGAATTTAAATGGATTAAATCAATTCATTGTTACACCCCTAGTTAAAATACTCTATGCTTGCAAAACTCAGAGATGCAGAGGCCAACAGCAAGGAGTAGTGTGAGAAAATGTGATGTCACAGTGTTTAGAGTACATTCAGTGGGCAGTATGTAAACGGAACTGTTCCTATAATATGACTGTGACAGACCTTAAAAGTTATGTTTACACGGAATCCCAACTTTCCCTTCTGACTAGGAATTTCATGCAAACCAGGAAGCAACAAATGTAGCAGTTGCACAAAAGACCACTGAAGGCAGGTTGCAGAAGGCAATTGGCTTTTCCCTCCCATGTTGAACAGTCTGTTTTTAAATCAAAAATACATATATTCATATCCTGGTTTCAAGGATATTTTTAATGTGTATTGCTTTAATTAATTTTCATGAGATTGCTGGCACTAATGCCAGAAACAAGTCAAATTTACCCTCAAGCCTTCGAAACAATTGGAAATCGTGCTTTTTACATTTTTGAACAATTTTCCATTCCATTCTTTCCGTGGTGCGGGTAAAAGTTTCAGAAAAATTTCTTCCTGGAGTCACACAAAAAAAAAACACACAAAAATTGTGTTGACTTATTGCATTGGTATAACAATATAATAAATCATAAAATCCTGCAGGTTATGTTGGAACTTCTAAACTCTTAATCTGCACCAATCCACATTAAAACCCTAAAATTATAGAAGCTCTCAGTTTCTCATTTCCCACTACCATAAATGGTTTAAAACCGTGAGTCAAGGCCTCAGACTTTTGGGAGACTGTTTTAGAATCATTCAACAATCTAGAAACTCAGTTACATAAAACTAGTAAGACCCACAAAAACTGAAATTTGGTCCAAAGTTGCACATGTGTCATTCAAAGTTGTTCATTTTACCACACTTCTGCATTCTCCATTTGACTTTTTTTTTTGTTTTGGAAAGTGCTTTTAACTTAGATTTACTATTTTAATTCCCAGTTTTCTTAAACAATCAGACATTTAATGGCTTTGCCACCAGTTAAAGAGCCTCTGCAATTGTTTTGCACATCAAGGTCAATTCTATCTTCACAGAAATCTCTGCTCAGTCTGAGTGAGGAAGTGTGATTTTTTTCTGTTAACGTTACAAACAGTAAGGATACAGATCATGGTGGCTTGGTTGATTGGACTGTTCATAAAAATGCAGCAAAAATTACAAAGGGGTTCATATTAAGTACAAGAAAAAAAAGAAGCATATTTTTACCTCTTTGATGGCCTGCCACTTAAGCATGTTGTCTTCACAGATGATGCTATCAGCCACACTGACAAAGTGCTGACTGAGTTCCAGGACGCCATCCTGGCTGCTGTTTTCCAGAGGGGTAGGAGGCTGAATGGGGATGTCAGCTGTCAGAGACAGCAGCTGGATCAGGGACACCATGTCTGCTGGCTGCAGTTCCCCCTGCGGGGTGTGTTCCAGAGCCTGGGCAGAGATGTTCAGCAGGACTGAGGCCTGAGCCAAGTTGTTCAGGTCTGATGGGAGCTGTGCTAGAATTGGCTGACAAAGAGAAATGGAAACAATTACAAAAAAATATATAATCTTCTTTTTTAAACCATTTTTTAAAATCATTTTTGGTCAAGCATATTTCATTTTTTGGATTGGTGTAGCAACTAAGCCTTACTTCTAGTTTTGATCAAGCAGCTATTTAATACTCAGAATAATTCCAACATATTTAAAATTTTTGACACATAAATGTGATGAATTTTACCTGGGTCCTGTTGGAAAGCATCATCAGATGGTTCATAAAGGCAGACGGCCGGACACTCTGAGATTCGCTCATCTGCTTCATTTTCAAGTATCGTTCTGCATCAAAAATAGTTTTCGTGAAGCATCAGGATGACTGAAAAACACTTAAGCACCTGATTAACAGCATTTATCTGAGAGTCTGAAAGGAAAAATGTTTCTAAATTTAGCAGCGAAAATACTTTGTTTATGTTAGTCCTTTTCATGTGAAGCCTAAGGGATTCTAGAAACTTTTTTATTTACACAAAGAATGGCTTAGTAATGGTAGTTACATAATGTAACCCCGGTAAACCAGAAACTATAGTTTAGAGTGAAACCGTGAGTGGCTTGTAGGAAAGAGCAAAGAAAAAAATGTAATTTTCCAAACTCTTTCTTTACTTACCAATGGTAAGAAACAAAACATTGCAGTGCCACAATACATGAAGAAGCTACAGTTGTTAAAAATAGTAAAAATTCGATTTGTTTTTATCCATTTTTTCCATTTTTTGTTTATTTGTCAAGATTATCCTTTAAGGTGAGACGAAAGTGGAATACCTTTTTTCTACAATCCATCAGTTTACAATGTTAATACTCAGACGAACTAACAAAACTCAGTTTCTTGCACTCTCCTTGTTATAAAATTCAGTTTTTCCTTGTCCACAACAACTTCAACATACTGGGAAGAAAAAAAAATTGCAGTTGGACAGGAAGACATTTCTTGCATCTAAACAAAATTTATAGCTGCAGTCACAATTTATGGCAAGAAATAGTTTTATAACATTAAGTTGAAAGGGTTTTTTATGATTCTAAACATTTTTTATATTCTACAAACGTATCCCTTTGCGTAGACCAATATCAGAAAAGACCAACCAAAAGAAAAAAAAAGCTTTCTCTCTGGAGAAGTTCCAAGTCATCATTCCAAGTCATCAGGTCTGTGCCCTGACGTAATTGCTCACATTACCTTTTGAAAAAACATTTAAAAAAACTGCAAGCAAAAGTAAAAAGACACAGACAGGACAAATTCTGTGTTTTTTAGAGTATAAGTCACTTTTCTTTTGCATACTTTGGCTGTGGGTGCAAATTATAAATAAAAAAAAGAAATATATATATATATATATATATATATATATATATATATATATCTGTCTATGTCCGAATGCCTTCTCTTCTTCCTGAAGTTGTGTTCACATAAAATGNAATAGTTTTATAACATTAAGTTGAAAGGGTTTTTTATGATTCTAAACATTTTTTATATTCTACAAACGTATCCCTTTGCGTAGACCAATATCAGAAAAGACCAACCAAAAGAAAAAAAAAGCTTTCTCTCTGGAGAAGTTCCAAGTCATCATTCCAAGTCATCAGGTCTGTGCCCTGACGTAATTGCTCACATTACCTTTTGAAAAAACATTTAAAAAAACTGCAAGCAAAAGTAAAAAGACACAGACAGGACAAATTCTGTGTTTTTTAGAGTATAAGTCACTTTTCTTTTGCATACTTTGGCTGTGGGTGCAAATTATAAATAAAAAAAAGAAATATATATATATATATATATATATATATATATATATATATATCTGTCTATGTCCGAATGCCTTCTCTTCTTCCTGAAGTTGTGTTCACATAAAATGCAATTCACGCATCTGGTGCTGCCAGTTTAAATGTTGAGTCAAAGGTACAGACAAGATCTGAGGTCCTGCGGCGCGATTTGAATGGCGCGGCCAGAGTTCAAATATCTGAACTTGGCCGAGGTTGTCACATCTACCAATCAGGGACTCATCTTTGGACATGTGACATGTTCTGTGACTTGATCAGTTGTGCTGACCCCTGGAGGCTGGCTGGCGGGCAGAGGCAGGTGAGTGGCATTGGGGAGGTAGCCTGCTCAGGTCTCCTGAACTTTATGATATTTTTCTTATTTTCATCACGACTATAATAAAAAAAGGCCTTCTACCTTTATTTTTGGTTTTTTTCCCCCTCCCAGGTTAAATCAGGGCAGTAAGTCTTTAAACTGGGTCATAACGAGACGGAAACATCTCGGAAGCCAGCTATCATTCAGCAGGAATGTACCGCGAGAGTCTCTGAATGATCACAGGAACCCAGACATGAAACATGATTATACATGCTTTTGTAGAGCATTTGTGAAATAACTAATTCTGATCACAAAACATTATCCGGGTCTTTCATGCATTGGAAATCAGCTATACACATACACCGCTCCATATAGCGATCAGGCTTAAAACATTTGGCAGTAACTCCTCCCACACGCGGCCGGGA